>CAMTZB010000002.1:5245000-6445000 GCA_947086495.1 Morpho achilles
TCATATTTTATATTAGAACCTATGTGAGTAAAACATATTAGAACCTATGTATGCCAAATTATGCAATAACTAAACTATTTAACTATTTTTCAAACACATATATGACATTAAATGTTCGTGTAATTTGAATAATTTATGCAACTTTTTGTTATAATATGTATTAAGTCTGAACTTATTTACCTAATATATTGTTGACATCCATTTTAAAAATTTACCTCTAAATTTTTAATTTTAAAGAGTTTTTACTTTTTAGCGCGCATTTAAAAATAGTATCTGGTTCCATTACAATAGGATTCATTTCAGTTCTTATAGTGGTAGTCCGATTTCTTGACAAACTGTATAAAAATATAAATTGGGTTAATCTATGAATATTATTATCTGAAAATGTTGCTTAGATATTTGTATCTAAAGAGTAAAAAATACATTGATTATAAAATAGGTATTCCTTCATTACACCTAATTATATCCTATATAAGGATATAATTAGGTGTAAGAGATTATAGTAAGTCGCTTATCATTTCTAGTTCTGTTATATTTATAACTGGATAGGATCATTATATCAGTCTCTTAGACTTTACTATTCATTAGGTATGATTTAGCTTTAACACCCAGCTTAACGTGTTAATTCATGGTATTCTACCGGAACCTTACTTCTTCTTAGTAAGACATCAGGTAAGGTAGATCAGATTTGTAGATTTGTACTCCTGTAAGAGTTTACCTTAAGTGAATGATTTAATTTAAATACCAAAGTAAATCGTTTATTTAACACTGGCGTATAAAACCTGCTTGTGTTGAAGATCATAAGGACGAGGAAGGTTTTACGTACTATTGCGGGGTGGTGGGTTACACATCTTAATTTTCACATATCTCATAATTTTCTCACATATCTTATCATAAATTACATAATCTAAAATTAGATTATGAATGCCAAAGCCACTTTTAAGGCGTAACAGACATAGAACGACATCAAATACAGGGTAACATATTATAAAAAAATCCTGCTTTTATTTCGAGAATAGGAAAAAGATCATATATTATTGAGGGTACTTATGCGTATAAGTTAAATAACCAATAGTAATTTGTTTTTGCTGGCGTAAAATGTTGGGCGTATCTTGGACTGAGCACCGGACCAATGTATCGATACTCAAAGCTATAGGAGTAACCACCAGGCTCTCAACTACGTGTCTCCGCAGAGTCCTTGAATTTTTCGGACATATCGCTTGGAAGACTGGAGACAACCTGCTAAAACAAAAAAGCTAATGATCACTGGTTCGGTAGAAGGAAAAAGAGCAAGAGGCCGCAGTTCGACTCGATGGTCCGACCAGATCACTCATTCACTCTCCATTCAAGTCCACGAAGCCTTAAAAGCAGCAGGTGATCGTAAAACCTGGCGATCAATCATCCGTAAAAAAGTGATCCGTGATAAAGGTCACGACCCTCAGCACTGAGGAAAACGACTCAAGGAGGAGGAATTTGTTTTACTAGTTTCTAACCGCACGTAAAATTAAGAGTACATAAACAGTGGCCTCCGTCACTCTTTGCTCCTTTCGGACATGATAGAAGAAAAATCAATTCACCTTTTTGGGGGGAATGGGGGCAATGTGTACAACTGTACCCTGTCCCTGCTACGAGCAGCGTGGTAGAGCAAAGAAGCAGTTTTAATCGGTTCGAATCCGACATAACAGGCGCCTGTCCCGTCGGGCGGCGTACCCATAAGGGGTGTTTGTCCTGTATAAAAAAACGTAAATTCACCTTTGCATGTAATTGAAGATTCGATTTCTAGCGAGGCTTATATAGTTTGATATTATATCCTCCTGCCCTTATCCCACTCTAAGTGGGGTCGGCACAACATGTTATAAACATGTTGTAACGTGATTTAGCTGCGTTTTTACGACCGGTCGCCTGGCTGACTTCAACTTACCTTAGTCGTATTTGCCAAATCTACGATACCTCGGTAAGAAGGAGGGTGGTCTATTCTACTGAAAAGGATACCACGCGGTGGGTCAACTTACCTTAGTCGTCTTTTACGTCACCTCGGTAAGAAATGAGGGTGGTACTATTCTACTTAACCGGATACTACACGGTGGGTCAACTTATCTTAGTCGCCTTTTGCGACACCTCGGTAAGAAAAGAGAGTGGTCTATTCTACTCAGCCGGATACCACACGGCGGGTCGACTTACCTTAGTCACCTTTTACCACACCTCGGTAAGAAATGAGGGTGGTACTATTCTAATTAGCCGGATACCATACGGCTAAGTCTTATATAGTTTGATAATATATCTTAAATATTCTGTTTAACCAAAAGCATATAACGCTAAAATATACGATATATTATTATGTAGCATATTTTGAATAATCAACGTGTTAGATTATTATGAAGTTTACCGATGGCTATTATCTAAAGCGTATTGATATCGTTATCAAATTAATCACTGATATGAATTGCATACGAGTCCAGAATTCGCGTGCTAATTCAAGTGGTCATAAAAAAGAGAATATAACATGCTACCTAATTTTTGAAGTAATAGGCTTTTACTCGTCTTCGTTGGACATCGGTACTCATAAAAAATACCAAATATGAGTTACTACTATCTTAGTTACGAAAATTACATCGCCATGTTTGGACGTGAAAACGACAGCCAAACATAAAAGCACACTTTCGTTTTTATAATATAGTTACTTGCCCAAATTAATATAATCATCATCATCATTCTCTTAACCTTATCCCACTCTAAGTGGGGTTTGCACAATACGTCTTCTTCTTCCAGTCTCCTCTGTCATTCGTCAACTCTGGTGCCACTCCTTTAATATGCATATCATTTTTCACACAATCCATCCATCTTTTTTTCGGCCTCCCCCTAGCCATACATCCATCCACATACATATTTATAACTCTTTTGGTTACATGATTTTCATCCCTCCTCATTACATGACCATACCAACTTAGTCTCGCACTTTTTTTTTGTAATGGGCGCAACTTTCAAAATGGGCCCAAATTAACATAATATAATATTTTTTTCATTGAGTTATTATACTAGCGTAGGGAATGGAATAGTTTAGGGAAAAACATAAATTACACTCTTTTCGGAAACTGAAAACATCGTTAGAAAACTTGAATATTTGTAAAGAATTCTGGGGACATAATATGTACCCTACCAATACGCATTGGTGGGTTTTACTTCCAACCCTTCTCTCCAAGAACAAAAAAAGAAAATAGGCCGTTAATTTATTTTTTTTATACGTGACACTGGTTATGCTTGCGGCTTCCCCGCGTGAAAATCAGTGTCGCATAAAGTATTTCATTGATATGGCGTAAAAAACAATTTTGATCTGTATCACTTGGCCAAGCGAACGAACGCATTTATTTTGATAAGTTATTGTTAGTTAATCAAAAGAGATAGAGACATTCTGTCGCGTACTTTTTTTTAGTATTTATGTAAATCTATAATACTCTAGTACATTACTTTAGCGTATCTCTGCTGGTTAAGGCGGCGTACGCGACTAAATCTCCAAGCAGGCGAGTTTTTTTACAAGCGACCAATTCAAATTACATAAAACCGTAATGTACTATTAACCTAAATCTTCCGTAAGAATTGCACTATCTTTTAGTAAAAACCGTACAAAAATCCGTTCAGTAGATTTTGAGAAAATCGTTCACATACAGTAAGGTTTTGGGGGCTTTGTTTTATAATAAGTATAGAACAAATCGAACAATAGTCTACTTGTCAAATTCACAGCATATATAGTGGTAATACGAGTCGTTCCTAAACCCTAATCCGCATTAACTATAATACAATATCATTTAATCTTGTTTTACGCCAATTTTCAAATCCATAAACATAAAACATCAGCCTTATCTGCGATCTGGCTCAAGGTTTTATTGTGCTGAGGTGACAATCGGGCCTTCTAGAAATCTGTCCCGTGGCGTGTACCCGACAATAACCATTATTCAGACCCAATTTGTATTTCGGACTTTGTCAGATTTTATGTACGAGACGATATTTTCTGAAAGGTAAATACAGACAATCTGATGCGAAAGTAAAATTTACGGATTCATTATTTAGGTATAGATTGCAAGATTCTCTGAATTAATAGACCTTAAATTAATGAAATTCTGACTGTACATTACACTCTAAACCTAGCTTACATCAAATGATAATACTTAAAGTACTAGTAAGTGAGAATTTTATTATTCCAAACAATCATTATTGTTCTACGAAACAGCTGGACCGATTTTAATGAAATTTTCAGACAATCTTTAGAATGACCCAGCGGATGTTCTTGTAAAGTTTGGTGTCGATTGGAGCATTTTTAAAAAAAATAACTGTTATTAATATACCTTTAAATTAAGTCCACTTCGCCAGGCTCGAGTTTTATTATTATTTTCTTATATAAAATCATTTATATTTTGTTGATGTTTAATATTTATATATTTGTAAATTCATAAATATATTATAAATGTAGAAGTGTGTGTATTATTGTCACTTTATTGACCTTCAATTGAAACATTTTACAGCAAAAAATCGAAGATTTTCTTTAAGTATATTAGTTCAATGTAACTTAGTCAAAATGTACCTTAGTATCTTGTTCAGTAACTAAAAATTACCGAGAAAGTTAAGTTTCTCATTCAATTTCCTAGAGTTTAAATGTATAAAAAATTAGACGCTTTTATTTTGGAGTGCCTTGTTACAATTTGAGTATTGTCTGAGTGATGGATTTAAATGGGTCCGTGCGTCAACGCAGGTAACGCCGCTCTCTAAGGCAAGTCTTTGTCCATTCCTATTGTAATAGTCTATGGGCATAGAGTGCAATCCATCTTTGTCGATGACAAAACCATCTGGCCATTGTTTTTGCTTAGAAAATTTAAATTTAAACAATATAGCACATATTGAATGGAGATTCGTCTTTAAGACACAGAAAATATTAAGGTGAGTTATATAATTTACTATCTGAGTTCTGCGGTCTCATCTAGTTCTCTTCATTCTAATAAAATGTTTGTTTACTAGGTTTATAATTTAAACCCTTATCTGTAGGCCAAAATACGTAGAAATCCGTTATCCACTCGCCGTTATTAGTATATCCTTCGTAATTTTTTTGAGATTTAGAAAATTATTTTACGTGAATGATAAACTATGAAATATCGCTATAATAATAGTTACAATAACTAAAGTCAGTACTAATGTATTCAATAAATTAAGATATACGTGAATGAAGAATGTACGATCTTAAAAACAGGTCCTAACTTACAAACATTCGCACGCTTAGTATTAAACTGACCTAATTCAAAATTACGTGAGATAGATCGTAAACCTTATTTCAATGCCATCAATGACTTCACGCTACAAACTATTAAATAAAGCTAGTGTTTTCTGGCTCTTCCGAGTTATAGGTTTCTTTAACACTCACTAGTTTTATATTTGCTACCCTTTATTGCTATTGGCCTCTTTATAATTTTTATGAATTCGGTTGCTTCAATACTAAGCGTGCTAAGTTGAAGTAAGAAGTATAAAAATACGGTCATACTAATAAACGCTTTGTAGTAAAGCTCCAGTCGTCTTATTCAACAGAGCCCGCATTTATTCCAAGAGTCTTTATTCAAGTCTTAAGTCTTTTTAATCTGTATTGTATCTATTTCTACATTATGAACGCCATTACATATGAGAAATGAAAATATTTGAAAGTTTGTTTTAAGTTCAAAGATACAAAACATGCACCGAGCAGGGTGTAATTTATTATAATCGCAATTAACATATCTGTATCTTTATACTCTAACCTGCTGTGTCGGTTTCAAGCGAGATCCCGAATCCAACTAGGGTTACCAAACCACATCGTCATTCTCGCCCTTATCCCGCTGTAAGTGGGGTCGGCACAACATGTTATAAACATGCTGTCACATGATTTGTCTGCGTTATAACGACCGGCCGCCTGTCTGACGTCAACTTACCTCAGTCGTATTTTACGACACCTCGGTAAGAAAGAGGGTGGTCTATTCTACTAAACCGGATACCACACGGTGGGTCAACTTACCTTAGTCGCCTTTTACGACACCTCGGTAAGAAATGAGGTTGGTCTATTCTACTCAGCCGGATACCACACGGCGGGTCGACTTGCCTTAGTCGCCTTTTACGACACCTCGGTAAGAAATGAGGGTGGTACTATGGTATTCAGCCGGATACTACACGGCGTACATAATGAATATGATAATTATATATAAATATCCATGAAGCTAATGAGTTTTTATAGGTTATTCACAGGAGACTCCAGGTTTTGAATCCGCTAGATTATGAAAAGAGTAACGTTAAGAAGGGTTAAACACTATCACTATAATAACACATTAACACGATAAAAAAAATCCTATTTAAATGAAACCTGCAGACTAATCAAGTATACTAAAACATGTTTAAATACACTTAGAATAATATTCTAGGTTTATTTAAACGAAAATATGATAGTAATGATGTTTCTTGAAACGTAAATATACCTCGAAAAATATATTTTATATATTTTTTATGGTTCTGGTAACCCTAATTCCAACCGAATACACCGAGTAATTTATTTTGGACGACATTTATCGACATTCTATGGACCAATACAATAAACTCGACGCTTAAAATCTTTTTTCTGACACTCTTGAGAACACGAACATTATCTTTATATTCGACCCAAGTTGAAACAGTTGCGAAATATTATTATTATTTTGGTACGAAGTTAGATTATTATTAAGAATTATAGCTGCATGTCTTTATGGTAGAATTATGTTTTAATGGGTTAGATATGAATTTTTAGAGTGGAATAGGGAATCTAGTAGGTTCTAAGTCGATTTTAGGTAGTAAGAAATTGGAGTGGCAACCCCGCACTGGAACATGCCGCGATGCTAAATCCCATGGAAAGGAGCTATAAAGCGAAATTAAATAGGAATAGAAATTAAAATGGGAATCACCTAAAAAAACGTAAACTATAGGGTGATATAAAAAATTAATACAAAAGCTATGAAAATATCATTTTGCTATAATCTGCGATACAAAAGTAATGAGAATATTATTTTGCTATAATCCGCGATCAGAACCGCGATCCGCGATATATCGCGGATTATAGCAAAATAATATTCTCACTACTTTTGTATTATGGACCTCCGCAAAGTAACGCCTAATTCTATAAATTATAATCTGCGATAAAAATCGCTTATTATAGCAAAATATTTTAAACTTTTGTATTATGGAACTCCGCAAAGTAACGCCTAATTCTATAAAAAAAAAAATATAAGCATAATAAGCGAAAATTAACTTGAACATGAAAAACACAAAGACAAAAAAAAGGAAAAATACAAATGTGAAAGGAAAAATTCTGGGTTGAACGTGTGGAGATTGCAGATTATTGTTTTATGCAGTTTGTATTGTACACCATAAATCTTTCACTGATAAAGCCTGGATGCATTATGAGGCGCCATCTCGGGACAGGATAGTTTATGGTTATTTGTTATCATTCATCTTAGTTCTTTACTACTTGACGCTGTTATAAAGTGATCACCGACTTTAACAATGTAAAAACAACATCTGATTAGCAAGCTAGTACGAATTATTTATTGGAAAAATGTGCATCAGAACGCGATATTTTTAAATTTCTATAATAATTCGAAAACAAGCATACTCGTAGGTCATGTTAAAAGGAAGAAAGTTGGTTTTGTTTAGGAACTTCGTTAAAGATGAAAAGAGTTTTTCATTTTTTAGGAATAAGTTTATGTATTATTTCTGGTTTAGACGTTATTATAATCTTTATTTCAGGTGGCTTGGTAATCGAAGTGTCGATGGTGTCTTGGAACAATGTTATGTATAGTTCGAGATGGCAGCTTAGCAATTTTTTTAAAAAGTCTTTCAAAACGAGCCTATTATTAGTTAATTGAGTAAATTAAAAAAGCGATACTTTTGCGCATGGTACAAGCAGTATATCATAATATTTATAGGGGAAAACGAAAATTGACTGTTTTTCGTTGCATTTAGGCAAAATAGTCAATAATCTTCAAAACAAGTTGTAATATGTGGAGACTTTAATGTTGACATCTTAGTGGATACCTGTAATCGTTGTAGGTTACTTAATTTATTTCAATGTTTTGATATGATCAATGTATTTAACGAACCTACCAGGATAACTGCAACTTCGGCTACCGGTATTGATAATATTTTTACTAACTACAGTTGTAATATCTAAGAAAAATCTATAATAAGTCGCTTAAGGTCTGACCATAGTGGGCAAATTATATCTGTCCCTAACTATGTGCATGAAACAAATCATTATATCAAGTGCAGGCCGATCACTTCTCATAAAATAAAACAATTTCAATCAAAAATATCATCAAAGATATTACAATTCGACAAAAGTCGCGGTAGCTCAGATGAACTTTTTGATGCCCTCTTTGGAATGATTGGTTGTGAGTTTAATAAGACTTTTAATATTATAGAAAAAAAAGTGATAAAAAAATCTTAGGTTTAGCGAATGGGCCACTAATGGCATTTATAAGAGTAGAAACAAGTTATTTGATCTGTATGCAGAAAAACAATATAATCAGTCCCCCACTTTTCTAGAATATGTAAGAAAATATTCAAAAACGTTTAGAAGTGTCTGCACACAGGCCAAATCTCTTCATATTAAAAGTAAAATAATTAATTCTAAAAATAAAATAAAAACAACCTGGAATGTTATTGGAGATGAAACAGGTAGACGTAAAATGCATAATTCTGCCATAGAGCTTAAAATTGGGAATGAACTTATTAATTCTGATACAGGAGTAGCTAGTGCATTTGAGCATTTCTTTCAAAATATACCCATTTCTACCACTAGCTCAATAAACTCATCCCCAATGGAAGCTTTTAATGTTTTAAAGGACAGCGTCACGGAGTGCAGTGTTAATTTTAAATTTCAACACATTTCCCCATACGATATCGTCAAAATTTTTAAAACATTAAGTATTAAAAAAACAACTGATCTATGGGGAATGTCCGTAAAATTAATTAATAATATTATTGATATTATCGCCCCGATTATGGCCAAGATCTTTAACAAATCTGTAGATACAGGAATATTTCCCAATTTAATGAAACATAGTAAATTGATCCCCCTTTTTAAGTCCGGCGATAAGAGCGACCCTCAGAACTATAGACCCATTTCGGTCTTGCCAACTCTAAGCAAGATTTTTGAGAAAATAATTCTAAAGCAGCTGCTCCAGCATTTTAATTTACATAATTTACTTCATCCAGAGCAGTATGGGTTTACTAAGGGTCGGTCAACAACGGATGCGGGTGTCAGGTTGTTGAAGCATGTCTTTGATGCGTGGGAGAACTCACAAAATGCCATAGGGGTATTTTGTGACTTATCCAAAGCATTTGATTGCGTTCAACACGAAATTTTATTGTTAAAGCTTGGCTATTATGGCATTAAAGACAATGCACTTCGTCTCGTTGCATCGTACCTTCACAGCCGGATTCAAAGAGTGTGCATTAATGATGTGCAGTCATCCGGAACGGCCTTAGTTATGGGTGTGCCTCAAGGATCAATCCTTGGTACATTTCTGTTTTTAGTTTATATAAATGATTTACCATATTTTATTCATAATATTTGCGATATTGTACTGTTTGCGGATGACACATCATTAATTTTTAAAGTAAATAGAAATGACGATAATATTGACGAAGTAAACAGGGGTTTATCGCAAGTAGCTCATTGGTTCAGGCTAAATAATTTGGTACTGAACTCGAATAAAACTAAATGTATTGAATTTGCATTACCTAATGCTGCAAAAACAGCAAATAGACTCTCTTTAAATAATGTACCACTAAAAACAGAAAATTCAACTGTATTTTTGGGAGTATCCCTGGATACAAAACTCCAATGGAGCACACACGTAACAACTCTTGCAGGGAAACTGAGTTCAGCGGCCTACGCTGTTCGAAAGATAAGACAATTCACAGACGTCGAAACAGCAAAACTTGTTTATTTTGCCTACTTCCATAGCATTATGTCTTATGGAATATTGCTATGGGGTAAATGCGCGGATAGTGAAAAAATTTTTGTTTTACAAAAAAGAGCTATACGTGGCATTTATAATTTAAAACCGCGTGATTCCCTGCGAGAGAAGTTTAAGGAAACAGGTATTCTTACATTTGCTTCACAGTATATTTTAAGCAATCTTATTTATGTACATAAAAATATAAAGAATTATAAAACGATAGGTGATGTATACAATAGACAAAGCAGGAACCGACATAAGCTTGCGGCTCCTGCTTTGCGCCTTGCAAAAGTACGTAATTCGTTTGTGGGTTTTGGTATAAGATTCTATAATAAAATTCCGCAATCAATTTCAGCTTTGCCATTACATCAGTTTAAAAACACTGTTAAAAAGAGGCTGATACAGAAAGCCTACTATACTCTTGAAGATTATTTGGAAGACAAGAATGTGTGGATATAGCTCTCTTTGAACCTGTACAAGACAGTATCGACTTAATGTAAATAGTATTAAGAATTATATTTTTAAAAGAGCAACCGCCGAGTTTCTTGCTGGCTCTTCTCGGTAGGAACAGCTTTCCGAACCAGCAGTAGAGTTGACGATTCAAAAGTACTTGTTTACAAGTTTATTTGAATAAAGAATATTTTGAATTGAATTGAATTGAATAAAGAAACATTGGTAGTGTTGACAGCGTTTTATTTTATTTTACAATTTAAATTGAAAATCTTTTTATTTATTACGTTTTGTATACATTGGTATACATAAACGAGAAAAAGTACCTTTCTTGTCTTTTAACAGGCATAAGGATAGTTTTTACCGTAGTAGGCAGAAATAGACAATATGTAAAGCCTATAAATAAATAATAATAAAAATATGGGAACTTACACTCACGGGCGTAAGTAAGTAAGTTAATACTTGAGTTATGGGTGTCAGACAACTGGTAAATATACACGTATATAATTTTAAATATATACCTAAATCTAATACCCAAGCTCGAAGAACCAACAAATAGTTTATAGAAAATAAATAATTAGCTCTCGGCGGGAATCGAACCCGCGCCCCGCGGAACAGGTTACTGCTAACTGCGCCACCAGGCTACAAAAAAACAGCCTGTAAATGGTAACGACTTCAACGGAGCGTTCAAATCTGTATATTAAATTTTTACCGGAAAAATTGACCACGCAACGCCTCGCATCTGGCATGTAAGGAGATATTTTACGTCGAGTTTTGGGTTTCTTTTTACTAGGTTTCGTGGATGAGAAATAATAAAAAACCGAAGAGGGTAACATGATATCCGATTGCTATAAGGTTTCGTCTAGATAACTTCAAGCGGTCACACAAAAAATGTAAGTTATTACAATTGCTCTGACTTCATGATATTACATACCCTCTGTACATTGCTCTTTTACTCTGTTTTCTAGTTCCCATCATCTCTGCCCTTATCCCACTCTAAGAGGTGTTAGGACAACATGTTGTCACATGATTTGGCTGCCTATTTTACGACCGGACCTGATTTCAACTTACCTTAGTTGTGTTTTACGACGCCTCGGTAAGAATGAGGTTGGTCTATTCTATTTAGCCAGATACCTCACGGCGGGGCGACTTACCTTGATCGCCTTTTACGACACCTCGGTATGTAATCAGGGTGGTCTATTCTACTCAGCCGGATACCACGCGGCATGTGTTTCTAGTTCCCGTTCTAAAATTTTCTAAGATATTCATTTAAAATTAATCATTTTAAGCGTCAAATTCTTAAACGTATATGGTGTGTATAAGTGATAAGGATTAAACTCCTTCTAAATACATTCCCAAATATTACATTGTACGTGATTATTTTTTTAAAGCTGTATTGGGTATAGTGAGCATAGATACCTTCAAAGGATATGACAACGCATTCTTTGTTATATCATGACTCAAACGGAATAGGCAGCGTTTTCGAATAAATTTCGCAGGCCATTTGTCTTCCGAAATTTTCATCAGTTATCATCATATTTCAATTGCCCCAAAGTTTACGTAATGATATATTCAAACTTTTCTCATGAACTACTCTATTGAAAATCGCAATAAAAGCCGTTAGTAATTTGAGTTTATCGTAAACAAATAATTTATTTTATAATATTTACGGATGATTGTTTGAATAAACAGAAAGGCGACCAGGAATATTTTTTTATTTTTTATTTAAACGTACGTGCCTAAAAGATATGCTAAAATATTTATTTGACAAAAGGTTGTCGTTTCCGGTGGTTTATCTCAAAACGTTATCAGGTTCTTAATTTTTTTTTACAGCCAACCATTATCATCCCAACATTATCATCCCCGCAACGTTTCACCTACGTGTAAATAGTTCGGTTTCTTGGATTATATTTCTCCCTTTTCCGTTTATATTATTTGTGAGTCTTTCATTCCGTATGGCACCCGGCTGAGTAGAATAAACCACTTTCATTTCTTATCGAGGTTTCGTAAAAGGTGACTACGGTAAGTTGACCCACCGTGTGGTATCCGGTTGAGTAGAATAGACCGCACTATTTCTTACCGAGGTGTCGCAAAAGGCGACTAAAGTAAGTTGACCCACCATGTGGTATCCGGTTAAGTAGAATAGACCACCCTATTTCTTCCCGAGGTGTCGCAAAATACGATTAAGGTAAGTTGACGTAAGGTAGGCGGCTGGTCGTAAATTAGCCAAATCATGTAACAATATGTTAATAATATATTGTGCCGACCTTACTCAGAGTGGGATAAGGGCAGAAGGATGGTTATTTGTAAGTTTTCATTCCAAAATGTGCGGTGCCAACAGACTATAATGCAAAGGGCTCGGAATAGATATTGTTATTTTAATAAATATTAATTCTTTATTCAGAGAGTGCCATTCGGATCCCGTCCCCTACTAAACGAAGTTGTCGTTTGGAGAATTAACAATGATATATTTCAATAGACATCTAGCGTCGGCGCTATATAAATATGGGCTCACGTCCTTCTCGAAAATATTCTTTATGTAAATACTGTTGACAGTCGGGATGATTTGGAGTGAGGCCTAAATAAATTTAATTTCACGGCTGCTTCGAGCGGAGTTTTTAAATCCACCCAAGTATAATATGTCATCCGCGGCAGGTGTGGTTCGGGCAAAACACGATCTCTCTTACGTGATGAGAATAAAAGTGCTTAATTAAAATTTCATTTTGAAACTAATTTATCTGAGATTTGATGTATATAAATTGTAGAACAGAACGTATTGTTCATGCAACAACGTTTGAGTAATGTTACACTTTTGTCATTGTAGATGCAAGCGAAACAATATATATTTAATTACATATTTCAGATTTTATGAATATTTTGTGAAGGTAAATTGTACGCCGTGTGGTATCCGGCTGAATAGAAAAGTACCACCATCATTTCTTACCGAGGTGTAGTAAAAGGCGACTAAGGTAAGTTGACCCACCGTGTGGTACCCGGTTTAGTAGAATAGACGACACTCTTTCTTACCGAGGTGTCGTAAAATACGAATAAGGTAAGTTGGTGTCAGGCAGGCGGCCGGTCGTAAAATACGTAGCCAAATCATTTGACAACATGTTTATAACATGTTGTGCCGACCCAACTTAGAGTGGGATAAGGGCAGGTAGATGATGATTTGTACAGGTAAATCGTAACTTGATGATTAAAATCATAATGTTTTTTTGCTATAATGTGGTTGATACATTTAGATGGTGAGAACATTTTTAGTTTCCTGACATTACCTTAATAGTATGATAATAATTTTAATTTTGTTAATATAAACATTATCAAATTTACAAAGTATTGAATAACGACACTAAATTTTAAATTTTATGATAACGTAATTTATATTAAAAATATATCATGGTATAAAAAATATTAATAATATAATATAATTTAATTTTCTCATAAACATGTAAAGTGATAAGCTTTGTTTAAAATTAAAATTATATTTAACATTCTAATCATAACATTAAATTCATATATAAATATCCGTATTAGGGAAGCAATAATAAATATTTTGTTTTTTTTTAACTAAATTTGATTCTGGTTTAATCGTTTTAAATCTGTAACTTCTTGAAAATACTTGTTTTGCAAATGTAATTTTGTATCTATGTAACTTTTACATAGTCTGTCATAAGATAAAAAAAAATATGGGATTAGTTAAATTAGTTTCAATTCGATAATTTACCAATTTTTTTTCACGCACACTGTTCCCAAGAAAGTAACTTAAAACTTGTGTTATGGGTGACAGACAACAGGTAAATATATACACATAGCATTTGAAATCTTTAATATTTAAATGAGTTAAATTCGTATATACATATTTTTCTGAATTTTGGGAACGGCTCCAACGATTGTCATGAAATTAAGCATGTAGGTGGTTTTTGGGGGAAAAGTCGGTCTAGCTAGGTTTTAATAAAAAAAAAGATGTTGTTTTATCCCTGTTTTCGGGCACTGAAAAAACTGCTGCAATTTTATTAGAAACCAAAGGATCATTGCGACAAAGATAATTTCAAAGACACGATAGCTTATTTGCTTACGGGCGGTCTCAAAATTAGAATACCAGGATCGATTTCAGGTAATAAGTATTATTACCCTTTTTCTTTTTTAGTTTTTTTTATATATTTAAAAAATTCCCGAGCAAGACTCGGTCACCTAGATATCTTAATATTTAAATGAGTTAATCTTGTATATATATATATATATATTTTCCGAATCTCGGAAACGGCTCCAACGATTTTCCTGAAATTCAGCATGTAGGAGGTTTTGGGGGAGAAAAATTGATCTAGCTAGGTTTTATGTCAAGAAAATATTGTTTTATCCCTATTTTTGGGCATTAAAAAACACTAACATTTATATTGAATTGAATTTTAACGCCATTAACTGTCATGTCGACGTAGCTTATTCGGTTAGCGGGCAGCCCCGAGAAATGTGAGTGCCAAGGATCGATCCCAACTAAATAATTGATTTATTAAGTTTTTTTTTTGTAAAAAATTACCGAACGAAGCTCGGTCACCCAGATATTTACATATTTAAATACATAATTACCATGCTTACATACCTACATAAGCAAAATAGAACTGGTATACAATGTAATCTATATTGCATATTATTATCATAATATTAACAAGAAAATCATCTCAAATCAAATTGTAAACTTGCATTACGAAATTGCATTCGATTTATCGATATTTTTTGCTAGTCGAGATGTAGTCGAGATAGCATTCCTATCGATGCTGGATTCGCAATCATCATCATTTGGCGCGGAATCCATTCAGGTGATAATTGGGTGGGCGTTTCTGTGGGCTCCATTAATGTATGTTGCAATGTACTATATATGAACACTGGATTATTGAAAGTGAATATTTAATTTTTTTTAGTAATTTCAATATATAGGTATTTTACTTTTTGGCTTTGTGGAGATTTCTTCTGAGCTAACTTTAAAGTATAATCTGGGTGACCGACGCTTGCTCGGTAATTTTTTACAAAATAAAAAACTTAAAAAAAGAAGGAAAAGTAATAGGGTGGGTGGGGCTGGATCCTAGGTATTTTCATTTCTTGCAACCACCCGTTTCCCGAATAAGCTACGCTGACTTGACAGTTAATGGTAAAAATTCAATTCAATATAAATTTTTGTATTTTTAATGCCCAAAAACAGGAATAGTTTTTTTTTAATAAAACCTAGCTAGATCGATTTTTAACTCATTTAAATATTAAAGATAATTGAAAATGTTACATAAGATTGATTGCTGGTTCTTCTTGATACGAACATTCCTATTACCAGTAGTAAATTCCATAAACCTAATTGATCCTTGACGATTCAAAAAAGCATTCAATACTACTAAATATTAATTAGATTTATTGAGCACTATCAGTTGCCAGCGGCTCCGCCCGCGTGGAAAGATAATAACCGTAATATAGTATTTTGATAACCTTAAAATTGCTTAAAGTGGGTTAACCTTAAAAGCTAGACATATACTTATGTGGACTTTTATTTAGAATTTTAGTGGGGAACAATTAGGTAATACATTATTTTTGAATAACTTTCACCGTTTACTTAGCGCACGCAAGGAAAGCTTTAAATTTTGCCGTTTTCGCAACATTTTCAAAGCATCCAAGTTTTAATTGGCTCACCTTGATAAGACCAATTTTTTGATTCAATATTAGACATAATTCTGTTTTTTTAAATTAAGTCTACTTGAATAAAATAAACGCTTATTTCATATTATAGACGTTAAAGCAATTAAAGGCTGGATATATGTTGAAAAACAAACAGTCGCGACATTCCCGCATCCAGGTCAGGAATAAAGCTCAGCTGAATAAATAGATCTTTATAAATAACGTGAAACCGACCACCGACCAGCAATCACCGGCGAGGCGGCCAATTTGTATACAAAATTTGTATGCGTGGTGAAATTTTAAATCACGTGTTTTTAGCAGCGTCCCAGACTTCGTTCGCGACAATTTTTTTCCTATTGCCAATAAAAAAGGGCCTTCTTAATCCATCTATCCTGGTATGTAAACTTTAATCATGCCAAATTTCATCGATATTAGTCAACGGATTACTCGTCACAGCGTAACAGACGGACAGAAGTAGCATTATATTAGTACGGATTTATCATTAGTATTGGAATCATTTAATTTTTAAGTTTTAGTATATTTAACGTAATAATAATCATACTAGATAAATCATAGTATAAAAAAATATACTAATAAAACTCGTCTAAAAATGATTTTTTAATGTGAAACTTACCGAGTATTGCAATTTTTAATTTGCTAAGTAAATATAATGTGTCACAAAGAAAACCTTCAATCGTGTCAAACAAACAGACCCGCACACGCACAACTGGTATTAAAAAAAGGTAATTAAATTTAAATTATTAATATAATAAAATAAATATAATTTTTCAAGACATTATATTCTATTTAGTAGGAATTAATAAAATCTCCAAATAGTATAAGTATTTTTGAGATTGTTTTTTTTATTTAATCATTTTTGTAGTTTTAAATTGATATAAAACCTATTCAATATTAAGAAAATAAGTTGTTTTTTAGTCGTGTGGTATCTGGCTGAGTAGAATAGACCACCCTCATTTCTTACCGAGGTATCGTAACAGGCGACTAAGGTAAGCCATTACGCCGTGTAGTATCCGGCTGAGTATCTTTCTTACTGAGGCGTTGTAAAATACGATTAAGGTAGTTGACGTCAGGCAGGCGGCCGGTCGTAAAATAAGAAGCCAAATCATGTGACAACATGTTTGTAACATGTTGTGCCAGTACCCCACTGAGAGCGGAATAAGGGCAAGAGAATGATGAAGAAAAAGTTATTTAAAGACGTACGTTACAAAAAATGTAAAGTAACATGTAACCGATATGTCAAATGGCAATGCCTTAAAATAATTCCTTGTGATCGATAGCTGTTTTCATTCAAAATAATAATACCAAGTCTTGGCCCTCGATCACGAACAAGGGTTCCATGTTAGTCTTGTGGCAATTTGCTCCTAAATAAATGGAGACGTCAGTGCAACAAAAAGGTTCAATCGATCAGAGTTGCGCGCACGCATGCGCCGTATGTCACGACTCACGAATACGTTGAGTAAACTTTAAGATAATGCTTTTGTTTGAAATATTTTCTAGTAAATTATGTTCGAGTAAACTTTAAAATAATGCTTTAGTTTGGAATATTTATGATGCCTATTTGCATTTTGAAAAGGAATGTTACTATCTCAGGGCTGCGCAGAGACCGTTTCTTTCCTTAGAGTTAAACCCTACGTCGCCCAATCCTGATTACTAAGTCACTCATATAACAAGAATTCTTATTTAGTGTTAAATTAGGAAATTATTATTAAGGCTAATTCTAATTCATAATGTTTGATATTTGCATATTAACTTTTTCTTTACTTTAAATTTTCTCACTTCGTAGGTTAGCTGGCAGAGATCTCTATCTTAGGGATAAGTTGACCTTAGTACCTACACTTTCTTTTACCAATAATGTTTTTCCCTAAATTTTTGATGGTACATAAAATTCTCTAAAATTTTAACTTCTACAATTTCCTTCATCTTGAAGAACATAAACGATTTTATGGAAGAAATCCGTGACCTCGGTTTGAATCCGCGAACCCTTTAAGGTTGGTTTTTTAATGTTTTAATAATTAATATTACTTAATTACCCCTACGAAATCCATTTATAGGTAGATGCACTTTAACCTTATATATCTTTGAAGTTTATTAATAAATTATTGTAATTATCAGTTACTACTAATATTATTATACTATATTATTAAATTGACAAATAAACTTCAGTTATAAATGAAAGTTGTAAACAAAAATGTTATGATAGTATTACCTCCGCAACTAACGCCTAATTCTATAAAAATTTTAATGAATGTTTTCCTCCTCCTCGCGTCGCATTCCTCTTTACTGAGGGTCGTGATCCCTACGATTAGGAAGCAGACTTTCTCGTAGGGCTTCCTTCCATCTGCCTCTGTCCTTGGCCTGAATGTTTTAAAGTTATCTAATTGTAATGGATCCTAATTAATTGAATCTTCATTTTCCACAGTTTTTATGTTAATCGCGTCATAATTTGTTAAGTAAATGGAGACGTCAGCGAGACAAAAAGCTTCGATTAATCAGTGAATGCGCGCACGCATGTCGCACGTAACGGCACGTGCAAGCTATACAATGCTGGAGTCTGTGGCATTTAAAATATTCGTAATGTCTTCTGCTTTAACGGTTGTTTAAGCTTACACGAAACTTATGTTTTCTTTTTATCCATTTACTTTTAAGTTAATATTGGTGCAAGCTGTGTTTGCCAAAGTGTGCCTCTCTCTAAAGTGCCAGGCACCAGTGAGATATCTTTATCAGAAATTACGCTTATGATGCAATTATAATATTAGTATTTGTGATTGCGATAAAGGAAAACGCAGTTAAGAAATTTGCATATCTAAAAAGTTCCTGGGATGTGTATAACCTACCAACTCGTATTGGAAAGCGTGGTGGGAAAAAAGGCTTAGTTCTCTTTCCATTTTTTTTGCCTGTGCCCAACTGTGTGTGTGTGTGTGTGTGAGTTTGCGTTTACTATTAAATGTTGCCTTCGGTGCAATATGTTTCGATGAATTACGCCGCGTTTACTTATTTATTAATATTAATACACGCGGCTACGTTCGTATGACAATGTTAACATACTCTCAATTTACCCGAAGGAAAAACGGTAATTTTATCACATATGTTAGCCCAGTTATTTTTATTATAAAAATATATATCGTGGTAACCGACTCACTGACTGATCACGGTGGAAGCAACTCTGCCGAAACGTCGAACCTTATACAAACATAACTCGATTTTATTGCGATGTGCGAAAACATCAGGTATTTTTTTATAATAAGTATGTGGGTAACCGAGCCTTGATCAGCAATTTTTGTAAAGATATAAAAAATTGCCATTAGAGGTCGTGATATCTGGTATTTTGACTTTATTATTCAGCCCGTTCCCAACTGAACTATTACCACTTTGCAAACGACATCAAAATTAATCTGTGTATTCAATATATATTTTAGCAGTTTTTTAATGTCTGACAATAAGGATAAAAAGACATTACTTGAAATAAAACTTAGCTTAATCGTTTTATCGCCCCCGAAATCTCCTACATACTTTCATGAAAATCGTTTGAGCTGTTTCTACACGAATAAATCATTTCAAAATTAACGATAACAATGAATCGCGAAAGTTTTAAATCTATCAGCCAAATTCCATAAATAGCAAATTACATCAATATCGGTCTGGTAGTTTAGCCGTGAAAGCGTAACAGACAGACAGTAATGTTCAGTAGTTTTGATTATATCGGGAACAGAGAGATACACTGATGCGGCAGGGGATAATATATAGTATGTAGTGATGTGCATACTGTGAATGATTATTAATTTAACCCTGCACAGAGGTTAAAATGGTCGTTAGGAAATGGTCAGACGCGGACATTGGTGCAGTTCCGTCGAGTGGCTTATACAGACAGGCCGTCACGGCGCGTCCATCAACTGCCACCGCTGATGAGTTAGTTTGAACCCGGTTGAGCCCAGTTTAAAATCCGACAGCTCCCCAACCATGATCGATGACGTTAGACAGAATCCAAAACTAAAATAGTCTGTTAATTTACAGCTCCCTTGGTATTACGATGCTTTGTTTGAAAATGATTTTCGAAATTTTGGCCCGATATGTGCCAAGTTCCGGTGGACGGTTTTATCTGCAGGTATACTTCCAAGAGTGTTATTTTGGGTATTCAAGTCATCATCCTCTTGCCCTTATCCCACTGCCCTTATCCCACTCTAAGTGGTGTCGGCACAAAATGTTATAAACATGTCACATGATTTGGCGACATATCTTACGACCGGCCGCCTGCCTGCCTGCCGTCAGCTTACCTTAGTCGCCTTTTACGACAACTCGGTAAGAAATGAAATGAAATGAAAAGAAAGAAAGAATTTTCGGTATTTATGTGATGACGCAGAAATTTCTCTTGATAATTTTTTTTTTAATTGTAACACTAAATATATAATACAATTCACACTATTCAGTCCTTGAGCAGTTTTCTTTATTTATTCTTTTAAACATCGATAAAACTAAAAAAAAAAATATTTTCTGATTCTTCTATTTGAAATTTTTGACACTAATTGCGAGTTGGAATATTCATTTATTTTGGTATTATAATATTAGAAATGTTATATGAATATCTAACGGAATAACGTGCTGTGATAGCCCAGTGGTGGGACCAGGCGACTCTTAGGGGGTAGCGGGTTCAAACCCCGGGCAGGCACCGATGAGTTTTTCTATTAAAACCTCAAGTGTCTAATTGACAATTGCAATTTATAACACAGTTTTCATAGGTTTTAGCTCCAACTCTTCTCTTCAAAAACGGAGAGAGATCAATCAAACAAACAAACAAACTCTTTAGCTTTATATTTTTGTAGATATACCATGGTAAAAAAAACTCCTAAGAGAAATTATAATAAACCCCAAGGTCAGTTACTCAAAGTCAATCACACTATTGCCCGTATTTCCATAGTGACCAGATAAATATACCAAATCTCACGGTCGTAACTATCGTACGTTTTTAATAACCCATGAAGTGCTTATGTCTCAGCGTGAAACCGCACCAGGCATAATATTTGAACTCCTGTTGTGATGCCACACGACCAGTACATTATTTACCACCAATGTTTATTCAATGTGTCCCATTAGGGTTGACGCTGTGACAAAATTCTATAGCGCGAACCTTAATTGAATAGGCGGTTGGGAAGACACGCGACCCCAAAATAGTTATTGCGAAAATAAATTCTATTATGTTTAATCTACGCGCATTATTAAACAATCCAAAGCATTCTATATGTCCATAAAAAATCGTTGTCATAACATTGCATAATGTTTTCGCATTTACCGTGCATTATCTAAATCGTGATGTGCACTTAGCGAGTCGGCGTAATTTATTTTAATGATAAAGTTTTCCACAAATCGTCTCGTAATATTTACTTGTTGAGAGCACCTGTTGTTGATTTTATCTATGGTAAGATAAGTTTGTTAAAATGAAGCCGCTTCTTTGTCTAATGACTCTGTATCTGTGATATGTCCATGCGACCTTAGCCATGAATAATTCCATAAAATTATGTGCTTAGTTTATATTAATCAGCACCCTCGCTTAACGTGTAAACGCCGTGAGATAAACTTCTTATTTTGCCAAGAATTTCTTGTGACTTCTTTTCATATTTGTGATGAACCTATCTATAATCAGAAATATAGAGAGAATATGGTCTATATTTGTATCTTCACCAAACTCTCATATCGCTGTACATGATGTACATGTGAGTGGTGTTTTAATACTGTTTATAAAAGAAGCGAGTTAGGATTTGCCAATCCATTTACCTACAGTAGATAAAAAATGGACAAGATTTTTGATCCATAAAAGACGTTATTAACATCCGGACAAGCTTATCTAATCTGTTACTTAACGATGAGTAAGCAGCCAACATAAATTAAATAGTAAAAGAAGCCTGTTTCTGTTCCACTGTACTACAAGTAGGTACTACTGGAAAAAGATAAATCTCTTTCTTTGGGAGAAAATAAATAAATATATGGGACACACACGGTTGTCCGTTCACAAGATACGTAACTTAATACTTGTGTTATGCGTGACATACAACTGGTAAATATATTATACATATATCATTTGAAATACATATATTTAATTATATACACCCCGATTCGAAGAACCAACAATTTCGCCCTATATGACGAATAAAGTTGCATCTCCCATGCAATGAACATATCATGGGAAATATAACTTTATTCTTCGGATAGGGCGATTTGTTTATAAAAATGTTGTCCCTCGAATCCCCGGGAATCGAACCCAGTACCTCTAAGCTATTGATATAGGCAGAGTCATTGACAACTACGACGTCGGTCCAAAGAAGGATTGGATCTTAGACTTGGCGTCTTGTTAATTTTATATGCTGATTTGAATTTTTGTACACATACAGATTTTGATACACGAATGACATTGAATATACCGGAAAATTTTAGTTACAAAGACAAATCTATCAAGCTTAATGTTTTAAGATATACGTGTATATAGAAGACGATAGAAAAGGCGCTGTGGACATTTCTTCGTTGAAAGATATGAGATAATTTGAAGATATTCAGTATAGTACTTAGCAGGGTACTCGTATGTAGGTGGAGACCACACGCATGCCCCACTATATCCCCCCTACGCAAATACACGTACGAGGCGTTAGCGTTAACCATGCGTATGGATTCCACCTCCTATCTATAGTTATGTACGCAATCATTTAACACTGGCGGCTCTAATCAGTAGAGTACACAGTATAACACTATCTATACGAGATTCCATTCTTTCTCTTGTTAACAACTCGATAACCTTAAGTACTTTTATGCATCAAAATCTTTTGTTTACACGTTCAATCGATCTAACTAGTTTCTCTGATGTACTTGTAAATAATGGTTTAGAAGACTGGAAAGTTCAATCGTGATTTTCTTGTTAAGCTTTGTTAAGACCACCATCTTACTTGATAATATATGGTGATTATATAAACAAGGTGGTTATGATACGTTGTTTGTGTTACTTTAGTAATTCCGTAAAAAAACAACGATAACATTGTTCTATAATGGGAGAAGTCTATGTTTTGCTGGATTACTTGAAATATTGTATTGACCTAGATCTGTAGAATTCGGCTAATGTCATACAACTTCTTCTTCTTCTTCGCGACCTATAGACATCCACTGTTGAACATAGGTCTCTTCCTAGTTCCCACGATTCTGTGCCACTCAGCATCCCGCGACCTTGAGATTATCAGTCTATCTTATAGGGGGTATACCGACGCTTCGTTTTCCAGTGCGGGATCACCATTCCAAAACCTTAAGATCCCAACGCCTACCGGTTCTCCGCACTATATGCCATGCAACACAAGTATTTATTAAATTTAACTAATATCGAACTTAAACATTTGAATTCAGAGTTTTTAAAGTTCATTACGCACTATCTATCCTTTCCTATATGTGCGATATACAGAAATTAAAAAACTTCTAATTGTGACGAGTAGCAGTTAGGGTTTTTAGAATTCCACTGAACTCGATAGAAAACGAACCTTTAGTATCTTAGTTGTGAGCCGAGAAATTCCACCACTGAGATATAGCTATTATAACAGTACTTTTGAAGTCAAAGTAATCACATTTACAGACCGTGAAATATGGCTCACATTGCAACAATACTACAATACAATATTTAGGGGCAAGGATCAAAAATAAACAAACACGACACAATTGAGAAAATAAAATATGCCGGCACAATGCACGGGCCAGCACGTCATAATATGGCAGTGGCTTTTGTGCTATTGGTTGTAAATCATTAAATTCTTTGTATGGAATGGCATATCATAAATAATGTCCCCAAAATTCGACTAAACTGTTTTTTTCCGAGACGCTTTCGGTCCCCGCGGAGAGAATTTTAAAAGCAGAACAAATTAATCAAAGAGATTGCAGTCGAACTTTTTTACTTTGTAAAAGAAATGATGCAATAAACGTTTCTGAATAAACATCCTTTTCAATTTTGGACATAAAGACGTCTAAAGAATCATTATTGTGTGTGTAGAAGTTTAGTATAATGCACTTCGATACGGGTAATCCAATAACACCGTAAATTGTTACGATTGGTAATCATTTGAACTTAATAGCGTTTCGGTTTAATTTAAGCCGAGCTGTTGTAAAATATTGTACTGCAGCCACTCTCAATTTTAATGGGTTCGTAAGAAAGCAGTTAACTTGAGCATTATGATACTATCGAAGAATTTAACGCGGTCGACGTTGTTACGAGCTTAATGGTTCAGTGCACCCCTGAATAAACAAGCCTATTCGAAGTTAAATTTGCTTACACCGGATATGGCTGCCACTCGAACAAATCCATCATGTATATCTTTAAATGAATACTTGGGTGATCGGAATCGCCGCTAAATCTTGAAGCTGTTTTGGACAAAGAAATCTTTTGCCAGAATAGTAGTGATCGACTCGACTATTTTATGATCGGTAAATCACGAGGTTATGAGCTTCTAAATAATAACATTTTATTGGCCGCTGTCACTGTAGCACTGATGTATGCCACCTAACCTACGGTTTATTATAGATCTGAGCTACCAGAGATTTATGCGTTTCCCTTAGGTTTACTGCTAATGCAATGGGACTGTAAATGGGTTTTCGATTTCTCGGTAAGCTGTTTGTTGGAATGTTGCGAGCTATATCCGCTTTTTTAATAGAATTACTACCATTTTCCATAATCGAAAATTTTCACTCTATTTCAAAATATATTGTTTAGTTAAAACGATCCAATTTAAAATAAGACATGTAAATAATATAATATAAAAAAATTTAAACACTATTTGTATTCATATTTAAATACTTTGATTTTAAAGTGATCAATTCATCTCAATTGATATTTCAAGGAAATACTTTTTGTGTATAATTTTTTTTTAAATATTCTCGACGCTCTATTTACTATTCTGGAGACCACCATGAAACCAAAAACAGCAACACAGCAGGTATCTTTCGCGTTTAAATAAAAAAAACAATAACATGTTTCAGATGTCAAAGTCAAAACATATTGTATTACCAGCAGAAGCAAATACTTCTATGTATGATAGACCAGGGGTGAGCAACCTTTTTAATCAACGTGCAAATTAAAAATCTTAAAATTTAGTGGCGAGTCACACATACACACTTATTAATATTTTACAAAACTATGTTTTTAATAGATATTAGATTAAAAAAATATAAAATTTAAAAAAGTTAAATACGTATTACAATTTTATATTATAATAAAATTGTAATTTATACTAAACACGTTTGTTTTTATAAAAATATATTATTATTATTAGATAGATAGGTATTCGGCTGAGTAGAATAGACCACCCTTCTTTCTTACCGAGATGTTATAAAAGGCGACAAAGGTAAGTCAACCCGCCGTGTGGTATCCGAATGAGTAAAATAAACCACTCTCATTTTTTTCCGAGGTGCCTTCAAAGGCAACTAAGGTTAGTTGACGCACCGTGTGGTATACGGTTGAGTAGAATAGACCACCCTCTTTCTTACCGAGGTTTCGTAAAATACGAATATGGTAAGTTCACATCAGGCAGGCGGCCATCCGTAAAATACGTAGCCAAACCATGTGACAACATGCTAATAACATATTGTACCGACCCTACTCAGAGTGGGATAAGGGCAGGAGGATGATGGACAAAGTCTATAAAATAAATTCAATTTTACAGAGCCGCAAGTGGCCCGAGGACCGCGTGTTGCTCATCGCTGTTATACACTGTTTACAATTTTTTCTAGCAACTGACAAAGCATAAAATGAATTGATTGAAGGTTTTATTAAGCAAACATCGTTCAAAGTGAATTCGCATGTCTCACAGCGTGAAGCACGGATGGGTCGAGGCAGGGTCGCGCCGTCTATGCCTCCTGCGGTGTCTCAACTCGCATCGGAGACCCGCATGCCTTTAAATTTACATTTTGAATTGAAACAATCTTATTGTGACAGGACCCATAGCTTCTTTTACTCTCCGAAATGCAGTCATTTAAATTATTAAACCAATAAAATTAGGTTTTGTTTGTTAAACAATTATAATTTGCTTTTTTGTATTATTCTTGAATTAAATTCATCATTCTCCTGCCCTTATCGGCGTAACATGTTTTAACATATTATGTTTATTTTGCGACTGACCAACCGCCTGACGTTAACTTACCTCGGTCGTCTTTTACGGCACCTAATTAAGAAATGAGGGTGGCCTGATCTACTCAGCCTAATACCATACGGTGGGTCAACTTACCTTAGTCGCCTTTATGGAACCTCGGTAAAAAACGAGGGTGGTCTATTCTAATTAGTTGGATAGTATACGGCAGGTGAACTTACTTTATTCGCATTTTAACGAAACTTCGGTAAGAAATGAATGTGGTATATTCGATGACGATATTCTTGATTGAAAATATATACAATTTGTACCAATACTAAATCACTTACACGCTAGTTGTCTACGTAGGATGGTCCCAAGAATGCTTGCAGCTTTTCCGCGTTGAATCGCTAAGTTGATTCATTTTGCGATAAGGAGCCATATGTCACCTCAAGAGACAGCACTAATTCTTGAATTTGAATTAGTTTACAATATGCCACGTATATTTTCATTTTCTGCACTTAATAGCTTAGATTATTTTTTTGGAAAACGTATAATCATTCTTGGCACTAGAAAGTTCTTGGTTCATATTGACTTTCGTTTGAAATCTTTTTCTCGTTTCGTTTTTGTGCAAACATCGATGTCATTGAAGGAACCCTCGCTGGCGTCGGACAGTAGATGGAAACCGTTGTATGAGAAAATGTACATATGGGAGGCGGTCGTACAAATTGTACAAATATTAGTTGAATCCGTTCTTAGGTGCGCGTGGACTAATATTTATTTAACAATACAGATAGTTATTAGTTCACTATAAGTGGAGAATAAAATACAGAATAAAATTAACATTATTGGAATTCACTTCTCAATCGAAATCAATTTAAGGCGCCCTGTATATAAATTTTAGGAATAGCTTAATTAATATAAACTTAAAAATCAAGCGTTAAGTTAATCACTGATAAACCAAGAGAGATTGATATTACAAATCTATACATGTATTAGGGAAAGAGAAGTATGTATGTATGTTGCTTATGGACGCCAAAAAAGCTAGACTGATTTGAATTAAATTTTCACACAATCCTTAGGATGACTTAGCGAATAATTCTGTAAAGTGCGGTGGCGGTATCGGATTTTTTTACAAATTATTATTAAATACATCTTTAAATTAAGCGGAAAGCTAGCTAGATAAAAAGCTAAATGTAATTAAATTCTTCTGTTATCAAAATATAAGCAACTACGTTTAGTAGCTGCCAGCATTCTTGGGACCATTCTATGTGGGCATGATTTGTATATGGTGTTTATATTGTTACGAGGTTAAAGCACGTAAACGCAAGTTTAATAACGTAAAGATTTAATTATCATTTTTGTCGATTGCAGATTTAAAGATACGCGTATGTACTTAAACTCCAATGGTGTATTGTATCACTTGAACCTTTTTATCCCGCGCTTCTTTGTTTAATCTTCGCTACACTCTTAATTAATGATTCGAATTAAATTTATTCCTCGCTCGAGTACCATACTACGGCTAGTGTCAATAACATTAATGAGAAACACTGTATAATTAAACGCTCGTAACTCGATTTGTTACGACCGCATGTGGATTTTTGTTCTATTAAGAACAAATGTACTTAGCAGTGCTAATATTTTAGATTTAATAGGTTTTTTATTATTTGAGAGAATCGTTCTGTTGACTTTCCCTTTCTTAGCTCTGACGGGAGCTTCGATACACAATTCTGGCTTATTATGGATTGAAAGGTATAATTGTATAAGTATTTAGACAAAACTTGTAGGGGACAGTAGAGATTTGAAAACGGACAATGGAAAGAATCACGCGTTCTAAACGTTTAGCCATCATACGCTATTAGTAGTATAGTGACTAAAGATAATAAAATGATGTTTTATCCATACTCATATTGTAAATACGTAAGTCTGTTTGTCTGTTATACTTCCGGACTAACCCGCTGGAGTAAAATATGTAAAAAAAATCGAAACGAACAAAGTCGCGCGTAAAACTTATCATAATCCTCTTGCCCTTATCCCACTTTAAGTGGGGTCGGCACAGCATGTTATAAAATTGTTGTCACATGATTTGGCTTGTTATTTTACGACCGGCCGCCTGCCTATAGTTACCTGACCTTAGTCGTATTTTACGATACCTCGGTAAGAAAGAAGGTGGTCTATTCTACTTAACCCGATACTACACGGTGGGTCAACTTACCTTAGTCGCCTTTTACGATACCTCGGTAAGAAAGAGGTGGTCTATTCTATTCAATCGGATTCCACACGGTGGGTCAACTTACCTTAGTTGCCTTTCAGGACACACCAGTAAGAAATGTGGGTGGTCTATTCTACTCGGCCGGATGCCACACGGCTTCAAACTAATAAAACATTTTTTTATTGCTTAAATACATATCTCAAAGTACCTGGCCCCAATATGTATGTGTGTATGGTAGCTTTGACTATCGATTTTCGTGATCTGGGCAAAATACTTGGGCACGAGATGAAGTCACGTTTTAGCAGGACAAAAGGATAAGGGAATATGTTAATGCAAATAATGTACACGAATGACTTTTTAAGCCAACAGCACCTGATAGGGATGTGAAAAAATAATCGATTTTTAATAATCGATTAAAAATCGAGATTTTTTAAAAGATTTAAAAAAAATCGATTATTTTAATCATACTGTTTCTCTTTTATTTCTTGTTTTTTAAGATTACATAGGTATGCATTATTGGATAAAACCACTGTAGTTTGGCTACAGTATATTTTTGTACTATGAGAATTTAACTTTTTCGATATTGTTATTTTCCACCTAATTTAAGTCTGAGGCTTTGTCGTACGTTTTATATTCTACGGTCGTTTCTTATTGGGATTTTATTTTATTCTGACACACATACTCTTGTGTTAATCTTTTTATAATGCTACCGGTGAACTGTAGCAGTCCTTCGGTACAGTTGAGAATCGTGTGGTCGCGATACTATTTTGTTTAGTTATTCTTTGGCAATGTCGTGACTTAAAGGCGGGATGAAAAATAGATAGAAAGTTTTGTACATCGGGCTATCTATCTATACTAATATATAAAGCTGAAGAGTTTGTTTGTTTGATTTTTTGAACGCGCTAATACCAGGAACTACTGGACCGATTTGAAAAATTCTTGTAAGATAGTCAATTTATCGAGGAAGCCTATAGGCTATATAAAATCACGCTAAGATGAATAGAAGAGGAGCAGCAATAAAAAATAGTACTAAAACGGCAAAATTTAAAGCTTTCCTTGCGTTCGCTAAGTAAACGGTGAAAGTTATTCAAAAATCATATATTACCAAATTGTTCCCCTCTAAAAGTTCTAAATGAAAGTCCGCGCACATGTCTATCTTTTGAGGTTAACCCACATTTACCATTTTTATGGTTATCAAAATACTATATTACGGTTTTAATCTATACACGCGGGCGGAGCCGCTGGCGATTGCTAGTACATACTATATAAATCCTACACACACGGACAATACTTATAAGATTATAATAAAATTCTCGGTATTATGGTTCAATGCTAGACTGGCCATATTAAAAGTATACTTGTTTGTTTTAGAACGAACTTTAATTACCACCCAAAGAAGCTCTAATACCAGTAATAAATTTTGATTTATGGTCACCAGATGCTGTTATTACGAAGCAGTAGTTAAATCTATCATAATAGTCGGTTCTACTTAAAATTAAGGCATGTAGGCCGTAATTTCAATTAACTCATTCCTTTTAAAACAAAACATTGTTCATACAAAGATAAGGAACTTCGCAGAAATCTTGGAGTTATAACGAGCTATTGTGCATATATCTACCATCTCATATGGTAACGGCTAAAGTAAATTGCTCGTAGCAGATGTTTTATCTGTGACTAGCAATCGCCAGCGGCTTTGCCCGCGTGGAAAGATTAAAACCGTAATATAGACTTTTAATAAACATAAAAATTGTTAAAGTGGGTTAACCTTAAAAGCTAGACATATGCTTGACGGACTTTTATTTAGAACTTTTAGAGGAGAACAATTTTGTAATACACGAGTCTTGAAACTATTACTCAAGCTTTAAATTTTGCTGTTCCGTACTATTTTTTATTGCTGCTTCTCTCCTATTCATCTTAGCGTGATATAGCCTTTAGCCTTCCTCAATAAATGGACTATCTTACAGTGAAGGAATTATTCAAATCGATCCAATTCAATCAAACAAACACTTCAGCTTTATATATGAGTAGCAAATTTCTTGCTGAATAAGAAATGGCCGTTGGTTATTCTTTTATGGAGTGGAATGAGATTAGTGTTTGGTGAAGGCAAAGTTGACTTGGACTGATTGGGAGCAATTCAAATTCAAGCGGTTACTCAGAGATGGTTGTTGGGATAATACTAGCAATCTATCTCGCAGTAGTCGGTGTTCCATGATGGATCGGTGATGGACTCACGACTCGTTCCGTTGTTTTGTTTTATTGATAATACGCGTTCAACTGCTTGTTCAATCTTATTAGTGCCTTGTTATGTTCCAGTGTTTTTTGTAGAACTCTAACAAGCGGAATGTTGTTATGAATAATGAGATATCGTTAAACTGTTTATTCTATTTGAAATTAGGCTGGCTTCTTATAGTGACCGATGGACTTGTTACTAAGGTTCGTGTCTTAAAAAGTTTCGTCGATTATTTAAAATCAAAATTTTCTGCTTTATTAATATTTCAACTCTTTGTTCTCATCTTGTATTGTGTAAAATGATGTTAAGTATCTATAAAAAGCATAAACATTCGCTTAATTATATAAAAAACGTTACTCAGAGTGTATAAGTTTAATTTATTCTTGAGTGATCTTAGCAATGAATATATGGTGTATTTATCAATTGAAAGCTGTGATAGCCCAGCTGTGAGACCGTGAGACTCTTTCCAGGGGGTTACGGGTTCAAACCCTGGGCATTCTATTTAAACTTATGTGCCTATTGATATTAGCAATTTATCACACGCTTTTCGGTGAAGGAAAACATCGTGAGGAAACTTGCATATATCTAGAGAATTCTAGAGATATGTGTAACCTACCAATTCGCATTGTAGCAGCGTGGCAGGTTTTAGCTCCAACCCGTCCCTCGAAAAACAGATATGGGATAATAAGAGGCCGTTACATAACTTTTTTTATTAATTATAATTCAATAGATGCCCTGCGTATTTTGACGTAGAAATAACCATATCACGTAACTAGTAAATAAAATTATTAATGAAGGCAAACGTAACATGTTTAAAACATATGATGTTATCGCGTCATTCTATAACGACGCTCACTGTTCTCTATTGACATTCAAGACTTGAATATTACAAGATATGGCGTGCGTAGGCTTCGTATGTGAAAGATAATATCTTATATGGGGTGTCTTTTCCAGCTTTCACCGGCGCGTCATCGGATGCCCAATGGGCGCTGTTGTGACAGCCTCCCACGATAAACTTCATGTTTATGCGCGCGCGCAGCCCGCCATGTTTGTTTTATCTCGATCCACCGTTCGGCCGTGTTAATAAATGTCTTGTATTGAAAAAAAAAAGTTTATCATCCCTTTTTATTTTTATGCCCGCCGTATGTTTTATTTAGACATCGGTTATTAATAATAATGGATTCTTCAGGGTCGTTAGATCAAAATTTAAGATCTCGTACGTGTTTTTGTGTTTTGTTTTTTGTGGACGCCAGTTTTGTAGGTCCTTTTACATACAGGAGGGGACGTGCTGGTTCGCTTTGGTGTTTTATATTCAAAACAGATGCTAGTTACGAGGATAAGTCGAAATTAATTTAATTTGTTTTTGTTTGTGGCCCGTTTTGAAATTTATTGAAATGTTAAAACATTCACAGTATTTATTATAATTCTCGTGGGACTTTGGGTTTTTTTACGTTATAAAACTAGTGAGCAATAGAAATATAAAAGTTATCGTTTTATTCACACCAGTCGCATAATACTTGTGAGTATGTATTCTGTTCGTTGCAAGTACTCGATTTCGGTCGTTTTGATGTTTTAATTATTTGCGTCGTTGAAGTAATTTTTGTTCCTAGCGTATTCTCCCCATTTAAAAAGGGGTTGGTTGTTATTCCAATCGACATATTGACAGGATGTGTTATGCATAAAAATTAACCATTATATTCATGTTCTAGTCGAAATGTGGTATTATTTCGTGTAGTACTATTGAAAAAGACAAATCATTTGAACTATTAACAAATATAGGACAATGTATGGAAATAATTAGGGATCAAATTAAATCTATAAGTCTAATAAATCTCAAAATGTAACGTAATAAATTTCAAAATGGCCATCATAAGTCTAAAGGGCTATTATAAAGTTAGGTATCTAATTTGATCGAAAAGTTTTTTCACCAAAATAGTCATGTAGTTCTTAAATAGTTCGCTGTTTCCGTTTTATTGAAGCCGTTTCTTATTGTAACTGTATACAATCGTTGTATCCGGCTGAATAGAATAGACCACCCTTATTTCTTACCGAGGTGTCGTAAAAGGCGACTAAGGTACATTGACCCACCGTGTGGTATCCGGTTGACTAGAATAGACCACCCTCTTTGTTATCGAGGTATCGTAAAATACGACTAAAGTAAGTTGACATCAAGCAGGCAAAACGAAGCCAAATCATGTGACAGCGTGTTTATAAAATGTTGTGCCGACCCCACTTAGAGTGGGATAAAGGTAGGAAGAAGAAAGAATTGTATGCAATCGGCTGGCTCATCGTTATCTGTTCTGGTTTAACTTGGCCATCCATGGGTTGTTAGCGTGGCGCGTCGAATCGTCCCCGGATAGGGTCCGGTCACGCTTCGGTTCTATTAATTTGTTGAAAACCATGTAATTATCTAATCACACCCATACACCACCTGATGTCGTAAGAAATGTACGTGCATACAAAATTAAGGGAACGCTTCTTTGTTTGAATAGTAAATTGATTTTTTCGTTGGTGTTTTTTTAAAACTCCCTAATTAAATTTTGTTTTATATGCTGTAATAGTTTTACACGGAAATATGCGTCCCATGTATTTATGTAGCTATTAGCATATTGTGTATATGTTTTTTATGCATTCCCCATCCTTATGTAGCTACCTAGAATCTGCAGTGCATGTAACAAGTATAATAAAATCCTTCAATTAATCAGATATGATTCGCGTAATCCAATGATGACTTATTGGATAATATATAGAAAGAGGCGTTACTTTGCTTAGATCCACAATAAAAAAAAGTATTATGAAATTATTTTGCTATAATAATTAATTTATATAACTTAACTAAATTAACTAACTATTAAATACTATACATTATGTTGCTGTAATAGCAATATTTTCATTACTTTTTACTGGTTTATTTCAAGACAACAGTCCGCGCGCATGAAGTTGCTGGTAACAGTTGCGGTAGTATTGTTATATATATGGTGTATGTTAAACACTGTTAGCTGAAAAATATATTCGATCATACATTTCCATTCGAATTATGGTATTGAGCGAGCGAGCGCGGCGGGCGGTGCCGGCGGGCACGGCGCTCTTGTACGTTTTTTGCTCGTTTTGCCCATTGTTTACTTTACGGGCGATCTTAAATTTTTATGATTTCCATCGTAACTGACGGCGGCGTAAATTATTTTCTGAACGGCTGCCAACTCGATAATTCTCGGTTGTGCATGCGATTCCTTGCGATTGCTCTTATTTATGGGGCAGGTCGTTAGGGCGCTCGATAACAAGATTAATATCAACGCGTTTCTTTAACGTGAGTCATTGGTTCATATATAAGTGGCAATAATTCATTAAATCTTTATTACACTAGCTACATCTACAACTTCGCTTAATTTGGACCCTTCTGCGCCTCAGTTTGATATTAATTTTGTAATCGAAGTACTTTGAATATATCGTTGTCGTAGTATTACTAGGATTTGATCCCGATTTATTTCTAAAAATAACTATTCTTTCCTTTGATGGAAGATCTATTACAATTATTCGACTTCGTCTAAATATTTCCCAAAATTAATGGACAGATAGACTATATACATGATAGTTTTATTGATATTAGAATAGCGACTTTGAAATCTACTTTTCAACATTACTGATTATTTAGATATTTATTCCGCAGACAAAATCGAGCTTTTTTATTACACTACGATTATTAAAGTATGCCCAACTTAAGGGTGTTATAATTTAAAATACTTTAAAAAATTGCAAAGATATGAACCCGTGAATGTGAAGTAATTAACGCAATGTAACCATTGTAAAAAACCCACGAAAACCTAAATAGGTTTTCGTGGGTTTTTTAAAATAAAGAAAAATAAAAAATTGAAACGGATATGTATGAAACACTTGTTTAAATGTAATTTATTAAATACCACATTCATTGTGGTCAAATAGCACGATATATCGTCAGATAAAGCTTATTCTTGCGAAACAAGTTCATCTTTAGGTATCTAAAGGCACGATCAAAACGAGGTGTTAAATTGCGATCATAATTTAGGATTACTTAGAAAAAGGATATAAAATAAAATATTTTGTATAATGTGCCTATTTTGATTTTACGAAGGTTACAGGGAATAGAAGTGGCAGTAGACTATGAGGCGTGTAAAAGTAAAAAAAGAACGAATGAATGATGATTGATTTAAAAGTAAAAAAAGAACGAATGAATAAATAAATAAATAAATATATGGGACACTTACACACACGGTCGTCCGTCCCCAAAGTAAGTAACTTAATACTTGTGTTATGGTAGACCGACAACTGGTGAATATATACTTATATATTTTCTAAATACATACTTAAATACAAATAAACACCCAGGCTCAAAGACCAACAAAGTCATTTTTTTTTAAAGAAAATGTTGGCCCTCGGCGGGAATCGAACCCGCGACCCGCGGAGCTGAAGGCAGGATCACTACCCACTGCGCCAACGGGCCAGTCAAATGATGATTGATTTATTTATTTGGTTTTAAATACTATTTAAACTATTAACAAATAAATTATAATAAACTATTATTGACTTCATTGAAACAAACAAACACAGTTATGACTATAAATTAATAATTAAGCTAAAAGCAGTATAGTGTGTTGTCCCAAAATAGATGATCTACTCAGCATTTGCAGAGGGGAAGCCTCTGCCTCTGGTTTTCAGAAACCACCATAAAAGGCAAACTAAAACGAGGAATGCCATTATTAACCTTATATTCTGTAGGGGGTTGTTTACTGGTGAGAACGCCCTCCCTCCTTTTACATCGGGAAAGCTTTCACGGGTACTGCTGCGCGGGGCGGATGCAGTTGTATCGAACTCTTACCGACTAAAAAGGTCATGGTGTTCCACCTGCCTGCTTTTTGACGAAGGCACAGGAATACTGATGGCATCTCGTCTACAAACACGTCATTAGCTTACTCCTTCTACTCTTGGTAGAGCCTGGACAGACCCTTGACCACAACCGACGCATTGAAAACACTTGGCCACCCCAAGGAATCTTTCTCTTCCTAGAGAGTCGAATCTCTCTTTTCGACGCTTGGAGGTCATCAGAAGAGAACAGCCCAGCCCCTCAAATCTTAGACTGCTATACCAGGGATAAAATCAATGTAAGGCATGTTGCAATGTACATATTACTCCCTCCCTCCAACTGCAGTTTAAGATGATCTGTTTCTATAAAGTTCCGAAGTATAATAATCATAGATCATTCCTAAATTTTACTATTTCCAATTTCCATCAGTCAGTTCCCATTTGTGACTCAAGATACATCATATTTATCATTCACTCATTTTCCTGCCTCTATCCCACTCTCTCTTTCGTCAACTCTGGCGTAGGTATACTTTGTTGAGTGATGTAAAAAATGTAACAGTCAAGTCCAGCCATCTGTTTTAAAATTAAAATATTGTAGTGGAGGGTAGGTGTTAACCAGATATAAACGGGCAGGTTAAGCTTGGGCGCCGTCGACGTCGAGGGCACTTGAGTTCTCTACCCTTGCTGGTTTTTTGGAACGATTTAAAATCCTTGGAAATTTTTATTTTAAAATTGAATCGTGTTTTAAAGCTGCGTTTTTGGAGAAGGGTTAATTAAAAAATATTTAATTTTTGGTCATTTTAAAAAGTGGCATCTTTCATAATAATATGCGAAATTCTATCTGTTTATTTTTTATCACAGATGAACTGAGGAACGTATTGATGCGATGTTTGGACGTAAATTAAAGCTAGAGATGAGCAAAAGTTACTTTTCGCATAAATGAACGTAGACAAAGTCATGACCAATCATTGTAATGTTACGTAGTAACTCCGTTTCATATTAATCTGCATTTTTTTACTAATACTATAAGAACGAAAGTCTGTCTGTGAATCTGTTATGCTTTCGTTATTGCACTGGAGCAATATACAAAAAAATTGGTAAAATTGAAGATTATATATGAGGCCACCTTAAATGCCACCGCCAGGATAAAGATCCTGTTTTTTCTTCAGAAAAAGAAAAGACTATTTACAACATAACTGAGAATATTTTTTTATACTAAAACAGCAACAATACATTGATGGGTAAGACAAAATATGTATTACCCTCAAAATGGTAAGTTTATTTTGACATTCTACGCAGGAATTTCATAAAAAATATATTTTGGTACCTCTTTATTATATCCTACCGTACGTCATAACCCTCCTAAGTTGAAAAGCAAACATCGTCCTCTTGCTTCTGTAGCTTCATTTTGTTGGTATAAATCCTCCGTATAATACGGTACGCTGGGATAATATTTGCTTAGAGTTATTTGTCAAGCGTGTTCGTATGTTTTGTTATTGGACACCTCTACTCGACATGGTTTCTATTTGAATTACTGCAATGCCAGCCACGGATTTTCAGGAATCGTCCGTGAGCATGTTTGTTGAAGGGAATACGAACAATGAGTTCTTTGCTTTTGGACTAGTAACTATTTTTTAGTTTGTTTTACTTTTTGTATACTAAAACAAACTTTCTTATATGAATAGTAGAAACTTTTGAAGTGATGGCCAAGTGGTTAAAGAACGTGATTTTAACCTACCATAGCGGCTTCAAATTTGTGTTTTCTATAATAAAGAAAGCGTTTAATTCACATTTATAACTCATCATTCATTTTACTGTAAAGGAAAGCATTGTCTAGACACCAGCATATTCCTGGAAATTTTTGGGATTGGGAATGCCTATCCAATCAAATGGAGCAATTTGGTGGGATAAATCACTAATCCCAAATGACACAGAAAGCGTTTATTTTTTTAAATTTGGAATTAATTATTCATACATTTTTTAGTCTCAATCAACTTAAAAAGAAACAAATTGATAAGTTTGATAGTAAACAAAAAACTAATTGGAAAGTTGCATATCACAAAACCTATTTCTAAGCAGTCGGGCCTTGATTTGTATCAAGCTAGTTCTAGCGCTATGTAAGTCAGTAGTAACGTGGAATAACAATTATCAATAACGATACTAACGATATATTTACGTATTATATCGAATTTAGGTCAGTGGTAGAATCTAACTCAGTATGACAGCATTCGGAAAGTTACGCGATATCTGTGTGTTCAAAATCTTGAAACAGGATTTCAGCGATAACCCATATTTTTTTCTTAACTATGAGCCTTATAAGAAGGCCCAGTATTTTTCTGTAAGTGAAGGAGCTTTGTAAATAATAAAATTTGTAAAATAATTTTAGTGATAAGTCATCGTATCGCGAAGCATGATACGGACGTATAACAGAAAGTTTTCTTTTTATCTGTTAGCTTGTTCTTGATTTTCAGCTTCATTAATACATAATCTGTTGGCACTAAAATTGTTAATAATTATCATCCTCCTGTCCATATCACAATCTAAGTGGGCGACACAACATGTTATAAACATGTCAGATGATTTGGCTACGTATTTTTCGACCGGCCGCCTGCCTGACGTCAACATACCTTAGTTATATATTACGACACCTCGGTAAGAAATGAGTGTGGTCTATTCTACCCAATCGGGTACCATACGGTGGATCAACTTACTTTAGTCACCTTTTACGACACCTCGGTAAGAAATCAGGGTGGTCTATTCTATTCAGCCGTATACCACACGGCATTAACTTTTTTTTACAATATATATATATATATATATATATATATATATATATATATATATATATATATATATATATATATATATATATATATATATATATATACTTTTAAAGTAATTTAATACTCGTCTTATGGAAGACAGACAACTGGTCAAATATACTTATATAATTTTTAAATACATACTTAAATACAAATATACACCCAGGCTCAAACACCAACAAATTCATTTATAGAAAATGTTGGCACTCGGTGGGAATCGAACCCGCGACGCTAATTGTTTCTAATTATTAAAATTACAAATTTTCTTTAAACGATACATTGATGAAGGTAACTTTATCAAAACCGATCCTTTTATGATTATTTGCCTGCCACAGTAGTAGCCTTTGTAATACTAGAATATTTATTTACAACTGTATAATAAACTCCGGTAGCGACGCCGATAATAATCCAAATACATTTCTTATCTGTACCGATAAATGGGTCGAAAATAAATCTCGTATCGTAATAACATGCTTCCGTGATAACGTGCCGTTACGAAGGGCTACTGGGCGATAACCTCTGTCTGGATCTTCTTAATCCTTGCGATAACGATGTTCCTTTTTAGTTGACGTACGTGGCTTACTTAAGCTGTGGTAGCCCAGCGGTAATACCGTGCGACTCTTTCGAGGATGTCACGGGTTCAAACCCGGGCAGACACCGATGAGTTTTTCTATTAAAACTTATGTGTCTAATTGATAATTTCAATTTATTACACGCTTTTCGGTGAAGGAAAACATCGCGAGGAAACCTGCATATCTCTAGAGAATTCTGGAGTTATGTGTAACCTACCAATCCGCATTGGAGCAGCGTGGTACGTCTTAGGTCCAATCCATCTCCAAAAACGGAGAGAAGACGCCTATTTCCAGCAGTGGGAGAGTAACAGGCCGCTACTTACTTACTACGTGTCTTGACCTAATTATTGGGCGTTGGACAAATTCATGTTGAGGGTTGGATTTTAATCATGCGCTATTCCGATACGAATCATGAAACGTTTTTTCGATAGTCACGTAACACTTGAGTTGATGAGTGAAATAGGAAACTATTTGTTAGTTACAAGGCGTGGTGTTACCTGAGGTGTGCATATTAATTATTAGCGTTCAACTGCAAGAGGGGGGAGTGTGTACTTGATTTATACTTGATGTGGAAGAGGTTGATACTGTATAGAGTTAAGATTTTTGAATAAGGCTTTCTATATGCATAAAAAACTGACTATGCTTAAATATATCTTTAATATTTAAATAAGTATAATATTGTACATTTTTTTATATTTTTTTGAATCTCGTTAAAGGCTCTAGGGATTTCATTTAAAAAAAGTCTGTTTGTACCTGTTTTCGGGCACTGAAAAAATGCTAAAATGTAGAATGGAATGCAAATGACATTGTAGCTGTCAATTTTAAACTTGTCATAGCCAATCGGAAGGGTGGACTAAAGAAGTGAAAATACTCCGGAATGAACCCTCTACCCCTGCCCAATTGTTTTTTTCTCAATTAGAAAAAAAAATTGTTTAAAAAAAAATTACTGAGCAAGACTCTGTCACCTAGGTGCTTATATTTATTCTTCTTCTTCTCGTTTTCCTGATTGGTTTCGAGTATATCCGGAGTTTTTAACCATGGCCCATTTATGTAGCGTTTTTCGCTAACTGTAATAATACTATAGATTGTATATAGATACTAAAAAAATTCGTAAACCTATCGCGTCTTATTTTCTTTTATACGAAGGATGAAAGAAAAGACTAAATGCATTAAAAAAACTTTGGGTAAAAGTTCGTGGATTTTTTTATTACTTTTTTGCGGATTTTTAAAAATCCTAAATAAAAGTTTTTCCTACTTAAATATGTATTAATAAAAAATCCTTTTAGGTAAGAACTGGTTTTGGTGGTATTTTTTTTCTAGTAGATTTGTTGTGTTGCTAGAAAAATATATAAGAACTGTGCTTCTCATTTTTTTCACTACACTTCAATATTGTCATATTAATGAAGTCCTATTCCTATACTCTAAATCTTAAAACAAATTCAATAGGCAAATTGATTATATAACAATAAGAGTGAAACGCGACTATTTATAAATGAATGTGTAACAAAACATGTTCATAAACAAACAACAAACAAACAAACAAACAACAAACAAACAAACAAACAAACAACTTTCAGGTGGACTATCGTTCCTCTTGCAAGTATTACAAAATTACAACATTAGAAAACCGCAGAATCTTGTCTGATATGATGCTGTTTTACGATATTACTTCAGGTGTCATTAACTGCCCAGACCTGGTATCTACAGTAGTCCAATTATTTGTCCCCCACCGCCGAACACGATATACAAACTTATTTTATGTTCCCTTCAGTCGCTTCAACTACAGCAGCAATGCGGTCACTCGAAGGCTGCTTAAAACTTACAACAAACGCTTTAACTCTATCGACCCTTTTTGCACGTCTAGAAAACCATTCAGAAATGCAATTTTAAACAACATTGAGTTACATAACTCATAATCTTCTTCACCAATCATCACAATCATCACATATACTTTATAAAATTTTTACAGCACATACACTACACATATACCAACACAAACAACCACACTAACACATAACACCATCATACATAATTTTGTTTACATATTTTATTTTTATTTTTTATTTTTTTCCTTGATTTGTTAACTTTAATTTAATTTAAAAATAATGTTCAACTAAAAAAGATTCTTTTTGTTTTTCTATTTAAACTTGTTAATTATATTATGTCTATTACCTACATAGTTTGACTCAATGTCTACAATGTTTAATCTAAGAAATGTAATCCTTAATGGCTTATGTTAATATTTTTATACTAAGAGTAATTTAGTCATAATAATAGCTGTGGATTTTTTACAAATAAATAAATAAATAAATAAATAAAGTTCAATGACGAAGTATGCACTTGAAAGAAAGTAAAAGCGGTAATTAAATTTAACACAGCGTCATTTTATACTGAATTGCCAGAGAATAATTAAATTGGAGTTGCGTCTGTGTTGATAAACATTAACTGTTTTGTTGCCACCTAACCGGACTGGAAACGGCTCGAGCTAAATCCCCCGAACACGTCATGTCGTATATTTCGATACTCAACGCTGCACTCAATAACGTGCATATTATGGCCGGATTTGAAATAGATAGATGTAGTATCCGGCTAAGCAGACTGAAACCTTTTTTCTTATCGATGTGTTGCAAAAGGCGATTAAAGTCAGGCAAAAAATTGTGATTGTATTCAACGTAAATTTAAAAAACATTTTAGAGCCCGAAAACAGTCATAAAACGACATTTTTTTTAAAATAAAACTTATCTAGATCTATTTTTCTTCCCCCAAACCCCCTACATAGTGGAATTTCAGGAAAACCGTTTGAGCCGTTTCCGAGATTCTCAATATATTTATTTATATATACATACATAACTCATTTAAATCATCATCTTCCTGCCCTTATCCCACTCTAAGTGGGGTCGGCACAACATGTTATAAACATGCTGTGACATGATTTGGCTGCGTTTTTACGACCGGCCGCCTGCCTGACGTCAACTTACCTCTGTCGTATTTCACGACACCTCGGTAAGAAAGAGGGTGGTCTATTCTACTAAACTGGATACCACGCGGTGGGTCATCTTACCTTTGTCGCCTTTTACGACACCTCGGTAAGAAATGAGGTTGGTCTATTCTACTCAGCCGGATACCACACGGCGGGTCGACTTACCTTAGTCGCCTTTTACGATACCTCGGTAAGAAAAGAGGGTGGTACTATTCTACTCAGCCGGATACCACACGGCTAACATAACTCATTTAAATATTAAAGAATTTAAAATTTTGCAGTACCTATAACTATACGGAAACGAATAAAACATAACAGCATTCGTAAATTTCAAATTTGATAACGCTCTCTCTAGAAGTGTTCTTTCTAGAATTCTTCTGAATCTTCTTCTTTATTCTGATTCTTCTGAATCTGAGTTCTACCGAGGGAAAGTTAAATGCCGATGTTCCAGTATAAATTTGTAATTTCTTTACTTACACTTTAGCAGCCATTTATGTTATGTTGTGAGCTCTGGCGTCTTAATGTTATGCATAAACATAACAATTAATAGCAGCTAGTTTGTTTTGATTGGCTCCCTCGCTCTATAAAATGAGAGTTTAGCTTACAGTTTATGTTACTTTGGAATAACCACTACAAAGTTTTATAAAACAGGACTCGGTAAAACCAGATAATGTTTTAATGGTTTCACACGCAGGTCAGTAAAATTCATCATCATCTTCCTGCCCTTATCCCACTCTAAGTGGGGTCGGCACAACATGTTACAAACATGTTGTCATATGATTTGGCTACGTATTTTACGCCCGGCCGCCTGCCTGACGTCAACTTATCTTATTCGTATTTTAAGACTCCTCGGTAAGAAAGAGGGTGGTCTATTTTACTCAACCGGATACCACACGGTGGGTCAACTTACCTTAGTCGCCTTTTACGACACCTCGGTAAGAAATGAGGTTGGTCTATTCTACTCAGAGGGATACCACACGGCGGGTCGATTTACCTTAGTCGCCTTTTACGACACCTCGGTAATGAGGGTGGTCTACTCTACTCGGCTGAATAGAATAGTACACCATCATTTCTTACCGAGGTGTCGTGAAAGGCGACTAAGGTAAGTCGACCCGCCGTGTGGTATCCCTCTGAGTAGAATAGACCACCCTCATTACCGAGGTGTCGTAAAAGGCGACTAAGGTAAGTTGACCCGCCGTGTGGTATCCGGTTAAGTAGAATAGACCCCCCTCTTTCGTACCGAGGTATCATAAACTACGACTGAGGTAAGTTGGCGTCAGGCGGGCGGTCGGTCGTAAAAACGCAGCCAAATCATGTAACAGCATGTTTATAACATGTAGTGCAGACCCCGTTTAGAGTGGGATAACGAGGATGGTTTCATGATAATTTTTGGTCGTATTTTTTAAATAACATCCTGGAAATACAGAAGCACTGGCTACCCTACGTTATGTTTATCCATTCGCAAAACGATTCGGCGACAGGTGGATTGTGTTTATAAAGAAACACTCGCCTGAGACATAAATCCATCGTCGGAGTACTGCCAAGAGCGGAGGATGTTAAATAGGTCATGTTTGTTTATTACAAACAATTTCTTAAGTTTTTAATACCGTTATTATCAATTATAGTTTTTACTTGATTATACCATAATTTATCCACAGACGATTGCGCCTGATGTCGGCAACTATACATGAACTATATAATATGTCTTTTAGACGTCAACAATATAAATTTTGATTGTATGCTTTTCTACGGTTGTTAAAAATATAGGTACAACTTTATATAAAATTATTGCTTCGTTACATTGTTATAATAAAGTCTTTACCAGTTAAAGCTTTATTATAGTAATCCTTTACGAATAATCAACATTCATTTCAAGAGAAGTACCAAAAACATGTTAGAGTTTATATTTCTTATCTATACCTACAGTACCTGGTTGACTGAGCCGTGTTCGGTAATGTTTTAAAAAATACATAACATGTTTCGAGTCTTTTTTGGTCCGCGCGTTACCATTAGGTTGTCATGCTTTGCATTTGACAGCTCAAATTATGAGTTGCTATCTATTCCAATTTTCGTAGTTTTTTTAGTGACGAAAACAAGGAAAAACGAGATTTTGTAAAAATAAAACCTAGCTAGATCGATTTTTCTCACACAAAACCCCCTACGTGCTGAATTTCAGAAAAATCGTTGGAGCTGTTTCCGAGATTTAGAAAATATATTTATATATATACATACAAGATTCCTCCTTTCCTCCTCCTCCTTTAGTCGCGTGCTCACTGCTGAGCGTCGTGATGGTCCCGATTACTTTTATTATGCATAAGCTGGCGCCACTTTTCCCGGTCAGCAGCACTATGTATAGCCACGCTCAGTCTGATGTCTAGGTGTTCAGACACCTGATCCGTCCATCTTTATGGGCTCCGCCCCCTGGATCTTTTGCCGTCTACTCTCCCAGTGACCATAAAAGATTAACTTATTTAAATATTAAATGTTAAAAATGTAGCGCAATTCTTGCTATAAGTTTGTTTGTAAATTGTGTTGAAAAGGTCGTGGAATTGTAAAAAACTCTCTTGCTTGGAGCTTGACGCGTAAACCAACAAAGATACACTTAAGGAATGTACAAAAAATTGTAGATCTACAAAAATGGTCATGACAGCATGTCTCTATCTGTTATGGTTAACTGATAATAACTATTTTTGTACTTAATGTATAGAAACCGAGTATACACACGTCTAATGCTATCGGGTTAGTCCGACTAATTTCGGGCCCATCCGGGGCACTTATTCATGAGCTCTCTAGATATAAGTGGATGGAGCGGGGGAGGGGTGACGGTCGCGGCGGTGGTCGTGCATCTTTAGGTTAGCTCTGATCTTCAGATGTATCTTGTGCTGCAACGCTTACGGTGTTGGGTTCAGATCGGTTTTTATAAGAACTAGTATTGTTAAAAAAAATCTAAATATGTGTTCAAAATTTCAATTAATTTCCACGCAAGCCGCAGGCACAGCTAGATTGAATATAAATCAGCTCCTGTTAAGTTCCACCTTAACTATTGAGTATTAAACGAAGTGACAGTTTTCGTTTCGGTGCCCATAATTAAGGTTGGGGAATTCAATGAACATCTGTGTTCGGTTCGACGCAAAAAATCAGGAAAAGATTCCGTCTGTCAAACTTAATTCGGTGGGATTAGTGCGGCCGCGTGGTCGACGGGAACGCGGGCAAAAAGGCGCATCCATCAACGCGACGCGCGGAGATATTTATAAAGCTAATTGTAAGGCGAGATTTGATTTTAGTGTCAATTTATTGCTGTTCTTATTGCTTTTTAGACGTTTTCAAGATATTTTAGGTGCTAATAAACGTAAGAAGGGCTGCTAATAAGAGAAGAGCTTTGCCATTACTGCAGTTTAAAAAACTGTTACAAACTGATACAAAAAGCCTACTATACTGTTGAGGATTATTTAGACTCGAAGAAACAACATGTTTATAGAAAGCTAGAGTACCCAGCCCGCTTTTCTGGGTTTATTTATAGATAAAAGTAAAAAAAAGTAAGTAGCGGCCTGTTACTATCCCACTGCTGAGAATAGGCCTCTTCTCTCCGTTTTTGGAGAGAAGGATTGGAGCTAAGACCTACCACGCTGCTCCAATGCGCATTGGTAGGTTACAAATATCTTCAGAATTCTCTAGACATATGCAGGTTTCCTCACGATGTTTTCCTTCATTGAAAAGCGTGTGTTAAATTGCAATTATCAGGACGTACAAAAGAATGTTTGTCTTTTTTATGTATTAAGTTCTGGCCCTCGGCGGGAATTTACCACGCAATCCGCGGAGCTAGAGGCAGATAAATATTTAGTTTGTGCTTATTACACTTTCACCATCAAAATTACAAAGGGTCACTATTTATGTATAGAGTATAGACGTACTTATAATAAGATTTATCCCTGTATTTCAGAGTAAAAGATTTATATTTAAGACATCCATTACACGTGTACACCATTTTACTTCCGCTGTTGGTAATAATTATTCCCTTATTTCACCATTGTTGATTTAAGTGTCTCGCTTCAAATGTACGTTGTAAAGAAGAGTTAAATTGTGTAATTTAGTCGCAGAATGTACTTGTAATTTCATTGCTGTAATTAATAAGGGGGGTGTAGCGACGGTGAGGGATGTCGGTGATCATTACACGCATTACCCTCCCTAAGATTTTCCTCTTCCCAGCTCTTTATTATATTATTCTTTTTGTATAAATCTATGTAGGTGATAGTGAATAGGACACGATGAAGTGGTTTATTATAAAATTGAAATAAAACATACCCTATATGTTAAGTGAGGTTTTCTACAACATATTAGTGAAAACCGCGTCCAAATCGAATCAGCATTTTCTGAGATTAGCGGGAACAAACGCACAGAAATACAGAAAAATAGACAAACCGACAAACAGACACACAGACAAACAGATAAAAATATTACAAACTATTGTTTCATGTTTAGAAGCGTGTTTTGAGATGACAACATTATTTTTTTCTTAAAAATATCAAATATGCAGGATAAATTCTAGCCAAACAAGGCATTTAAATATTTAAAAAATACACTAATATTTTGTGATAGCTGAACAGCGGTTATGATTGGTTGATTCTTACCGTACGTCCATGGATAGAAATCTCGGACACGAATCTCTAAGAGTTACAAAATATTTTGCTCTTTACTGTAAAGTAAACCTGCATATGCCTACAGAATTCTAGGGATATGTATAACCTGCCATTGCGCTTCTGAGTAGCATTATGGTTATTTCGGAAACAGCTCCAATGATTTTCATGAAACTTAGTATGTAGGAGGTTTCAAGGGCGATAAATCGATCTAGCAAGGTTTGATTTTAAAAAAATGTTATTTTGTCTCTGTTTTCAGGCAAAGAAAAATTGCTATAATATTATTTACAAACATAGGCTATTTACACTATCAATTGTAAAGTTGTTATAGGTCAGAGGGGTAATCGGGTGATCCTTAAATTTAAAATACCCCAGTTCGAGTCCAGATATTTATTCATTCAGAGATATCGACCAAATATTATTTCAAAGTTCACCCAGATACTAATTTTTATATAAAACATGAAATTTTATTGTCTATTATGATTGTATGTGATCTACAATGCATGATTGTATGTGATCTACAGGCTATGGATGTCGCAGTAGCAGTTTTTGACATGAGAGACCACAGACGCTAAAACAGAAGACATTTTACACCGCAAATAAAACAAATGAAACTTAATTCTTACGACCGTGTTATTTGATATGGTATCCACCTTTTTTACTTTTTATGTTTCCTTTGCGGTAATCTGTTTTAAAAAAACATTACCTGTACACTTCCGGGAGAGTTGTTTTCAATGTTTTACTTATACACCTGACTTCACTTGTCCGTTTAGATAAACGATTTTACGCGATTCCACGGTCGGATAGATGCGTACAAATTACATCAAATCGATTTTGTATGGAACTGTTTTTAGGGTTCAGTCTTTAAATAACTTTTATATTTTAAAAATGATTAGCAATCTCCTGCCCTTATCCCACTCTAAGTGGGGTTGACACAACAGGTTATAATATATATAAACATATTGTCATATGATTTGGCTACGTGTTTTACGACCGGCCGCCTGCCTGACCTCAACTTGCCTTATTACGACACGTCGGTAAGAAAAAGGGTGGTCTATTCTACAGAATACCGAATACCACACGGTGAGTCAACTTACCTTACCGGGCTTTTACGACACCTCGGTAAGAAATGAAGGTGGTCTATTCTATTCAGCCGGATACCACATGGTGGTTTCGTACTTTCTGAATCTAATAAAATATTAATTAATAAATTTAATATTGTATGATAGTACTGTCCATTAGTTTTTTTTGTAATTTTCTTTAGTTTTACTAGGTTCCATATTTAAATTGACGATTTTTTAAGATAACAGTCATTGTTAAATGTTAGGTGTACGTAATATATTTTTCAAACTATACCAAAAGTATAGTGTTTTCTATTTCTGAATACAGTTTAAAATAGTTCTGAAGGGTGATTAAAGACTCAGTAGTGACCAATGTTAATAATTTTTCCATTCTGTCGGTTATGATATATGGATCGACTGAGGAAAAAAAGTCAAATATTAAAAAAAATCTAAGGTTTTTTAATATTGTTAGATTTTCGTCTAAATATTAAAGTTTTTTAACCAGCTATAGAACCCTATCACATATACCGCACTTACCATTTTGAATTCAATTTAGTACCCATTATTATGTGGTATTTTATTCCATTAACAGGTAATTGACTATACGAAATCTATTTTAATAAAGGCGTGCAATCACTAAAATTGCTGTACTGTGAAATAATGTTTAAATTAGGCTACGAAATTTGCGGTTGCCATGTTGGTGGAAAAAAATTATGCAATAATCTCTATTACTATTATAGAGTGGTCTGTATAAGAACTATATTAGATCATCCATCTGAACTGTAAAAGTACTTTTGAAGGAAAGGACTTTTGAAAAGTACTTTTACCACTATCGACATTCTTGCCCTTGCTCTTTTGAGCATCGGTGATAAGAATATTATAACTAAATAATAATATAATTTCATATTCAGAAAATAAAGTTTTCTGTCGTGGTATCCGGCCGTGTAGAAGAAAACATCCACATTTATTACCGAGGTGTCGTAAACTATAGTCTACAATTTCATACTACTTTATAGTTCTTAAACATCAAATACTATTATTCCTTATATTAATCATCTCCAATTTTTTAAATGTATAATGTCTTTTCAATTTAAATTTGTCGAAAATTTGTCATACAAGTAGTTGTTTTAAATTACTCGTATCATACTACAGAACAGACATATCCTGTTCTAAATTTAAACGAAAGGTTTGGGACATTTAGTAAGAATATAATAAATTCATTTAAAAATATCATAATAATCACCTTTTCTCTTCTCAATCTTTCTGGGTCTGACCAACAAATAATATAATTACGAGTAATAAAATGCGTTGTTTATCGTTTATAGGCAAAACCGATTATACATTTTAATACAGTATACTGATATTATAAGTCCTGTAGTGCAGCACATTAGTAATCCAAAACGAGACACGAAGCAATTTGGCAAGTGTTAATATTTCCGCCATTTTGAAAACTAAAGAATTTGGATACTTGCCGACTACCAGCATAGCAATGTGTTAATATTATAATTTATGTAAATGTGGAACGAAAAATAATGTCAGAAAAATAAAATGATCTTTTTTTTCTGCTATATTGTTAGAATATGCAATAAAGTTTTATAGATAAATAAATGAAATTAAAAAATTATCATAATAATTCCACATATAGTCCATAAATTTTATTTAATAATATCAGCCATTTTTATCGCAATTCTACGAAATTGACTCAATCGAGAAGAATGTGTACATTCTAGATGCTTTTATTTACTTGATATTTAGTAGCACTGTTTGATTATTTAATAAATTTTTAGGGATATGTAAGTTTTAAATTTTTTTTATTTATATACAATTGATCTTGAAACCATTGCCTTACGTTGTCATATGAATGAAGCAAAATTTATTAGTAGAGTTGACGATTCAAAAGCACTTGTTTACAAGTATACGTGAATAAAGAAAATTTTGAATTTGAATTTATTCTCAGAGATTTATCTGTATTATGCTTGTGCTATCGTATATTATCAAAAGCATACATAAAAATAAACTTGTCTTATAATTTTTAGATGGCAAAGTTTATGTCATGGAAATGTTGAAATCTGCTTCTATTATTTGTTTATTTAATATTAATATATTTCAATGATATATATAAACCGGTTTCCTGCTATAAAATCCTGATGGGAGCCGTTGAACTTCGAATAAACAATTTGTTAATTCGACGTTCTGTTCCACGCCTTAGAACATTAAGGCGATGTGTTCCGGTATCGGCCAATAAAACTGTCGCCATTGCGACATGTTACGCCTAAATACGCGTTTTTATACAATCCCGTGAATTTTTACGGGACTTCTAACGCTATTCTTAGCCCGCCGTACATTTTATGATAACTATAATCACCCGCGCTTATAGGATGTGGTAGAGTTGTAAAACGTTAAACAGTTGTTTGTTTAGCGGTTTCCCTGTGCACTCGAGCCATTGGTTTATTGCGCATTCTCAGTCTATCGTGGAATATCTGCATTATGCGTTGGTGTGGGAGAAATAATAAACGGCAGAGTTTTTTTTGTCCCCTCCGCTAACCCTCGGGGACTGGAGTGCATAACTCCGCACACCTTTATTTACCGTCACCTCTGCACTTTGTTTTATTTTCTTGCACGTCCGCATAATTCCACAATAATGCGTCGCCTGTATCCCAAAATCGACGAGCGACGCCTCCGCGAGGGGAAGCTTTCTTTACGAAATATCAGCTATTGTACCGCAGTCTATTTTGCACGTTCTTCATTATTGAACGGTTTTTGTACGACTGTAATGAATGCTTTATTCGTAGGTGCGAGCGGTTGAATGGCGAAGATTTCCCGCAAGCGTTTTATTGAAGATATAATGGAATTTCGCCATTGAATATTTCACGCTTCGTCTTTTTATGGTGATCAAATAATATACACCGACGTATACTGCGATCTGAATTATAGATGGAACAGAAACGGTGTGAACTGTTGTATTTATTTTTATTAATATTTTTCATTAAATTTGTTAAAACTAGATTTCATTGTAGTACATAAAAAAGATCTTAAAATTATTTTAAGTTATAAATTGCTATCAGAGAAAATAGCTTACTGAAATTAAACTTGCTTTATTTTAAAAGAAACATGGTTAAATGAGATTTATTATACGTAAAATTAACTACAATTTATATTTCAGCATTGCAAATCTATTATCTTTCTTCTTCATTCGTAAAAATAATTAAAATAATAATATTAATAATTAAAATTATTTTAAATTTATTAACGTAGGTAAATAAGTAAGATAAAAAGGCCTGATGCATAAAATACTTCAAAAGTAATCATTACTTTTCAATACTTTTGTAATAAATGTTTTACTTATTACAAAATTAAATTGTGAAACTGTTCTGATCTTAATAAATTAAAGGCGACAACTAACTTCTAGTAAGTATAGAAAATCTTACATCGTTAATATATTGCACTTTGTAATATAAACATTAATAGACGAGGGTGTAAAAAAATGTTAAACATTCATAACATGAAATAAAAAATGTTAAACATTCGACTTTTAGTTAAATGTAAATTAGAATACGCTCAGTTTCTGGAATATACTACTTCAAGATAAGGTCCGCACGTATGTAGTGGCCTGGTTAAAAATTAGATTGTTTTAGCAGAAAAAAGTTGGCGCCATCGGGTAGCCAGTGTTATCTTGGGTTATTTGTCGTATCAAGTGTTTCGTTTCTTTTTACCGCCGCATCAAAGACGCCGCGCACGGTAGCAGCCTCCCGTATACTTGAGAGAATGCAGAACTATTTATGTAAACTAGAGAAACAGATTATATATACATAGCATAAAGAAAAATAAGGTCCATAGACAAAAGTAAGATATATTATATATAAGTAGTCTATGATATATAAGATCTAAATTCTTTGTGATCCGTTGGCGACTTTTTAAGTTACCTATAATTAATAAGAACTGCAGTGTTGTGTTTTTGTTACGATGTTTTATGTTAAGTCTATGTTTAGCTTGTCATCTTCACATCTAACAAATTTTTCCATATATTTACCACTCATCATCCTCCTGCCCTTATCCCACTCTAAGTGGTGTCGGCACAACATGTTACAAACAAGTTGTCATATGATTTGGCTACTTATTTTACGACCGGCCGCCTGCCTGATGTCAATTTACCTTAGTCGTATTTTACGACTCCTCGGTAAGAAAGAGGGTGGTCTATTTTACTCAACCGGATACCACACGGTAGGTCAACTTACCTTAGTCGCCTTTTACGACACCTCGGTAAAAAATGAGGTTGGTCGATTCTACTCAACCGAATACCACACGGCAGGTCGACATACCTGAGTCGCCTTTTACGACACCTCGGTAAGAAATGAGGGTGGTACTATTCTATTCAGCCAGATACCACACGGCGTTCCATATATTTGCCACTCATCTTTTTGAATAGCTTTAAGCCTTTAACCGTTTACAGACTCAGTGACCGTTATTATATGAAGATATTATATCTTTATCAAATCTCGTCAAAAATGCTTTTGTATCGCTATTGCTGCTGCTACGAAGAAATTACTACTACTGTAAAAGAAACTGATCTTGCTTCTTTCAAGAAGTTGTTATTATGTCACAAAGCATCGTTATTATATTCTAGATATAATTTTTAATTTAACAAATTACCTCATCAAGCCATAGATGGGTCCTGAACACGTATTAGGGGTTCTCGGTGACCATTAAAATTTCTTAGCTGATTTAGATTTAGATTTCGGGGAAGCAATTTATTATTTACTTCGAGTTGCCCATTTCGTTTCTAGCGACATCTGATAATGACGTTATGGCGAGGTTGTTCGCCTGTTATACATAATGTAACTTGAGTCTACGTTTTCTACTAATTTGAAGTTATTATCAACTTGATATGTTAATCTGAGGATTGTATTTTACCTGTTTTAGGCAGATGAATAAATATTTAAAAAAATGTGTTCGTTTTGATTTCCCTTCTGTATTATGTGTGTTTGTATTAAGGTAATAATGAAATTATTTTCTTATATTCTGCGGTTAATCTCGTATTACCTATAGCATAATAATTTCATTATTAATTTTGTTTTATGGATCTTCGTAAAGTAACACCTAATTCTGTAAATTATGTTTTTGTTGTTAAAACCACACTTTAAAAATATTTTGAGTATAAGAACTTGTTAAAATTAAAAATAAAAATAAAGAAATTTTAAAGTTTTATAAATCCGCTTTATTGTTATTTTAAGTAATTAATAGAGTTAGATATACGGAGTCGTAATACAAATTTTTTTATGAGTCTATGTTAGTGAATGTATGCAATGTTGTGTGGAGATGTTGGTGTTGTTTGTAGCGTATGCATTTTACGAATTTTGCATATGATATGAAAACGGAAACTAACTCTACATTGAGTTTGTTATTGATTCTCTCTAATCGCGGATTAAAGCCATAATTACCTATATAATTTTTTTCTTTGAACAATTCATTGAGATGGGTTTTTATGAGAAAGTATAATACAATAAGTACATTATTTATTCGTATGTTGCCAATAACGCAAAATCGAAAATACGAGACGTATTCCAAAATTTGTGAAGGAAGGCTATGAACCCAGGCACATTACTGCGGTATGAAAAATATTTCTAATATACTTACCTAGAAAATTTATGTTAAAAAAATTAAATGATTCGGATATAACATGTTTATTCATATTCATTTGTATCGATGTAACTTAATACCAGCCAAGTAAAGTTGTCAGGATGTGGTAAGTTAGGTGACAAAGGCGTGAAACCAATTTGTTCAAACGACGGTGCATCCGCGCGGGTCGATCGTTCTGCATACTAAATACCGCATGTGTAATAATGTAACACCTATCACCCGTAAACGCCTAATCGCCCTTATCGTGTTTGGAATAAACAAATAACTATTAATGGCGTTAAATTTATAAATTGCCCGCTTCATTTGCATGTGCCGAGGTTTTTGTATCTAGGGTTGCCAATTTTTAGAATCTGAAAAATACATCATTCGGTTGTAATTACGTTACGAACAAACGTTCAAACAAATAAAATAACGACTTAAATAATATCATTGTTATCATTTTGATGTAAGCACGCCTGTTATAATTAAAGTATTTTTAATTCGTTATTATTTAGTTATTAGGGAATGTAGTAAATGGTTCGATTATATAAGGGAGTGGACGGGACTTAGATACCGTAAAATAAAAAAGATGGCAAATAATCGGAAAAGTTTTCTTCTGCTGAAGTCCGAATATCGTTTCGAAGATGGCACCAGATGATGATGATGATGATAATGATGATGATGATAATGATTTTATTATGATCTATTTCTTGATATCTCAACAAAAGATATCTCGGCAACAATTTGATTTCTCTGCTATACTAAAGTTATGATAGAATCATTTTGCTATTCCTTTTCTAAAAACAGCTAAAGTAACTATAGAATAAGTTTACCAAACCGCATTTGCAAAAACGCGAATTATAGTAAACCAATTAATTATTACAATATAATTTCGGAAGTTTTCTTAATAACAAGTAAGGCTAACTTTTAGCAGTCAACTGTTATTCATGTTACAATAAACTTCTACAAAATCGAAAATAATTTAATCAAACGCCCGCAAATATTTTTTTTAACTGTGTAATTAGTTCGAATTATTGTTTTTATTACCATTTCAGATGAATTTTTAAAAAATGATCATTTTCGAAAAATCCGCATCGGTGTTAACCCTGGACCTAACACTACAAACTTGTTTTGAAAGGACATCAATAATTCATTGTGATAATGTTAATAATGCGCTATAACCGGTGGATGGATCCTGGGCCGGTAATGGGGTAAACCGGTCACAATATTTATATAGCTTGCATAAATACCATAAAGCTTTTATTGTTTTTATTGTATTTGAATAAATCTGAAATAATTTTATAGAACACCGGCGTGAGATTATTTCTCCTCTAACAATTTTATCTATGTTAATTTATTACTTGTATTAAAAATTACATGATAAAATATCTTAATGGCCGCATAAAATACGTACTTAGTGTGAGCTTGTATAAGATAATTAATTAAAATGTGATGTGCTTTTATAAATGGAATATGCTTTGTATACGTTAATTAATCTAATTGTTAAATTAGCGTTATTAATTTTTGATTCCTTAATCACCATTTTTCTCTTCGTTCGTTTATTTTAATAATAACTAGTAAAATCTCGCGGTTATACCCGCGTACATACCGATCTCATGGCATTGGAAAGCCCACTAAAAGTCATATTGGCATAACTGTAATGGTATCGCAGACTTTTTTCGTAGATATTGATACGTTCTACAATAGTGTAGAACATTTTTTGTTCTATCATCAATAGTTTTCGCAGCGCACGCGATGATAGATTTTTATGCCAATCCCTTTTTTTTTTTTAAATATAACCTATGTTGCTCAGTAAAGATGCAGCATTCCAATGGTGACAATTTTTTTGAAAGCGGTCGAGTTTTTGTGTAAAAACATTACAAACATATATACAAATTTTTCCTCTTTCTAATATTAGTATAGATAATAATCTTGACATGCATTTATTATTTCATCACTAAGCAAACTGTCTGGAATAGTTCTAAGGGTCGTTATTTACTTAGGTGATATGCTATTATTAACTTTATTTTTTAATATACAGGTATATCGTTCCATTTATGCTTATTATCATTCGACTTGCGATGAAGAAAAAAATATATTTATATAACCATTTATATATAACCATTTATATATAGCATTTATATAACCTTCTCACCGAGGAGAGAAATGCTACTGTATTTAATTATCTGTGGTTTTATTCATACTTACTAGTTTAGCGTTTTTCTTTAAAACCCACCGCAGCTAAATATTAATAAAAAAATTACATTTAATTTTTATTTACATTGTATATATTTACCCGTTGTCACTTCTTACACAAGTATTACGAGTAAGTCACTTAGGGGACGTATGACTATGTGTGTAATTGCCCCATATATTTTTACCTATACTTATTCGAAAACAAAGCCTCACAGCTGTCTGTCTATATGTTATTGTTTTTCTCAAAATATACAGAATTCGTTGTTTTACGGTCTTTACTAAAAGATTATTCCGAAAGGTTTAGGTTAATAGTACATTACGGTTTTATGTAAATTGCAGATCTCTGCTGTTAAAATAAACTTTAGTCGCGTGCGCCGCGTAAAGCAATAGAGATACACCAAAGTAATGTACTAGAGAAATGTAGATCTGCAAAACTACTACAAAAAAGTCCCCGACAGCAGGTCTCTTTCTCGTTTGGTTAACTTACAAGAACTGCTGTTATGCTCAAAATTTCAATTCAATACAATGATTTCCGCAGGCGAAGCGGCAGGCACAGTTAATATACTAATATATAAAGCTGAAGTGTTTTTTGTCGGTTTGTTTGATTGTTTGAACTCGCTAATCTCAGGAACTACTGGACTGATTTTAAAAATCTAGTAGTATACGATAGTCCATTTACTAAAGAAGGCTATAGGCTATATAACATCACGCTTAGATGAATAGGAGAGGAGCAGCAATAAAAAATAGTATGAAAACGGCTAAATTTAAAGGTTTCCTTGCTTGCACTGAGTAAAAGGTAATAGTTATTAAAAAATCATGTATTACTCAATTGTTCCCCTCTAAAAGTTCGTGACAGTATATATCTAGCTTTTAAGGTTTAAACACTTTAACCATTTTTATGGTTATCAAAAGACTATATTACGGTTTTAATCAGTCCACGTGGGCGGAGCCGCTGCCGATTGCTAGTTTATTTATAAAATCATAGATTTATTGTGGAAATCGTAAAAACACGTTAGAGAGCTAAGGAGGTTTTTGTACAGGTATCAAGTAATATTGGCACCAAATTGCAACACACACCATTAGTTGATAAAGTACTCAAGCGAAAGGCCGTAATTATAATTTTTTTTGCGCTGGTAATGAGCAAACACATCAGTGCCTTGGATGGTCTTGTGGCAAAAAACTAGTCAGTTTTATAAAGTTTTAATGATGTAATATGATAGTGCCTTAACGAGATACGCTCGTATGACTACGCGTGCAGCTTCACAGAAATACTGTCGTATCTGATTATAGTTTCAGGTGGTTGTATCAGATACACTAATTTGGTTGTCAATGGACTTAATTTTAAGAAGCAGCGGTAGAAATTGAACTTGATAACGCAATTCTTGGTAGTAATTGTTTCGAGAAACTGATAAGGTTCTGTATTCTGCGTCAATGAAGCTTATTTAAACTTATTTCCATAAACATTCATTCATTCTTTAAAGTCGTGTGGTATTCGGTTTAGTAGAATAGACCACCTTCATTTATTACCGAGATGTCGTAAAAGGCGACTAAGGTAAGTCGACCCGTCGTGTGGTATCCGGTTGAGTAGAATAGACCAACCTCATTTCTTACCGAGGTGTCGTAAAAGCGAGTAAGGTAAGTTAACCCACCGTGTGGTATCCGGTCAGAATGGACCACCCCTCTTTCTTACCGAGGTGTAAGAAGAGGTACTGAGGACTAAGGATAGTTGTCTTCAGGCAGGCGGCCAGTTGTAAAATACGTAGCCAAATCATGTGACAACATGTTTGTAACATGTTGTGCCGACCCCACTTAGAGTGGGATAAAAGCAGAACGATGATGATTCCTTTTTTAATAAAGGTTGTGTAATAAACTAGCTGCTGGTCAGGGTTTCATTTGGAACGAAATGAATTGTATTTGTTAAGGAATATTTACAAATTTTACGCATACTTGTATAATGGTAGCGATGATACTGCAAAAGTTAAGAAGTTGCAGATATAAACGCCCAGATGTTTAATTACAGATTTCCAGTGAAAAGAAACTATTACAAACAACATTAAAACAAAATAAACTGTTAAAATCGGTTTATTTTATGCGGACTTACCGCATTTATAATATTAGTAGTGCTTAGTGATTTCGCGTCTCCAATTAGCGTGTTCAAATACTGAGTGGTCAGCCTATAGCCGTTTCAAGCCTTCAACTATATTCATAATTAAATTTTCACCACCCGCAGAGTGCGGTGCCTTATGACTTGAAAATATATCTGTTAAATAAATAATGCGAAAGATCATAAGAACCATTCACGTTGTTGGATATTCTTTTTAATTCATAGATAGATAGATTCATAGATTTGAAGATCTTCCCGCCCTTATCCCACTCTAAGTGGGGCACAACATGTTATAAACATGCTGTCACATGATTTGGTTACGTATTTTACAACCGGCTGCCTGCCTGACATCAACTTACATTAGTCGTATTTTACGACACCTCCGTAAGAGAGTGGTCTATTCTACTTAACCGGATTCCACACGGTGGGTCAATTTACCTTAGTCGCCTTTTATGACACCTCGGTAAGAAATGAGGGTGGTCTATGGTCTATTCTACTCAGCCAGATACCACACGACGGGTCGACTTACCTTAGTCGCCTTTTACGACACCTCGGTAAGAAATGAGGATGGTACTATTCTATTCAGCCGCATACCACACGGCGTTTAAAATATCAAATAACGTAAACTAAAATATTGAATAAATAAAATTAATACTTGATATACTCGGTAATAACATTTTAATTTATTATTGCGTATGACAGGTATTTTATTTCAAGATATAAATAAGAAATGGTAATCTCTACACCGAATTTAACGGTAAAGTGTCTCGGAGTGAAGCTATGTAAATATTTGTATATTAGATAAATGCGTTGAGTTCGGAAGTCGACTGCGGCAGATTACCATATCTTTATATGTACTCAAACATGAATTAAAGCAGTTTTTCGGTTCTCATGATTTGTGGACAGGTGGCGCGGCTGTCGGCCCCTTTGTGCTTTGATGTCGCCGCCATAGAACGCGTGCGATCCGATCTTTTTCTCCGACATTTTATGTTATTGATGCGTATTGGTTTAATGCCAGTTGAACTTCAATAGATGTGGTTTCAAGTTACATGAATTTTTAATCTATGTTTTTTGCGATTAAATAAACTGAGGCTCATCCTGTTTATTGAAGTTGAAGTTAAAATAAACCGCGTACTGGGTTGGAACAGGAAGTGTTCCGGTTAGTAAAAAAGGTGCTGTGAAATTGCGGGAATGAATTTCTGAAATCAGCATTTTAATTTGAAGATACCGTTTACAACCGTTACAAGCTTTAGCGATTGAATTTTGAACACCATTTGAATCCTTATAATATTCATGATCAGGATAACAAGGTTTAATGGCTTGGATATGGTCCTTTTTGTTTTACCTACAAATTTATGAACATTCGCACCTGTGGAAATTTTTAGGGTGTAACTATTTGCATTAGCGGAATAAAATATAGTTTTTTATATTATTCACTTTCAAATAGACATGTTTAAAGACTAGGGCGTTTATTGCAAATACACTGTCGTCTGATACTTTGGTCACATTTAAGCCGTTCTAGCTGTTGCTCTCAATCATCTTCAATCACCGCTTTATTTACGTTCCCTTTTTAATTTTGTTTATTTTGTTTGTCAACAGGTTTGACCGCAGAACTATTCTACGTTCGTGATGGACAGATCAACTTCTACGCTCTGAACTTCATTGTCCCCGTGCCGGCGACGATTGGAGAGCTGCACTTTACTTGGCAGAGCCTTACCAGAAGACCTGTAAGTTTTTAAATACTGCTTGTATGTAATTTGCGATCTAGCGATTGTTATGCGTGGAGTTGAACGGTAGTTTCTTCTTACTCTTCAACCGATGAACATCCCCTGTTGGATTTAGATCCCTGAAAAGAATTGCACCTGTTACTTTGTGGAGGTCTGACATTTAATGATAGTCTACTCAAGGCGGGCTCACCTTGCATCAACGTAAAGTAAGTACTTTACTAAGTTGATGCAAGGTAACAACGTGCGGACAATAAATTTAAATTCAAAATATTCTTCATTCAAGTGGACTGTTTGCAGTACTTTTGAATTCGCTACCACTGAATTGGAAGTTTGTTTGAAGATAGTTTAAGAGACCGACAAATGAATTTTGGACCTTTTACACGCGCACCTAGACGTCCTTAGTTTAAGCCGGTTTCCATTTCGTTGAACATCCATTAGTTCTTCAAACTTAGAGTCACACCATTGACTTTGGATAATTTTGTTCACTTAATATTATTATCTCGTGCTAATATATCCGCTTACTAAACACCTATAGCAAATTTATACCCGACTGATAAACGACTCAAGTCAAACGGCAGCCACTGACGACATCTATTAACTCCAAACAATGGATTATAGACACCAAATGAGTTAACGGTAGATGAATTCCTAATGCATTAGGCAACTGCTTGAGAATAATAATGTTGCTACAAAAATAGTATAACATGGGCGCCAATTCAAAACAATACGTTTAGTGACAGTTGACCAATCGAATGGAATGCGAAAATAGTTCTGACGAAAATTTTACACTGAAATAAATTATATATTTTTAATTTATTTACTTTAAGATAATTAATTTTATATCAGTAATATGTAATAGATTAATAATTTTTTTTTAAGTTATTAACTTTTTTATGTTAACGTTCTACTTTATACCGCTGTTTATTGGAGGCAATAAATCGATTTAGATAAGTTTCATTTGAAAAAACTTATCTAAATCGATACAAAAACATAGGCTAATTATTAAACTGTCATTTGTAAAGTTGTAACAGCCCAGTCAGGTTATCGGGCGGTCCAGAAAATTAGAATAAGTACCCTAGTTCGGGTCTAAGTTTTTTCTTTTTTTTATATTGCTTATTTTATACAAACAAAAACGAGCAAAGCTCGGTCACCCAAGTACTATTAATTTAATTGAAGACGTTGAAGAATTATCATTTATTAATTAGCAATAGTAGATTTAATTAACCAAGTTAAATATTAGCAATTAGTGTGATTAAAGTATAAAGCTTTTCGTGTATTATTTGCTTCATTTTATACATCATATGCAATATCTAGACTATCATTAAGTAACTAATCTGCTGAAGTATATATTTATTTATTTTTATAATTTATCTTAGGTACGGTCTCCATGTTTATAAACTTGTAGTTATATTGTTTGTATATAGATTTGTGAATTATGAAAATCCCTAATTCATTTAAGTTAAAACGTAAGCAGATAAAGGTATCTGTCGCTTTAAATAGTACTATTATCTCATTTTTGGTACTGAATTGTATCAATTAATATATTAATGTATTAAATAAAATTGCAGTCGGAAGAAGTCGCGGACATTTAGTAAGCTAAAGAAGTATATTACAATGATTGAAAGCAACCAAATCTTATTTTAAAATCAGTTTCTGTTTATGTTCGTTATATTAAAAGTTCGTACGCTTCTTATGCTAATATAAGAAGACATCCCAAGACAGACAGCCGATAATCTCGTATACGTATTTAAATGTTGTTTGTTTGTTTAGTTAAAAAATTCGCATTCACTTTTGCAAAGCAACAAAGCATATGCCAACAAAGAAACTTTTACAACACTCTAATTTTGATGTGTCGTCATTCCCGTCATTATTTACGTAGACTTTAAATTAATTCTTTAACTTCGTTCCCAAGCTATATATACTTATTATATAACAAAGTCCCCAAAAGCTGTCTGTCTGTATGTGATCGATTTTCTCAAAATAATCAAATAGGAAAAAGAACCCCTGTACCCTGTACCCTGAAGTTGAAAGCGCTTAATACATACGGTAAATGGACATGCGATAACTGGCCCGTTGGCGCAGTTGCTAGTGACCCTGCCTTCACCTGCGCGGGTCGTGGGTTCGATTCCAGCCGAGGGCCAACAATTCCTAACAAAAATTTGTTAGTTCCTCGAGCCTGGGTGTATGTATTTAAGTATGTATTTCAAATTATATAAGTATATATTTACCAGTTGTCGGTCACCCATAACACAAATACTAAGTTATTTACTTTGGGGACAGATGACTGTGTAAGTGTCCCATTTATTTATTATTATTAATGTGTTAGACAAAAATTGTTAACAAATATCTTTTGGACAACAGTATTAAAAATATAAAATCCCTATTCTGTTTAGAAACACTTTCAAACTTTTCTCGGAATCCAGTAATAATTATAACAATATAATTTCGCTACGAAGGCTTGGAATAATAATTACGGCTAATGACAGATGTCTAACATCGCAGTAACCCGGTCACGTATAACTGAAAATTGTTCGATAAATTGTTGGATAATATATGTCATTTGTTCAACCACGTTTATTCCTAGTATTTAACCACGCTTATTTTTGTAACCGATAAAACAGTAACGGTCTTTATACTAGACAAATTCAATTCAAATTCAAAATATTCATAAACTTGTAAACAAGTGCAACTTTGAATCGTCAACTCTACTGCTGGTTCGGAAAGCTGTTCCTACCGAGAAGAGCCAGCAAGAAATTCGGCGGCTGCTTTTTTAAAAATATAATTCTTATGACTAGTTACATTCAGTCATTGCTGTCTTGTACAGGGTCTAAGCGAGCTATATCCACACATTCTTATTTTCCAAGTAATCCTCAACAGTATAGTAGGCTTTCTGGATCAGCCTATTTTTAACAGTGTTTTTAAACTGATGTAATGGCAAAGCTGAATTGATTGCGGAATTTTATTATAGAATCTTATACCCAGACCCACAAACGATTTACGTACTTATGCAAGGCGCAAAGCAGGAGCCGGACGCTTATGTCGATTCCTAAAACTGAAGTAGATTTTACCGCATCTATTAACCGCTATTAACTTCAGAGTAAAAAAAGTTACGGCCTTCATTATCCCACTGCTGGGCATAGGCCTCCTCCGTTTTTGGAGAGAAGGATTGGAGCTAAGACCTACCACGCTGCTCCAATGCGGATTAGTAGGTTACACATACCATAGCTGTGATGGCCTAGCGGTGCGACCGTATGAATCTCTAGAGACGATCATGGGTTCAAACCCGGGCAGACACCAATGAGTTTTTCTATTAAAACTTATGTGTCTAATTGATAATTGCAATTTATCACACGCTTTTCGGTGAAGGAAAACATCGTGAGGAAACCTGCATATCTCTAGAGAATCCTAGGGATATGTGTAACCTACCAATCCGCATTGGAGCAGCGTGGTAGGTCTTAGCTCCAACCCTTCTCTCCAAAAATGGAGAGAGGAGGCCTATGCCCAGCAGTGGGATAGTAACAGGCCGTTACTTACTTACTACATACCATAGAATTCTCTAGAGATATGCAGGTTTCCTTAAATTGTTTTCCTTCACCGAAAAGCGTGTGACAAATTGCAATTATCAATTGGACACATAAGTTTTTAATTTTTAAGTTTTTCGAACCTGTGACTTCCTTGAAAGAGTAGCACGGTGTTACCGCTGGGCTATCGCAGCTCATGCCAACATGAATAGTAAATATTAATTGAGCACAGAATTTTTGATTGTCGCTTGAGAAATCTATGTGGTGAATAAGAAAAAATAAGTTTCTGTAGTAAATTATAGTGCTCAGGCTCTGGACTGGCATTCTTCCAAAGTAAGGGTCACGCTGTCACACTCGTCGCCATTTTGGATAGACGATATTATATTTAATTTACGCGCTTATTGTGTTAATAGTAATGAAATCTGGCACTGAAGGCTTATCGTGCTCTCCCAGGCGCGGAGAGAAGGCAAATGGCCAAACAACACACTTTATTTCGTAATAATCGTCGTAAAAACAGTATACATTGTATTTAATATCACATTAATATAATTTTTATTCATTGGTCAAGGTATAATTTAACATGTATAAATTAAGCCTACGCAATCGTCTGATGTTTTTAAAACTTGAGAAGTAATCTATATGTTTTCATTTTTTTATGTTATCATCGTGCCCTTATCCCACTCTAAGTGGGGTTGGTACAACATGTTACAAACATGCTGTCAAATGATTTGGCTACGTAATTTACGACCTGCGCCTGCCTGACGTCAACTTACCTTAGTCATATTTTACAACAACTCGGTAAGAAAGAAGGTGGTCTATTTTACTCAACCGGATACCACACGGCGGGTCTACTTACCTTAGTCGCCTTTTACGACACCTCGGTAAGAAATGAAGTTGGCCTATTCTACTCAGCCGAATGCCACACGGCGGGTCGACTAACCCTAGTCGCCTTTTACGACACCTCGGTAAGAAATGAGGGTGGTACTATTCTATTCAGCCGGATACCACACGGCGTGTCATTTTTTTTATGTTATATTTCTTTATAAGATTTGTTACCTAGCTGTAAATTTTATACCGAATTATATAGAACATTATTTATAGAACAAATTGCAAATTGAAATGACTGCAGTTGAGTTGTAACTATATGAACAATGCATTGCTGTTGATAATTATTAATAATTTGTCTAAAGAGAGCGTTATATTAGCGTATTAAACTTATACTCTTTCCTTTCTTTTCTCCTTATTTATCCTTATGCTATGCCACTCTTTCAAAACTAAACCGAACAATTAAATTTGCAGCAATCAATTTGATAATCCATTCAGCGAGCTTAGTAATTAATACCATGGAAGCCATAAATTAAATAAATGAATTGATTGAAACGTTCACCTGTCTTTTACTTAAAACAATAAATTTTTTGATTCATTATTATGTTATAATAACCCTAGCTTTTACCCGAAACTTCAATCGCGTGGACTGTTGTGGTTGATAATAGATGGCGCTTTTCAATGTCATTCTATCCCTGTAGAATTAACAGATTAATATCCAGGCCTATATGTCAGCCCGGTTTATAAGGATTAATAAAGGAAAGAGTTAGAAACATACATCCATACTCACAAACGTTCGCATTTATAATATAAGTAGGATACGATCTAAGCAATGTATTTATTTTATGTTATCATGTAAGCTAAAATATTTTGTTTATGGTAATCAAAACCAGCTAGTTAAGCAACAACATTCACTCTGTTACAAAATAACTTGCTTGTATATATGAATACATTGGTATACAAGTATATGATTTTAATATTCATTATCTCATTAGCGAAAATACAGCGCACAGTTCGTAAAAGTTCGTTGAACTTGTGTCAATAAAACATCTGCTTATTTAGGGCGCCATTTGCAAGTCAAAAAGACTAACAATATAAGACATTTGAGTTTCGAACATCCCACCGGCATTGTTAGTTTTCAAATCTCGTTTTATAGACATCATTATGTATTCATATAGAACCATAAATAATCACAAAAATGTTGACATTTAAATTAAGAATGTTTTTATATTGTTACAAAAATCGTGGAATTTTATATATAAGGAAATTTGGTAAAAACTATAATAAAGGTGACGTAACTTTTTCTTAATATTCTACTTCTGGCAAAGATCATAGCGTAATAAGAACGTGGAGTTCTAAGCTATACCATACAACTCACTTGTATTATGAGATTACATATATTCCAGAAAGAATTTAAGCAGGTTTTATAGGAAACAATTTTGTTATTTAACGTTCAGAGTGAATGTAATATACAAGCATCATTTAGACCACCCTCATTTCTTACCGAGGTGTCATAAAAGGCGACTATGGTAAGTTTACCCGCTGTGTGTTATCCGGTTGAGTAGAATAGACCAACCTCTTCTTACCGAGGTGTCGTAAAATTCGACTAAGGTAAGTTGACGTCAAGCAGGCGACCAGCCAAGTCAAAAGCCGTAATGTAATATTAACCTTTTAGTAAAAACCGTACAAAAATCCATTTAATAGATTTTGAGAAAATCAATAATACAGATAGAATGCTTTTGGGAACTTTTTTTATAATATGTAATAGCTGGTTGACCGAGCCTTGGTCGGTAATTTATTACAAGATAAAAAATAAACTTAAAAAAAAAAGAAAAAAATAATTAGGTAGTAGGGATATTAGGGATCGATCCTAGGTAAATTTCTCGATACTGCCCGTTCCCCGAATAAGCTACGCTGACTTGACAGTATGTGGCAAAAATAATGTTTTATATTCAATATAATTTTAAATATTTTTTAATGCCCAAAAACAGAGATAAAACGAATATATAAATACAAGATTAACTCATTTTTACATTATTATCATTTATAAAGATACGGTAAATCGTCTTACAAAAAAGCAAAAAAGGTAAAATCTGAGCTGTAGCCCTCGGCGCTATCTCGTTCGTATACCGCGAGGTACGGGTATCTACCGATCTCGGATGATAATTGTATTCGGTTGGCTCTTTGTTGTGCGTCGGCACCTTTGACTAGTGGGCAAATATTTAGAAAACGGTTACCGGCCGCGATGAACGATCGCGCTATTGTCTGTGCCCACCGAGAGCCGACTCCCGGCACCGAGTGATAATATTTAATTAGAGGCCACGCTGTCGCACCTCCGTTTACGAGGAGGCACGCCTGATGAAGGCAAAGGGCCCGCGGCGAAACTGTTTGCCTGTTTGTTTTACCATTTGCCGCGCGATGATTAGTCAGATTGTAACGAGGGTGTTGGACATCGAGTTTATGGAGCTCGTTAAATTTAAATTGGTGCACGTTATGATTAGAGATTCACGCGCTAATTGTGTTTAAATAGGAGCGGTTATGTAACCTCAATTTAGGGTGGACTTTATTTTATTTAAGTATTTGAGGCTCGGTTATTTTTATTTATAAAAAAAAACTACTTAGAAACAAAAGATAATGTTACCTGAATTCGATCGTGGTATTCTGAATTTGAGACAGCCCGTTACCCAAATAAGCTATCAAGACTTTGAATTTGACAGCGCAATTAACCTTTGCTTTCTCATACATTTGTAGCAGTTTTTTTTGTGTCCGAAAAAAGGGATAAAACAACTTTTTTTAATAAAACCTAGCTAGATTGATTTATCCCAGCCCGAACGAAAATGCACGAATACCGTCTGACATGTTCACGCAGGGTTTCATGTCAGCCTTGAGGAAATCTTTAAGTTATTATAATTTTTAAAACTCTTATTATTCCTCATAACTGTTAAAAGATTAGATATATTAATATTTTTCCCCGTTAATTTATATAAACATGTTGGTTTAAGCAAATTAATTTAATTTTTTGTTATATTCTGGTATCTATTTGTTATGTTTTGTTATATTCTTTCTATAGAGTATTCCGTGGAGTTGACGATTCAAAAGCACTTGCTTACAAGTTTACTTGTATAAAGACTATTTTGAATTTCTAGATTAAAGTTAATGTATAGAACCGGCTATACACACGTCTTATTCTATCGGGTTAGCCCGACTAGATTCCCGAATAAGTGCCCCGGATAGGTTCGAAACTAGTCGGGCTATTCCGATAGAATAAGACGTGAATTAACCGATTCTATACATTAATTATGAATACTACTCACGATAGTTTAAATTTAAAAATTCTATCATCATCATCATTTTCCTGCCCTTATTCCACTTAAAGTGGGGTCGGCACAACATGTTATAAACATGCTGTCACATGATTTGGCTGCGTTTTTACGACCGACCGCCTGCCTGACGTCAACTTACGACCGTCGTATTTTACGACACCTCGGTAAGAAAGAGGGTGGTCTATTCTACTCAGCCGGATACCACCCGGCGAGTCAACTTACTTTAGTCGCCTTTTACGACACCTCGGTAAGAAATGAGGGTGGTACTATTCTATTCAGCCGGATACCACACAGCTAAAATTTAAAAAATTCTATATTAAAGTTTATCTTTTGTCGCTGATTATGTAAAGTAATGATCCGCCGATCAAACTGCGGTTCACCGACATTTGATCCGCCTGACATGGCTTCACGTCGGTCGTTCGGGACCTCGTGCGCCGTCCGTCAATCGCAGCGATACAGTTACATCGTGATATGCCCGCACCGTTAGATATGCACGATTTTTATATCCTTTTACTTACTGTCCTTTGCACTTTAGAACTATTCTTGATTATAATATGCAAATCTTAAATCAAAGGGCTTTTAGCTTCATATTCTAGTACATTCGGAATACATCTATATAAAAGTAATGATAATATTGTTTTGCTATAATCCGCAATAAAAATCGAAATATTGCTAAAAGTGCACCTCATGCACTATAAACCAGTCGTGTGGTATCCGAATAAGTAGAATAGACCACCCTCATTCCTTACCGAGGTGTCGTAAAAGGCGATTAAGATAAGTTGACTGCCGTGTCGTATCCGGCTGAGACGGCAAGACCCTCTTTCTTACTGAGATGTCTCAAAGACGCCAAATGTAAGTTGATGTCAGGCTGGCGGCGACGACATTATCCACGTCCATGTTGACGATGTCCACAACTTTGTGTTTTTGTCGTATACACTATCTCCTGTATTTCTATTACCTATCTTATATTCTATTACTATAATTTATTTTTGTTGCAGTTACCGTACACATTGCACGTGGATTTAGGTGTCCACAAGGAGGCCTTATTGACACCTACATTCAACATATCCAGTGAAGGCTTCGTTCCAACCGAGCCGCAAACATGGCGAGTGGATTTACCTTGTACTCGCACCGTTGCAGCCGAAGTTGACGTAAATATTTCCTTAAACGTGTCGACCGGCACCTCGTCAACAGTACTGCATTTCCGACGAAGAAAAATTTGCCTTGTTGAAGCAATTCGGCCGGCTGTTAGAGTAGATAATGCCCCCCATGTGGCCACATCAGCAGATATCTTCTATGCTGGCGCTGGATGTGCTGGCGGCGCTCTTTTAATTGCTGCTGTCGCGGCCGCAGTTTGTAGAGCTCGTGCGAGGAAACTTAGGAGAGCTCGAAGTGACGAACAAGACGGTCATGCGTTTTTACCAGACTCCTCTTGTAAATCTGCCGCCAGTTACACCAGTTATCGCCGACCGAATTCTGTACCGGCTGCAGCAGCTGAAGAGAGGGCAAGAGATTTGCAACAAAGGATTGCAGAGTTAACGATACAGAGGTGCAGAGTGAGATTGCGGTCAGTAGCGATGGAAGGCACTTTTGGTAGAGTTTACAGAGGAACTTATGCTGATGAAGATGGAAGAGAGCAAGAAGTTCTTGTGAAAACGGTTGCAGAACACGCGTCTCAAGTTCAGGTAATATTATAGTAATAGGCGTAGTGCGTGTAATACTTTCTTTTGAATTAATGATATTAAGAATAGTTTAGTAATTTTATTCAGTGGCTAGTTGTAAATTATATTTTCAATCTCTATTATATGATTTTTTTTTTACATATGACATGACATCGAACTATATTTAAGACATTATGCTTCATTCATTAAAAAATGCAATTTTTTTAGACAGATTAAAAGTAATTATAAAAATATTTTTCTACAATTCATGCATACTGACATAACTTATATACTTTGAAATTCCGCTAAGTAACCTTACTTCTAAACATTATTATAATATTTTAATAAAGAAATCTGTGAGAATCTGAAATCGCATTAACAATCATTACACTTGTTTCTTTTACTTTCTTTCTTTCACCATTACACTTGTCTTGTAAATTAAATATTTCCTTGACACAGGTATCGCTTCTTCTCCAAGAAGGCTGTATGCTATATGGACTCCATCACGAGAGAGTGCTATCTGTTCTCGGCGTTAGTATCGAAGACCAAACAGCGCCGTTCTTACTCTACCCCTGGAGTGCTAGCTGGAGAAATCTCAAACAGTTTTTGCTTGCTTGCCGTGGTGTCAACTTGGGAGTAGCGACCGCCGGACCTCCCCCGCCGCCTCTGACCACCCAACACGTGGTTAGGATGGCATTACACGCCTTAGACGGCCTGGCATATTTACACTCTCAGCACGTACTTCATAAGGATATCGCTGCTCGAAATTGCATGTAAGTTGAAATATGATATGAAAGAATTCATTATGAGTAATCAAAATATTCAAGATATCAGCGCGTAACAATCATAGCCTACAAAACCTAACTAAGACTGAGTATATACATATGTTCCAAGAGTTCGCAGATTCAAAACTGGTCGCCTATTATGTATTAAAAAATCTTGTATTCATTAATTATACTTTTAATTTTAATTCGCTTTACGATGAAGGAAAATCCCCATAAAAATGTCTGGAATATGTTTAGTGCAAATTGAAGGATCAAGGTTGGTCTAAGCTTCTTCCTTTTAAAGAAAAGTGTCTTAATAATTATCTCTTTAAAAACTGGAAGTCACATCTTTAAATGAGTTAATTTTTTATATTTTGTGAATCTCAGAAACGGTTCCAATGATTTTCATAAAACTTAGTATGTAGAGGGTTTTGGGGGCGAAAAATTGATCTAGCTAGGTTCATAAAAAAAGTAGTTTTATCCCTGTTTTCGAACACTAAAAAAAACTTTTTAAATAGAAATAGAAACGGAAGCTTAAATTTGCTGTCATTTGTAAAGTTGTGATAGCTCAATGGAGAACGGGTGGACTACAAAAATTAAAATACTCGGGATCAAATCCCACATGTCACCAGCCCTTTCTTTCTTTCTTAATTGCAATTTTTTATATCTTTAAAAAAATTACCGAGCAAGATTTGGTCAACTAACCGTATGTTAAAACAATATGCATACTGCAACGAATTGAAGTCTGACTCCAATATTTTGTTGACAGAGTGGATGAAAACCTTAGAGTGATGATTGCGGATAACGCGTTGTCAAGAGACCTTTATCCGGGCGATTACCATTGCTTAGGTGACAACGAGAACAGGCCAATCAAATGGTTAGCCTTAGAGGCGTTGTCGAAAAAACAGTTCAGCCCATCAGCTGATGTATGGGCGCTGGGGGTGTTGCTGTGGGAGCTGACGACCCTGGCTCACCAGCCATACGCCGAGGTCGATCCATTTGAAGTGGCCGCCTATTTACGGGACGGATATCGGTTGCAGCAGCCGGCGAACTGTCCTGATGAATTGTGAGTATTATCTAAAAATAATTAGAAATTATCCTATTTATTCAAAGAGATCACCCATTATTACTAATCATTATTATCCTCCTGCCCTTATCTCACTAGTAAGTGGGGTCGGCACACGTTGTTTCATGATTTGGCTGGTTATTTTACGACCGCCCGCCTAACGTTAACTTACCTTACTTACTTTACGCCACCTCGGTAAGATATTAGGGAGGTCTATACTTAGCCGGATAGAATACGGCGCGTCAACTTTCCTGAGTCGCCTTTTACGACACCTCGGTAAGAAATAAGGGTGGCCTATTTTTCTTTTTATGGAGTGTAAAATCCATTCACCGTTTTTAACTACTCGTGGAATAGTTTAAACAATGATGACAGTTTTCCATTTAGATGATTCTTTGTGTGAAAAAGGAGCTTAAATAAACTTCTATTAATAATATAAATATATATCTTAAAAGTAATTTGATTTTATTTTAAGATCGGCAGTATAAACATACAGTCCTATAGTATTTTAATTTTCATTTTCTCGTAGGTTCGCAGTAATGGCTTACTGTTGGGCCATGTCTCCTGACGATCGGCCGACACTACCTCAGCTCCAAATCTTCCTGCGAGACTTCCACACGCAACTAACGAGATTCGTCTAAGACATTCCTATCAAAAGACAATTTAAAGACGACAATAATTCATTTATTAGTGAAATTGTGACAGTGTACTTTCCAGAGGCCTTAACGTGCACGAAGTTACCTTAGTGTCATCATTAACGGCGAGCGTTTATGGACGAGTATTATAATGAGGCGGTGTTATAAAGAGACTGATTTTAATAAAGTGTTTATTGAATTGTAAATTATAAATGTTTATGACTTGGTCTTCGCATATTTTGTTTCTATTTTGTCAAGGTTTCTAAACTGTATATATTTTATCGTAGGGTTGTCAATTCCGTATTTAATTAAAGAAACTTGCAAGTCAATCCCGTAGTTCGTTAGTAGTCACAATGGCACAATAGCATTTTAATACGATACTGAATATTAGCGCTTTCATATGAATGCAAAATGTAGTCAGACTCTAGATTTGGCAGTGGCAAATTATGTACGCTGTTTTATGGAGGGTAGATTAAAAAACAACATTATTTAAAACTCTACTGTTTATACAATAGAAATTAAGATCAAAATCTGATAATGATATTTTGACAATGATTGATGAATGATAGTGGTAATCGAACAATGGTTTCAGCTTTTTCACGGTTGCTAAGGCGTGGATAAATGGATTTTAATTTTATTAGGTAATCAATTTAATTATTATTTATTATTTAATTTGAATAAACATAATCACACGTAAATAACATGTATCTTTTCACTTTGTGTCTTAAAATCCATGTGCGCTATGTTACGGGAAAATAGGGCAATTGACAACCCTACATTAAAGCTTTCACAATATGCAATATTTTTTGCCGCGGAAAAATAAATCTGTTTTACGATGTCTTTCGACGTCAGCATTCGTTAGAAGTTAGGAAATATTGCATAGTGTTAGAGCCACGGGATATTTGTATTCATTACTAATAATAAATACTATATCGATATACGGAACATAAATTTGTATGTCCTGTTTACACTTGGGCGCTCTTTATGTAAAAATACGAAACACATCTTTTCTCACTTTGTTTAAGGAAGTGTATTAATAATATTATATAATCTTTGCTTAGCGCAAAATTTAGTAAAATAAATGGTAAAAATTGCAGATTATTGGTGACTACAATGCCAGCATTTGTTTCTTTACTGTAAGAAGATCACAGATCTTTCTGTGACACTTAATTGGCTAACCGTTTAACTCAGATTGCGCCTGCGGGGTAAAAGGGCGCGGAGGTAGGATAAGAACAGGAACTGAGGTAGGTACAAGCGACGAGCGCCCATAGCGTGATATACAAGAGGTGACCTACCCGAGGCACCTACTTCGGCCCCATTCTCGTGCTACTGTGTACCCCTGCAGGCAAGGGCTTAGTTAAACGGTTATCCTATAGCTTAGACTTTATCTGCAACTTTTAGAATATATTTTTCATTACATTACAATCCTGACTGTTCGTTAAATAATTAGTAAGCAACATCGCACTTGTTTAAAACCGTTTAACCCTACGTGTAAACGAGACATTTTAACACAAAATATAAATAAAATAATGCGACGACTAATAGCTAATGTAATTATTTGAAACCTCAATACTGCCATATTAGTATAAAAGATTATATGTAAATATTGATAGTATAAAACCGTATTATACGTATATTGAATGTGCCTCAGATTTTATGAAAATTTTGAAATGTTTATGAATGTTCTTTTATAATATTAACCTTTAAAGACTGGATTGGTATTAATTTAATTATTGTAATATTATAATCATTATAAAATCATATATGGAATCCAATTAAAAGATTTTGAAACATCATTATACGCCTTGCGTTGTGTTAACATACCGGTTTAAACTTAAAACTAGATTGCGTATAAGAGACTAAAAATATTGTTACTGTTTTGGGCAGGAAACTTTTATTATAATTTTCTTATATCATCGCATATGTTTATCGCCCTATCCAAAGAATAAAGTAACATTTCCTATGATAATACATGGGACATGTTAATTAATTCTTCGGATAGGGCGATATATTGAATTAATATTTAAAAATTAAAGTAATGACCTGTTATTCCACTGCTGGTTAAAGCAGTCTCTTCTTGGAGAGAAGGAATGAAACCACCATGCTGCTCCAATAAGGATTGGCAGGTGCATAAAAAAGTGCATCGTCTTTATTGTAATGACTTCTCTTCATAGTCGGCGATTACAAACGATTAACGTAGAGCAATAGTCTAGAGGGATTACTCATTTACTGGGCATTACCCGCCAATCATCGTCTATGATTTCCCATGATAGCCTACTCACTACCCCGACATTGTCGGTGTTTCGGTCGCGCATCAAAGGGAATAACTGAGTAAACGTATGGTCGTATGTATCGTATGATAATATCGACAACCGTGTGGTACGATCGCACAATGATCGTGCCGATCATAGACGATCACAACGATCGAATGATCATCGCCGACAGTAAAGATCAGGCTTAATATAAAGTAGATTATCGTCTGAAAGTTTGTTATTTACTGTGTTCTACATGACTTCAAATGTTTATATGCATTTTGCTCTTTCTATTAACCGATTTTTATGCAACAAATTTAGAGGCGAATGACACAACTAATATTTATATTAAAAGTTTTAAGGAAATATTTAAAATGAGTTTAGGAATATATTCACCTAGACACACTTTTTGTTGTTACTTTTAATGTTATATTGAACAAAAAATATACTTAAAGGATGAAAATAAACTCTATTAGGAGAAATGTAAAATTGAATTTAATTGGAACACTATGGAACTATTTTTTTTAATAAAAAAGTTATAGAATGTATTCATCATATAACCATAGAGTTATTATATGATTCTTAGAGTAGGGGAGCCATAGGGAGTGCTGTAAGTGACAATGACACAATAAATAATGAGAGGGATGATGTAACTCGTATCGAACTTCATCTTTGTCTAATCACAAATAAAAAAGAGAGACAGATGGATCACCCTTATTTCATTTCTCTTTACTGTATGCCAGCTTCCCTGCTCTAAGTATAATAAATCTATGACTATAACTGTGCCAAACGTTATATTTTACGTAAGTGCCAATCTTTAATCGAACCATCTAAAGTTATTTGTCATGAAAAACAAATGTAGGATTATGTAAAAAAATCATTTTTTATGGACTCTTGACGTTTATTCGAAATTTCGGTAGCGTTAATATCAGTAACGAGTTCAAAAGTTAACTATTTCAATTACAGTCTCACAAATATCTATGTAAAAAATTACATTTTTCGTTGCTGATAATAAACTTTTTTTTATGAATTTATTTGCAAATTGTTAACAGAAACAAACTTCAGTTCTTTGCAGGATATCATTATCAATATAGTATTTTAGATAATCCTAGTATCTTTTAAATTTATCAGAAAATGTAATGTTGACAGAATGAAAAATTGAAGTTGATATTATATAATAATTATTTGTGATCGATGCGAAATAAATTAAGCACAATAATTGTTAATTTAGTTTAATTTAAATGTCGATTATTCTATTAAATATTATACATAATTCTGAAATATATAAACTGTATACTTCTATGTAAAATTTATACCTCAAAAGTATTACGACAAAAAGCGACATCTAGTGACCGTTGTTCCAGCGCCATCCAAATTGACGTTACGCAAACGCGATGGAGTAGGTTAAAAAAACTCGCGCTAAACATACATGACAGTACTACTTTTCGGGACAGCCAAAACTATTTTAAATTTCATGAATATCTCTTTAGTCATATTCATGAAATTTCGAGGACTGTATTATTTAAAGCAATCCTTGTAGAATGAAGTGAATTATATATAATATAAAAGGATAATAGGGTATATATTAAATATGGGTACCCTATTAAATATTGAATATGCATGACTTATGAATGGAAATTTTGAGAAATATACACCTAAAATTCAATGTACGTCTGGTTTCGTTAACATTTCCTATATTAAGGAATATCTATATGTATTTGTACATGTTCTGGACTAAATTTCTCTCTAAACAAGTTATACAAGTTTCGTTTTCACAAACCGTGCATTTAGCGTGAAACGACCTTTAGTGGATTAAGAATGTAAATTATTTGAGGCAATTATTATAATTGTAAATGTGTAAATAATATAAAGACATGTCAATATACGAGTGAATATGGAGAATGTTTTTTATTGTCTTAAATTTTTGACCTTTTTTATAATTGAACCTTTCTTTCTTATGCCGTATATTATATTAAAATATATTATAATATATTTTAGGATAGCCAGAAACTGTCCGGTACTTGCGAAAAATTTAATCGAGGTGAAAGTAAAAAAAAAGAATTCTTTGCGATTTGCAGCGAAACGGAAAGTTTTATCTTAAAGTTACCTCAGACTAAATTCTAGATCATAATGATGAATGATCTATAAAAAAGTATAAAACCTTTTTTCTACTTTTAAGAGCTATCTTTTCTGAGATGTATAATACCGATTCGTCAAGTTGTAAACGTCGTGTATTCGAACGAAATAGATTTAGAAACCATATGCACTTTAAATTGGCACAGCAAACATTGCGATAGACTACTAGCATCGCACACATTCGTTACCACAATCTCCACACTCGTTTAGTCCCGTAACCAAAGCATCATCAGAAGATAGATTCCACGACAAAACTGCAAAGATTGTTTTTGGTCTAACCGCAGATTATAGCATAATAATTACTTTTTTATTTAATTTAGTTTAACCCAGTTTCAATCGCGATACGTATACATGAGGAAACAATCCATTGAGCTTGAGACCTATGTGCTAAATTTAACTTTTCCGTTTTAATCAAATACTGTACCAAGTTAAAAGAAACGAGCTAGTACCTAATTCTACCATTACTTCATTGTAATGTCAATTGGAAATTATGAAAAAGCGTTTCTATTAGACCATAATTTTTGGAATACTAAAATATTGGAAATATTGCTTTATGATATCTTCAAAATAGAACTGAGAAACATATAAATTGTAGTGCTATCTGAAGCCTCATTAATTTTCGCGATCATAACGAGAATATTTAATGAACTTTGCATTGGATTTAGGTTAATGAGACCATGCATATATGGTAGGAGGTTTCGTGCAATTATGGAATATAGAGGGTAAAAAATTAATAAACATTTAACTATATTGATTAAATAAAATAACCTATATAGTGCATTGTGTAGCGAAGCGGTAATGCGTATAGGCGGGGCAAATAGTGCGGAGAACCGACCAGATTGGGGTTCTTAAGCTGTTGGATGACGACTCCACACCAGAAAACGCAGGGTCAATAGATTCCCTACGAGGTGGACGATTGATCTCAAAAGGATCGAGGAGTTTTGCTGTATCCGAACGCCATAAGTGTGCCAGAATCGTGTTGTGTGGAATTTTACATACTGGTGTAGCCATGTCTATTTATGTTTATAATAAGTATGATCTGATGCTGCAGTCAGGATTGGCTCCAGAAGAAGGAATTCCTAAACGGTTAACAGTAGGTAGCAGTAGGGAAAATTATTAAGTCATCTATTTAAACAGGAGATAAGTGACAACAAACTAGTGATTTTTGTATTTCTGTATATGAACTCAACGGTTTATAGTAGGTCACGCTGTGTGGTATCCTGCTGAACAGAATAATACCACCCTCTGTTCTTACCAAGGTGTCGTAAAAGGCGACTAAGGTGAGTCGACCCGCCGTGTGGGATCCGGCTGAGTAGAATAGACCACCCTCCTATCTTACCGAGGTGTCGCAATAGGCGACAAAGGTGAACCCGCCGGGTGGTATCTGATTGAGTAGAATAGACCACCCTCTTTTTTGCCGAGGTGTCGTAAAATACGACTAAGGTAAGTTGATGTCAGGCAGGTGGCCGGTCGTAAAATACGTAGCCAAATCATCTGACAACATGTTATAAACATGTTGTGCCGACCCCACTTAGAGTGGGATAAGGGCAGGAAGATGATGATGGTTTACAGTAGGCCATGAAATTTTGTTGGCCAAAAACAATTATTTCTATTTTCATTACAATTTTCAAAAACCTATATCAATGCTAGAAAATTATTTTTCTTCTTTTCATATCCAGTTTAACAATAGTTAATGACACGGATATTGCATAAAATAGCTTCACATTTTCAGAAAACTCCAAAACTGTATTTAACGCGTTTCCAATAACCCTTCCCTTAATGCGAGTATTCAGAAGCATAAAGGGCACAGGGGCGAACATTTATTATGCAAACTTGAAGGGATGCTTACTAAAAGGACCCGGTGAAAGGAAAATGAAGTGTCACCACTAAAGCCGAACAAATGTGGGCTGAAAATGGATGAACATAAAAGAAATTCTCGGTGTACCAAATTTTGCACTTGTGTTATATTTGAATAGTATTACAATGAAACCTTTGTTTAAAAATAAAATCATATGCAAAATAATATGAATATTTGTAGCTATTATTTTTAACTACCTTCTAGGTAATGATATTAATTCAAATTCAGAATATTCTTTTTTCAAATAAACTTGTAAACAAGTGCTTTTGATTCGTCAACTCTACTGCTGGTTCGGAAAGCTGTTCCTACCGAGAAGAGCCAGCAAGAATAAAAGCTAGTTATGGCGTTGATAAAACCTTGGTAGCGGAACGATAAGAGAACTTGATTATTTAAAAAGGTACGGGGTTACAGACTCTAGGCAATAACTTTGAATTAAGTATAACCATTAATCATCATCATCTTCCTGCTCTTATCCCACTTTCAGTGGAATCGGCACAACATGCTATGAACATGTTGTCACATGATTTGGCTTTACGACCGGCCGCCTGCCTGACATCAACTTACCTTATTCGTATTTTACGACACTTAGGTAAGAAATAGGGCTGTCTATTCTACTTAACCAGATACCTTAACACACGGTGGGTCAACTTACCTTAGTCGCATTTTACGACATCTCTAAGTATAGACAGTAACGAACTAACTCCACTCTCTTTCTTCTTCAATTCTTGTCCTTTTCCTTCTATTTCTCAAAGGTTGACTGGAAGAGATCCCTTTTAGGGATAAGTCCGCCTTTACATACATGTGTTTTTTTAATTATTCTTTCTCTTTTCTAAATATATGTATAAAAAGAAATAAATAAAATAAATAAACTAAAAGCAAATAGAAGCATGAGAAAAATCAAAATCTAGTATTCATAATTCTAATATATTAATTCTAATAATTAAATAATTAACTCTAATAATTCTAATATTCATTCAGAGTTCTGACGATCGCTTAGTTCCAGGGGGACAAGAACTAATAAATCTCGTACAGTTTTATAGATGGTTGGTAAATTGATTAAACCAAGGATGATGGATCACTGCACCTGCTGCGGTCCCGCAATCCATCAAATGGTGTCGCTAAAGCACACCTCAGTAACTCAAACATCATTAAGAACTGCAAATAGTTTAGTTTTTGATCTATCTGTTCCGTACATTAGTAAGCGCAATCAATTAAATAATAAATAAATAATATCTGGGTGACCGAGCTTCGCTCGGTAATTTTTTCCAAAAAAAAACTTTAAAAAAAGAAAAAAATAATTATTTAGTTGGGATCGATCCTTGGCACTCACATTTCTCGAGGCTGCCCGCTAACCGAATAAGCTACGTCGACTTGACAGTTAATGGCGAAAATTCAATTCAATATAAATGTTAGTGTTTTTTAATGCCCAAAAATAGGGATAAAACAATATTTTTTTTACAAAAAACCTAGCTAGATCAATTTTTCTCCCCCAAAACCTACTACATGCTGAATTTCATTAAAATCGTTGGAGCCGTTGCCGAGATTCGGAAAATATATATATATATATATATATACAAGATTAACTCATTTAAATATTAAGATATGGGACACTTACACACACGGTCGTCCCTCTCCAAAGTAAGTAACTTAATACTTGTGTTAGACAGACAACTGGTGAATATATACTGATAATTTTTTTAAATATATACTTAAAAACAAATATACACCCAGATTCGAAAATCAACAAATTCGTTTATAGAAAATGTTCGCCCTCGGCGGAAATCGAACCTGTGACTCGCGGAGTTGAACACAGTGTTACTCCCACTGCCCCAACCGGCCAGTCAATTGAATGATTAAAATAACTAATTTAGAAGCACCCATAATAGAAAAGTAATAATAAAATTATTTTGCTTTATTTTGGATTAAAGTAATGTGAAAAAATCCATCGCTACCTAAAATACAAAGCGCTTTTGCTCATTTTTTCTTTAGTGTATGATCAAAGTGTTTCCTTCTTTGTATATATTTTTTTGGATTCCAACAAATTATGAAATATTAAAAAAGAGTGATTAGGCACTACATTGCCAAGCGGGGTCCAGTTTAGGCCTTATTGAAATAAAAAAATAATACATAAATATAAATTATTTATCTGTGTCACGTATCAACAGTGCAGTTACGATAGTTTTATATTAATTCCAAAGATGTATAAAAATATAAAATGATAGGAGATTAAAAATAAAAGTTGCATAAAAGTTGCTTGAAGAAATTCTATCAAACTTTGTTTTGCTTCCGAAGACAAAATCAGCGCAACCGAAGTAAATTTTATAAATAAAATTTTTCCTCAAATGTAATGTAGAATATTGATGTTCTGTACTCTTGTTTACTTGTCATTTAGGTCGAAAATAAAATGTGTTTTGGTATTATTTTTTATTTATTAAGCGGTGGTAGCGGAATGGTAAGAATAACGGACTTGCGATCGAGAGGTCGTGGTTCCGAATCCCGGCTTTTATACTACCGACGTAAACTCACTCCTGAAACAAGCATTTAGCTTAGCTGGTGGGGTCAACATGTTTACCAGTAATTTGTAACCCAAATAGCTACATTAAAAAAAATTGAGTCTGAGTCTAAGCTCCAACACTACTCTCAAAAACGGAGAGAGGAGGCCAGCCCAGCAGTGGGATATTACAAGGCCATTACTTTAAACCTTAGTCTTTACTGTAGTTTCAGAATTCTAACTAGGCGTTACTTTGAATCCCATATTACACCCTACTAATATTATAATGCGAAATGCGAAATTTTGTGAGTATGGATGTATATGTTTGTTACTCTTTCACGTGGAAGTCGCTAAACCAATATCGATGAAATGTGGCACAGTTATTCCTGGACTAATATATAGGCTATAGAAATCCTGATAATTCTACAGGAAAAGGATGACATTGAAAGCGCCATCTATTATCTATCACACGACAACAGTACACGCGAACGAAGTGCGGGTAAAAGTTAGTAAGTTAAATGATGAAATGAAACTATTTTGCTAATATATTTCTAACAATCGCGGATTATAGCAATTCTATCATTACTTTCGTATTCTGCTGCTATATAAATAAAGACTAGCCCAATTGAAATCTTGACACCTTGAAGTGACTACTTAGAAAAGCGTTCTAGTTTCCAGCAATTCTTTCAGCCAACAGAGATTATTAGTCAGGCTTCTCGTTAGTCTTGTCCCACAAACTGTCAAAGGAAGCTCTTCAAGATATCGAGCGGGGTTCGTAGCTTAATGTGTGTCACCTGATGACATGAAACGCTCTTTAACATCAAAAGTTTCTGTTTAACTACACTAACAAACTGTTGCTTCGAAAGCGCGATTTCTATTTAGATTGTGACAATTATGTCTTTTATTGACTTGAGAAATATACATATAATGTAACAAAGATACAAATATAATGGACTAAGATGTCTGTTTTAGATATTATAATATTCATAGTTAATGTATAGAACCGGCTATACTCACGGCTTAACTGTTCCCGCCGCGAAAACGTCGTGTAAAGAGCTCATGAATTAGTGCCCCGGATGGATTTTAAACTAGTCTGGGTAACCTAATAGAATAAGACGTGAGTATAGCCGGTTCTATACATTAACATAAAATTTCTACTTAAATTGCAAGGGTAAGAATTATGATGTGACCTTTGTATTTTTTTTATATGTCGGTGCTTATTTGTAGGTATATCCAATTTTTCACAATGTCACTTCGTCACATATCTAAGTGTACAGAGTTGCTTCATTTTCTATAAATATTAATAATCATAAATTGTATAAGTAGTTGTCACTTAACGAAAATCCATAGTACTCGTACATAAGTATTTATAGAATTATTTTGCTATAATCCGCGTTATTTTAGGCGGCGGAGGCGATAGGCGATATAATAGGTCCCTACTTCTTTTTTTCTTTCCATGGGACCAAATTATTATATTTAAAACCATAGCCATTATCATCCTCCTGCCCGTATACCACTCTTAAGTGGGATGGGCGCAAATGGTCATATGATTTGGCTACGTATTTTACGACCGGCGTAACCGACGACCTGCCTGACGTCAACTTACCTTAGCGATCTTTACGACACCTCGATAAAAAGAGGGTGCGTAGAATAACTCAACCGGATACAACATGGCGGGTTGACTTACCTTACTTACTTTTTACGGAGGTGTCATAAAATACGTATGACACCTCGGTAAGACATGAGGGTGGGCTATTCTACTCAGCCGGATACCACACGGGGAACTATTTAAAACTATAGCATAAAATTTAAAAAATAATGAATGATAACATTTTCCCGAACAAAATATTAAACGTTAGCCCAAAACACATTGTAAGGTTTTACCAAACGTTTTTACTATATCATGTAACGAGCAGCGAGTCATCCATCATCCGAGACGACAGATTATGCAACCTACCCTCGCCTTTCTGCGGCGTATGTTAAATGCGAGAATTTTTTGAAAATTGTTCCTTTCCCTTTTTATTGTTTTTTTACGACACACGAGCCTTAATATGGGTACTTCCTATGCTTGGCGCTGACATTTTTATATTAATAATGCCGTATTATTCTTAAATATACTATAATTGTAGATATAATTTATAAATTCCATGAATAAATATAGACAGACATAATTCTTAGTAATATATCACTCATGGTCTGCAATAGTGACACAACCCAAAAAATCATGTTTTGATAAAAATTAAAGACCTAATGATATGTTTTGATAATAATTTAAATACGCCGTGTGGTATCCGGCTGAATAGAATAGTACCACCCTCTTTTCTTACCGAGGTGTCGTAAAAGGCGACTAAGGTAAGACGACCCGCCGTGTGGTATCCGGCTGAGTAGAATAGACCAACCTCATTTCTTACCGAGGTGTCGTAAAAGGCGACTAAGATAAGTTGACCCACCGTGTGGTATCCGGTTTAGTAGAATAGACCACCCTCTCTTACCTAGGTGTCGTAAAATACGACTAAGGTAAGTTGTTGTCAGGCAGGCGGCCGGTCGTAAAAACGCAGCCAAATCATATGACAACATGTTTAAAACATGTTGTGCCGACCCCACTTAGAGTGGGATAAGGGCAGGAGGATGATGATGACTTCATTGCTAAGGAAAAGGCATAAAAATGCTTTAGTTTTTTTAAACGACCTGCCTAATATTGAATTATGAGTTCTGCTGGTATTCGGCTGAGAAGAATTTGTATTTTAATATTTAGGTACCTATTTCTACTTTAAAACACGTGTTTTTTGAATTATACCACTGTTGTGGCCCAGGAGCAATATTTCCGATGGCGAATATTTGATATATAAAAGGGGAAAATTATATGAAATATTATTCAACAAAAATATGTGCGTTGTTTATAAAAAAATATGTTGTAGTTTTTTACGTGATGTCGTAGGTTATGTGAAAAACGCAAATGAAAATTTAAATACTATTTTCAAAATGGCACCCGATGTGACATTTTGGCAACTGTTTCATTTCACTGCCAAGAACGTTTAATTTATTAAATGACTAGCGGCCTACCCTGCTTCGCACGGGTATAAAATAAATAGCCTATGTCACTCAGTGAAAAAATGATTAAAATCGATCCAGTAAAGTAAGAAAAACAATTCCCCTCTCCCTATACCAAGAAGGTTTCCTGCTATATCTAATATCTAAATTTATATACTACATATTAACATTTTACATTTTTCCCTATATATTTTATGTTTAAAATTAATTACAGAATGTCTTTATATACAAAATTCATAGCTTTGTTATCATTAGACAATACAAACATGTTTTCTTTAGAGGTTACTCTGAAAAGAGCGACATTTATTTGTGCGTCCGATCGCTGTTAAATTCGAAGTGCAATAGGGCGAACCGCGGCCTCCTCGCGGGATTTTAAATCTGGGATATCTTCGACAATGTTCTTTTAAATTACATGCTGTAAACGGCCATATTGATCTATATTGAATCAACAATGTATTTAAGGTACTTAATTGGATAAGGATTAATGCTATATTGTATAAAAATTGCTTCGAAAATAAGGCATTATTTTTCCTAAAAAAGCAAAGGACAAAAAATGCTATTGTGGGTTATCCATAAGAGATAGACATATACCATTGCGGACTTTTCTATAGACCTTTTCAATGTGTACAAATACTTAGTACATCATTTTGATAAATCTCGTAGGGTTTAGCCTGCGTTTGCAATGTAAGCGGAAAAAAAGTTATTATTTACACATCACATCAGAAACCTCAAAAATTACAGTATTTCTCTACTCCATATTTAATGTTATTATACATATAAACCTTCCTGTTGAATCACTCTATCTATTAAAAAAACTGCATCAAAATCTGCTGCGTAGTTTTAAAGATTTAGGCATACATAGGGATATAGGGACAAACAAAGAATGTGACTTTGTTTTATACTATGTAGTGATAATCCTTATAGCATGATTCAGTATTCACGCGCGATGGCTTATTATTAGCGTATTTCATGTATAACTTTGGTGTTTCTATACCGATTTTAATGATTCTTTTTTTATACAATTGTTAATACTATTCACTTTTTTATTTAGGGATGACTGAGAGTGATATAAACGTAGGAGTAGACAAATATGACCAGAAAGCTTCGAACTGCTAAGCTATCGGGAGTTACACGTGTTATTGTGAGTCAACCATAAAAGATAGAAATATGCTGTCGTGGGATATTTTTTATATAATTTAAAGGAGAACATTTCCGTCTTACATGATTTCTGTGTAGCTTTAACCATCAAGGTTGCACACGCGACGGAAGCTTAAAAAATGGAGTAACTTCTCTCGTTTTCCCGACATTTCCCTTCACTGCTCTGCTCCTATTGATTGTAGCGTGATGAAAAGTATACTATAACCAGCTCAGGAGTATGAAGAAAAATCGTACCGAGTTTCGTTAAAATCCGTCGAGTAGTTTTTGTTTCTATAACGGTTATACAGACAGACAGACAGACAGACAGACAGACAGACAGACAGACAAAAATTTTACTGATTGCATTTTTGGCATCAGTATCGATCCCTAATCACTCCCTGATAGTTATTTTGGAAATATATTCCAGTTACAGAATTGACCTCTCTACAGATTTATTATAAGTATAGATTTATCGTTTAAACACTGCACTGAATAATTGCTGCTCTTTTCGAGCGAAATCTTATTTGCACTTTTATTGAAACGTAGCAAAAGTAGAAATAATGAGGAACTTGCAAATTCTTTTGTATCAGCATTCTATTTTACAAATAATGAGTGCTTTGGCACCTTTTTTAAAACATAGTTTCAATCAAATGCTGAAATACTATAAATGAAATAACACTTTAAACAATATAACTTAGCAATATTTGAAACTATTAATGAATGTATAATTAGCATGTTGCAAAAGTAATGATAGATTTTGCTGTAATCTGAATTTTCCATCAACTAATATAAAATGCCGCAATAATTTATTTAAAGACTGATTTTGGCCGCACAAACTAGACTACATTAAACTCAAAAAATAGATTTAAAAACAAAAAGATTATAAATAACAAATGGTAGAAGTAATGACTTGTGGCTCTAAAACTTAGTTGGACTCTACTTAGTTACCTAAGTAGAGTCTTAACTCTACTTAGGTAGAGCTTACGAGTAGAGTTCCACCCTTTTCACAAAGTAGATATACATACCGAAATCAAGTTAAAAGAGTCATGAAGTGTTACGAGTATGTCCCGCTGTAGGCTTCAATAGGTTGAGACACGAGACGTGTCAATTTTTCATATAGTTTCATGTACCGTGTAATGTGTCACGTAGCATATATATATACTAATTGGTAAGACGAAATAAAAACAGTATCATCTAAGCTTTCAAGATGGTTTGATTTACTCGCTCCTAGCCACAACATTATATGGCGACCCTGCCATAAAAGGGCTTGCTTCGCGCTGCAGTTTAAAGATGCGATATTCATAAATGAACTTTGGACTTGTTGTGTTACCTTTGAATATTTTATGGAACAGTTTTTCAATTTATTTTTTTTTAACGGAAAATGTGTAATTCAAAAATAGAAAAGGATGAAGTTTTCATCAACCAAAATGCAGCTGGTGGTAAAAATAACGCACATGAAGAAATACAACTTCATTTATCAACCATTAGCATCGTGCTCATTGTTATGTGCACAATCTTATTAATCGGAGTTTGTTATGTATTATACAAACAGTACAAAAAATGTCACGAGTCTTGGATAAGGGAGCAAATTTCAGCAAACATTCTTCGCCGATCACTACGCCGCAGCCGAGGTCTACGAGACACAAATGAATGTGGATATCATGGTGAAGAACCCATTCCGAAATAAGGCTGACAGTAACTTCTGTTCTAGTGTCGTGTCAAAAAAAAAAAAAAAGTGAAAAGTGTCTGTGCGCGTTCATTAACTGATCCTAGTTTTAACTCAACTTAATTTTATTCATAGTAACTTTATAATTACTTTAAGAAAACCAAAAATGTTTTAAAATAATATGACTATATCTGACTTAAGGCAAGTATACGATGAGCTTAAAAATATTAGAACATATTTAATTAAAATAGGGTCTAGCAGAAGAAAAGGCGAAATAATAACTAGAAAGATTAAGGAAGCCGATAATTTGGTTTCTAGATATAATTCTATTTTGGAGCAATTAAATAAATTGTCTGACAAATTCGAAATAGCTGAAAGTTTATGTATAAAAGATATAAGTTCGAAATTTTTTGAATTTTATGAATGTATCTTAGATTTATGTACTAGTAGTAGTTTAGAAAAGATAGAAGTAAATATGGCTAAGTTTGATTTAAAGATTGCGATGAATTTATTACCAGTGGCATCTGATGATGAGGTCAGTATAAAACAGCTTATTGATGGCATAGAATATTATAAATTAGAACTCGACTCAGAATCCCAGAAAAAACTAATATATTTTGTACTGAAAAATCGTCTTTCACAAAATTCGAAGCTAAAATTAGAAACAAATTATGACAGTATTGATAGCTTCATTAGGGCAATAAAGTGTAATTTGCTACCGAAAAAATCTGCACCCGCTATACAGACAAGGCTTAATAATTTTAAACAAAATCACCTATCGATTAAAGAATACGCCAGGCAAATAACCAACATGTTCGTTGACTTGACAATATCTCAATCCGATGGCAATGAATCCGACTTTAAAGTTTTAAAACCAAGAAACGAAAAACAGGCTATAAAAATTTTCGCCGACGGGCTCAGAAATCGTCGTCTTGGAACAATTGTTACAGCTAGAAATTACTTGATCCTGAACGACGCAGTACAGGCGGCCTTGGACGAAGAGTCTTCGTTGTCTAACTCTGGTGATATTTTTTCAATGCGTCATAATAATTACCAAAACTACCATAATAATTACAATTACAGAGGTCGTAGAAATTCCAATTCAGGACACTATAGAAGTTGGCGTGGACGCGGTACGCAGTATCAGGCCCAAGGTCCACCTAGTAGAGGACGCAGCGTGGGACGAGGTTGGAGACCCAATTATGGCAATTTTCAAAGAGGTTCGAGACCGCCGGGTAACAGAGGTAGGTCTTTGTATAATAATTATAATAATAGGAACGACAAAAGGGGTGAACAGCAAAACTTGCATATGTTAACAAAATCAAATGATAGTCATTCTAATAGTAATGAGTTTTTTCGTGCCTAAACATGTTATACTAACTTCTAATAATGCATCCTATATAACTACAAATACATTCAATAATTATTTTTATAACTTATTACTTGACACTGGTGCATCAATTTCAGCGATTAAGTATAAACATATCATGGAACAAAACATTCCATTCCATAAAGAGAATCTTAGTGTCAGCGGTATTGGAGGTAAGATCACCGCTATCGGATATGTTTATCTAGATCTTTTAATCGGAGATCAAATTCTTAATCATCAATTCTACGTATTTGATTCTTTGCCATGTAAGGCTAGTGGCATACTAGGACATGATTTCTTTAATAAATATTGCGCGACTTTGAATTATGAAACTTATTCATTAACTTTGTGGAATGAAGGTATTAAAATAAATGTACCTGTAAAAATGGATAATAACACGTTAAATATACCGGCAAGGTCAGAATCTATACATTTTATTGACACTGATATAACTGAGGAATGTGTAGTTAGCGCATCTGAAATACAAAACGGAGTTTTTATGGCTAGTACTTTGGTTAAACCGACAAACGGACATATACCTATACGTATCTTAAATACTACAGAAAAAGATTTAAAATTAAATCCTAGTGATATTAGGGCTGTTATCTTTTCAGCTAAAGATTTTGATATTTGTTCTTTCGAAAAACCAACTCAAATAACGGAAAGAGTAAAAACTTTATTGTCTATTCTACAATTGGATCACCTAAGTAAAGAAGAGAGATGTAGTATATTATCAATTTGTGCGAAATACAACGATATTTTTTATATTCAGGGAGACAAATTAACGGCAACTAAATTATATAAGCATTCTATCACTTTAAAACCTAATACTGTACCGGTGTACTCCAAACCTTAACGGCTACCGCATTCGCAAAAAGGCGAAATTGCAAAACAAATCGATAACTTGCTGGAACAAGGTATTATAGAGCCATGCAACAGTGAATGGAGTAGTCCTGTCCTTTTAATACCCAAACGTTCAGAGGGTGAAAAGAAGTGGCGATTAGTAATAGATTACCGAAAACTTAATAATTGCATTGTAGATGACAAGTTTCCTCTCCCAAATATTAACGAAATACTAGATTCATTATCCGGATGCATTTACTTTTCTCACTTAGATTTAAATCAGGGTTTTTATAATGTAGAATTAGAGGAGTCAAGCAGAAAATATACGGCATTTTCTTCCGGTCAATACCAAATGACTAGAATGCCTATGGGGCTCAAAACTAGTCCTAGTTCTTTTTCTAGAATGATGACCATGGCGATGGCTGGACTCACTTATGATAAATGTCTTTGCTACCTTGATGATCTTATTATAATGGGGAGAAATTTAGAAGATCACAATAAAAATCTAATAGAGGTCTTCGATAGACTTCGTAAAATAAACTTAAAGTTAAATCCTTTTAAGTGCGACTTTCTTAAAAAACAATTACTTTATTTGGGTCACCTTGTATCTGATGAAGGTGTTCTACCAGATCCAGAAAAAATTAGCATAATTAACAATTACCCAGTTCCCAAAAATGTTGACGATACCAGGAGGTTTGTAGCATTAGCTAATTATTATAGGAAATTCATCCCTAAATTTGCAGAAATAGCTTATCCTTTAAATTCTTTATGTCGTAAAAATATTAAATTTATTTGGGACAAAAACTGTCAAGAATCATTTGAAACTTTAAAGAAAAGTATAATATCACCATTAGTATTGCAATATCCTGATTTATCAGATCAAAATCAATTTATTATTCAAACCGATGCTTCGGGTTATGCAATAGGAGCTATTCTGTCGAACGCAGATGGTCGACCTGTCGCTTTTGCCAGTAGAACCCTTAACAAAGCCGAAAAGAATTATCCTACAATAGAAAAGGAGTTATTAGCGGTTGTTTGGGCTGTTAAGCATTTTAGACCTTACTTGTACGGCCGAAGGTTTAAAATTATTACAGATCATAAACCGTTAATTTATCTATTTAATATGAAGGACCCGTCTAGTCGTTTACTTAAATTTAGACTTGTGCTTGAAGAATATGACTATGTAATTGAATATGTGAAAGGAGAAGAGAATGCAGCTGCAGATGCATTATCTCGTGTGATTGTGACTTCGGAAGAATTGAAAGAGATGAATGAATGTGTACATGTGATGACGCGTGCTCAAAGACGAAGAATGGATGATTTGAATAGAATGAAAATGAAAACTCAAATTGACACTAATGATGACTACAACACTTGGCCTGATCAACCAATTGTAGTCGACACCCATGTTAAACCCAAGAATGCAGTAGAATTACGATTTCTAGATAAACATAATTTGGATATACTACGGAGAAAGAATAGAATTAATTACGAAAATAATATTTTTTCATATGATAGCACTCACTTTAACCTATATATAAACTTAGCTTTTCAATCACAAATTACGCGAGCCGAATTTGCGAGAGAGTTAAGTGAATTTTGTAGAAAAACTTCGATCGAAGAAATATATTTAGTGAAAAATAAAAGTAATAATGTGTTTGTAGAGAAATTAGTGAGTGAGATAAAAAATAATAAAAACTGGGAGGGCCCTCGTTTATGTATATTAAAAGATGTTGAGCGGATAGAGAGTACTGACGATAGAAAAATTATATTAAACGATTTTCATGTATTGCCCACAAGTGGCCACGCAGGTATTAGAAGAATGGTAAACAATATTAAAAAATACTATTTTTGGCCGGGAATTGAAAAGGATGTAACTGATTTCGTAAATAAATGTCATAAATGTCAAAAGCAGAAATATACTATTACGGTGAAAGAACCTATGTCAATTACCTCTACTGCAAATACTGCATTAGAAAAAGTGTTTTTAGATTTAGTAGGTCCGCTTGATAGAGATGAAAATAATTATAGCTATATTCTCACGTTACAATGCGAACTATCAAAATATGTATGCGCAGTGCCTCTCATTAAAAAATCTTCGAGCGAAGTAGCGAGAGCGTTTGTTACAGAATTTATTCTTAAGTACGGAATCCCGAAAGAGATAGCTACAGACAGAGGTACGGAGTTCATGGCGGACACTTTCAAAGAGGTATGTAAACTTTTAAATATTTCTAAATTAAATTCCACAGCATATCATCACCAAAGTATAGGTGCGTTGGAAAATTCTCATAAAAATTTAAATTCCTTTTTAAGAATTAGTGTAGAGCAAAAACCAGAAACGTGGAGTTATTGGCTACCATTTTGGTGTTTCGCATATAATACGACTGTCCACACTTCTACCCAATTTACGCCGTATGAACTCGTTTTTGGGAAGAAATGTTGTTTACCAGGTAATCTTACAAAGTCAATAGAACCATTATATAATCACGATAATTATCCTCTTGAACTTAAATACAGATTGCAAGTATCGCAGACGGAAGCGCGTAAGAATTTAATTAAGAGTAAGCTTCGAAGGAAAGTTAAATATGATTGTTATACCAATACGTTTTACTATAAACCAAATGATAAAATCCTTATTAAAAATGAGACTGGTAATAAATTGACAAATCTTTATTCTGGACCTTACACTGTCATTAGAGATTTATCACCGAATGTAGAGATAGATATTAATGGAAAATTAGACGTTATTCATAAGAATAGAACTAAGCCTTATTACGATTAAGAGAAACACGAGAGCTTGCATTAAAGTTCGTACATTGTTATGATTGCATGATGTTATTAAGTATCTAATGTTACACCATATATTATTTTAGTTTAATAGTTTAATATAAGGTCTTACTTATTTGTAATGTTATCATAATAAAATATATATCAATGTAATCGAAAAAAAAAAATTGTATAATCATTTTATAAATATACTTTAATCTTTTAGCTGTTTATTTGAATACTTAACAACAAAAAAAATTACCAATGTATTTTTTTTGTTTTCCCTCGATGGGAGGTGTACCGTGTAATGTGTCACGTAGCATATATATATACTAATTGGTAAGACGAAATAAAAACAGTATCATCTAAGCTTTCAAGATGGTTTGATTTACTCGCTCCTAGCCACAACATTATATTCAAAGTATATGTTTCAAAGTAAATCTCATTCAATCTATTGTACGTAGAGCTTTGAAAACAATCTTTCAAGTGAGATTACAAGCAGTTTAATTCCGATTCATTTGTTTTGTTAGACAGTGTGGCTCTATGTCCCCTTGGAGCGACATGCGAGCACACAGCCGGGATTTCATTCGGGTTTTCATTAATTCTAGGATTTCGAGATTAAAATGCAATTGGAGTGCACGATACGAAGGTAATTCTATTGTGTTTCTACACTTGTACTTATATGTAATGCGAGCGATTGACATGACTGATAAGCAAAACATTTTTATTAAGCGCGAAAATTAAGTGTCGTAAATGGCGAGTAAGGTAAGTTTACCCACCGTGTGGTATCCGGCTAAGTAGAATAGACCAACCTTGTTGTTACCGAGGTCTCGTAAAAGACGACAAAAGTGAGTTGATGTAAGGCAGACGGCCGGTCGTAAAATACCTAGCTGAATCATGTGACATTCTCATGTGATGACATGACATGTGATGTTTATAACATGTCGTGCCGACCCCACTTAGAGACGGATAAGGGCAGGAGGATGATTAAGTGACGCTGTAGACGGACTCTGTAAAATACATGGAGATTGGGAATGGCTAGGTTGATTTATGATTTCAATAAATTATAAACGATTTATAAAGTACAAAATCTATTTTTTGTTTTTTTTTTGTTTTATGTATCTCCATAAAGTCACGCCTAATTCTATGAATTTACCTGCTTATAAATTTGCATTCCTAAGATTTCCGTATTGGTTATATAACGCGGTTTCTTCGCACATCCAAAAAGTTGTAATAGCTGTACGTTGAGATCTTGTAACTCTTAATAGGGGCCAAGGGTTCAAATTAGGCAATAGCGATTTTTGTCAAATTAAACTAAGGTGCCTACTTGGTATATACAATTTACACACGCTTTTTGCTGCATGAAAACATAATGAGGAAACCTGCATAGCTCTGGATAACTCCTGGGTGTTTTACCTAATATGTTAATTAATGAGTTTCTTAACGATACGCATTGGAACAGCGTGGTAGATCTAAGCTCCAGATCTCCAGCAGCAAGATAGCAGTAACAGGAAAAGTAATGAGAATATTATTTTGCTATAATCCGCGATAAAAGAAAATATGTAAAGCTAAATGTAGTGTACTCGTTCTCATATCTGATACATGCAGAATTTGTAAGAACTCATGCACTGCCCGACCCCGATGACACAACAATGTATTACAAGCACTGCACACATTCACCACCACAATCTCAACAATTGTTTCGCCCCGTAACCGAAGCATCGTCAGGAGATAGACTCCACGACAAAATCGCACAGCAAGTATACTAATAAATCCCAAAGTTTCTAATCATGATTACAATTGAGAAGTGTAAAAGCGTAAGGACATGGTAAGATAAACACATAGAGTCCAACTTAGACCATTGGCCTTAGAAAATTGCATTATCTATCTTAAACAAACAAAGCTATCCCAATCCACTAAAATTCTCATTTTGTCCACCCTAAGCATGCCGTATCTCCCCACAAAGAATCCGATCAGTAATTACTGTCCCATTTCAATGGAACACATAACTAAAACTGCAGTGACCGCTCTATATTCCCAGTTTCCTTTTATTTAACGAATTTTCGACACTATGAGCTCGTTGCTTATAGAGGAAATTATTGAGTTGGTTTAATAATGATGCGAAATGGATTTTTTGATCACTTTACAAAAGTTTACTATTTTTAATAGCCATTAAAATAATTGCAATCGGCAATCTGCTGCATTAAAAGTTGAATATTGAAATTGATGCAATTATGGTGATAATTTACAACTTTTAATAGCGATAAAATTTATCAATAATGTAAATCTATAAATAATATAAAATAAAAATAATTTATCATCATTTATCGCGGACTATAGCAAAATAATATTTTCATTACTTTTGTATTATGTAACGCCTAATTCTATAAATTACTAGTGACTTCGTGACTAATATTACTATGAATTACCATTGGTTAGATCATAAATTCTTATCTCTCTTAATTTTATTTATTACATTTATTAATTAAATCGAAACATTACGAATATGTCAGTCTGTATATTTAACTATCGTCATAAACAGCGAACGCGATAATTAATATTTCCAATGAACACAAAGCCGTATAATAAAATGGATGGCATTGTTAAACGGCAGAATTGATCACCCATTAATGTTATTTGTTGTCGAACGAAACAGGTATAATACAGGCACTTTACCACTAATTTCTCATTGCAATTAATTGCACGTACAAACAAATAAGGGGCCAACCCCCACATTTGTTTCTTTATGTATTTGCACACATTGTGTAGTTTTTTTTACAAATTTAAAGACAACTCTGCATGCTTTATTTATTATATCATCATTCTTCTGCCTTTATCCCATTCCAAGTGGGATCGGCACATGTATAAACATGTTGTCGCATGATTTAGCTACGTATTTAGCACTAGTATATTAACACCATACGATTAAATAAATTAACAGAATATTTTTTTTTATTACTTACAATCGCTTAAATTCTTTAAAAATTCACTTCTTTTTTGTATACTTCTTTCTTGTTCTAAGTAATTTCTTTTAATTCAAATAAATTCTAAATTTAAATAATTCTTTATTCAAATTGGATTTTATATGCTCTTTTGAATCGTCAATTTACAATGAAGTTACGATTGGTTCAAAAAAGTTACCGAAGCGAACCAGCAAGAAACTCGGCGGTTAATCTTCATAAATAAATATTTCAATAATGTATCTGTATTTGTTCGCAAATCAAAATGTTCGTAATCGGGGCTTGCTGTCTTATATTATAGAGTCTTGTATGTCTTGTATAGTTGTATTATTTCGTGTAGTCTTTATTTTAAGATATACCAATAGAAATCATAAAAATAAATAACTAATTTAAATAAACATTTGGACAGGGACCGTTACAATCACTTATTACAGGTCTTAGATTATCTATGCTTACACCTGAGACAGTGCGGGTAGGTGTCTAATTAATGTCACATACAAAAAGAAGATCGGTTGGCCGCGCAACGCGGTGCACGGGACTCTGAGTGCATTACGATAAATATTGGTATCGGTGGACTTTCGTGTTAATATATACGAAATATAAAGGATAACTTGGTGGTTGTGTATATGAATAATATTATTGAACAATAAAATTTGTGATTCCACGAATATAAGTGGATTAAGTTATTTTGTGATTATACACCGGCCGGACGTGGACGCCATTACCTACGAAAAAGCCTTCAAGTTAAAGGTCAGTACTACTTTATTATTCGAGGTGGAGAAATTGCCGGTTGTCTGCATATCCTACGCTCACCCACTGTAGCTATCGAAGCCAAGCAGTAGGCGAATACAAAAATTATAATATAATCTAGTGCGTAGCTGGTCTCAATTTAAATTCAAGCTTTCTCATCACTAACATAGTCTTCGACAGTATGACAAGCTTTATGTATAAGTGTCTTTTGAATTGCTTTTTCGAATCTGTGTGAAGGCAAGTCCAAAATAGATTGTGGAATTTTATTACAAAGATACAAACTAAGTAAAGTCGATGTTTTCTATACGACTCCTTGTTTCTGATAAAATCACTCAAATATATTCACAGCAGGGCTAGCTCTATCGTCATTTTTGATTCTAAGCTTTCGTATAAGCTTAATAGCGACCCAGTTTCGGAAAAATCATCAATTATGACTGGCAACATGAACTGTTAATACTGTTATTTACTATAGCCATAATAAATAACAGTTTTAACAGTTCAAGGCAATTTTATTACTGTGTGTAGCGCAATTAATTAATTGTCATCTTCAAGTTTGCACTACAATATTTTAAATCTTGATTCGAAATTTGAACGAAATTTCTCTTACCATTTCGGATACCAACTTTTTGTCATAGTATTAAAGCTGTTGCGTTGGTACACTACACAGAGTAAATTCACAAAAATATATATCGAATATTTTTTTCCTTGCGGTGCCACACTGAATAGGTTGGTAGTCAGCTTGGTACATTCGTCCCTGTATTGCCATCTCCTTTATGGTAACTTAAATTATTTTATTTTTATTTCATAATTTTGCTAACAATGTAAATATTAAATAAGGCATTCTTATTTAAATATAACGTAAAATGTATGTATAGTCATCTAAGAATGAACTTAAATATATAATAGTGTCGTCACATAGCATTATCAAAATGTAATCACTATAACTATTTAAATAATTTGGCGTTACTTTGCGGAGATCCATAATACAAAAGTAATAATAAAATTATTTTGCTATAATCCGCGAAGAAGTAAAATAGAAAATATATATAATGCTAAATGTAAGTGGACAATCGGTTATCATACCTGATACATGCAGGATTCGTAAAAACACATGCACAAACCTCCACCACCGCCACCACAATACACAATACACGACCAAAATCGCAAAGCCTTGCGATTTTGGTCGTGGAGTCTATCTCCTGACGATGCTTCGGTTGCGGGGCGAAACGATTGTTGAGTTTGTGATAGTGAACGTATATAGTGCTTGTGTATTGTGGTGGAGGTTTGTGCATGTGTTTTTACGAATCCTGCATGTATCAGGTATGATAACCGATTGTCCACTTACATTTAGCATTATATATATTTTCTATTTTACTTCTTCGCGGATTATAGCAAAATAATTTTATTATTACTTTTGCACTATTAACTATATTCCAAAAGCAGTCACGTGCTAGAGCTTTTTTAAAAATTTTTAGGCAAACATATATGAAGACAAAAGTTGTAATAGAAAATTAACAAATTACTACGAAGTGCTTACGAAGTTCAGCAATCTGAAGGACATTGAAAAATTTGAAGCCAATTTAATAGTTGATAATGTGATGTGTGCGAGACAGATAATATGCCTCATTCACTTTCTCTTTATTTTCGTTGGACACATTTTAGGTTCCATTACTCTAGTAATATATGGTCACATATGAAAATAGATCAGTATATATTTTATTTATAATATTATTGAAAGTCTCTGTGTTTGACGTACTCTACAATACAATTTTATGAGAAATACATCAAATGATCGGGCATTGAAATGGCGTACTCAAATATTGGCCATGCGAGCAATAAAACCCTCCTTTTATCTATGACCGGGTTACGATCGTCATAAAAAGATATTATAGAACATAAACGTCACGATAATGGCGACAACCAGCTGCAAATGTCAGACAAAAGAAAACGAAAAAAATACATTTCAAATCCGCAGTCGGTAGGATTCGAACCTACGCTCCCAGAGGGAATCTGATTTCTAGTCAGACGCCTTAACCGCTCGGCCACGACTGCTTGTGCTAAAATCTGTGAAAAAATATATCATTTGTAATACACAAAATACATTTTTTAGTCAGTTCAAGTTTTGAAAGCTTTTGGCATCGGAACATTCGTGACCTTCTTAAGTTTATGAATTAGTATACTTAACAAAATTAAGTAATACACAAATAAAACACCTTTTTGAATATATCAGGCGCTAATGAAGCAAAAAATATGTAGAGCTCTCATTAAAGTAGTCGAATAATTATGTAATAAATTAAGGAATATATTTTGCGTTATAATCAATTGAGCAAGCTCACGATGTTTTCCTTCACCGTGAAATTAATGATGTATATATTATTAAAAAATACTATTCAACTGAATATAAAACTATTAATCGACTACCACATCTAGTAAATAATAATCAAATCGTATATTATCGGAAATACTTATCGAATATCTATACAAAACATTTATCAGTATTTTTAGGTAATATCGATTGTTTATGAATAATTGAATTCTTGATTTGGTACATTTCAGTAACTGGATTTGGTCGTATACAATCAATTAGACTTCACCCAAAAGCAAATGACTTTAAAATATGAAATTTCGATAATGCTTTGACCATAAAACGAACGAAGAAAATTAGCATTTCGGGACTTCAAAAAGGAATTTAAAATTAAAATGGTTAAATTAAATGGATATTAACGAGAAAATTAATTTAAAAAAATTCTACGCATAATACTAAAAAACTTAAACATAATAAAAGCTTTAAAAGAAATTCATATCCCTACAGTAACCCTTGAGGAGTTTCCTCGTCTGGAGTCAATCCTGACAGTAGATTCAGGTCATGCTTATCATAAACATGCATTGTCATCGGGACTGGACTAGTATGTAAAAATTAAAAATTCAGCTCAATCGAACGTTAAATGTGGGTTAAATTGAACTTTCGAGATTCCGCTTTGAGATACATACACGGCAAGTCAAATAAAAGCTTTTAAAAACGGTTGATCTCTATTCAAATCATTAATAAAATCAAAGATATATTTAAAAATCAATCTGGTTCTTAACATTAACTTCTGAATTTGATTATCTTTTTTTACTTTTAACATATATGTAATTAACAGCAGTTATTTGTGTTATTCACTGATGTTTGCGAGTTCAGCATATTTTGTAATATTCTGATATATTATATACTGAATGTAAATTTTGGCAATGCTTTAACATTTGCAATTTTATTTTTAAACACTTTGATTTTTAAAACTATAAACTATTTTTATACTGATTAAAACTTTTTGATTTACTATTTCAGCTTGTGCAAACGGGGCGCCGTGGCTTAGTTGGTTAAAGCGCCTGTCTAGTAAACAGGAGATCGTGAGTTCGAATCTCGCCGGGGCCTTATAAATTTGGAATTTTTTACTGAAACTTTATTATTTTAGAGTCAATCTTAATATTAAATATTAAAACGAGTTAATCTTGTACTAATATATTTTCTGAATTTCGGAAACGGCTCCACTGATTTTTATGAAATTTATTTAGCATGTAGTGGCTTGCTGGGGTTGAAATCAACCTAACTAGATTTTATTAAAAAAAAATTTTTTATCCGCCTTTTCCGGCACTGAAATAATGCTAAAATGTAACATAATACACAGCTAAAATGATATTTTAGCTGTCGTTTGTAAAGTTGTAATAGCTCAGTGGGGAACGGGCGGACTTAAGAGGTAAAAATATCAGGGATCAAGCCCTAATTACCTGCCTTATTTTGCTTTTTTTTATTTTTTTTGACAATTTAATAAAAAAATACCGAGCTTGACTCACTCACTCACTCACTCACTCAGATATATATGTTCTACCTGCGCCCTGCGATATTACTAAGTTCTTTTTGTTTGAGGCAATTTTCCGAACCAGCTTTAAAGTTGACGATTCAAAAGCACTTTTATACAAGTTTAATTAAATAAAGACTATTTTTAATTGCAATTGAAATATGAATATTCAATAGTTTAGCCGATAAAATTCAACAAATCTTTGCTCATGTATTTATAGCTCCGTCTATTGGATCGGATTGTTTTGGTAACATAAAGAAACCCAATTAATTAATCACTCTCCCTCACAATATCGTTGGCCTGTTGTTTTCATCGCAAGCTATGCTAAATTAGCTTTCGTCAAAGCAAATAGCCATGAAGGCTACACCAAAAGTTTAGGGGCAAACTACACTTAATAAGCTAATTTTAAGCTATTTTATACAGTAAAAAAAAAACTTTGTTGATAGCAATAAAAATTGTTAAGTCGTTTTTTTCCTTAATACTCAGTGATCATCACAATCTCATCCAACTTGATAATATTGACCAGGGTCATATTTAAAGGTAATAAGTACCTGATATTGTGTCTTAGATATGGTGTTTTGTGGTTGAATTTAGGTACAATATTACTTGTAGAAGGTCAGTGGACACTGTAAATACTGCATTAGTGATGTCAATAAAAACATTAGAAAGTTAGATGAAATCATGGAATAGATAGGATATATAGTAAAATGCGCTAAGACACCGAAGGCAGTCTGTATAATGTGTATGGCATGCACGTTTAATTTCACAAATGAACCGAGAATGCTATCTATGTCTACTACGGGCAAATTACGTCTAGTGAGAATTGGATTTTGGGTATTGTTGTCACTCATGTTAGTTTCGTAAAGAATATATAGCTAACATTTGTCAATTATTTTTACCTTATGAAATAATATACCGGTCATCTAAGTTAACGTAACCAGTGCATCAAGAACCTTCAGAATAGATATTAAGTTAAATTTAATAGATTGAATTTATTTCAATATAGTTTTTATCTAAGAATGCTTGGATTTGAAATCCTGTCAACGCACACTATATACAGTAACACGATATAATAGGAATACCACAACTCCCGTTTCGAGATGCATTTCTCTTGAATGACGAACAGAGACTGAATGTCACTGAAACGTTTTATCAATAGGAAGACTCAACCGGAAACAACACTTCACAGTGTTGGTACCAAAAGGTTAATCAAAAAGGGCGCGATACTCTTGTTTCATGACTGTGTTGCTATAAAATACAAAGCGGAAGTCAATGGCGACAACAATCCTTTCAACATCAGGACTTCGGTTAACATTGAAACTGTTTAAAAGATCGACCGCCAAGTTTCTTGCTGGTTCTTCTCAGTAATAGCAAAATTCCGAAACAGTGGTAGCCTAATTAATCACATTGATCCTTGACGATAAAAATATGCTTGAGGAAGATAATTCGAATTTCGAAATTTTGATTTGATTGACTCGAATAAATGTGTGTGATCCCTCGGGAAATATTTACAAACAAGGCAAGGGTAAATGAAAATATTAAATAGAAACCGCTTATCGGCAGATGAGAATTCAAATTTAACGTAATTTGCGGCTTTCAGATTTTCAACCGTAAATTGTTTGAAATGATTTTATAATTTGAGCTCAGATTTTGTGAGGTAAATATGCAAAGTTTGTTCGTATTTTCCCAAATTTAATTTGAGCTCTGCGGCATCGAAATCCTTTTACATAGCATATGATGTAATCATTAATTTAGCTTTATATTAAGCTTTAAGTTCTCGGTTTTTATTTCGAGAATATGTATGTCCGGAAGCGATAATAAATAACAGCTGTTTCTAATACGGAAAAGGTTTTAATTTTTTTTCTTCAATATAATTCGGGATACGTGTAATATGAGCTAGACTGATACTATTCAAGAATTCCACAATATTTAGCTTAGTACTACTACACTCATAGAAAATTAAATAACAAACATTGCAAAAAATTCCTTATCAAGTTATCATCATCTTCCTGCCCTTGTCCCACTCTAAGCGGGGTCGGCACAACATGTTATAAACATGTTGCACATCATTTGGCTGCGTTTTTACGACAGGCCGCCTGCCTGACGTCAACTTACCTCTGTCGCATTTTACGACACTTCGGTAAGAAAGAGGGTGGTCTATTCTACTAAACCGGATACCACACCGTGGGTCAACTTACCTTAGTCGCCTTTTACGACACCTCGGTAAGAAATGAGGATTGTACTATTCTATTAAAAAATAAACCACACGGCGTTCCTTATCAAGTTATCATATGCAGGATTACTCATGATGCTTATTTGCCGTATAGGTACAATACATATAAGGGGTCTCAAAAATTTTAATTACTCTGTTAACTATTAAACTATCATGGCCCATAGAAATCATATCAGAAAAAATATAGTTAATGTCGCCTAAAACAAACATCTAATAATTCATATTAATGTTCAATGCCGCCACCATTCCACTCAGCGGCCACTAACGCAAGGATTATTTAAGATAATAAATTGGTGTCAAAAATTACACTTAAGTGTCACTGACCCCCGGTTCTTGGTTTACGAGTAATGGCTACGCAATTAGTTTAATCACCTCCTGCGTTCTACCCGCCTAAATAGGCAACTATGGCTCTATTACAGCGGACGATATTGTCGCGTAACGTTATGAAAACGATACGAGAGACTGAAGTTTAACTCAATGTAAACGTAGTATGTATTATATTTCAATCTTGGAAATTAGTCAATACACGCCATTCTTTCGTTAACTTTTTTTATAATTGTCAATATTTTGTTTGTATTAAGGATACTGAAGAGGATAGGTCAGCAAGAGAGTGGGATGAGGTAATATTAAATATTTCCATCTATGCAAACTTTTATGCAAAATTATACAATATTTATGATGCCGTGTGATATCCGGCTGAGTAGAATAGACCATACTCATTTCTTAACGAGGTGTTGTAAAAGGCGACTAAGATAAGTTGGCCCGTCGTGTGGTATCTGATTGAGTGGAATAGACCATCCACTTTCTTACTGAGGTGTCGTAAAATACGACTAAGATAAGTTGACATCAGGCAGGCAGCCGGTCTTAAAATACGTAGCCAAATCATGTGACAACTTATTGTGGCGACCCCACTTAGCGTGGGATAAGGCCAGGAAGACGATGATTATAGAATATTTATGTAACTGTTAGCAGTTTAACCGTTGAATAGTATGCAATCAATTAGTTAATATGAGCTGTGATGGCCCAGCGGTGCGACCGTGTGAATCTCTAGAGACGATCACGGGTTCGAACCCGGGCAGACACCAATGAGTTTTTCTCTTAAAACTTATGTGTCTGATTGATAATTGCAATTTATCACACGCTTTTCGATGAAGGAAAACATCGTGAGGAAACCTGCATATCTCTAGAGAATTCTGGAGGTATGTGTAACCTACCAATCCGCATTGGAGCAGCGTGGTAGGTCTTAGCTCCAATCCTTCTCTCCCAAAACGGAGAGAAGAGGCCTATTCTCAGCAGTGGGATAGTAACAGGCCGTTACTTACTTAGTTAATATAGAAAAAAAGATTTTTATAAATTAAAAAAAAATACATTTGTATATTATTGCTATGCATAAAATTATTCTTTATCCACTCTAAGCTAGTCATATTGTAGAATAGTTTTATCGTAAAATGACAAACTCATTCAAACTAATTTTGAAATCTACCTATATCGTTATATTGTCGTCTACTCAAAATACTCCTCTCAGTAGACCGCTACCAACTATTGTCAGTAAATGAAAGACAGTCATTCGTTCTTGTACTAACTCTTTTATTCAAAGCTTCATACATAAGTAATTAACTGTGGGTTTTGCTTTGTCCCCGGCAACATTGACCTTGTATTTGTACTTAGTAAGCCAATGTTTCAATATAGTCGTAAGTAGTTTGAATTAGTTTTAGAATTGTACTCTTTATGTGATATACGTTAGCGTTTATCTCACCAGATGTTATGTTATAGTGTTAACAAATTACAACAATTAAGATAAAATTTAAATAAAGAGTTTAACATAAGTTTTATGAATGTAAATTAAAAACTGAATTTATCTTAAAAAGAATTAGACAATTCCTTAAAACACGAGAAGCATTAAAATTATTTATAATAATAATCCACGACAAAAAAGCCGAAACTTATGATATTTATACAATTGTATTGTCGCCAATAACTTCCACTTCATATTTTATAGCAACACTGTCATGAAACAAGAGTATCGCGCTCTTTTTTATTAAAATTGTTGCACCACTGTACCGTTGGTGGTTCCGGTAGAGTCTTTCTATTGATAGTAGATATAGTTATATTATACACTAGTACTATAGAAGTCATGTCAATGAATGGCCCCAAGAATGCTGGAAGCGTTTCCGAGTTAAACCGCTAAGCTGATTCTTTGAGCGAAAAGGAACCATCCCTCTTGTCATCTGAATAGACAATTAATCGAGGTGTTAAAACGGTTAATTATTTTGCACTTTGACTTCAATATTAGCGAATTTTATAATCCTTTTTTAACATGACTCCATTGTCCTAGGGTCTCAAATGCAAACGGCACAAATGTATAACTCCCAATAATAGATATATACTTACGCCGGATTAGGATTTGAATTTTAATTATTTTAGCATATCAAAGTCAGTAATTCTCCATAGATCTAAATACTACAAGAAAACATGTTTTTTTATAATTTCACCAAACAATAACGTAGGTGTGAAAATATAGTTAATTCTTACGAAAACACAAATAAAAGCAGACTTCCAGGCGATATAACTTCATCATCGAAATCCACAGGCTTAGCATTCGGCTCACGTCGCCGGTATCGAGCGACCTACAACCGGTAGATAAGCGCGCCTCCTTCCATCTTATCACCGAGAACGATAATAAAATCGAATTTACACGGATTATGTTTACATCGTGTTCTCTGTTTAATCATGTTATTCGACATCGATGGGCTTAAAGGAAATAAGATAAGTCTTACAAATTCTATATTTAGAAAATATTGATTGTAATTATCTTTCAGTATTGACACTGTGTTCGTTACATTTACTATCAATAGTCTTAAATTGTCCAAACTTTCCGACCTTTACAATATTGTTTTTTTAGTCATAGTTTTCCAAATCAAATACAAAGGCATGTTAAATCATTATTTATGTATGTAATTTTTATTTATTATTAGTATACTTGTATATATATATAAGTATGTGTGTATATATATATAAGCTGTGATGGCCCAGCGGTGCGACCGTGTGAATCTCTAGAGACGATCACGGGTTCGAACCCGGGCAGACACCAATGAGTTTTTCTCTTAAAACTTATGTGTCTAATTGATAATTGCAATTTATCACACGCTTTTCGGTGAAGGAAAACATCGTGAGGAAACCTGCATATCTCTAGAGAATTCTGGAGGTATGTGTAACCTACCAATCCGCATTGGAGCAGCGTGGTAGGTCTTAGCTCCAATCCTTCTCTCCCAAAACGGAGAGAAGAGGCCTATTCTCAGCAGTGGGATAGTAACAGGCCGTTACTTACTATACTTGTATATGTATTCATTAATGTATTTTTATGTATGTATTCTTGTATGTGTTGTAAATATGTAGAAATTATAAATATGTATTGAAGTATTTATATATTATATTTCGTATATGTATATGTTTTTACATCTACTATTACTTGCACTTATCCATATTGTTTTTTATTTATTTTTTTATTTTTTGATCCTTAACGTTATGGTTGCCTGGAAGAGATGACTTTAAGTGATAAGGCCGCCCTTTGTTTTTATTTAGTTTTTATCAAAACATTGTCGAAATTAGCAGTGTATACAAAATAGTTATCATAAATAAAATAAAAATAAATATTAATCAAAACCTTTTATTCACACCTGTCACACCCTACAAATGAACAGTTACAGCATAGAGACAATATAAAATAAAAAAATCTGTCTATGCAAAGAAAAGTGACGTTGCAAAAAGGAACACTACTCAGTATACGTTGAGGTACGTTTTTAGGCTGTTTCCTTATTAGCTGTTCCCTGAATAGCTGATACCTGAGCGACTGAATCAGTTCTTGTAAACCTATAAAAGTTTGTCACATTATTAATCCGAAAAAATCCATTTATTCCCAATGGTCTGCATAATGCTCTAGAATAAATATTTGTATTTCCCAGATTTGTTAACTCTCTCAGAGTTTCATTCTCTCGCGAAGCATTAACATTGGCACATTTTTTAGTCCACAATGCAATGCAAGTCCCAAGTAAAGTAAAAAGTTGAATGTTGTTTATCAATGCAGAGAAATATATGAACAATTTATTCCTGTAATTAGGTGTAAAATACATTTACTTTTTAAATTTGTATATCAAATGATAAAAGCATTAATTTGTGGTCGTAGAATTTGTATCAGCGATCAGTTTGCTCGTATAATGATTTTAGCATGGACAGTCACTGTATGCAAATTATACGCAAGGGTTGTCGATATTGAGTTTTACAATACAATTAGTCAACTAAATTGCGCATCAAGGCTTTTATTAATACAAACAGCTCTACGTGCGTCTCATTTACATTCAAATTGAAAGCGAACGGTTATCAGAACGGCTGCCACTAGTATTTGATTAAATTTGTATACTATGTAACTATAGTTGGTAAAACCGAATGCATTATGACATTAAAGTTTCATTCGATTAACGATTAACGAATGATTTCAATAATTATTGACTAGAAACAAACTTCGTCGTTACAGTTAAGCAGTCAATCAGGCACTACGTTGATCGCAGGAGGATATTTTTTTAATGATTTTCTGTTTTGCGATAGATTGTATTTTGTTACAGTATTTATTCAAAGTCGAATTGATAACTAATCGAAGTTTTTTCTGGTGTTAAAACATTGATTACATTGTATAATAGTGTATTATTGTACCTATATGTTCTGTCTTGATATAAAGTATACTCGTGGAATGCGAAATACGAACAGTAAGGTGGTAGGCTTAAATAAATTTAAGGAACACTTTCCTGATACTGTTTACGGTTAGGTCAGACGGCAACGAGTTGAGAAGGCTTGAGATTTGACGCAATGTCGAACCATAGACGGCACATAAACCAAAGATAAACCAGTGACTAGTCTTGTAGCGAATTTTTTATCTACGTGTATGTCTCGCAAACAGAGATATATATTTTTTTACATGTGTGATATTTAAAGGTATTAAGTAATACATTACATAATTTATAGAATTAGGCGTTACTTTGCGGAGATCCATAATACAAAAGTAATAATAAAATTATTTTGCTATAATCCGCGATGAAGTAAAATAGAAAATATATATAATGCTAAATGTAGAGTGGACAATCGGTTATCATACCTGATACATGCAGGAGTCGTAAAAAACACATGCACAAACCTCCACCACCGCCACCGTGATACACAAGCACTATATACGTTCACTATCACAAACTCAACAATCGTTTCGCCCCGCAACCGAAGCATCGTCAGGAGATAGACTCCACGACCAAAATCGCAAAGCAATCGCAAGTGAACGTATATAGTGCTTGTGTATCATGGTGGCGGTGGTGGAGGTTTGTGCATGTGTTTTTTACGACTCCTGCATGTATCAGGTATGATAACCGATTGTCCACTCTACATTTAGCATTATATATATATTTTCTATTTTACTTCATCGCGGATTATAGCAAAATAATTTTATTATTACTTTTGTAATACATTACCTTAAAATCATCATCTTCCTGCCCTTATCCCACTCTAAGGGGGATTTGGCACAACATGTTATAAACATGTTGTCATATTTGGCTACGTATTTTACGACCGGTCGCCTGCCTGACATCGACTTAACTTAGTCGTATTTTACGAAACCTCGGTAAGAAAGAGGGTCTAACCTACTTAACCGGATACAACACGGTGGGTCAACTTACCTTAGTCGCCTTTTACGACACCCCGGTAAGAAATGAGGGTGGTGTATTCTACTCAGCCAGATACCACACGGCGGGTCGACTTACCTTAGTCGCCTTACATAACCTTAAAAATATTATTCAAAAATAGCTCGTTTTTCATATGTAGGCATAGTTCGTTTATATTATGACACCAGCAGCTGTTGGTGCACGCACCACATTTCGCTTATCTCATATTCGCACAACATCACGATTGGTATTTCCATTGTCACAATCCGATATATTCCCAATTTTTTTAATGGAAACTTTTGTAAAATATCGGTTTTTAGTATCCTAAAGTTCTCTTTTTAATATTGATTAAATTAATTTGGATTAAATTAGCTTGGACCCATAACACTTTTCTATTGGACATTGGCAGATCAAAACTTCTTCGTCAACCGATGGATGTCCACTTTTCTTTCTGTCTTTTCATGGGATCCAAGGTCTAAACTAATGTTTTTCTAGAAATTATCTTTAAATGAAATGAAATAAAATTTATTCCGAACTATAAACATGCACTTATCCAACTAAAATTAATAACTGCGCTGCAGATAGATGTCAACGCCCGCCTCCTTAAAATTTAACAATAAACAGTGTAAAAATGATAACTAAACTAAATTATGTTGACGTTCAAGAATATTAAAATATTAAATAAAAATTATAAGTAACTTTATATTATAAGTTTATATGATAATATTTATTAAACTGTGCGTGCGTTCTTGCGTGCGTGCGTGCGTGTGTGTACATATGGCCTTCAAATCCGCATTGTAGGGATTAATATATTTAATAGGTAAAGTACAAATATATTTCATAAAATTATCGATATTCGTGACGCAATGGGAACGCGCCCTTACAGTCATTGTTACAATACGGTTCGTTACAGCAGCGCACTAGATTTACGATGGCCAACAGAGCACCAGAACAATAAGACTTGTTATCGCCAGTGAAAATATTTATTTTATTCGCAGTGATTTTGTGTCCGAGCTCAGCGCCCACTGGAAACTGTTCGCAATACCGTGTCCCTGATGATGTGGGCGTGAAGATGCGATATCTCGCCATGCAATATATTATGTTGTTTTATTATAGGTGTTTATTTCACAACTCTGATGTTATGGTGCGATTATTTGCTAAGAAGATTTTTCTTCGGTGAGTTAAATAATATCATCATCATCTTCTTGCCCTTATGCCACTCAAAGTGGGGTCAGCACAATCATCTTCCTGCCCTTATCCCACTCTAAGTGGGGTCGGTACAACATGTTATAAACATGCTGTCACATGATTTCGCTGCGTTTTTACGACCGGCCGCCTGCCTGACGTTAACTTACCGCAGTCGTATTTAACGACACCTCGGTAAGAAAGAGTGTGGTCTATTCTACTAAACCGGATACCACACGGTGGGTCAACTTAACTTAGTCGCCTTTTACGACACCTCGGTAAGAAATAATGGTGGTACTATTCTATTCAGCCGGATACCACACGGCTAAAATATATTATGTTGTTTTATTTAAGGTGTTTATTTCACATCTCTTTTTTTTAATTATATGGGACAATTACACACACGGTTGTCCGTCCCCAACGTAAGTAACTTAATACTTGTGTTATGGGTGACAGACAACTAGTGAATATATATTTATATATTTTTAAATACATACTTAAGTACAAATATACACCCCAGGCTCGAAGACCAACAAATTCATTTTATAGAATACGTTGGCCCTCGGCGGGAATCGAACCCGCGACCCGCGGAGCTGAAGGCAGGGTCACTACCCACTGCCCCAACGGGCCAGTCAAAACTCTGATGTTATGGTGTGATTTTTTGCTAAGAAGAATTTTCTTCAGAGGGTGCTAAGATCTATGGTTGAATTAAAACGTTTACTAATAAATAATATCATCATCATCCTTCTGCCCTTATCCCACTCTAAGAGGGGCAGCACAATATGTTATAAAAATATGCCTATAAATTTAACGACCGGCCTGACATCAACTTACCTTAGTCGTATTTTAAGGTAAGTTGCCTGCCACGTGGTATCCGGCTGAGCTTAATAGACCACCCCTCATTTCTTACCGAGGTGTCGTAAAAGTCGACTGGCGGCCGGTCGTAAAGTAACTAACCAAAACATGTAAGAATGATGAACAAGAACAACTATTCATATTTTCTACATATATTTAGTATCAATTTAGTTCAGATATTTCCAAAACTTTTTTGCAAAATAAAAAATGATTTGCTATATAATAATTGTGATGTTCACATACGACTTATAAACTTTATGTTAAGTCGCCTTTACCGAATTAATTGCTCTTTAAACGTAACTATGCAAATAATTTACAAGTGGAACAACCCGTATGCCGACTAACATAATTACGGATGAAATGTTGAACGTAATCAAATTTTCCGACCCCGCGCACGCGCCGTAAAACCACTCAAAGCAACTTGAACAGACGAGAGATTCATAATTTGCTTTTAACTCGATAGAAGAGTACACCTAACTCGATAAATAACATGAAGCAGGCTTTGTTTGCACCGTATAATGTGATTCGAGCCCATCCGATTGCAATTTGTAATAATTTTAATGTACAAGTAATGTTTGCGGGGCACGAACTGTATTGTGTCCACCCCCATCAACAATTGTACTCTATTGCAACTATAATTGCGAAGTTATTTATTGGAGCACCGCGGGAGATAATCTACATGTACGCTGAATTCAAATGCTCAAATATATTCGTAGCATAAAGATGTAGTAATACTAAATATGGCATTTCTTGGAGATGCTGATGGGATGAAATAATTGCTTATTGATTGCAAAAGCAACGATAAAATTATTTTTATATAATCCGCGGTGAAGTAAAATAGAAAATATATATAATGCTAAATGTAGAGTGGACAATCCGTCATACATGCAGGATTCGTAAAAACAAATGCACAAACCTCCACTACCGTATTGATTGATTGATGTCAGTTCAATTTTTCAAATAAATATTGCTTTATCTGTGAACTAAGTGAACTTCAGTGCTAAAATAAAAACTAGTCTATGTCCCGTTAGTGATCATTCACGTCATTATAGAAAAAAAAAATTGTTATTTTGTAACATACTGATTTAAAAGGAGTATAAACAAACAAAGAAATAAATAATCATTTTATAACATAAATGAGAAATAAATATTTCTCCTTTATATTATAAATTTTCATTTATGTAATTTGACCGGCCATTTGTTTAATATAAAAATGGTCAAATCACTATTATATTACATAAACTTATATATTTTTTTGATTCAGGGATATGATTCTAAAATTTACAGGTACTCTATGAGAATTTAATTGATTTATTAAATTTAATTGGTCTCTGTAGTATTATACTATATTCTGGATAAACTATATACTTATATACCTATATCTATTTCAGATTTGTAAAATAATATATTAAATTACAACTTCACTTATATGATAATTATCAAATAAAATAATAGATAAAATACTATACAACCATAAACGTGCATCTATTTGTTATGCATGTTTTAATGATATAATATAAATTAAGTCACGTTTTAAAATATCGTGCGACGCGAATTAAGAGCATATTCATAAAGCACATGTTTCACAGAACCATTATTTATGTCCACATAATTGTCGCTGTAACGGCTAGCTTTGAAATAGTCAAGCATTCGTTTTAACTCATATTTATAGCTCACGGTATGGAGTTAAACGAGACATTTTTTTGGTCAAAATATTAAATAACATAAATGTAATTTTAATTAAGAACTTATGTTGAATATTCTAAATTAGCGTTTTAGAAGATCAACGACAAAGAATAATTCAAACGCATATTTTATAAAATATTTCATTGATGTTAAAACGATAGATATGTTGGTATGTTGATATAACACAGATGAGTTATATTCGGACTACGCTAGAGATACTGAATTCTCAAAAGCTTGAGAAGTGAACGTTTTATTTGGAATATAATTTCCAAAACAATTCAAGCAGAAATTCGATATGCTTCATGACACTGAGACGATAATAGTTTTAATTAATATTTGCTCAATTAATAGTTTTAAAAGTGCATTAAGAATGTTCTTAATTACTAATCAACGATTTACTTAATGATAAGAATAGATAATTTAATTTAATATTATACATTGGTTAAATAATTACTCTTATAACATCTTTAATTACTGTATTCACAATAAATATGATTTGATTTGAACTGGCAAGTAACGTAATAGTTGCTCGTATCGTTTTAATATATATAGACTTTAAAATAACTAGCGATCAAAACCCAAGACGATAATGACCTTACTAGGTCTTTGTTCCTAGTACCGTTTTGTCTAAACAAGATAAATATAATCTTTCTAAAGGCAAACACGGTCTGAGATGTTTTGAGAACCTAATACATAGTTGGAAATTTTATGCAGTAATGCTTAATCAGATTTCATAAAATTTAGCGGGTAAGTTACTCGGCAAGTCTTCAAAATAGGCGAGAATTCTTTATCATTCTTATCATCGTCTTCCTGCCCTTATCCCACTCTAAGTGGGGTCGGCACAATATGTTATAAACATGTTGTCACATGATGTGGCTACGTATTTTACGACCGGCCGCCTGCCTGACGTTACATTAGTCTGCCTTACATTAGTCGCCTTTTATGACACCTCAGTAAGAAAAGAGGGTGGTACTATTCTATTCAGCTGCATACCCCACGGCGTTGAGCATTCTTATTTATATAGTTTAATATTTATATAATCTAAATGAAATGCCGAAAATGTTTTCACACTTTTTGGCACCGCACCAACCCCTGGCATGCAGTGCCAGCAACATTAATAGTGTATTACCATCAAATAATTCATCCCGAAATGTCTTAACGCCTCGTCTATGAATATCAAATTTATTTTTGCGCTTAAACTCAAGCGGTCTTATTAATAAAAATTGCTTATTCTTCTCTTACTCCAAAGTTACACCGGGAGTAGTTAATTCTAGATTAGTCACGGACTAGGTACATGTTAATAACGGTATTAATAAATACGAAGTAGGTTCGGAGTAACTATACAATTCTTACACTGAGGTTAGGGTTTTTGTTATGGCAACCCACTGATATTACAAGTAAAAAGAATGAACAAAATGACCTGGTCGAATGAAAGACACTGACAGTCAGGTAAATTTTGAAGTTTGACACATTTATTTGACAGGACATTTGTGTGCGGACGAGGCTAATAAAAAGCCAAATATCGCATTCTGTATTTATCTTGGTGAAAATTGTGGTTTTAGAATTTGTGCTATTTGTAAAATAAATCTATATTTATATTATTTATAACTCATCTTTTTCAATATTTTCAAAAGGGTTATTGCGAGGTTTTGTTTTGTTTTCCTTTTTTTAATTCCTTAAAATTTTTAATTCCTTATTAATGGTAATATTTCTTCAAATCCTATCTTTCAAACCTATCGTCAATGAAATAATATCTATTCGTTTTAATCCATAGTGAGTACTCGAACGAACACCAAACAAATATGAAAATTTATTTAGGTTATGTTTAGTATCACAATGGAAGTTGGAAATACCATACAAATCTATGCTTACTCAAGCGTTATACCATGGGGCTAGGCGGAGTAACTTTTACTCCGGGAGTAAATTTCGATTAGTTAACTCCGTCCGTACTCCTAGTTTATTAATACCATAATTGCCTAATCTTTGCGTAAGTCTTGGAGTAAAGTTATTCTAACGCTAATCTTAGTTTATTAATAAGGGTGAAATGGTTCAGCATAATCCAAATTTGAGATTTATTTAGAATAAGCACAACCCTTGCTGGGTCGGCTTAAATCAGTTACAAATAGAGTTTTAGTCTGAGAGCTGTTGGCTATTTAGAGCATGTCAAATGTGCCAAATAGAAACAATCTACAAATTGAGCGGTGTAAGAAAGTGTCAATAGAATTATCGAAGTTGTTTTCATCCTAAAATTTATTTAATTTATTTATTTATATGCTAACAATTTTAATGTATAAAATTTAAATTACTGAAGACTTCGATTTTATTTTAGTACAGTAGAATAATTTACAGTAGCAATAAATTGTATGTTCGAAGGTAATCCATCATTTAGCAGTAGGCATCAGAAATAAATGTAGAAATCAAGCGTAGACATAAAGCACATTTAAAGAATATCACACAACATAAATGCATTCCCTGATGATATATTTTTGCGCACAATATACTATACGCTAAAAATTGTATCAGAATATGATTTAAAATATTTTATTTAAGGGCATAAATTACCACCCAGTACTTTGATATAATATTTGCCATACTTTAAGTTACGTCTTTACTATAGCTAAAATACATTAAATCAGTTTAGTATACATTACCTGTTTGTGTATTTTAGAAACTTCTCGTAGGATTATCAAACAACACATTCGCGAAAGCTTCGATTGTAGGGCAAAATGAGCATCGAAAGCCCAGCATCAGATATAAATCTGCGTTGGTCAGCTTGTTCTGGCAATAGAGCGGAAAGTACATCGGAAGATCTACATAGAATTTTAATTTATTGGCAAAATAATGTGTCAGTTTCCTTACTAACGGCCAACCACTCATGCCACTGGCTCTTAGTTTATACTTATTCCGTTTAATATGTGTGAAAGGCGCATGAATGCTTTCGCGTTAAATTCGATATTTCAATTGTCCCTTGTTAATCCTCTATTAATGCGACCGGCTTTGTCATGCTCGCCATATGGCGTCTTACAACTATGTCCGACAAAGAGCTAGCTGTCGTCAAAGATTTAACGCACAATGCTGGATTTTACTGTATTTGATGACGTGTTTAATTTCACGGGGACTTATAATGGTGTGAAATCGTAAAAAATAACATTTGTGTTGGCTCCCGTGGGCTCAAACAATACACTATTGTTACTTTTGTGATACCCGATTCGTTCGATATAAATCGATGTACAACTTTATTTAGATTACTTAGTTGGAAGTAATATTTACATATCGTTATTATAATGATATACTACAGAAAATATAAGCTCGGCTGAGCTTCTTTATTAATGGTAAAAATATATTCAAAAGCTTATTAAAATTTCGTAATTTTTAGTTTGAGTTGTAATCTATACTAATATATAAAGCTGAAGAGTTTGTTTGTTTGATTGTTTCGACGCACTAATCTCAGGAACCGATTTGAAAAATTCTTACAGTGTAAGATATTCCATTTATAGGCTATATACACATCACGCTGAGATGAATAGGAGAGGACCAACAAAAAAAAATACGAAAACGGCAGAATTTAGAGCTTTACTTGCGTGCGCTAAATAAACAGCGATATTTATTCAAAAATCATGTACTACAAAATTGTTCCCTCTAAAAGTTCTAAATAAAAGTCCGAGACAGCATAAGTCTAACTTTTAAGGTTAACCCACTTTAACCATTTTTATGGTCATAAGAATACTCTGTTACGGATCTAATCTGTCGACGCAGGCGGAGCCGCTGGCGATTGCTAGTAATAAATATGTGTGTCTTGTGGTATCCAGCTGGATAGAATATACCACTATCATTTCTTACCGAATTGACGTAAAAAGCTACTAAAATAAATTGACATCAGGCAGGTCGCTTATGCTTAACTTACAATAACTATTTGAATGTCTAAAATTTCGAAATCGCTCGAAGTCGCAAGCACAGTTAGTCACTAATATTTGTATTTAGCAAATGGTTACTTTTCATTTGAGATTTCGCTTTTACTTGGTATGTGGCTATAATTATTGAGTGTCCGCTAAATATAGATTTAATTTATTTAGCAAGGGCAGTAAAGTTTTATAAATTTCGCAATAAATCTTTTTAATTTAATAAATTTTAATTCTCCTTCTTTTTTCTTTCGACCTTTTGTCCTTCCTAACTATAATAAGTAAGGCGATACGTTCATTGTGGAAAAAAACTCGTATTCCAATTTAAATAAAACCCCACATTTATGTCCCTGATCGTAAATAGTGCTAGATCTAAGGGTAGATCGGGGGTAGGTTCGACTGACATCGCACTATATCTTGTATATTGCCATTTATGAGTCAGCAATTTGCCTACCGCACTCATATCAGCTCATAAATAAAATATATTTCGATATTGGCGTTGCAGGCTTTTTAAATATTTTAATTTTTTAGATATTGTGTTTATAATATCGGTGTTTTGCTGCATGTGGTATCCGGCTGAGTAGAATATTTATTAGAATAGACCTCCTTCATTTCTTATCGAGGTGTCCTAAAAGGCAACTAAAGTAATATGACCCGACGTGTGGTATCCGGCTGAGTAGAATAAACCACTTTCATTTCTTACAGAGGTGTCGAAAAGGCAACTAAGGTAATCGTGTGACAAAATGTTATAACATTTTGTGCTGACCCCACTTAGAGTGGGATAATAGTAGAAAAATGATAATTACGTAAGTTTGGGCACTAAATTTTTTATTGTAAATTCCATATATGAATATAAATCACACATCAGTCTTATTGAGCTCTGCGGTAACGTATTTAGCATACGTATTGCTCAATTTTCTTCACCATTCTTTACTGGAAAATTCTCTTTATTAAGATATACCTACATATATCATGGAGATGATTTCATCAATAGTGATGTGCTTACGTTAAAAAAACGAATTAATGTTTATATTTTTTTTTTCTGCACATATTAACTTAATTTTTTAAATTAATTTAATAAGAACTAATTAATTTACGTTAAAAAATATAAACATTAATTCGAGTAAATTATTTACTCGAATTAATGTTTATATTTTTTTTCTGCGCATATTTACTTAATTTTTTTAATTAATTTAATAAGAACTAATTAATTTACGTTAAAAAATATAAACATTAATTCGAGTAAATTATTTACTTGAATTAATGTTTATATTTTTTTTTCTGCACATATTTACTTATTTTTTTAAAAATTAATTTAATAAGAAGCGCAAAGTAAGAAGTCGGAGTGAAAGGTGCCTCAGTAAATCACGAAGGGTCGTTGTTTCTGAAAAATAATATTCTTTCCGTAGAAAGCCAAAACGACTTAAAATTTAGCTGTGAAAGGAATTTTTAATACTTTTAATGAGCCGAGGGGAACGCGAACGTATTTTTTCAAGTTGATTAATTGATAATAATATCCTGCTTATTATTTTGCAGTCTGCCCCGTGCCTTATGATGAATACACTTCCTTCTTTTTAAAATAATATCTTAATAAAGTAGACTATTATTTCATTTTAGAGCCGTGGGTATTTAGACAATATCAGAGATTGTCGATGCCGACACGAAGTGCTTGCGTGATCTTCTCTTTGGGTTTAGCGCAGCGATGAAAACGACGGGAATTTTGATAATGCGTATAATTTAGCGAATTACAAGTTATAGAAAATGTGTTACAAGATAGAATAGATTGTGCCGTTCACAAGTTTGAATTTTGCGTCTGACGGTTTTGACAGCTGATTGTCAATCAGCCTAAGATGGATGGCCAATCACAACCACTGTCCGCTGGCGTTCCGTTTTGGCCGCGACATACCCCCGGCCTTGGAAGCTCCCGGTTCCAAAATGGTCTACGTCTTCTAATCTTCTTAGTGGATATGCGAAGTTCGGATGCGCGTCGAATATCATTCTTGCCTCGAAATGATGTGTATATTTGGCGGCTAATTCATCAGACTGTAGACGGTTATTAATTCGACCACTTGGGTGTCTTATTATTGCTTCTTCATGGCATTGTAGTGCGTTTAGATGTCAGCGCCTCCAGAAGTGATGTCGAGCAGTATTTGATATCGTATGACAATTGTTTTTGTGGTATCGCATTCTCATCTAATGGCTCAGTTGAAGATCGTCCAACAAAAAAGTGGATGGAGTTTAATATTAGGATGTACTAGGAATGGTAAAACTGGCGTGCGGTAAACATGAAAATTTAATTTGAGAATGGAACTCAACGAAATGTTAGCGTATGGTATATGGTATACAAGGAATAAATACGCAAAGTGTGAAACACCTACCTTTCGCAAACCACGAAATGAGCGTTAGAAGTCGAACGAGTAAATTGAATAACAATATATTTGATATAATATTGCAATATTAATTAATGAGACATTAATGCGCTTATAAAGTAAAATAAAAAGATGCGTGCAATGTAATTAATTAAATTTGGTAACTAGACTCTTTAATATTACATGTGAGCAATGATAGTGCAATTTATAGAATGTTGTATTTCAATAATCATATAGGGTTGAAATTTGAATTTATATTTAGAACATTTATTTAAATCAAAATTTAATTGTGATATATTAAAATATTATAGAACTAATGAAGATAAATTGTGTGTGTATTTTAATTATTTGTATATGTAAATTTCGGTAACATTTAAATAAATCCATGCCGCCTTAAAACCACTCAATCCGTACGCATTATAGTAGTATTCTTGCGGTAATATTTAAAATTATGCGCTTTACTAATAACAAATGTTAGTGCAGTATAAAGATGCGTCACATATGAATAAATTGAAATATATAAAATATATGTGTACATCGCAGCATGTACTAGCACTGCAACATAAATTACCTTATATGAGTCTAAGTGCATTAAAGGTTGTCCAGTATCCAAAACAAAGTTACAGTATTTGTAAATGATATCATGAATAAACTGTAACCTCTTCCGCAGCATGGGAGTAATAAGGTTGCTTAAGGAAGCTATGCGTGACGTCATGACGGCCGAATTATAAGTGATCGGCTCATTCATTCGTTTGCATGAATACACTATCCTAATAAGTTCAGAGAACTTTGATCTGTTATGTTCAATGAAATATTTAAATAAATTAGGAAATCTCTTAAGCCGCCCTGATGTTACAAATGAGTCAATCCTAAGATCTGCCTTGTAATGGTGACCCTGGAATGACTCCCGTATTATGTTTAAAACCATTGCGTAAGAACATACGAATTCGCATAACTTGACTCCAGGTGGGTTGAGGGATACCTTAGATGTGCATAAAGGATTAAGATTTTTAGCGCGAATTATGTAATTTAAAATTATAAAATCGTTTATAAGATAATTATAATATATATTAGGTGTTGATAAATATTGTAATCGCTTTATTGAAAATAAAAATCGGTTCAGGGCTTGAAGATGCGTCTCGCCTAAGGTATGTATAAATAATTTCGGGGGATTGATGCAAAACCTGTCGTCACCTTTGCGCGTAATTGGTATGACGACATGGTCTTCATCCGTTTTCTCCTCCTCTTTGCGCGTATCACATATCTTAGGTGGTTTTTCAAATTCCAAGAACTGAGGTGATTGATCTATAACCACTTGAGAAAGATTGCACTGGACGTGGCCCGTACTGCGCGTATTAATATGTATGGGTCCCGAAACAATCCAGCCTAATCGCGTATTTTGAATGAAAGGGCCACAAGGTAAACGCATTTTACCGTGGCTTAATATATCCCAGAACTTGTCGGCGCCTATTAGCAAATCTATATTTTCGCTTTCGCAAAAATACGGATCTGCTAAATGCAAGTTACTGGGGATGTTGAATTGCGTAATTTCTTTATCTGTAATAGCGGACGTAGAAGTAATGTGCGGTAATACTATGCATCCTAATCGTGTCGTGTAAGAGTTGATGCGCGATTTTATTTCAATATCACAACTTAGCGTAGCTTGTGTTATTGAATTGCCAACTCCACGTATCGCTTGAGTGGACTGTATGACTGGTATATTTATTAGTTCGCATAAATTTCGTGTAATAAGGCAGCGGTCGCTTCCCGAATCCAAAAGAGCGCGGGCTAAATGATAACTGTTGTCTTTATCGCGAACCTCAACTAATGCAGTCGATAATAAGACTCGTTGCATACAGGGATATTGTGCACTCAGCGTACCTACGCGCGCGGTGTTTGTATGCGTATTAGAAAGGTCACTAATTGACTGCGACGGCAATGGAATAGGCTGAGGTGCGACCGCGGGGGGCAGGTGCATCGCTAAATGAATTTTATTATCGCTCGGGTCACTCGGCAGTGCTTGAGATGCGATCCCGCTGTTAATCTCGCTTTCCGTATGAATTAATGAGTTATGTTTTTTATCACACTTTCTGCAGGGACCGAATCTACAATCTATTGCGGAGTGACCCGGGCGTAAACAATTATCGCATAAGTGGTTGTCGCGTACGAATTTGATCCGTGTTTCTAAGTTTAAACTAAGAAATTTGTGACATGCATACAATGAATGAACCGATCCGCAAAGTAAACAAGTACGACTCGCGTTATGCGGCTTGGTGGTAGAAACATTGCAGTGTGCCTTTGAGTTATTGTGCGTGTATGTGATAGGTTTAGTATGTGCGTTCGGTTTATTTGTGCAATGTGATACCTGCAATGTTTCTAACATGTCTGCCCTGTCCTTAAGAAACGTTAGAAGAACATCAACCTTTAATCTAGAAGAAGAATCAACAGATTTATTTATAATAGTGTTTTTATATTGTTCCCACTCGCGTTCGGTTTGTTTATCTAGTTTGGAAACAACAATGTATATAATTAGCGTATCCCAGGTGTCGACTGGTTCGCCTAACAGTTTTAATGCGCGTAAATTCTTTAATATTGTGTCGATTAAGTTTCTAAATAAATCTGGTGACTCTTTGGATATTGGCTGAAGTGTAAATAGTGCCTTAACATGATTGTGAACTAGCAATCGGCTGTTATTGAATCTATTTAATATGAGCTCCCATGCCACTGTGTAGTTCTGTGCTGAGAACTCTAGTGAGTCTATAACTAATGCTGCACTGCCTTTTAATGAAGATTTAAGGTAATGAAACTTTTGTATATTGCTTATTTGTGTGGATTCATGAACTAAAGATAAAAATATATCCCTGAACTCTAACCAGTGCTCACATGAACCGTCAAAGGTAGGAACTGAGATTATAGGCAATTTTATTGAATCATTGCGGCAATGGCAGTTCTTAGAACATGTATTATTTATTCCGTCCTTTTTTAATATACATTCAGCGCGCGCCAAAGTACTATAATACATATCTTCAAATATGTCGCGTTGTTCAAGCTGTTGGTCTAAATCTTCTTCCAAAACCGACTCCTCAATCTTACTTTGAAGCTCATTAAACTCCGAATAAAGGGATGTTGCTCCCCGTGTGCGTAATTGCAAGTCGGCTTGCGTTTGGAAGGATAAAATTTCGTCAGATTGAAAACCGTTAATATAATTTGAAAATCTAGTTAGCCTGCCTTTTATAATAGCGCGTTTTTTTAACTAACTCGCGTAATAACTGATCTAATGCCTCATCGTTTGTAATCGTTATTGTACAGGGCGATTTAGACCTAGGCTTCAAGTTAGTGCTCATTTCGATAATTTGAAAAAGGGGACGTACTCACAATTAATACGTAGAAATAGCGTAGGAATTGGCACGGATGGGAGTATATTGACGATTTCTTGCGTTTTTCCTGTCGAAACCACCGTATTCCCGCAGAGTTTAAGGTCGCTCGTTTAAAGGTCCGACTCGTAGGAACAATTATGTCGATGCCGACACGAAGTGCTTGCTTGATCTTCTCTTTGGGTTTAGCGCAGCGATGAAAACGACGGGAATTTTGCGAATGCGTATAATTTAGCGTATTACAAAGTATAGAAAATGTAACAAGATAGATATATGGGTGTGCCGTTCACAAGTTTGAATTTTGCGTCTGACGGTTTTGACAGCTGATTGTCAATCAGCCTAAGATGGATGGCCAATCACAACCACTGTCCGCTGGCGTTCCGTTTTGGCCGCGACAGAGATTTTTATGTCGGTATGACGTTAATTTATTATGGGAGGTTACTTTCGTTGTTCAGTAGTTAAATGGCTTTATACCGTTCTTTGCGTCAAAATAAATGTTTAATACTATATTTTTAATTCATGTTCCCGTAAGAAAAGTGACTGTTTTAAAACTTATATGTTATCGCGGTATTTCAGTTTGAAGTGATTTAAAATTTTATCCAAATAAAATCATCATCCTCCTGTCCTTATCCAATGCTAAGTGGGGTCGGCACAAAATGTTATAAACATGTTGTCACACGATTTGGCTACGTATTTTACGTATTACATAGGCTACGTATTATGTACGATCGGCCGCCTGTCGGACGTCAACTTACCTTAGTAGTATTTTACGACACCTCGGTAAAAAAGAGGGTGGTCTATTCTACTCAACCGGATACTAATATTAATAAGGTGAATTAGCCTTGAAAGCGTAACATACAGACTTCCGTATTTATAAAATTAGCATGGATATAATATTGGGCACCAAACAATTCTTCTTAACAAATCTTACTTACTTTATTTGGCGGTTAACTATCCGACACTTTATCAGTAACTTGTGAAACTGGCCCTAAGTCTTTGAGATTTTTCTTTTATGATGTCAGAACCGTAACATCTAATCCGTCGTGCTTTATCAAATTAATCATCTCCAATAAACAAATAATTGATATATACATGTAACCTGTGCAGTGTCGGGTCTTCTACATAAATCTAGTTAAGAATCTTGTTTTTATGCGAGTTTAAACAAAATTAAACTTTATAGTGCCTCTATTAAGTGCGCTATAAATGGTCATTGCTTTAGGATATATTTTAAAGGTGGTAACAGACGCAACGATAGTTTTTTTTGAGTTATTTCTTGATCAGTAAAGTTCAAACCCATCATCAACATTACATCAATGAGTTTTTCTGTTAAAACTTATGTGTCTAATTGATCATTGCAATTTATCACACGCTTTTCGGTGAAGGAAAACATCGTGGAAACCTTCATATCTCTAGAGAATTCTGGAGATATATGTAGGTCTTAACTCCAATTCTTCTCTCCTAAAAACGGAGAGCAGAGGCATATTCCCAGCAGTGGAAGACTGATAGGCCGCTACTTAGTGTTAATTTCTTTAAAGAAATAATATTTATTATTCTTTGAACGATTTTATCTGGTTACAGCTCAATGACCGTTTCTTAATTCGAAGATCATACGGCGATGTTGCGTTGAGAATAGATGCTTACGAGTTTAGCCAGTTATATAAAAACAAGTCCATTAAAGTTAATTAATGGATAAAATCATTCGAGCATTTGTGCAATTGTTGATTCGAAAATAGACACAGCTGACCCATTATCGGTATTACACCTTATAAGGTAAAACTTCTACAGCATTCAATGAGTTTATACGCAGTTTCTACTCATTAGAACGTTAAATATGCCGGTTAAAAAGTGGTGACCTATGCAAATTTTTTGAAAATATTCGTTTTTATTTGATCGTTTAAACTTGATACTATTCCTAAGTTGAGTACATTTAATGTAGAGAAGTATACCTTCTCTTCAGCCTTTGCAATGGAATCTTTCTAATGACGATACAACAAAGCCACGATGGTTATTTAAAAAAAAATATCGTTTGACAATATATCTAGCCCATTTCTCTGCGATTCAAGAGTATGAAGGATCGAAGTATAGTTTGTATTTTAATATGTACATATATACATAGGACATCGCTTCAACTGTAATATATATATATTACAGTTGAAGTGATGTCCTTAACTTTGTGAATTATCCCTAACTTTGATTATTTGTTTGTTTGTAATTTCTTTATTGCATTAAATAATATAAAAATAATTATAAACAAACATCATAATTTGCAATGGCTGGCTTATTCCGGGATCAGAATCTCTTGCAGCCAATCCTTTGTTTTGTTACGTAAAGTGCACTCCACCTTACAAAATTCTGTTAACAAAGGGTGTTAAGCTTTAAAATTAAATTTTGCAGTTTCTTAATTTTAATGCGACGTATCTGTGTGACTCTTAATATTAATAATTTGTGTTAAAACAAATTTATTTGACAAAATAATATTTATGAAAAGCATCAAAATTATTAAAAGAAAATAATATTTAGTAAAGAAAATTTAAATGTTAATTAAATTATTTCGTAAAATGTTATTATAGAGCTTATGATATTTATTCGAAATTCGAAAAGTAAAAATAGGTCTTCAGTAATAAAATGGTTGCTAAAGTCATCACTGAAAAATTACACAATAATTATTTTTTACAAGTTTGTTGAACAAAGTTATTCAAACGATTAATTTTAATAATTTTTCAAATCACTCGTGTGGTAATACCCTAATAAACGTAGTATGGTGCCAAAGTCACGACGGGTGGTGATTTCTTATTTGCATAAGTTTTGTTTTTAAATTCCAAATCAAATGTTCTAAGAATAAGTGACTGTATAGCGGATACATAAATTTGATTTCTTTTATTCTTTTTTTTAATTAACTAGGCCCATATGTATAATGCAATCATAACATAAACATCAGTGATCTGAGCATTACGAACTATTTATTATATTCCACTCAGTTCCACGTATCGTAGTGTTATATTAATGTCACTGATGTAAAAATCGGCTAATATTCGACAATCTATTAAAATTTTTAACTTTCATTAAAAAGTTTATTTATTGGCTTCGAAAACCATAAAAAACACGTCAGACACGTTTTATATAACAAACAAATAAATATTAATTAGTATTTCGTTAAAAAAATGTTATTTTATTCAAATATTGCCGCCTTCTATAGATTTTTTTAAATTCCTACTACAGCACCACTTTAAGAGTTCAAATTTCTATCAAATTGGATCAATAACAATTTTTCACCAAAATATAGTAATTTTTCGTTTGTTTTTATTCTATCAATTGTTGGTTTAGATCACGAAATTAACGTAAAATAACATCATGACACAAGAGTTTTATATGTATAAAATAGTCTTAATAGAATTTAAGACGATTTGTAATATATTTTAATTTAAAATCACTCCATGCTCTATGTTTTCTTTAGGGGTTTGCATACTCTGCAGTAAGCATTATGAAAAGAAAATAATGTCCATTGTTTTGTACTTGTTTCAAGTTGCGTTGTATATTATGATTTAAAATGTATTGTGGGAGTAACATTTGAGTTTTAAATATTTTTAGTTTCCGAGGCCAAGCGTGCCGGCTGAATGAAATGGCCCGTTTACGGTTTTATTTTTTTACAATCGAAAAAACTGTAAAAGGCTTCTGTTTGATCTTTAAATCTCCGAACGAACCATTTCAGCGCATTTTTTCATTCGAAATTCAAATTCATTCATTGGATTCTTTTACATATTGCTTTCTTCTTTTTAGTCTATTGTATGTTTAATTTTTAATAATTTTTAAATTATTATTATATACTAAGCCGTGATAGCGTGACGGTTAAAGCGCGTGAACTTGACCATTGTTCGCGTGATCAAGCATTAAAAACTGACATATGGAATAGATATTTCACATTCATTGTGTGCTATGCGATAAAGTTATTGTCCCTATATGCCTAAACAATTTCTGGGATATTTTTGACTATATACCCACATTTTAGTAAGTACTAGCTTTTGCCCGCGACTTCGTGCGCGGGAACCTCAGTCCCGGAATAAAAAGTACCCTCTGTCAACCCTGCAAATATCTCCATTATTCTTGGGGTTAATTTGAATGATGCCTGATTTAATAAAGCCATGGTCATATATGACCGAAACGTCATTAAAAAATTTTACACTTCATATTATGAAACAATGTCCCCGCAGCGTCTGTCTGCTTACAATGAACTTAACAACTAATTTACGGGTTTTATTCAACAGAAAGAGTGATTTATAAAGTAGATTTAAAAGTTTAATTTCATCGCGGATTATAGCAAAATAATTTTATTATTACTTTTGTTAATAAGGTTTTTTGTAAATTTATAAAAAATTACCATAACTGTTACTAAGTTTCTACTGGTTCTATATACTCCCCTAATCGTTACTAATATTATAAATGAGTATGTCTGTGTGTCTGTTTGTTACGTTTTCACGGCGAATCCGATAAACCATTATCAATAAAAATTTTCACAATTCTTCCTTATCCACACGGGTAACATTTAGGCTGTAGAAATCCTGTTAATTCAACAGGAATTGAATGACATTGAAAAACCCCAGTATTATCAGTCTATCAAAGTTTTTTTAATCGCGATTTTTGTTTTTGTCAAAGTCAAGTTGAATCTGTAATTTGAAAAAGGTTCTATATCAAGTTGTTTGGCTTACGTAGATAGTTATTTAAAGAAAGTTTTTATATATTTTGGATTCTGTTTACTGGATAAATTTAACTGAGTTTTCAAAATGTATAATTAATATTAGTCATATGGGTTATTTACTAAAACTCCGTGTGGTATCCGGCTGAATAGAATAGTACCACTCTCAATTCTTGCCGAGGGGTCGTAAAAGGCGACTAAGGTAAGTCGACCCGCCGTGTGGTATCCAGCTGAGTAGAATAGACCAACCTCATTTCTTACCGAGGTGTCGTAAAAGGCGACTAAGGTAAGTTACCCACCGTGTGGTATCCGGTTTAGTAGAATAGACCACCCTCTTTCTTACCGAGGTGTCGTAAAGTACGACATTGGTAAGTTGATGTCAGGCAGGCGCCGTGTGGTTTCCGGCTGAGTAGAATAGACCAACCATGAGGTTGGTCACGACACCTAGGTAAGGAATGATTCTTACCGAGGTGTCATAAAAGGCGACTAAGGTAAGTTGACCTACCGTGTGTTATCCGGTTGAGTAAAATAGACCACCCTCTTTCTTACCGAGGAGTCGTAAAATACGACTAAGGTAAGTTGACGTCAGGCAGGCGGCCGGTCGTAAAATACGTAGCCAAATCATATGACAACATGTTTATAACATGTCGTGTCAACCCCACTTAGAGTGGGATAAGGGCAGGAGGATGATGATGGGTTATTTACTAAAATAAATAAATAACTAATATTATCAATGTCAAAGTCTGACTGTTATGTTTTCATCGTCAATCCGATGAAACAATATTGATGAAATTTAGCACAATTAATGGCTTTATGCCGAGGTAGGTTTTTCTCTTTATATCCTGTAAATTAAAGAAATAGGTTATATATTAAGCTGTTTACATTACGTCGAAAAAGTTATTTTAATAAAGTTTTTATATGTTTCGGTTTTGTTTGGTCGGCACAACATGTTATAAACATGTTGTCAAATGATTTGGCTACGTATTTTACGACCGGCCGCCTGCCTGTCGTCAACTTATCTTAGTCGTATTTTACGACACCGCGATAAGAAAGAGGGTGGTCTATTAAACTTAACCGGATACCACACGGTGAGTCAACTTACCTTAGTCGCCTTTTACGACACCTCGGTAAGACTTGAGGGTGGTCTATTCTACTCAGCCGGATTCCACACGGCGGGTGGACTTACGTTAGTCGCCTTTTACGACACCTCGGTAAGAAAAGAGGGTGGTACTATTCTATTCTGCCGGATATCACACGGCGGATACATATCCCTATACATTTTCTGGAATATGTTGAACCTGCCAATTCGCATTGGAGTAGCATGGTAGATAGATCGCCTTCTTAAGGGAGAGAGAAGGCTTTGCCCAGAATGGGAGATATGTTACTATCTCCCATTCTTTACTTACATAAATAATACATATTTTTTTTTAATTGTACGTTACTTCATATAATATTACTTTTTCATTTAAAATTTCAAATAAATGCCTTCAATGAATAAAAAGTTTCAAAAAACTTGGAAAGACGAAATATTTACTTTTGCATCCTACTTGTTAGTGTGACTCAACATTCAGTTTTGGTAGCCCGTGCATGTATAATGACTATCGAAAAGTGTAAGTTACACTATTGTTATGCCTAAAAAACTCAAATAAAAATGTGAAATTTTTCAAAAAAAAATCAGCTCCAGACAGGCCTAGTTCTCATAAAAATATTTGTACTACTCTTAGATATGGTAGTATATGTAATCCAGTCGCTAATCGCTTCAGGAATGGTGAGAAACGGAAAGAAATTCAAGTACCAGTATCATGGTATTCGACCTTTCAACTTAAAATTGACATATCTTTTTTATTTGCTGACCGATTGAAATAAATTATACCCTATATGTTGAGTGAGGCATTCTGCTACATATAAGTGAAAACAGTTTTCAAATCAAATCAGCGGTTTCTGAGATTAGCGGGAACAACCGCACAGTGCCTAAAAAACTGGAATAAAAAAATATGAAATATTTCAAAAAAAAATAAGCTTCAGACCGGCCTAGTTCTCATAAAAATATTCGTACTACTCTTAGATATGGTAGTATATGTAATCCAGTATGAAAATCGCTTCTGGAACGGCGAAAAACGGAAAAAAATGCAAATATTAGTATCGCAGTATACGACCTTTCAACTTAAAATTGACATTTCTTTTTTATTTGTTGACCGATTGAAATAAAACATACCCTATATGTTAAGTGAGGCTTTCTTCTACATATAAGTAAAAACCGCGTTCAAATCGCATCAGCGGTTTCTGAGATTAGCGGGAACAAACGCACAGACATACAGACAAACAGACAAACAGAGAAACAGACAAAAATTTTAAAAACTATTGTTTCATGTTTAGAAGCGTGTTTTGAGACGACTTCACTAATTTTTTCGTAAAAATATCAAATGTACAGATTTTAACACCTCTACGATTTTATTATATGTATTGATAAGATATGAGCTGTATCCTTATCCCTAAGATAAAAGTGGTGCAGCAGTGACATAGTACGAGTATTTTAATAGATGAAAGAAAAGAAAAACGGTCTTGTTATTAATAGGTAACAAATATTTCAGGAATTCGCTAGAGATATAGATATACGCAAAATATGTTCCTTTACTAATCATCATCATCCTCCTGCTCTTATCCCACTCTAAGAAGGGTCGGCAGAAAATGTTATAAACATGTCACATGATTTGGCTACGTATTTTACGACCGGCCGCCTGCCTGACATCAACTTACCTTAGTCGTACTTTACGACACCTCGGTAAGAAAAAGGGTGGTCTATTCTACTTAACCGGATACCACACGGCGGGTTAACTTACCTCAGTGGCCTTTTACGACATCTCGGTAAGAAATGAGATTGGTCTATTCTACTCAGCCGGATATCACACAGTGGGTCGACTTACCTTAGTCGCCTTTTACGACACATAGGTAAGAAATAAGGCTGGTCTATTGTACTCAGCCGTATACCACATGGCATATTTTCCTTCACCAACTATCACATAGCAGGATACCGTACGGCGTATTTTCCTTAATTAAATACCTAGTAATATCAATTAAGACATTTTTAATTGAAAAATGAGCCTAAAATATTAATAGGTCTTGGCAGGGATTATAATATCCGATCTGGTAAGTAAGTTGTAAACAGAACAAGATAAATCTGGTGCAGTGTACGGTAGAGTATTTCACTGATTGATGTTTCGCGGTTAAGCTGTGACATGGCGATTGACAAGACCAGCTTGGTACGGTTTTGCGACACGTGGCCTGTTTTTGTTGTGAGTTTTCAACCAGATGTACCCTATAAGTTTGGATGTAAAATGGCCGAACGTAGAGAAATCTTGATCTTTAACATGGGTTAAGGGGATATCTCTGCTAAATTAACTGTAAATGTAAATTAACATTTACAAAGATTTTTCGACTCCTTTTACCTTCGCTTACATTAAATGCGCGTGATTCCCTGCGAGAGAAGTATAAGGAAATAGGTATTCTTACATTTGCGTCCCAGTACATTTTTTGGCAATTTAATTTAATTTAATTTAACAGCAGTTTAACGTTACAGCAGTTAAATAAATTAAATTAAATTGGCAGCGATCGATTTTCTCAAAATATAACGAACAAAAGTTTTCTACAGCAATAATTAAAAGAATGCAATTCTTCCGGAAAGCTTAAGAAGGTTTTTGTTAATAGTACAACACTATTAACCAATTACGGTTACAGTTACGGTTTTTTGTAAATTGTGTTGAATAGATCGCGCGGTTGTTAATAAATTCGCCATAAACTCTACTCGTTTACGCCGCGTAAACCAGCAGAGATACACTAATGTATTATACTAGAGAGATGTAGATCTACAAATAAAAAGTCTGCGACAGCATGTCTCTATCTCTTATGGTTAACTCAAAATAACTATTTGTTATATATATAAAAGTCTTAAAAAGTCATTGTAAGATGTTTTGGTAACATTAAGTCTCTCTTTGTTAAATCTTTGTTTTACTCATTTATTGTAGCGAGAAAGCTCTGTAGAATTTGCTTCAACAAAAGTACAAGCAAAAAACATCCCTACCGCAGTCGATAATCGACTGAAAAATGTAACAAAAACGAGAAACAGATTCCGAATGGCGTGCGGCCAGATGCCAAACAAAAAGCCGGTGGCGAAAGTGAGGAAGGGCAACATATGTAAATAGCATCGGAAACAGTAACGCGAGCGTAGACACATTTACAGGTCGATGGTGATTGCCGCGCGGACAGACAGATTGCCTGACGACAACCTATAGTAGTAAGACTGCACACTGGCTACTGAATACGAATTCGGATTTAAAATATTCTTTACTAGCTTTTGCCCGCGACTTCGTGCGCGGGAACCTCAGTCCCGGAATAAAAAGTACCCTCTGTCAACCCTGCAAATATCTCCATTATTCTTGGGGTTAATTTGAATGATGCCTGATTTAATAAAGCCATGGTCATATATGACCGAAACGTCATTAAAAAATTTTACACTTCATATTATGAAACAATGTCCCCGCAGCGTCTGTCTGCTTACAATGAACTTAACAACTAATTTACGGGTTTTATTCAACAGAAAGAGTGATTTATAAAGTAGATTTAAAAGTTTAATTTCATCGCGGATTATAGCAAAATAATTTTATTATTACTTTTGTTAATAAGGTTTTTTGTAAATTTATAAAAAATTACCATAACTGTTACTAAGTTTCTACTGGTTCTATATACTCCCCTAATCGTTACTAATATTATAAATGAGTATGTCTGTGTGTCTGTTTGTTACGTTTTCACGGCGAATCCGATAAACCATTATCAATAAAAATTTTCACAATTCTTCCTTATCCACACGGGTAACATTTAGGCTGTAGAAATCCTGTTAATTCAACAGGAATTGAATGACATTGAAAAACCCCAGTATTATCAGTCTATCAAAGTTTTTTTAATCGCGATTTTTGTTTTTGTCAAAGTCAAGTTGAATCTGTAATTTGAAAAAGGTTCTATATCAAGTTGTTTGGCTTACGTAGATAGTTATTTAAAGAAAGTTTTTATATATTTTGGATTCTGTTTACTGGATAAATTTAACTGAGTTTTCAAAATGTATAATTAATATTAGTCATATGGGTTATTTACTAAAACTCCGTGTGGTATCCGGCTGAATAGAATAGTACCACTCTCAATTCTTGCCGAGGGGTCGTAAAAGGCGACTAAGGTAAGTCGACCCGCCGTGTGGTATCCAGCTGAGTAGAATAGACCAACCTCATTTCTTACCGAGGTGTCGTAAAAGGCGACTAAGGTAAGTTACCCACCGTGTGGTATCCGGTTTAGTAGAATAGACCACCCTCTTTCTTACCGAGGTGTCGTAAAGTACGACATTGGTAAGTTGATGTCAGGCAGGCGCCGTGTGGTTTCCGGCTGAGTAGAATAGACCAACCATGAGGTTGGTCACGACACCTAGGTAAGGAATGATTCTTACCGAGGTGTCATAAAAGGCGACTAAGGTAAGTTGACCTACCGTGTGTTATCCGGTTGAGTAAAATAGACCACCCTCTTTCTTACCGAGGAGTCGTAAAATACGACTAAGGTAAGTTGACGTCAGGCAGGCGGCCGGTCGTAAAATACGTAGCCAAATCATATGACAACATGTTTATAACATGTCGTGTCAACCCCACTTAGAGTGGGATAAGGGCAGGAGGATGATGATGGGTTATTTACTAAAATAAATAAATAACTAATATTATCAATGTCAAAGTCTGACTGTTATGTTTTCATCGTCAATCCGATGAAACAATATTGATGAAATTTAGCACAATTAATGGCTTTATGCCGAGGTAGGTTTTTCTCTTTATATCCTGTAAATTAAAGAAATAGGTTATATATTAAGCTGTTTACATTACGTCGAAAAAGTTATTTTAATAAAGTTTTTATATGTTTCGGTTTTGTTTGGTCGGCACAACATGTTATAAACATGTTGTCAAATGATTTGGCTACGTATTTTACGACCGGCCGCCTGCCTGTCGTCAACTTATCTTAGTCGTATTTTACGACACCGCGATAAGAAAGAGGGTGGTCTATTAAACTTAACCGGATACCACACGGTGAGTCAACTTACCTTAGTCGCCTTTTACGACACCTCGGTAAGACTTGAGGGTGGTCTATTCTACTCAGCCGGATTCCACACGGCGGGTGGACTTACGTTAGTCGCCTTTTACGACACCTCGGTAAGAAAAGAGGGTGGTACTATTCTATTCTGCCGGATATCACACGGCGGATACATATCCCTATACATTTTCTGGAATATGTTGAACCTGCCAATTCGCATTGGAGTAGCATGGTAGATAGATCGCCTTCTTAAGGGAGAGAGAAGGCTTTGCCCAGAATGGGAGATATGTTACTATCTCCCATTCTTTACTTACATAAATAATACATATTTTTTTTTAATTGTACGTTACTTCATATAATATTACTTTTTCATTTAAAATTTCAAATAAATGCCTTCAATGAATAAAAAGTTTCAAAAAACTTGGAAAGACGAAATATTTACTTTTGCATCCTACTTGTTAGTGTGACTCAACATTCAGTTTTGGTAGCCCGTGCATGTATAATGACTATCGAAAAGTGTAAGTTACACTATTGTTATGCCTAAAAAACTCAAATAAAAATGTGAAATTTTTCAAAAAAAAATCAGCTCCAGACAGGCCTAGTTCTCATAAAAATATTTGTACTACTCTTAGATATGGTAGTATATGTAATCCAGTCGCTAATCGCTTCAGGAATGGTGAGAAACGGAAAGAAATTCAAGTACCAGTATCATGGTATTCGACCTTTCAACTTAAAATTGACATATCTTTTTTATTTGCTGACCGATTGAAATAAATTATACCCTATATGTTGAGTGAGGCATTCTGCTACATATAAGTGAAAACAGTTTTCAAATCAAATCAGCGGTTTCTGAGATTAGCGGGAACAACCGCACAGTGCCTAAAAAACTGGAATAAAAAAATATGAAATATTTCAAAAAAAAATAAGCTTCAGACCGGCCTAGTTCTCATAAAAATATTCGTACTACTCTTAGATATGGTAGTATATGTAATCCAGTATGAAAATCGCTTCTGGAACGGCGAAAAACGGAAAAAAATGCAAATATTAGTATCGCAGTATACGACCTTTCAACTTAAAATTGACATTTCTTTTTTATTTGTTGACCGATTGAAATAAAACATACCCTATATGTTAAGTGAGGCTTTCTTCTACATATAAGTAAAAACCGCGTTCAAATCGCATCAGCGGTTTCTGAGATTAGCGGGAACAAACGCACAGACATACAGACAAACAGACAAACAGAGAAACAGACAAAAATTTTAAAAACTATTGTTTCATGTTTAGAAGCGTGTTTTGAGACGACTTCACTAATTTTTTCGTAAAAATATCAAATGTACAGATTTTAACACCTCTACGATTTTATTATATGTATTGATTTGAGTAAACTTGTAACAAGTAATTTATAATAATAATAATAAATAATAAATTCTTTATTTATTTAAGGCATCTATGGTCAAACAAATTTATACGAAAAAAATAAACTTAAATCAAAATAAAAAATAGAATAAAAAATAAAAATAATATTAAAAATATTATATAGAGAATGGGTGAATGGATTTAGGACTGCCTCACAAGCACCTTAGTAAAGTGATGCAGTTTATACGTATTTATTTATTTATAAGTACATTTGGCTATTTATTTTACGACCGACCGCTTGTCTGTGGTCAACTTAACTTAGTCGCCTTTGAGACAGCTAGGTAAGAAATGAGGGTGGTCTATTCTAGTCAAACTGGATACCACACGGCGGGTCAACTTACCTTACTCGCCTTTTACGACATGAAATGATCTCTCGGTAAGAAATGATTGTGGTCTATACTAGTCAGCCGTAACCAGACAGCTGGTTGACTTACCTAAGTAATTTTTTTTTTTTTTCGACACCTTGGTATGAAATGATTGTGTTCTTTTCTACACAGCCGGATACCACACGACATTATATACTTAAAAACAGGTAACAAAAAAAATATACTTATTTAACATAACCTTTGCAAGCATACTCAGATGACGGTGTCCTTTTAGTAACAGGGAAAGACCTGAGCACTATAAGGAACATAATGAGTATTAGTATTAAAGAAACACTAAGATGGTGTCAGGAAAGGGGATTAAACCTCAATCCAACGAAAACCAAACTAGTCCTTTTCACAAACAAAAGGAAAATAGCCAACTTTAATCCACTCAGCATAAAGGGTGTAGAGATACAGTTGATAAAGGAAATAAAGTACTTAGGTATAAAGCTAGACAAAACCCTAAGGTTTAGAAGTCACATCAAAGAACAATGCAACAAAGCAAAAATTGCACTTATGCAATGTAGAAGAGCGGTGGGCAGAACCTGGGGTATGAAGCCAAAAATTACCAAGTGGATATATACGGCTATCATTCTACCCAGAATACTGTACGGCGCTTCGATTTGGTGGCACAGAGCCAACATCGGAGTCAACAGCAAGGATTTAATGAAGATACAGAGGATAGCAACACTAATGATCACAGGCGCAGTGAGAACAACCCCATCCGCTGCACTAGAAGTTCTGGTGGGACTCTATCCTCTAGATCTAGCAGCTAAGAGAAAAGCTATAGAGCAATGGTATAAGATGAAAGTGTTCCAACAATGGAAAGGAAACTTTACAGATAAAGGTCATACGGATATAGAAAAGATTTACGGAGAAAATCTGTCTATGGTCGTCAGGAGAAGTGACTTGATCAAGAAACAGAAAATCTTCGATAAAAAATATAGGATACACATAGGGGTAAAAGAAAACTGGGAAGTGGAAAACAGCGCGAAGAGACAGACCATCTGCTACACGGACGGGTCTAGACGAGAATCCGCGAAGCTGGCGGGAGCTGGAATTGTCTACGGCACCTCGTCAGATTTACACCAGGTCCTAAATCTGGGTAAATATACAAGTGTCTTCCAGGCCGAAATGATAGCTATCATGGAGTGTGCCAGGAAACTCAAAGAATCACAAATAGCATTAGAACATAATATAGTCATATATAGCGATAGTCAAGCAGCTTTAAAAGCACTTGACCGCATAGAAACAACCTCAGCTATCGTGAAGGAATGTAAGCGTGAACTAAACGAATTAGCTGAGAAGGGGGAAGTAACGATTGCATGGGTTCCAGGACACTGTGGCCATGCAGGGAACGAAAAAGCTGACGAATTGGCAAGAAAGGGAGCTAGTCAAACATTCGTAGGACCAGAACCCTTCCTCCCAATTGCACATAATATAATAAAATGTGTGATAGAAAAAAGAATAGAGACAGAATCTAACAAAAGATGGAGAAACACAATGCTCAGACAAGCAAAGTTGTTTCTCAAATCGTTTGATACAAGGAAGTCTAAACAGCTGATGTCGCAGAGCAGGGAAAATGTAGCAATTGTAACAGGCATTACAACTGGGCACTGCCTGTTAAACAGACACCTGTCAATAATGAGAATAACAGAAGATGCTGCGTGCCCAGAGTGTGGAGAGGAAGAAACGAGTCTTCACCTTATGGCTGAGTGCCCTATGTACTCGCTGGTAAGATGGGAGATACTAGGTAAGGATGAAATTGAAGTTGAGGATCTGACAAATATCTCCTTCAGGGATATTATCAGGTTCGTAAAAGCTACGGGTAGATTAGAGCAGGTGACACTGTCGGGACAGCAGTGAAACCCTTGTCCCAACATGGGGAAATGGGTGGAATAGTCCGGAATAGGAGCTGATCACCCGTCCTGCACCGACAGGCGTCCCCGAAATTAGATAGATAGATAGATAACATAACCTTTTTTAATAACAACCGGCAATTACCTTAACTACAAAATTAATAGGACACGTGACTAAAATTAACATTAATTAAAAAAGATGGAGAGTATAATAAATCATTTGTTATCGAACACGATCTATTTAAATAAAAAAAGGGTTCCGCCGAGCGTTGTAAATATATTTTATTATTAAACGTAACAGGTTTAGTAACCTAATTTTTATTGGAAAGAAAAAATAACATTATTTATGGCGCAGTGTAACTAATGTTTCGCTCGTCCAATTTATATTTGGGTCACCGACTTTTCCGGGGTAAATTCACTTGGGCATTTGTTGAGAGGGATAGAGGAAATGGATTTGGCGAATCTTGGTACGAAGAGGAACATTTGATTTTGTATTAAATCTAGAAATGTGATTGTGTTGTTGCTTCTTTTAACATAGAAACTAAAGGAACCGTGTGAAACAATTTTTTTTGTTTTTTATTTTTTTTTCTATTTATTTGATGACTAATTTCTCTAAATGACAAAAGTAATCAATGGCTGTAAATATAACTGCTGTTATTGTCCCATGTCAACCTTAATTTTTTTGGAGAAAAGAGTTAGATTCTAAGCCCAAAAACGTCCTGTTGTATCCAGCTGAGTAGAATAGATTACCCTCATTTCTTACCGAGGTGACGCAAAAGGCGACTAAGGTAAGTTGACGTCAGGCAGACTGCCGGTCATAAAATACCTGGCCAAATCATGTGACAACATGTTTATAATATGTGCCGACCCCACTGAGAGTGGAATAAGGGCAGGAGAATTAAAGAGCCAACAAGTTACTCTAACACCGATTTTAAATAAACCCAGATATTCTGTTATAATTAATATACACGCTAACAGTATGCTTTTGCATTATAGCGTGTTACATTTAATTCTCTATCTATTTATAAAATCGAAAATTATCTTACTCAACCGTGATATATAAAAGGGTATACTTTTATTTTACGATAAAAATAGGAGAATAGGAGGATATCTATACTTATTAAAAAAGAAATTCCCAAAAGCTGTCTGTCTGTGATCGATTTTCTCAAAATCTAATAAATGGATTTTTGTACGGTTTTTACTAAAAGGCAGTGCAATTCTTCTGGAAGGTTAATGGTATATTACGATTTTATGTAAGGGAAGGGCACTAGTAATTGACAATGTACTATTAGTTGACCGTTTTGTATGGAATTTTAAATAATAAGCGTTTTTTTGTTGTTTCTAATTTTTATTAGCTACAAAAAACAAACGCTTATTCTTTAAAATTTAATACAAAACGGTCAACTATTAGAACATGGTCAATTACTAATGCTCTTACCCTTAAATTATGTTTAAGAGGTCGTGCGGTTATAAAAAAAACAACTCGCCTGCTGAGAGCTTTAGACGCGCCGCGTTAACCAAAAATAATACAAAAAGTCCGCGACAGCATGTCTCTTTATCTTATTGTTAACTCACAATAACTACTTTTATGCTCAAAATTTCAATTCGGGAAATAATTTTTTATATGTATTTTCACGAGGGCGAAGCCGCTGGCACAGCTAGTCAGATACAAAGTTGACAACGCGAATATTATTACAGCAGTTAAGTTGATACAAGACTATCTTAAATTCTTATTGACGTCTTATCTTGCTCTGTAACGCTAAGATTATTCGCAATCGCATGATAAAATTAAATCACCCTAAAAGCGTAGTGGGGGAAATGTGAGCGTTTCTATGGCTAGGGTGTCAACGTATTTCGTGATAACGTGATGATATAGGGAAATGTTACAATTAGTCAATAAATCTAATAGATAAAAGTTCACTGTTACGTGCGATATTTTGCTTATAACCTGAGTTGATAAATTAATCTTCGGTTGATGTTTTTAAAATACTATTACTACTTTTAATAAAAGTATTGCATTAAGATCTTTTATTTGAGAGAGAAGTGCGCTAAGGCACAATAGTTATTAAGTAAATAATTAATTTTAGCCACTTTAGTACTCACTGGGCTTGGGCAACTGTATGTATGATGGTTTTTGTAAATAACACTTTCAATTAAGAGACCTGGTATTTTTTTTTGAAGTCGTGAGAGCCAAGTGTTGAGAAAAATTAAGTATTTTTATCAATTTCGTGGTCTCTAAAATCGGATGTGCGTAAAGTTTTATTTTAATCATTATATAGTTTTATTTTGATTATTTGGTTCTTAATTAATATTTATATGAGGCTTAACAATGATTTCAGCATTAATAGTGAAATACGTATGTCTAGGATATTTCAAGAATATGTATAATTAGCCAATCCGGATAATTCCGGTCTTGTTTTAATATGTAATACACAATTTACAATTACCCATACATTTCTTAGGGTTTTGAAAACTCATAGGTTTAAAGTAACCCATTTTAAAATTGTTAAAAAAATAAAGAAATTTAGGTTTCTAACTATTTTTCCGGGACTATCCGTGTAATTTACCGCTCTATGTCTATCTTACTTGTGGACCTTATCGTGGACCAATGTTCGCCGCACCGGCAAATAGCCGGATTATGCTAATATTTACCATAACATTACTGGACCTTTTCATTCATAGGATTAAATTATATCCATATCTATTAAGAGAGGTTACTTTATTTTCTTAATATGCATAACACGTTGCGTTTCGTGTTCATTGCAGATGCGACACTTTTGAAATTCAAAAGTATCAAAATTGAAGCATTACTAATGATCAAGGAAGTACCCTAACTGAACTATCAAAATAAGTAGTTTTATTTTAATACGTCTATCAATTTCCGATGTATACATAAACGTACTTCTTTCTTTCGGAAATATTATAATAAACATGTTGAAATTTTGATGACAATTGGTTGGTTGGTAGATATTCCACCAACCAGATATGCTGGTTGCTGAACTAGATTAATAATTAAAGTACTGCTATTAAACGCAGATCAACCAACTGCGACAATTTTTTAAATACAGTACTCATTACGTATGAGTATCTAAATATAGTATAGAATAATGATTATCAATATAAAGTACGTAATACAAAAGTAATAAAAAATTATTTTGCTATAATCCGCGATGAAATCATTTTTCAATTCATCGCGGATTATAGCAAAATAATTTTATTATTACTTTTGTATTATGGATCTCCGCAAAGTAACGCCTAATTCTATAAATTATTTAAAGTACGTAAGTCTATCTAGTAAAACTCCAAGATAGTACACTAGTACACTTTCGTTGTAGTTCTAGCTTCTCTGTAATTATAGGATACACAATCCACAAAATAATAAAAGGCACTTAATAAACAAAAAATATACTGAATCATCATCAAAATTATCAAGATTTATCACTTTACCCGCACACCAATCAATTCCCGCACAGAATTAGTTACTTTATCATATAATTAAACCATTGTTTGTAAGGCCTATAATTTTAGTTATGAACACACCACAAATATAATTAACGATGTGGGTTATACGTACTTAATTAATATGATATGAACATTGTTTACACTCCTTTATCCTATGTTTACACATAAAGCCATAAATCTAAGTGTAATGGGAGCCATTTCCCCCTTTCCGGCGGAACCACACGACACCATATACGCTTTGACACCATTGTAATTATCGTGAGACTTCCTACTACGCCATCAGGAATAAAATGAATAGTGTTGAATATTAAGATATCTCACTCTTTCGTAGTAGCATTTAAGTTTGAAAAAAAGAGATAGATGCGTTTATTATATTGGTTCGGGTCTAAAGTATTATTGATGGGACAGTAGGTAGTTGGTCAATTTAGGATCCGGTCACGGAGTTAAAAAACGTAGATATGGTATTTCTAGACAAAAATTAATAAATATTTATTTTCTAGGAACGTTGGTTAGCATTTTAAAGTGTCTTTAGTTTTGCAAAAGTTTTTTTTATATGTCCGTCTAATCAAAAGTAATAATAAAATTATGTATAATAAGGAATGCATCCTGTATGTATCAGGTATGAAAAAGGATTGTCCACTCTACATTTAGCATTATATAATTTTCTATTTTACTTCATCGCGGAATATAGTAAAGTCATTTTATTATTACTTTAGTATTATGGATCTCCGCAACGTAACGCCTAATTCTATAAATAATACGTATAATCAATTATAAATAACGTAGCTTAATGTGAAACTTGTTTTATATTGTAGTTGTTATAAACACACTTTGCTATACCTGTGCAGAATATGTGACAAAACACATGTTAGACTTGGTACGGACCTGTCAGCAAAACATCACAGCTACGAGTATCTTACACGTGACTGAAAACTCACACCTCTTCACTAACGACCCACTAAGATACTATTATCTTAACAACAGGGACACTCGAACCCATTATGACTACCAAATTTAACAAACCAATAAAAAAAACGTAGTCTTATTACATAAAAATTAATACACAAGCTCAAAAGCAAATTTGAAAATTAAAATTAATTAACTTTCGCTATCTTTTTAGGTACTCTAGAAAAACAAGTTTCTGAACTGACTGTAAGTTTTGTTTTCCTCCTTAATATCAATAATGTTATAATATTAATCCACGATACGAGACAATTTTATTTGTGTCATGAACAAAATTAAAAAATATTACCTACTCCATTTTACAATTTGCTTCATTATTCGTTGTAGTGATATGATCGAATGATTAACAATAATTTGAAGTGTCAACACTCAATACCGCTTAGTCGAAGAATGGGCGATAATTCATTCATAATTGTTATTAACGTTGAAATATATAAATTATTTATTTAACAGTGATGTAAATAAGGGTCTGCTATTATCCTATTCTTGGTCAAATTAATCCTTATACACCGTAATAACATATAGGCTATAGAAATCCTGTTAATTTTTCAGGAATGGATTCTAAGGAATATGATGATACTGAATAGCGCCATTTATTATCAACCTATCACGCGAACGAAGTCGCGGGTAAAAACTAGTTAAAAATACGTCACAACAACATTGCAAGAAGACCTATTCTCATATTAAATTATTTAACAAAAAACAAGAGCTTAACTTACTAACTAACTAACTTTAAAGACTTTAATTAGACCATAACAAAACCATAGAGCGAAATGTGATACATATTAAAATGCTATCTAACTTGTCAATGTATTGGATGGCGTAAGCGAGTAAATGAACTAAAGAAAAGATTTTACAAAGCATTATAGTAGGTATTATATAATATTATAAGTTTAATATCGTTTATTTTAGATTAGAAAGGAGTTATAAAACTTGGCTACGTTATAGATATACAATTCCAACAAAGTAATATTAATAATCTGTTCCTTATCTGCGCTCACGCAACAAGATGTTCCAACGAATATAAATTATATTCGGTCAATTACAAAACCGTTTAAATTATTAATGACGTGTGAATACAATTCACGGCAATTATACGGTTAACTTAACGGATAGATGTGGGGCTGCCATGGATGACGCCATGTCAAAACTAGAAAGGAGTTTCAAAGTCGCGCTTCAACTTTTTTCAACCATAAACAAAATATGTTACGTTTAGTATCAGAGAATTATTTCTGACTTTATTTGTATACTATATGCGATACATTAAATTATTTCTAAGTTTGGGACGAATGTTATAATTTTAACTATTAAAGTTAATAACTGAAAGCGAAATGACTTAATGAATTGAAAAGTAAATAAAAGTAACGTAATTTAATTTTGTATTGGACTATTAAATGAGCTTTTAAAATTATGCCACCCTCAATTGGTATTATTGTGAATATTGGCGATCGAATAGTTATCTATGCTTTGTCTTTTAATTAAACAAAACACGTATTATTTCTATGAACCCCTTTAGAATCGATTGATCTTAAAGAAAATTAGTTTTTATGAAAACAACTTGTATTTAATTTTTACCTTTAAAGGACGCCATCTTTAAATCACGTCAACCTGCAGTGTTAAGGTAACAATAGTTTAAAATATATTATGACAAAAAATTAAACTATTATAAATACACTGAAATTTACAATATTTTTTTGTCTAGTAAAACGTAAGGAAGATAAGCCTAATTAACGCTCTTTCATATTTTTACGGTAGGCTGTGTTGATAAATTAACTTGGGTACCCCTGTACTTAATTAAAATATTAATATCAAAATATCTTTTTTTATATTAAATTTTTAAATGTAACAATACAGACATAGATATAACACTTCATTTATACTAATTAATCAGTGTGTTTATTTCAATATATGTATGTATAACAAAGATCATATCTATAGTCTATAACGGCTCGTCAACACTTGTTTATCACGCTACGGGCGCTCGCTCTACCTCCGCGCCCTTGTTCCCAACAGGCTAAGTCTTAGTTAAACTGTTAGCCCATAGTTATACTTTGCTACATTCTCTAATAGAAATATTAACAGAATAATTTAATTAGTACATAATCAAGTTATGTAGTGCATATTATTATATAATACGAGATGATATAAAGTACGCCATGTGGTATCCGGTTGAATAGAATAGTACCACCCTCATTTCTTACCAAGGTGTCGTAAAAGGCGACTAAGGTAAGTTGACCCACCGTGTGGTATCCGGTTTAGTAGAATAGACCACCCTCTTTCTTACCGAGGTGTCGTAAAATATGACTGAGGTAAGTTGACGTCAGGCAGGCGGCCGGTCGTAAAAACGCAGCCAAATCATGTGACAGCATGTTTATAACATGTTGTGCCGAGCCCACTTAGAGTGGGATAAGGGCAGGAAAATGATGATGATGAGATTATATAAAGTGCATATTATCTTATAGCATTTATCAGTATTATGTTTTTATATAACCTGGAAATACTCTAAAGGCCAAGTAAAGCTTCTTCACTCTTCCACATTTACAAGTCTTAACGATTGGATCCATGCAGTGTGATCCAAAATCTAAAATATTCTTTAACTTTTGAAGTTACCAAAATTTGAGCCCTTATAAAGAACCTTTTATCCTTGTACAAACCGAATTAAGGTATATAATAGTTTAGTAGATGATCAGTAAAACATTTTATTTATTTCCCATGTCAATATTTCCTTCATAACTGAGGGATTGACTGAACTATAAAACCGGCTATAAATTTTAAAATGCAAAACATCTGCAGTTGAACGCGGGTTAGAGTAAGATTAAAAAGGTTTTTGGGCGTCGTAACGACCCGCCTTTAAATTTAAAGCCATAGATTTAGAGAATCATCTGTCACGAACATTACACATTCGCACTTTACTAAAGGTTTTAATCCTGCACTTGAAATATGTTTGGGGTGACCCGGGAATCGAACGGGGATCTCTCGATTCAATGGCAAGCGCACGATTAACATGTTTTGAAGGGGATGTTAAAATTAGATATAGGACGGAAGATTGGGTAACATTTGACGTACAGGTATGTATTTAAATTTTTAGTTATAATTTTGGAATTCATTATTATTCTCCTGTCCTTATCCCAATCTAAGTGTGGTCGGCACAGCAGGTTTTAACCATGTTGTGATGTGATTTTGTCAGTTATTTTACGACGAGCCGCTTGCCTGACGTCAACTTACCGTAGTCAGATTTTATGACACCTCGGTAAGAAATGAGGGTGGTCTATTCTATTCAACTGGATACCACACGGCCCTTACCTTAGTCGCCTACCTAGACGCTAAGAAATGTGGGTGGTCTATTCTACTTGGACGGATACCACACGACCCGAATGAAATAATTAAATTATTTTACGACAGCAGAAAATAAATAAGTACATAGATATGCCTTTAACATACTCTCATAAAGTAACGGACAGACAGACTTCTAATTATATACGTAACATTATTTTAATTTCATTGTACGTCTAATTAATGTAAAAAAATGTTTTTTCGAACTATTATTTAATTGCATAATAATTGGACAATGGTATAAAATAGAGTATATTTCTATTCTATTCTACTTTCAAAAAACCTCGATACTATAGTTATCACACTAAAACTGACTGTCACATCTCTAGCCCTTAGTAAAAGGGGCAACGGTAAGTCCCCAAAGCCCGGGTAACGAAAATTAGACCCCGGAGAGTGCACTGCATCCGACCTGCATATGTGCATAGAGTGGTCCGTTTTATGCAATAATGTACATGAATCAAGAAATCACAGATTTCTTTGTATTTTTATTCATTTCATCAATTTCATTCCGAATTTGCAGAAAATAGGAAATAAAAAATAGGAAAGAAAAAAGGAAAAGGTGGTTTTTAAGTAATTTAATTTTTGTACATAAAAATATAAAGAATTATACTGCGTCCATCATATTATCAGTCTTTTGACAGCTCACGCTCATTAAGTTTTGTATTGCTTACGTACAAATATCATACAAATAATATTTGTACTTTATGGATGGGTACCGCCCACTTAGTGATGTCACACATAATGGTTACTACGATTATGCCACAGATTAAAAATAATCGGTAGAAATCGATGTTACGAGTATTAAAAGACATTTAATAACATTATATAAAGTTTTACTTTCTTCTTATTTAATACATGAATACAAATAAAACAATCAGGATATTTTAATTTATTTTATTAGCACGAGTCGTCGGAATGATAATCAACACTAGACTCCTCCGATGAGGAGTCTTCAGTAGCAGTTATTATTAGCTCTTGTGTAGATAATATATTATCAAACGCAATATCACGTTCCCAATCAGAGAATATTACTCTTTTAGTTCTTTCCACCACACTTGCCCAGTTCTCGGCCGTTACGTGGGTGCAAGCATTTTTTAGCAATTGCAACATTTTATTCGCTGTGAATGGGGGGCTTCTATTGCATCTCGCAGCATGCTCTTTTACTTGTGCCCATATAAGTTCTATTGCGTTGTACTGGCAGTGGTATGGAGGAATCCGAAGAACAGTATGGCCATATTCTGCTGCCATTTCATTGATTACATAGCGTTTTGCTCTCTTTTTGGTTTTTAATATTTTTATTAATTCAACTTTTAACATTGAGTCGTCCACATTTTCTGAATTGTCCCGAAGCCAATTAATTATTTCATGCTTTTTATTAGCCTGTGTTGGCATTTTGTCAATTTGACGGGAGTGGTAGGGCGCATTATCAATAAAAATTATTGATGGTTCTTCCAATGAAATGAGCATTTTTTTGAACCACTCTTCATACACATTTGCATTCATCTCTTCGTGGTAGTCATTTGATTTCTTCGATTTAAATGCCAACAGTGCGTCTTGTACAAATCCTTTTGCTGTACCTGCATGGCAAATGATTAGGCGCTCACCTTTTCCCATTGGTACTGAGGAAGTGGAATCAGCAGTATCATCAGTCCAGAAACGAGATAGTGTGTGGTTAGCGTTGAGCCATGTTTCATCCGTGAAAACAATATTTGCCCAATCTTGTATTTTCTTTGCCTCTCTTAAAAAATCACAACGTGCTATAGCTATATCTGTGCGTTCCATTAATAATTTTCTTTTATTTAACTTTTTATATGAAAAGCCAATTGTGTTCAAAACTTTGACCAAAGAAGATTTTTCACCATGAAATAGACCACTTCTTTTCAAAGAAACAATAAGTTTTCTCAAAGTTGGAATTTCTTTTCTCAAGTAGTAATCATATACATGACGACGAATAGCGTCAGCGTCAAAGTCATCAACAGCTGTCACCTTATGAGCCCGGCGCTTTCTTTTTGGTGTAGATGGTTTGTTTTGCTCCAAGCCGCTCCTGCCGTAGGCATCAGTAGTGATTTTAGTCACAGTTGATAGACTGATCCCCAACGCGGCTGCAACACGGTTTCGGACTTGCGTGATAGGTATAAGAGGTCCGCCATTTTGATTTTCTTGCTCAAAATACTCATGAAGTTTTAACACTAACTGTCTCGATTGTGCTTTCAACACACGTCCTTTCGGCATTTTCACGATCAATTAATATAAGTTTCACAAAAGTTTTTCCGAGGAATAAAGCTACTTAACTCAAGGTGTAATAGATGCGAGAGAACACTCAGCGAACGTAAATGCGTGTGACTATCACGGGCGTTTCGTTGAGAGTGACAGATCACGTCAAAATGGCGGCCGAGCGGAAGGTCTGTTGATGTTGCCAGTTGATGTATAATATATTTTTTATGACTATAATAAATACACACGGATTAACATTTATTTTCAAAAAACTAAGGCAATATTAAATCAAAATGTTGATTTCTATATCTGTTATTAGTTTACGTAGGTTATCATTAATCGAATTACTTAGGTACGTAATTCGATTAATGATAGTAGGTACTATAATCGGAATGGTATCGCATACGAGAATCTTTAGGACATCACTAAATATGTAAATCGTCAATCTGTCAAAAGATGGTTAATATAATGGACAGTGTATATAGATCGATAGGTGATGTATATAAAAGACAAAGTAGGAACCGACATAAGCTTGCGGTTTCTGCTTTGCGCCTTGCAAAATTCTTCTATACTAAAATTACGCAATTTTAGGTTTGCCATTACGGGAGTTTAAAAACATTATTAAAGAGAGGCTGATACAAAAAGCCTACTATACTGGGGAGGATTATTTAGACGATAAGAATGAGTGGATATAGTTACTGTCCGACCCTGTACAAGATAGTAATAACTTAATGTAACTAGTTATAAGTATTATGTTGAAACGAGCAACCGCCGAGTTTCTTTCTGGCTCTTCTCCGTAGGAACAGCTTTCCGAATCAGCAGTAGAATTGACGATTTAAAAGCACTTGTTTACAAGTTTATTTGAATAAAAAAAATTTGAATTTCGAATTTTGATGTTTAAATGAAATTAAAGTAACTGTATAAGAAAATTTTATTTTGGAAACAGAAATAACCGAGTTGCTTTATGTCTCTTCTAAATAAGAGCAATTTCCTAACTAGCGGTAGAATTATTGAAATAGCACCCGTTTATTTGTTTGTTTGTAATATCCTTATTGCACAATAAAAAATAACATAACTAGCAACTACAGGCTTAAATTAAAAAATAAAGTTTATACTATTAAGGTATAAAGGTTTTTTAAAAAAAGTAAAATTTCAATTACTATTTATTTATTTATGTGATACTTATATAAAGGATATATTATTCAGAATTTACTAAATTTCGCCTAGTGCATATTTTTTCTGAACTAAATCAGTTTACGTTTATTAATTGTCTATGCTTCAATCTATAAATATCTTCTTCTAAACAATCTATAAATATATTCTTTTATTCATTTTATAAAGGATGATTACGACTTAATTTTATTCCTTCATATCTCATCATTATTATCTGTATTTTTCATATAGTAATTCGGACTTATGTATTGGAATCCAAGAAATAACATGTACATAAAAGATGAATCTAGTTGCAATTCATGCTGTCTATTGCACAAAGCCATTCATTTTCGTATTGTGAGCTTGCAATGAAGTTATCAAGATATTTGGGGCCCACACAGCGGGGGTCATACAAAAAAGCTAACACGTCGCAGAATTGCGTTACGTTTGTTAGGGGAGATCTGCAAATAGTGAATAATGTATAACTGTCTGATTCACACTAAAAGTTTAAACTCCCTCTATTGACTGAACGATCGGTGGGTAAGAATGATTAATGCGTGAAACTGAAATTGTCAGTGCAAAACTGTTAAAATATAATCCTACTGTAGCGTTCTAAATGTAAAATTTTATAAGCTGCCGTTTTAATTTTTTAATTCATTTCTTTAAACGGTTGAATGGTGAGTGCTTGATATCAATTTTCCTTGGTTTAATTCCTGCAGTACAAATTTTCTACAAAAAGAGTAAATTAATAAATTATTAATAGTAAAATTAAGTGCAACTTCATCAAGTGGTGTACTAAAAGAAAATTGTATATTCTTAGAATATCCCCAGTATATTAGTAAAATACTAATCTGCATTTGAGCAAAGTTGATGGTTATAAGCCTATTTTTGGTGAACTTTTTCACATTTTCTAAATTTCCCACTCTGTCAGAATTTATTTGGAATGCAATAAATTATATAATAAACATAATAATAACAACAATAATTACAAATACATTAAAAATAAATTAAATGATTTAAATAAAATTTGCTGATGCAATAGATCAGGGTTGCAAGCGCATTGGGTTGATTTTACAATTATATTTTTCTCTTTAAATTTAACTAAATATTGTCGAATTTGGTAAAATAAAGGTAAACAAATATTATTCATAGTAAGCAATCATATTCAGTGATATATAAATATAGATGTAGATTGGGAAATCGAAAAGGAAAATTAGTGCGACCTGAAACAAATAACTGCTCCTAAATACAGCTTTGGCGGAAGAAGTGATTCTGCATACATCATCATCTTCCTGCCCCTATCCCACTCTAAGTGGGGTCGGCACAACATTTAAAACATGTTGTCGCATGATTTGGCTGCGTTTTTACGACCGGCCGCCTGCTTGACGTCAACTTACCTCAGTCGTATTCTACGACACCTCGGTAAGAAATGAGGGTAGTCTATTCTACTCAGCCGGATACTACATGGCGGGTTGACTTACCCTAGACGCCTTTTACGACACGTCGGTAAGAAATGAGGTTGGTCTATTCTATTCAGCCGGATACCACACGGCGGGTCGACTTACCTTAGTCGCCTTTTACGACACCTCGGTAAGAAATGAGAGTGGTACTATTCTATTCAGCCGGATACCACACAGCGTAAGTAATTCTGCATACATGTCGCAATAAAAAAATCAGTAGATGATTAATATTTGTCAATCATAACTTCGTAGAAAAATTTATTTCTTCTTATAATGACATATATTAGGATGCACAGGATAAAGGACTTTAAATTGTACAGGATAAACGTCAGTTTTTACTGTTTTCCAGATTGTCTACCCAGATATACTCCCGATGCGACACAGTAATGACTTCTGCTCCAGATACTCCTCATTAGTTACGGAGACAATAACCCTCTTACCTACTCATCAATGCTTGTTTATGTTGTGAATTGATTTTTTTGTTCTTCCTATTGTTTAACTTTACCTATTTTCATTTTCCTTACCCGGTATGAAGTTGTATCGGTATGCATAAAACAATGAGGCTGGTTCTATAAAAATGACATTTAAATAGGTTATTCTGACGACTTTGTTTGCGAAAACTTTGTTGATATGGGGAATTAAGGTTTATGTTACTCGGTACCCGTTTTAATATCCTAAACATACCATATATGTCATCAATTCATTGTAAATTTAGGATGTAAAATAAAACCTTTGGATAAAACTAGTATTAATTATGTTTAGATACATCCATCCGAATAACCTGTCAGATAATTGTTACTTGGGGATTATATCATATTAATGTATTTAATAGTCTATTATGTGCATTATTTATCAGACAGGAACTTTAGGTTCACATAGGTTTTTTCGTCGTTTAGAAAACTATATGGTTGCCGTGCTTAATACGATAATCTTCGAAAGAAGAGAAGAACCGTCTAACTGGTTTCAATATAATTTGGCAAATTTATTTACCTTGTGATACTTTGGTCTTGAGGCGACTTGTGGAATAGATAATTTACGTCCACAACGTGGCGGCGATGTTGATGAAATTTAAAATTTCTACGTTAATATGAAGTCTATGCTTACAAACTTCCATACTGCTCCATTGAACACACCGATGACCGTGTGTAAACGCGACGAATCAATCGTAGTTTTTCACGGCGAAAAAACCTATGTGAGGCTTTACAAAACAGCACCAGCACATCAAATAAATAAACTCGCTCTAGAATGATATATGAGTAAAAAATTTATGCTATTCCTTTTTTTAGCAACAAAGATTTACCATTTAAAGTTAAGTTACGGCTGGTAAGGTGGTAAAGCTATATTCCGCGGCTGGTAGTTCTCAACAGGGTACACAGAGCATCCTATGCAAAAGTTCATTTCCCGCCTTAGCAAGAAATTAAAATAAAAAGCCGACGGATAACAAAGGCGATGGGCATACGATTTGCAATCAGCTTTTATTCTGTTCTGAATCGATTGCTATCCACAGAGGCAGTAATGAAGTTCGCTGGCATCTACATCGAACAGAGTATTAATAAGCATTTTATACTTCTATGCTCTTAACCTGATTTCAAACAACGAGTGTATCCTCAGCACGTAATGAAAAGCTCTGTACCAACGCTAAAAAAGTTGTTATTCCTTATCAATTAAGATTATTGGTGTTTTTTCAAATAATTTAATAGTGAAATTTCATATTGGCTCTTATGGTCGAACGAGTGCTTAAACTTTAGAAAAGGTTTACATAGATTTAAGTAGGTATATAGATATCCTGCTTAACCCGATGTTTGATTGAGTTTTCTATAAAAAAATATATGCTTAATTTACAATCACACTATTGATTTGCTGGATAAATATTGATTAAATTGGTTACAGAGTAAGCTTATAAAACAGGCTAAATTATAGTATATTAAGATATAGATATTCAAGATTTCCTTTTCTTCAATCTTGAAGTAGCATTTATTTATTAAAGCTGCCAGTTTAAAAGCTTCAAAAGTCTTTTATTCGATGGTCTCTTCGAGAACGGGACGTTGATCTTTTATAAAAAAATATTTATGCTTAATTATATTAATTTTTAATCATTTTAGTAGGTGGCTGGTAACTTTAATTTTAATCACGTTCATAATATATCGAACAAAAGGTTTCCCCTAAGTAGTATCAAATATATGTATAAGTTTCTTTGAGGTATTTTGAATGGAAGTAATTTTGCATTCCGTAGCTTTAATTTAGCCACAAAGTATATAAAACAGGATCTCTTTTTACTTCGTTTGAAAGTCTACTAAGGATGCATTGAGAAAAACAGACATTTTCCTCTCCATGCGACTTGGCAGTTTCAAAAGTCAATAAAATAAAAAGGAGCGTCGTCCAGGGAAATTATAACGACTTCTGCAACAGTTTGAATTATATCGTCCGACATTCATAAATGTGATCTTTACATTTCCCCTGACCCACTTTGTTTGGATTTTATTTGCTCGCTAATGGTAGTGGCGTCATGGCGTAATTTATGTATAAAAATTTTTGTAGTTTAATTTAGGCAGGCAGAATGCTCTTTGTAATATTTAGTTTTCTTCCCTGTTTATATGTTACGTTAAATCTACATTGCGGACGTGAATTCTTGATTAAATAGCCATGTTGGGGATAATCTTTTCAAGACCCTTGCTGTACGAGCTTTTATTATGTATGATCAAATTCGAATTTAAATGCACATTCGAATTCAAATTAAAATTCGAATTCAAATAAGTGTTATTTCAAATAGGCGTTTACAAGCACTTTCGAATCGTCAAATTACAAAGAAGCTACGACTTATTCGGGAAGGTGCTATATATCCATTCCAACTGATCCATTGAAATTTCTTAAAACAAATTTATGTATCTCGTATTAATTTACAATTTATCCTGTGCTTCGGTGAGACAACTGTGTATTTAGGAGAATTCTTCTGAGATGTGTAACCTATAAATTAACAGCGAAACAGAATGGTGGTCGACCAATAAAAGGATTTTCTAAAATCAACGAAATTATTCTCAAGTATGAATCATCAGAAAACGTTCTAGTACGTATCCCGCATACGATGTATTAATATTATAGCAATTTATGATAATTTATGAATGTTACTCAAAAAGTATCTTTAATCAATTTCATTATCGGTTCAAATATTAAAATGAGAAAAATAGAAAAATATTTCAACGAAACAATCATTGAATTTCTCTCGTAAAACTCCACAGTTAAAAATGGTGTGTCTTTCCGCGAAATGATAACTTCAGCGACAGTTTAAATTAGATTGCCTGACATTCATAATCATAATCGTAAAACTTCCCCTTGTTTGAGTTTTATTTGGTTTTATTATTTGCAAACTTAAAATAAAATTTGACTTGAAGTGAGTTTACAGGTTTTATGAAAAATATTTTTTTATTTTATAAGAAAATATACAGATTATATCTATCTTAAATTACTTACACGTTAGGACTATACAAATCATGCTCACGTGAAATGGTCTCATGAATGCCCACACCGTTTCCATGTTTAATTATTTTAATATAATACATCATAGTTTATAATACGAATTTAATGGAATCTTTATAACGCTGATTTTAATATTGGAAAACGTATTAAATGCGAAAGTTAAAATCCTCATCATTCTCCTGCCCTTATACCAACCACTCTAAGTAAGATCGCCACAACATGTTTTAATCATTTTGTTACATGATTTCGCTAGGTATTTTACGATTGGCCGCCTCCTTGACGCCAACTCACCTTAGTCGCCTTTTATCACCCTTTTAAGAAATGAGGATGGTCAATTCTACTCAGCCAGATACCACACAAAGTTAAAATATGCAAGTTATTTTTATCGATTCTTCTTCCTTTATTTTAACTTATTGTTATATGTAATTAGTAAATTGCAAGCTTATGTTCTATTTCTATTGTAGGTATTACACCTTATATTACAATAAGATACCATTAGTGTGAAACTTAAAATTCTATTCTGGCAAAAATTACTACATGAAGATTTTTACATAGAATAACAATTGCAACTCTTAATATCGGTAACAAATAGTTCCTCATCTTTAATCCACGAGCGAACTCAAACGTCAATAATCACGTCGTAATCCAGAGAAGGGACAAATTCAAAGCTCGTTGGGAATCCCCTGTGCATATGCGATCGGTTGCAGCCCTTGGGATGCACAGTCACGTACGAGCGAGTATAACAAGATGCGATTATGGCATTCTCCAATTTTCAAGCAATCTATACAAAAAAGTATGTATCTATTTCCCTCATAAACTTTAAGATTTTAATGAAATTTTTAGACAATTGCAAATTGACTCAACGGATAATCTTGTGTCACGATTCTTCTGTGCCTGAAAACTTTAAAACCCCTACACTTGTAAAGATTGGTAGCGATCAAAACTCATTTTTGAGCTGCGATGCTAGTTTTGTTTCAAGGAAAAGGGGCTAAAATATAATATGTATAGAAAACATTAATTGAACAAATAAAAACTAAACTTCGAAAATTTTAATAGTATCAACTCCGATGGACGGCTATAGTTTACTAGTAACTACTCAAGCATGATTTTCTTAGAATGTGCACTCCCGTATGATCTATAGGATGTCTTTATTGGCCATCTTTGGAATAGAAAAAAAAATTTGCCTTAAGGCCTCACAGGATGCTTTTCGCACTCCTGCGCTTTGCTTCTCAATTTTGTTTTCATCGAAATCAACTATGTATGCAATAGACGTAATGGCCTAAAGATCGAAGCATTGGATATGTATTTACCACTATGTTTAAGGTCTAAGGTATAAGGTCTTGGAAAAAAGTTCGCCTTGATGCCCAACATCAAGAGTCTGTACAAGTTCAACCACAAATAACAGCTTTTGAGCGGCTACTGACGCGATAAATTCAATGATTCTATCTCCTCGTTGCTAGGTAGCAAGGTGTACGCCTGTAAGATTATAGCTGGTGAAAGTCCAGCCGCTTTCCCTCACCGCGGATAGCAGTAACCATGAAGGATTACCTCATGTAAATGTTTAGGATGCATAAAATTTAAGTACTTACGATGAACTAAAATTTGTGTATGCAGCTAGAATAAGATACCTCGGTTTCTTTCATTCTAGTCCAGTTTTTTTAGCTTCGTAGCTGTAGCAGATTGTGAGGTGATAATCGCAAGGGCGGGTCACCCTAACTCAGTGACTCATACCGTCAATTGAGACACCTCATTACGGCTGCCGTATCGATAGCCCCTAACAAGTGTCCGGTAAATTTTGGGGAGTATCCTATTCTAATAGTGCAACATAGGGACCTCTTATTGACAGCTTTCTAACAATTATGTTCTTTGACAAAGAATATTACCCTTCACATAAATGTTGTTGGGTAAAAGTAGTCCAGATATAGTGATATATTAAGGGATCTGGAACCACAGATAACAAAGGCCTTTCAATTAAAACAAAAAAAACTAATAAAATAAAAGTATTATAAAAAAATAAACTCCAGGAAATGTATGATATCTTAGCGTCGCCATTCCTTCCAATAAAATTCCCTCAAAAATTATGCTTCCCTTTATAGTATAAAATAAAATAGAATTTTTAGGCAGTTTTAGGAATCATTTCAAAAATTGAAAACAAAATATAATCCAAACATCAAACATTTATGTACAAGAAACAATTAATGAAAATATTTTATAATGGATAAATTAGGATGCGCGAATAATAGTAAGCTTGCCTAATCTTTTTATTCTTCGGGAATATGAAATAAATAATATAGTAAATTGTTGATGGCATTTTAACACTAAACTCAACGCTGATGAAGCAAGTAGCACCAGTCCATAATAATTTTTATAACATGTATAACAATTGTAACATGTAAAGCAATAACGATTCAATGTTTTAGCAGAATGTGCAAGATTTGTCGTAACGCCACCGAAGGTTACAATAATGAGAAGCAATAACACGGTCCCCAATAATGAGGGTAGCTTGCATTAGTAGCACGTGATGCCGCATGCCTGATTGGTATCCGCGCCGTTTATAAATAACTGCGGACATTATTGCTTTTGTCGGAATTTCAAATGTTTGTTCAGTTATCGTAAGCTGTTAGTATTGTGCAGCGTTGCGTCTATAATTTTGCCACAGTGTAATTAAATAATTAAGATTGAACCTACTTTTGCGTACAACAACTTCCTAAGAGCTCTCTTTGCTTTGTAATGTGCTTCTTAAGCTTGCAAACTACTACTCTCTCTCTCTTCTAATATCAATTTACTGTCTAAATGATAATTGCCTAAATAATAAGGTGCCTGATATTATCACTAAATAGTTAAGCAATTAGCAATGAAAAATTGTCTACAACCAGTTTCTGTCCACTGTTGAACGTAGGTCTCTCAGATAACTTGCCACTTAGCTGGGTCTTCTCTTCGTTTCCAATCGATGCCAGCCATTCTGCGGATAACGTAACTCCACCTAGAATCTGTTCACCAGAGGACGTCTTACTCTTCGTTAGCCAAAGTGCGGTCTAAACTCCAGAAAATGTCTACCCCAGCGGTTGTCGATTTTGCATCAAATGTGACAAGCCTATTAGCAATTTATCTATAGCCCTTAGTAATCCTGTACTATGTCTATTACTTTGGATCTCTGTCGGAGTTTGTTCAGGATATGATCCATCAGAGTAACTCAGAGCATAGCCCTTTCTATGGTAAGTACTTATAAGAATTATATTTTGAAAACAGCAACTGCCTTGTTTCTTATTGACTTTAGGAGTTTAGGATGAGCATTTTTCTAAAAGAGCATTAGGGTTGACGATTCAAAATAATTTGTTTTCTTGAATGAAGTAAGTTATCTATATATATAAAAGAAAGTTGGTCTAAGTTACACTATTTATAACTCAAGAACGGATGAACCAATTCGGCCGAAAATTGGTGTAGAGGTTGCTTAGAATCAGGAGACGGACATAGGATACCTTTTATCACGTTCGTTTATTTTATCCCGTCAAGTCACTATAAATCGTGGTATTACAAGAACGACTATGACATTGAATAACAAAACGCAAATGTCAGTGGAATACAAAACATAGATGACAGCTAAACGTAATTTTTCTTTGGTGAAGTATGGTAAAATATTTGACAATTATCAAAATAATAGTGTTACAACATGTTTTTAATACAACCTCCTTCATAGAGTTGGTCATTAATGTGAAAAAGCATTGTGGCTGTCATATGTGTCATTAAGTTGTTGAGAAAGAGTAAATGGGTTGACTCTGGGAAAACGGTTTTTATTTATTGAATAAGTATAATAATATAATAAGTACAAAGGAGAAATATCGTAGTTTATTATATTCAGAAGGGGATATAACCTTAACTCACAGATAGAGCGGACAAAAGGAATATCTGGAAATTTAAAGAGTTTAAAGAAAAGACAAATGACGTTCAATATCTTGAGACAACACGGAGAGTGCGAATTTGAGAGATAGTTGGGATATGCGATGCTATGGAATAAAAAATGGAGTTTTTATTGGAGAGATTATTATGATGATATTATGATGGTAATTGGTATTCGGTTTATTAACTCTGTAAGATCAACGTGACGATGTGCTATGTGAGGCCATAGACGCGCCCGTGACTATTGTTCGATAGAACTGTCAGCTAGAATGACGATTATTCTCTGGATTTGTTCCAGTTGTAACGATTGTTTTCTAGACTGTGGCCATCTGCAACGACTGTCAGCTAGACTCTGCCTAGATGTGGTGATTGTTCTTTGAGCGTTATTTGCGAGTCTGTTTACGTGTGTATCTGCTGAGTTGGTTGCCACTTATTGAGCTGTGTTATGCCATGACAGTGATTGAGGGTGAGCTTAAGGTGCAAAATGATTTTTCTTTTACAGATTAAAAGAGCATGTATTGAGTTTCTTGCCGATTTTTCTCAGTACAATCAGCTTTCCGAATCAGTGGTAGATTCATTCCCAGAAGTCAGCTTATGAGATTTTCGGGGTCGCAAATGTTGTCAGGATGGTCGACTGTTTCAACATGTTTTTAATACAACCTCCTTCAGAGTTAGTCATTAATATGAAAAAGCATTGTGGCTGTCATATGTGTCATTGAGTAGTTTTTGAGAAAGAGTAAATGAGTTGACTTTGGGAAAATTGATTTTTATTATTGCATAAGAATAAAGGAGAAATATCGTCGTTAGTTATAATAGCTAAACGTCACTAAATAGTATAAAACAAAGACGCTTTCTCTGTCTGTTCCTATGTCCCTATATCCATTTGTATGCTTAAATCTTTAAAACTACGCAACAGATTTTGATGCGGTTTTTTAATAGATAGAGTGATTGAAGAGAAAGGTTTCTATGTATATTCTAACATATTATAAATTTTTATTATAAACATTCAATATGGAGTAAAGAAATACTATCATTTTTGAGGTTTCCAATGTGATGTCGTAAATAATTACATTTATTTTCCGTTTACATTGCAAACGCAGGCCGAACCCTACAATATTTGTAAAAAAAATGTACTAAGTATTTGTAAACCTTGAAAAGGTCTACAGAAAACTCCGCGATGGTATACATATTATCTCTATCTCTTATGGACCCACATTAGCATTTTTTTGACATTTTCTTCTTCATTTGTAATGTAAATGAACATTTTTAAAGATATTACAGATTTAAAATGCAGGGTATAGCGATTGCGCGCTTTGTCTTATAGAACTTCGAATTTAGCTGCGATTGGACGGGTTTTTTTTCACTTGGCCAACTATATGTCGCTTTATCAAGAGTAACCTCTAAAGAAATGTTTGTATTGTGTAATGAAGATTCTTTCTTTATGACAAAAAAGCTGTGAATGTTGTATATAAAGACATTCTGTAATTAATTGTAAAAATAAAATACTCAGGGAAAATGTAAAAGTAAATAATTAAAAATGTAGTATATGAATTTAGATATTCCAAAGATAGCAGGGAATCTTCATGGTATAGGAAAAGGGGAATTGTTTTTTTTTATACAGAAAAAAGCTCCTTATGGGTACCGCCGCCCGACGGGGACGGGCGGCAGTTATGTCGGACTCGAACCGACTATAACGACCTGTGTGCTCCACCACGCTGCCGATGGCAAGGACAGGGTATCATTGTACATATTGCCCCCATCCCGCCAACAGCTCTGATTCCAGAGAACAAACACCTTCTTCGGGTAGGGGCCCCTCGAAAGAGAAGCCCCCCTCCGCTAACCGATGTATCGATAGCACCAAATGCACCGACCGCCTCGGGGACCTGTAAGCCAGGCGTCCGATATACCCCGTTCGGAACACCCGAAGGTCTCCAGTTAGGGCGGCAGACGATAGGCATGGGCGAGTCACTAACACCTGGACTCACCAGCAGCAGATTGGATCCAGAACAACAGTTTGTGGAACCGCTCCGCCGCCTCCCTTCACCCCCATCCACAGAACAAAGGGAGGCCATCGCTGCCCACGGTCGGTCCCTGCCCACCGTGTTTGTTATGTCACGGTCAACAGGGAGAGACCGCGCCCCAAGTAGGGGCCACAACGCCTTGGTGGGCGTTTCCGCCCCCACCTGGTAATTTTGTATAGAGGTTTTCTCGCAACCCGAAGGTCCCCGTTCCCATTGCTGTGCTTCCGGGTTTCGCCGACGGTGGCCGTAACCATGTCCAGCTAGACTTAGAGTAAGCCCAACCTGACCCGTCGCTCATTAGGAACCCCACTCCAGCCCGGAGTCCCCAGCCTGTCCAGATTGCCCTCTGCTAATCAGAAGGACAACTGGCTTGGCCACCCCACAGTGGTCCGTTCGCCAAGACTAAGCTTGCCCAGGGTGCGCCACGAGGAGGCCGACCACTTTGGCACCCCCAGGGGAATTGTTTTACTCCAAATTTGACGCGTGTGGGCCACGGGCAGTAATGAATAAAACAAAACTGCTGGATAGATTTTAATCATTTTTTTTACTGAGTGACATAGGCTATATATTTTATACCCGTGCGAAGCCGGAGCGGGCCACTAGTATATATATAAAGTTAAGTTATATTCTCAGTATCAAAAGCTGTATATATATATATATATATATATATATATATATATATATATATATATATATATATATATACTATACTGTATACATACTATACTGGTATACAGTAAAACTTAAATGAATTTATATTTAAAACTATATAATGTCCTTAAAGGAATAAATTATTAAAGAAACAAAAATCTAAAAATCAACGTAATAATACCCAAAATTTATTATTTTTCTAAAACATTCCATCTTAATTGACTAAATCCGGCTTTCAGTGAATCTTAATCAGTTAAGTAGTCACTAGCTATTTGTAAATTGCATACAATCACAATAGTCCATTCAGCGCTAAATATAACCCGTTGAAATGCTTAATGGTAAAACAATTTAGTCATTGTGAAAGTGAAAGATCTTTATTACAATTTCGCGCGTGTTAATAATGAAGTCGCATTTGTCTTGCGCCGGCGCCTGTCGCTAACGATGCCAGCGCGAGCGCATACTGCGCACGCAACTGAACTCTCTATACAGGGTGTCCTAAATATATAATACGCAGATAATTAATGTATAGCTACCGGCTAAACACACGTCGTATTTTATCGGATGAGCATGAATAAAAACTAAAGACCTGCTAGAACCGGACACTGTAGGCGTCGCATGCATAGAATTCTTCCGGGCATCCGATGACGACCGGGCAGCGACGGGGAGTGCAAAGAAGACGCGCGACTAGCGCGTGCCCTCCCTTCGCCCGCTCCAACCAATCTCGAGTCGCGCCATGCGCAACGAGCCCATGAGTAAGTGCCCCGTATGGACTTTAAAATAGTCGGGCTCATCCGTTAAAATAAGGCGTAACTATAGCTGGAACCTATACATTAATTATGAATAACACTCACGATAGTTTAAATTCTAAAAATACGCAGATACTTTAAGATTTTATTTTAAATCATAACTATTCATTCAAATGTCGTGTGGTATCTGGTTGAGTAGAATAAACCAACCTCATTTCCTACCGAGGTATAAAAGTAGACTAAGGTAAGTCAACCCGCTGTGTGGTATCCGGCTGAGTAGAATAAACCACCCTCATTTCTTACCGAGGTATCGTATAAGGTGACTAAGATAAGTTGACCCACCGTGTGGTATCCGTAGTATAGACCCTCTTTCTGAGGTATCGTAAAATACAACTAAGATAACTTCACATCAGACAGGCGGCCGGTGGTAAAATATGTAGCCAAATCATCTGACATGTTTATAACATGTTGTGCTGACCCCGCTTATATAAGGTCAGGAGGATGTATGTAACTATTCATTACATTAAATAGTATTTACATACCAGCCGTATGTAATTTTCTTATATATAAAAAGGAATGTTTGTCTGTATGTTCTTTATAGACTCCGAAACGGCTGGACCGATTTTAATTAAATTTTCAGACAATCTTTATAATGATCTAGCGGATGTCCTATAAAGTTTGGTAACAATCGGAGCTTTATTTTTAATTTTATAGTTATATTAATATTAATGTAATTAAAATCATCAACCTGTAAATATGAGTAACATAAACAGTCCGCCATTTGGCCCAACCCTGTTGCAGTATGCAAAGTTGATTTGCTCTTACAAATACTGAGCGTACTTGTTAAAGTCATTGTCACGGATAAATGATATTGTCGCAAACAAGATGTATGTGTCTGCGAACAGGCCTCGATGGGGGCAATGAAATAAATAATTGGGATGAAATATAAGCTTGAATGTTTCACTGTCGTTTTTGTATTTTATTTGTAATACAGGAGTAGACTTCTTGGAGTTTAAGAACTTTGTTCTTGATGAGCATTCTTTATTCACCAATAATAAAATGTTCGTTTTTAAAATTTTTGTGTAATAATATAATGATAAAAATATAATATAATATGAAATAAATAATGTCAAAATAAGATTAATGAAAAATAGAATTATTAATGAGTCTATAGATATATCAATTATTTTTGAATTTATTATTTATCATTAATTATATTAGCTCCTTAGGAGACTTTTTTTCGAAAAAATGGTATCTTTGAATGTAGGATCTTATTGCGTCATAAAATAGTATGATTTAAAAATGGAATTGGGCTTAAAAATATTCTCATAAATGAAGAAAACAGATATTTATAAAATATAATGGTGACTTTTTTATAATCTCTAACAAGCAAATGATAATAACATGTTCATTAAAAATTAATAATATCTTCTCCAAATTCATCAGATTTCTTGATTAGCAATTCGTAACAAAGAACTTTATATCATATACGTTTTTCAGTAAAATATCGTCAAAATTTTACATCATTTTAAGGTGTAATTTAATAAATGCGAAGAAAAAAGTTTCTAACCCGTACAGTTGTAAGACTCAACTGTAATAAATTATTGAACATTCCAGAATATGCACGCGATACTTCTAATTACAGCTGTTTACCAGCGTTCAAGTCGCGTTTCGGATTCCTGCATATAGCATGAATATCAGAATCAGTAGTAGTCACGTTATGAGTTTACAAGTACATATTCTTTTTTGAATTTAAACTATCGTGAGTAGTATTCATAGTTAATGTATAGAACTGGCTATACTCACGTCTTATTCTATCGGGTTAGCCTGACTAGTTTCGAACCCATCCGGGGCTCTTATTCATGAGCTCTTTACACGACGTTATCGCGGCGGGAACTGCGTCCCGCAGCTCGCTGGGTGTGACTCGTGCGTGGCGGGGGTGCGGGGGGACACGGTGGCGGCGGTGACCGCACCTCTTCCAAGTGTTTCCTGTCGCTCTGGTCTTCGTCATCGCAGGCACGGATGAAGTTTGTGCACGCGACGCTTACGGTGTCGGGTTCAAACCGCTTCAGACCAGAGCGACAGGGAACACTTGGTAGAGGTGCGGTCACCGCCGCCACGATGTCCCCCCGCACCCCCGCCACCCACGAGTCGCGCCCAGCGAGCTGCGAGACGCAGTTCCCGCCGCGATAACGTCGTGTAAAGAGCTCATGAATAAGAGCCCCGCATGGGTTCGAAACTAGTCGGGCTAACCCGATAGAATAAGACGTGAGTATAGCCGGTTCTATACATTAAGTACATATTCATTTAAAGGTGTGCAATTTTGTAGGAAAACATTGTATGATAATCTTTATGATGGCTCCAACGATTTACATTAACTCATATACTTATCTTTGTCTAATAACAACTAAAATAGAGAGACAGATAATTAATCTCGTATACTTTTTTCTTTATTTTACACATTTTAGGCTGGTTTCCCTGTTCTAGTTAATAGCTCTATGAATGTGAGAGTCCCTTACTCAAGCTTGTTGCTACACTATAAAAAATAAAACTATAATTTGGTTATAGTCCGCTTGGTATTTTTACACTTTATACATGTACGTGGTTTTATTTGTCGTAGCAAATAAAATTTGCATGAAGCTGATTAAGTGCTAAGCGCCGAATGCTGATATAACGTGCTGAACTCTTCCAAAGATTGTTAAATCTAGCTCCAAAAGTGCTGAGTTAGCAGCACTTTTTCCATCTGCGATATTCTCTGTATGAGCGACAATAAAGTTACTATACTTATTCTTTCCACCGTCCGTACGTCCATCCGGGTCGAAGCGTTATATTCGTAAATAAATAAATTCACTCACATTCACAAATTCACAAGGAAAACATCGATAATTCTAGGGACATGTGTAACCTATTAATCCGCATTGGAGCAGCGTGGTAGGTCTTAGCTCTGGGAGCGACGCTACAAGCGTATTGAAATTTATCTCGTTTATTTCAAATCAAATCAAAACTTTTTATTAATGAAATCATGACATTACAAAGAAATATATAATAGTAAAAGATTGAATGTACGGAAATGTGACGTTCCAAATTTGAACACCACTAAGCTTCTACGTTGGTTTTCAGTAGCGACCATTGTTATTTAAATCTAAATCTTAATTTAAGTATGTCTTCGAGAAACGTTTAAACAGATGAGCTATGGGAGTCAGGATTTAATGGGCGACTAAGCTAATACTAATATCAAAAATTGGAGTCTATCTGTCTGTTAGGCCGAACAATCTGATGGAGCGATTTCGATAAAATTTATTTGGTATTGCTTATATACTGGGTTAACTCGTTAGACAAAAAAGTCCTGTTTGTTCTTCGGGTACGGGTTATAGGTTAGATAGTTAAAGGTATTAGCAGTATTTCCCGCCGCGATAACGTCGCATAAAGAGCTTATGAATAAGAGCTCCATATGGGCTTGAAACTAGTCGGTCTCTTCCGTTAAAATGAGACGCGAGTACAGCCGGTTCTATACCTTAATTATGTGTTTGCAATACTTCAGATAACACGAACAAAGTGGCGGTTACAGATCGGTTTTCATAAATGCGGTAGTTAAAATTATTCTGCGGTCTGCCGCAGATTGTTCGAGTATGTGAGCGAGAATAATGTATTTTAGAATCAACATCACCAGTTAGAATCCAAATTGGAATACGCTCGGCTGAACGTTTTAATTGCGCTCCGTTTAACTGAATTCGTATTTAAATGGAACACATTTATCAATACCAAGCAGACATTCGCGATGTCTTCAAATGTATGATTTAATTTTATTTGTTTTTTTATTAATACTGGCTGAGCGGCCAACGTTGGTTTGCCATATAAATTATAATGTAATATATGATTTTAGAATAACTTTCACCGTTTACTTAGCGCACTTGCGTGTGCTAGGAGAGCTTTAAATTTTGCTGATGTCGCAATATTTTTTATTACTGCTCCTCTCTTATTCATCTTAGCGAGATGTTTTAGTCTATAGCCTTCCTCGATCAATGGACTATCTTACATTCAAAGAATTTTACAAATCGGTAAAATAATTCTTGAGATTAGCGCGTTCAAACAATTAAACACACAAACAAACTCTTCAGCTTTATATATTAGTATAGATTAGTAGAGGTTACGACTTGATTTATTATTTTTGGTTGTTCTTCTACAACCAATAAAGGCTCAATGCTGGTCTATTCAAGAGTTCCATTTCCATGCCATTAAAATTTTAAGTCGTTGGACCTTTTTGGGATCACTTACCAACACTGTGTTTTGAAGTCGATCTAAAGAAGTGGGGTAATGTTACAATACTCCAGCACTTTGACACTCCAACCTTATTATGAACCCAACCTTCTTCCTTATGAATAAAAATGGTTTACAAATACTGTACGGGCTGTTACTACCTTGTACAATGTTTGTTTGATAGGTTGATAGAATTAAATTGATAGATTTAGTTAATATATTGACCGACACTTAATTGATAGTTTATTGATAATAATTTGATTGTACTTATAATGATATGGTATTTGAATTTTGTAATTTGTTAAGGATTTGAAAGGTTAAGCGCGCGCATTCGCTGGCGCGTCCATTTAGGCAATGTTCAATGTTCATGCGATATGAAAAATATAATATTAATAATATTACGATTATTTTATGGTAAAGGTTTCAAGACATCGACGCCATTATTGTAAAGCAGACAGCACACGTGCATCACATTTGTGAGTCGATTTTTCAGGATCAGTTTACAGTTCATAGGATAAAGCGTTATTAAGGAAAGAGAAGCGATTTTCACTGCTTTTATTAAATGTATTTTATATTATCACATATGTTGACTTAATATTCTTCTTTTAATATTCATTAATTTTTTTATGTAACAACACATAATAATATTAATTAGCTCATTTACGCTTATATGCTTTCTGTTTGCGTTACATCATTCGTATTCTTCTTAAAAATCAATATGACTTTTGATAATTGTGGGCTTCCGCAGAAGCTTATATTTAGAAGTTACTTTTATCAAAGCTATACAAATCACATGCTATATTTAAAGCATAGTTAAACACGGTAAAAGAGTTAATAAATATATAAATATATAACGTGATATTGATTATTTTTAAGTAGTTAAGGTTTTATATTAAAAACTTAACATATTACAGCGTATTTGGAGTAATGTTCTGATAAATTAAACTGGAAAAGAAAAATAATATTTTTATTATATTTAGAAGATTAAAAAATAGGAGCACTAATTGTTTATTTCATTTTATAACACCGTTTTTGTCCTAATAAAAAGCTTTTAACAATTTGGTATTTTTATCATTTTCTCTAAATAATGTTGCAAATTAATGTACCTACTTACATTTTATCAAGGTATTCAACTATAAGGTAAAAAAGTTTTATCCCTCTTAAAACGTTTGTTAATGATTTTTAACAATTACTAATAATTTATTTATTTTACGTTAAATACATAAATGTTACAAAACGACGATTCGTTACATTTAAAAAAAAATACTTAAAACGTTCGTTGCATTTGTCATTCACTCGCTCCTCTCATCGCTACAACCTCTTTCTAACGATTTATAATACAGGATAGAGTATCAGGCAGTTAGGTATACCGATAAACGCGAGAGGGTCACAGAAGCGTATAGAATACGAGCCTTCATAAATTAGTTTCCCAGTATACTCAATAAAATATTGGCAGCCATAGTTGAATTTATTTATGAAACAATTAATTATTGAAATGTTAAATAATTAAAAAAATATATATATGTAAGGCGATGAACCGACGCTCGTACTGTCGGGGACGGAAATGCGTGCTATTCACGAATACGGAAAGCATCGCGGACAGACGACGGGTTCCTCACGGCATTCCAGGTATGGATGTGCCGGACGGAGGATGCACCGTCTCAGACGCGCTAAGACGTAGTATTCCAGCAGGATGCACTTTAGAGCCCTAGGATCTGATAGCGATGTCGATCTAATGACATAATGTATGGGGACTTCTTATATTACTACGAAAGCACTTCGATAGCGCGGAGCAAACGACGAGTGGCGCCATCTAGTTTTGAGTGCGGAATCAGGTGTTCCTAGTACGTTGTGTTACATATATTAATTAATAATATTAATTCATATTATGCGCCGTGTGATATCCGGCTGAATAAAATAGTACCACCCTCATTTCTTACCGAGGTGTCGTAAAAGGCGACTAAGGTAAGTTGACGCACCGTGTGGTATCCGGTTAAGTAGAATAGACCACCCTCTTTCTTACCGAGGTGTCGTAAAATACGACTAAGGTAAGTTGACGTCAAGTTCGTAAAAACACAGCCAAAACATGTGACAGCATGTTTATAACATGTTTTCCCGACCCCACTTAGAGTGGGATAAGGGCAGGAGGATGATTAATTTTTACTGTTATTTAAATAAGATAGGAGCATCAACAAAAGCAATCATATTCTAGCAGATGTCCATGTAACGTGCACAAAGACCGCTTATCTAAAATCACGTATAGATGACACGTTAGTTTAGCATAAATACATAAATAGCATACAATTTCAAATCCAATGGAACGGATGTCGGGTCGTTTGATTTTAGAGGAACGAATTTGAATTTTAAGTCATTTTAAGAATACTTACCGTAGGGCCACGTTTGAAATCAATTATTTTCCTTTATATTAACAACTTTTTACAACCTTTGCTTTTTGGGTAAACAATCTAACGGACTGATATATTAATGCTATTATAATTCTAATTTGGTATATAATAGAAAATGGTAAGTATTTTTTTCATTATATTTACATTTTCTTTGACTTTTTGCAATTTCAGTATGTTCCCCTCTTCTACTACGAGAGGACTATAGTTGTAAAATACTTAATGAATATTTTTTATTTAATTTTATCAGTATATTTATATAATCATTATTTGTGATATATTATTGCGATAATAATCATCATATTTTGATACGAGCCAATGCTTTGTATATTTGTAGAATATTTGTATTAATTAAATCTGTATGTTTGTATTAATTAAATAATTATTTTCTTTTATTTTAACTTATTTATTTGTGTGGTATCCGGCTGAGTAGAATAGACGTCCTGATTTCTTACCGAGGTGTCATAAAAGACTAATAAGGCGCGATCTAGCAAGGTTTTATTAGAAATAAAATCATTTTGTCCTTGTTATCAGGAATTGAAATTACTCTTATATTGATTGAATAGAAAAGTTAATTTTGATGTCATTTGTAAAATTGTAATAGCTCAGTAGGGAACGAGCGGACTAAATAAGTGAAAATGCTCGATCGAGTCCTAAATATCACTTACTCTTTCTTTTTTTAGTGCATTTTTTATATCTTTAAAAAAATATCGTAACCACAAAGCTCGGTCACCCAAGTTCTATCTTTAATATTTAAATGAGTTAAACTTTTATGTATATAATATATATTTTCAAAATCTCGGAAACGGCTCCAACGATATTCCTAAAATTCAGCATGTGGGGAGTTTTGGGGGAGGAAAATCGATCTAGATAATCTGTTTTCGGGTTCTAAATTTTCTTTGAAATTTATGTTGAATACAATGACAATTTTTCGCTGTCAAACGTTAAGTCATGGTGGTTCATTTGGGGAACGGGCGGTCTATAGAGAAGTGAAAATACCTAGGATCGAGCCCCACCTGCCCTATTATTTTTCATTTCAATTTTTTTTTTAATTTTTTTTGTTTACATCATTTTAAAAATTACCGAGCAAGGCTCGGTCACCCAGGTACTTTTATTAGTATGTGATGTTGGAATATACGTTGTGGCCCGTGTATGTATAGTTTAAGAGCAGTCTTCCCAAATCAATAACATCGGACGCGTGGGCGCAGGAAGGGCATTGTATGCACATGAACAAGATGATCGCAATAAAACTGTGACAGTAAACAAACATCCGACTTTGGACATTTTTTGATATGGTAAATAGTATTGTTACAAAATACATAGCTTTGTTGGCATTAATTTATTCTACATATAGAAACGTCTACCTGAGCAAATATGACTTGGAGAAATATTGATAATCCTATTCTACTCTCCTGGGCTGAAATAGTCCAACTTTGCGACAGCGCGACGCTTACGAGAGGGTCACAAGTACAAACCAATGAGTTTTAAACTAAAGTCTGTTAAAACTAATGTGTCAAATTGATAATATCAATTTATCGCACGCTTTTCGGTGAAGGAAAGCATCGAGAGGAAACCTGCGTATTTTTATAGAATTCTGGGGATATGTATAACTTACCAATCTATATTAGAACAGCGTGGTTTTAGCTGTATCCTTATCTCTGAAAACGGAAAGAGGAGGCCCATGCCCAGCAGTGGGATAATAACACAATAATATTTATTTTACTTATTCTACTCTATATCTACTTACACACAGAGATTTAGACGTCGTAAATAAGGGCTGTATTTTAATATAAATAGAAATTATATATTTATATACACGGCTGCCCGTGCCTGAAGTAACTTAATAGTTGTGTTTTGAGTGACAGACAACTTGAAATTTATAAATATATATATATCATCATACTCCTGCCCTTATCCCACTCTAAGTGGGATCGACAAAACATGTAATAAATGTCACATAATTCGGTTAGTTATTTTACGACCGGCCGCCTGCCTTGAATCAACTTGCTTTTGACATCTTTTACTAAACCTCAGTAAGAAATGAGGGTGGTCTATTATACTCAACCGGATACCACACGGTGGCTCAACTAACTTTATTCGCCTTTTATGACTAGGTTAGAAAGAGCTAGAGATTCTATTCAACTGGATACCGCACGGCTGTCATGTATAACATTTAAATAAATATGGAAATATCCAGACTCGAACAACCAACAAATTGTTTTTAAAAAGGTCCCTCGGCGGGAATCAAATCCGCGACCCGCCTGTGCTAAAGACAAGATCACTGACACCTGTACCAAAGGTCTAGTAAGTTTTACTTACTATTAAGATCATTTAATTTTTTTTTTAAGAACAGCGATTTTTTCTACAATATGAAGGATATTTTAAAACATTAAACTTTATCTTGCAGTTTAAGAGTAATGTTACCCGGCAAGAACTTTTTGTCAGACGCAGCAATAGATAAAAAGTCATCTTTTATTGACTCCGTAAATCCTTTAAGATTCATAGCTGTTAGTTTAACTGCTTTTAAGATTAGTTCAGTTAATTTTGACTGAAAAAAAAATTTAACATTGTAACTTTATTTTATCTGAGGATTTCAAGAGGTTATCACAATAGAAAAGTTATTTCTAGAAATTCTTTAGTTATGCGTCATACAAAAATTTGAACTGAAATTATAAGTGAAAATTTTGGACCAGATCTTACTTAACTTCTGTTTCTTGTTATCCGACATTAACATTTTCATTCACAAAAATTTTCGAATTTATGATTGTAATATTTAAAATTCCATAAAACTAAATTAATATATTTAGCTAGGGTTTAATGGCCACCGAAATTACTGCATAATTAAGTGTCAATTATTAGATGTATAGGTATATTCACTGTAAAAATCGCACGCTTAGTATTAAACTGACCTAATTCCAAAAAGTTTTTCGGCAAATTGCAATAAAGCGTAGTTATAAAACTTGCGATAATTAAACACACCCTTAACATTGAAGAGCAAGAAGAACTAGTTTTTAAAAAATGCGTTGTGGCATAGATGGCATAGAAATAAGGATAAAAAGGATTGTACTATTTTACTTTTTCTATCTCTTTTCTAACAATATGAAATACAATAAAGAAATAAATAAATACAATGTATCTAACTCAAATAGGCCTAATTTTGAATTAGAATTCCGCACTAAGCGTGCGAAACAAACAAACTCTCAAATTTACAATATTAGAATTACATCACTAATATTATGAGTCTAAATAAATAAATCCACTTTATAACTCTGTATCAATGATTTGGAAATCTTTTGAAAATTTTAGTTACAGTTGTAACTAACCAGCGCTTGATATTTTTAATTATCATTTAATCTAATCCATTAAAAATTATACGGCTGACCGCGATCCAAGCAATGGTATCATTAAAGTAGTAATGGGAACCGAATAGTCGGCCAAATCGTAAAATTTTATGGAAACCATAACCATCAGTATTTCATGGATTGTTGGTAAGTGTCGCATCGACGCCTTCGTGGTCGTTTAGACGTATTATGAGTTAAATAAATATTAGTGCCATTATACTAATTGCTATCCTTATGTTTTTTCAAATTAGTGTTTATATGTTCTCAACGATTCTTTGAGTATCATAGTTTCGAAGTTATTTTAATGTTTTTTAACCGTAGATTGCCATTTTAAAATGATTAAACTGACAGTGAATTCGTGTATATTCCAGATATAAGAAAAAGTTTTTTTGGAAATTGTGACCACCCATTATTAGGTCGGTTCGCTATTCCCATGATTTTTAAAAAATACTAGCTATCCAACGCGTTTCTGTGGTTCATACTGGTTTCGAATTCCCTTCGAAACAACTATTTATTTAAAAAAATCTCCTATCGCCACCAAACTTTACAAGATCATCCGCTGGGTCATATAATGATTATCTGAAAATCTCATTATAATCGGTTCAGCTGATTCGGAGTCTATAAGGGACTTAAATTCATTATTATAATATATTTGATAAATAAAAATATTTCTATGAAGATACTAAAGATCTGGTTGTCGATTAGTGAGACCGCATGACCTTTACATGGAAATCAAGTGTGCATACAAGTACCTAAACAAGCAGACTATAATTCCTGGATATGTGACCTATCAATTCACGTTGAATGAGCATTGTGGGTCAAATCCTAATACTCTTCTAAAAAGAGAGAGTGAGGTCGCTCCGTTACAAATATACCAACGAATATCAGTTTTCCGTTTAGGGCGTAAACATCAGGCGTAGTTCCATCATCAAATATTATTCCAATAATATCAAAGTTTTGCTAAAGAACCAAAAAACTTTAGTTTCCAACAAATTTCTAAAGAAAACATGATCTTTAACTGAACGATAATAAAAGTCATATTTGTGCGTTATATTTGTTTAATTTAATTTACATATCTTGCAAGGGTTGAAGACGGATGTGTCTCATGAATTATGCATCAATTGTGCAGGATAATCACATTCGATACTGTTTGTTAGTCAAATAAGCTATTGTACATGCTAACATCTGATATCGATATATTGGAACTTTGGAACTTGTAGGGTAAGTTGTGTATAAACTTTATCGTCTTTCTGGGCCTCGATTGCTTCTTGGCTCGCAAGCGATTTACTCTACCCTCAGCAAATTTTGTCTACGTTATTATTATTAGTACGAGTATGAAACATTCAATATTATGTAATCTATTGAATCTTTCTAGTTTTTGGATATTGTTATCTTAATATAAGTAGATACAATATAAAAAAATTGTAGGTAGCTAGACCAACCGCTTAACCTGTCCTTTTCCAAAAATTGTTTGATCGCTTCATTGCTTTGATATAACTAAAATAGTTTGTTTTCCATCTCATCAAGCACCACAACATAATAGTTGTGGTGCTTGATGGATCTTACCTATTTCTATATTATGCACTTGTTTCATCAGCGTTCAATCATCAAGGTAGAACCCTGATGATTAATTCACGGTTGCTGGTGTCGTAATGCAATAATGTACGCGTAGTTATTCTTTTAGGGATCCTAATTTCCTGCCATCGGTTGTTTATGGACTTCCATAAATATTCTTGATCCAAGCGGCACAGGACCGTATGACTTAGGATAATCTTAAAGAGACCGAGAAAAGACAATCTTGTCCAAAGCAGTGGTCCGGTCACACAGAAGGTACCCTAATGATGATATTGCCGACATCAGTACTACGCTCATCCTCTTTTTTCAACTTCGATTTTTCCCTCTCAACTTTGTCGTGGTACCTCCAAATTCATTCAGTAGTAGAAGTCGTTTATTTATTTCTTTCTTTTTATACATATATTTGGAAAAGAGAGAAAACGTAAAAAAGCACATGTATAAAGGCGGACTTATCCCTAAAAAGGATCTCCAGTCAACCTTTGAATAACAGAAGAAAAAGGACAAGTATTGAAGAAGAAAGGATCAACAGTAATTTTATAGATCAAAATAAAAATTGCATTGACGTGTGCGGTCTAATCTAATGCTTAATACTTTAATGTATATAAACTTTATTGCCATCTAAAGAACACATCATTAACATGAGTGAACATAGTTAAAACGGAACATGGGTTCGGTAATCAAAACAATGGGATTATAAATTCTGTTGGCGTACATGGACACTCATACGTCATGGCTAGTTTATGGTGTGAATGATTCGAATTATAATTTGTTTTCAAATTCCCAAAGCATTGAAACTATAGAAAAAAAGAGTTTTAACTTTTTCCCGTGAGATTTGGTTTTTTGTTTCTGTTACTGTATGAACCATTCTTTTCAAGAAAGCTTAAATTATGCTGTATTAAGCTTAGTGTATTTAAGTCAGTAATTCATTTTCGTATAAGTTATTATTTATATTTACAGTTAAACATATACAATTTAAATGTTTCCACATTCAAGTATTATAAATTTAACGAAGCCTCTTAGAGTTTCGAAATTGCAAATTCCATGGGATCATTAGGGTTGAATTAATCAAAGGGCAGATAGCCCTTACCCAATGCATAAGGTCCCTCGAAAACCCTTAAATTGTATTGTCAAACCAACAGTCGTTAGTGGAATAGCTTTTCTAATCACCATGTGTTATATTGTAAACCAGACAAATCAAGAGTCACAGTGTAATGAAAACATTTAGCCGATATACTGGCTTCTTGCAGTATATCCAATAAAAGAAGGGATTATTTGAGAATGTAGAGCTCCGAATTTGTATAAGGCACTTGAAGTGGGACTGATACTAAAATGGACCATTGCTATCACGTAATTAAGCACCCAGACCCCGATGTTCAGCGAACCATAAGAGGGCAGTTGCTGGAAATAGCTGAGGAATTACACAAACTAGGATCCGTTACTGAAATTTGAACTCTAAGTTTATAGTATTAAAGTAGAAAATTAATACATAAAGTAATAAATGATACAGCGGGTAAATCGGGTAATGGGATTCCATATAAATAACATTTCTTTGGATATTGATTAAAAATTCATTTATACAGTTCATCTTAAAAACGTTGCCTTAATCCGATATTTGGTTATGCTTTCCTTGATATTAGAACTTTTGAGCTATACTCTGCACATTTCGCCCACTGAATTCTGTAAGGCCGTTAGGGCTAAGAGAAAACTATCCATTAGGAGATTCAGTAACTTTGAGGTGCCTATCTACAAATACGGCAATTTTAATAGTAAACTATCTGGCTTTCTATTCTGGCTCATGGCTTTGCCCGTGTGTAAATCAGTGTGTCACGAAGTTTTTCTCGTGCAAATTCCGACATATATAAGTATTCCGACATATAGTTTTTTTAATTTATTAAAAAAAACTATATGTACATAAATTGTCCATGGACATAAAATTTTAATCTTCGATAAGGATAATGGCTATGAAGCCGAACTTTGCACCCGTTAGCTTTGTTTGTTAATTTATTATAGAACCCTACTTGTGGTGATTCGGCCAGCGTTACGATTACAGGATTTGAGGATCCGAAGTTTTCTCATTAAGCTAGATTCGAATGGCTTGCTTCGAGGGTATTTGCGAAACTAGATTTCCCCGTACATAACAGAAGGTAAGGTACATAACACTAAGGTCTAAAATAGCTTCTTATTTGTGCATTTTTGCATTGTTATTAATATAATCATATTTTAAATCTACCTAATAATTATCGAATGTTAATTGATTAATAGTTATTCCTGATATCTGATGAATTAATTCTACTTTCAACCCTTATTAAATAAGCTATAAGATAAAGAGCTCTATAAATATATTACAAATATGCATTATCTTATATAATTTATATGTCTTAATATTATAAATAGAAAGAATAAGTGCATGCAACTCATAGAGCTTCGTATACCCAATGTTCAATTTATCTAGACTTGTGACATACGACACTATCATTTCCTTAACTAGTGTATATGGACCAAAAATAATATTACAACCTTTTAAATTCACATTTATTAGCTGGGACAGTTAGTAGTTTTTATAAAAGCATGTTTTATTTCCATTTTGTCCAGAATATGACATTAGGTTTAGGTTTGGAAGGTTGCTTTAATACATGCATCGGAAACAAAGCAATTGCTTATATAAGTTAACGTTGAGGTTATAAATTAATTTATATATTGTCACAACTTGATTTAACCACAGAAGCTAACACTTAAACGCGCTAAGTTCAATTTGTGGTAACTTTTACTTTAATCAGTTTATCACTAAACAAAAAAAACAAAATTCCTTTTTCCTTTTTTTGGGATCCTAAATTACAGATTTGTTTAAAAAAAACATAATTACAAAAAGTCTTAAGAGTTTGGATCGATAAACCCCAACAAAAGATATTTCAACGGAAACTTATTTTACTGGATACAAAAGCTGGCACCCCAATTTGAAATAATTAATTTTCAAACTCGAGTTAACTTAATTTCCTCGCGCTTATATAAACAGCTTTCTTTAATCAAATTTAATGGTTGTATATCTGTAAATACGACCGTAACCTAACGGCACCATGATAAAACAACAGAAAGAAGACAAATCGTTTAATAAAGGCTTCCGTTATTGCGCGAAAATCGGACCGCTCCCACGACGTTCAACATGCCGCAACAAAATAAATACTCAAAATAAATTATCCGTTTTCAATAAAACAACGTATTTGCTACACTTGAATATAACGCTGGATACATTTAAAGTATCCTGAACTCTAAATCTACAACATACGGTTGTAAATGAATTGATCAGCAAAAAATAGCTATGCCACGTGGCACGTTTGATCAGGGCTGATATATTTTCCAAACCCATCTTTCGCGCTTAATCGAGCGCTGGTAAACATGGTATTTTTCGCAACCCAGAAAATATCGATAGGGTAAGTGTGCATTGTGTGAGATCTCGACGAAAAGATGGGGTTCCCACGAACAAATATGTTTCAGGCGACTGGTAACATTAATCATGCATTGAGTACCAACACAATACGCTTAATGGTACGTTGTGTCGAATGAACTGCTGATGGGTCTATATATTTCTAAATGTACGGTAGCAAGGTGAACAATGAGCATTGTCTCAAACATTCAACAATTTATCATATTTCTATCGCAAGATCTCTCTTAGAAAATGTAATTGATGGTAAGTATGATTGAAACGGCACTCGTCGCCTGTGGCTACTCCAGATACTCTCGTCCATTAATATAAAACGATAAATAGCTTTCTGTGTCTGTAAATATACTATTATTGATAATAAAACATTTACTGAGCACGGTTTAACTTTTGCCCGATAAGACGTTCATGGAAAAGTTTCTTCTGCAGAATAAAACCTTGTTTGGCCTACTGTAGGGTGCCTTATTTGAAAGACAGATTTTAATAAATGGAGCATGTATAACGAATAAGGGAAAGATTAAAAATTGTCTGCGCCGATCAATCAAATGACATCGACGGCGATACGAAGCGATTCTTGTTTGCATAACGGATACTGTCGGGAAATATTATAGTGGAGAACATTATGGGCCGATTATTTAATATGTACTAACATTTTTTACTTACCATTATAAAAATAGAAGTTTTATACGTGAATTTGCTCGCGTTCAGTTAGTTTAGTTATTTACAATATTATGAAGCAAAATGCCATCTTCAGGAATAAAAAAAAGCAATGCCCAGTTTGGTGAACAATTTTTTTTTTTACATTTACACACACGTTCAAAGTAAGTAACTTAATACTTATATTATGTGTGAGATACAACTGGTGAATATCTACTTATATAATTTTTAAATATATATATGCCTAGGCTCGAAGAACCAATAAATTGTTAATGGATGTTGTCTCTCAAGCCGCGACCCGCAGAACTGAAAGCAGGATCGCTACTCACTGCGACAACGGGCCAGTCAAAAAAAGTCAAGAATGGTAATTCCACTATAAAATTCGTCCATGCTCAACACCATATGCGTTTTTCAAGGATTAATATAATTCTAAGCTTTATAATTTTTAATTATTAGGTACTTGGTAATTTCACTTATAATATTTAAAATAACAGAAACTCTATAGATTTTCTTGTTATTTACAGCCTCTTATGATCCAGAAGATTGATTGAGATTCCAAGCGACACGAATTACTCATTTCAATATTAGACGCTGACAAGCGCCCACTCGCGTTTTGCAATATTGCGTTAATATCTGATATCCTTCTTAAATCTATACTAATATATAAAGTTGAAGAGTTTGTCTGCTGAATGCGCTTATCTCAGGAACTACTGGACCGATTTTAAAAATTTGAAAAATTTAAGTGTAAGATTTAAGTGAAAGCTATAGGCTATATAACATCAAGCTACGATAAATAGGAGAGGAGCAGCAATAAAAATTATTTGGAAAACGGCAAAATTAAATGTTTTGCGTGTGCTAAGTAAACGGTGAAAGTTATTCAAAAATCTCTTATAATTAACTACTTTTATGATCAAAATTTTAATTCGTGTAAAAATTTGAGACACTAATTTCCATGCGGGCGATTCTGCTGTCACAGCTAGTTAGTACATTTCAGTATGATCTAGATTATTTAAACGTTAACTCACGCTATATTCGTACTTGTAATTTTCTAAAGCAAACCTGAATGATTGGTTAGTTTTAACATCAATAATTATAAATGAATCTTTTATTTCTTCACAAGCATTACAAACTTCGAAGTAATGTGGAGCCTTCTTTTAAGCATGGATATACTTGTATTATACTGTACATTTGGGTGTGTAAGAGTGGATGTGCTTGATTAAGTGTGTGCTCGCACGCACCTACTTGTTTGTATGTGTTTGAGTGTATGAGAGAGAGATAGTATGTGTTTGTGTGATAAAGAGAGAATGTGTTCATTGATACGTAATTATTCTTATTTATTTATTTTCAATTTATACTTACACCATTGAATATTAAATGGATCACATTGACAAAATAAAAAAGTTAGAGCCCGAAAGACTGGTAGATATAGATAGCAGTAACTTCGTCGTAAAATTTATAGCGTTTAATACGAATGTTTGAATTATAAATATAATAGCTTCGCAGGTATCACTAGTTTAATGTTCACGTAGAACCCAATGTAACATAAACTAGGAGTATTATAGTATAGACCATAGATATATATAGACTGTAGTGGCTATTGAAATAAAATCGTATATATATTTGCTTACATTTGTCTATCGTAACGCAGCGCAGGCGCTTGGTGAACACATCACCTAATTGATCAGCTAGTCGACAGATTACAAATAAATTTCCCCATCTATCAAAATGTTAACAATCGAATTTGAATCTTATTAAAATACAAACTAAGTCCAAATTATATCCAAATTATAAAATGTACGTGCTGTATAGGAGGTGTTGTGTGCACTTCCTATGGAATATTATCTTTGCCTTATATTCATTATGTTAAATCAAACTCCTAGCTTAAGACGTTGTAATAAGGTTGAATTTTATATGAAAAAAGCTTTTGTAACGTGTAATGGTAATGTTCTTATTTATATTCAAATGAGGCCTATACAAACTATTAATTCAAACATATCCGTTTTCTGTTAGCGCGATAAAAATAATTAGGTGGGTATTAGCTTTCGTTAACCTGCTCCCAGTGCTGTGTACACACGCTTTGAGTTAAAAAAGCTTTTAAATGCTAACATAAATATTGATTTTAAAAACGACATGCTGATTCTGCAAAACATTATTTCGTATTGCCTTTTTGGTACCGAAACGGGTAATGAAAATCAACTTTTTCAGTAGGTGATCTAATTCATTATTCCCACTCTGAGTGTTATGAATATGTTGTAACATTATTTGCTTGCCTGTCGTCAACTTTCCTTAGTCGCCTTTTTCGATACCTCGCTAAGAAATGAGGGTGGTTTCTTTCTTCTACTTAGCCGGATACCACACGAAGGGTCAAATTACCTTAGCCGACTGTTACGACACCTTGGTAAAAAATGAGGGAAGTCTTTTCTACTTAGCCGCATACCACACGACATTAGTAGATAATTATAATAGTTTTAAATTTAAATACTTGTACCTACAAAAGACAATGCTGAATAAGCCTGTAAATGATAATTATTAATGTATCTACAATATATTGTTTGCTGCATTCTGGCAGATATCAGGAAAGTGTGGTATATATTTAGTTACTAACTATTGTTAACTTTTTTACTTTAATTTTTATAGTAAAAGTAAAAAGCAAAGTAGTAGAATAGTATAGAGGTTTATTGCCTTACGATGATTATCGTCTCCGAAAAGCGTATGATTTTTTAACTCCATTCCCTAATTTTTACATTACAAAGTGTAGTGTGTTAAAAGTAAAAATAAAGTAACGGCCTGTTACAATCCCACGGCTGGGCATATAGCCCTTCTCTCTAAGTTTTTAGAGAAAAGTTTGGAGCTAAGACCTATCACGCCGCTCTAATGCGGATTGGTAGGTTACAAATATTATAAGGATTTTCTACAGATATGCAGGTTCCCTTACAATATTTTCGTTCTTCGATTAAGCGTCTGATAAATTGCAATTATCAGTTAGTTAGACACAAAGGTGTTAATACAAAACTAATGTGTGTATTATTTTATTACCCGAAACCGATTCTTACGAATTCTGCATGTATCAGGTATGGGAACGAATAGTACACTCTACATTTAGCATTACATATATTTTCTTTTATCGCGGCTTACAGCAAAATAATATTCTCATTAGTTTTGTATTATGGACCACTGCAAAGTAACGCCTAATTCTATAAAGTTTTAATAGAAAACCTATAGGTGCCTGTCCGTTTTGTTATTTTTAAACCCGTGACCCCCTCGAAAGAGTCGTACGGTCTGTCTGCTGTGCTATTACAGCTTTGGTTTAATTAACTAGTTGCAACTAGGTTAAATAAGCACCATTTATAGTTCTCCTTTGTCGTATTTCAAAGTAAGTTTTATACTGTTTTTTGTGGTGACACGGTGTGTTGAATAAAACCGAAGTTTAGTTATTTGTCGAGTGTCGACGGGCCCAGTCTAAACATGTCCGTCTGTCTGCCTTTGTTTGTTTGTTCTGGGGTTATTTTGTTTATACAGTTGTCCTGCGGTAAACTTAATAATAGATTTTGAATCCATTAATGTTACCAATTCATCAGTTCTAGTCAATCTTTTATTAGAAACGATATTGAAGATCTTGGTAGATGGCAGTAGCTTTGTTTATGTCTATGATATGTGAGGCTCTTTTCATAAAGTATTAAGAAACAATTCAAGCGTAAACATTTTTTACGTCATAATTTTCTTTAACGTGTGCCAAAAACAGACGTTATGACAGATTTTTTTTCAATAATCCGCGTTTGTTGAGATTGTTTATGCCGTCTGGTATCAGTATGAGTAGAATAGACCACCCTCATTTCTTACTGAGGTGTCGTATATGGGCGAGTCAGGTAAGTTGACTCGCCGTGTGGTATTCGGTTGAATAAAATAGATTACTCTTTCTTACTGAGGTGTCGCAAAATACGACTACGGTAAATTGACGTCAGGCTGGCGGCCGGTCGTAAAATACCTAGCCAAATTATGTTACATGTTTATAACATGTTGTGCCGACCCCATTTAGAGTGGCAAAAGGGCAAGAGGATGATGTCGACATATAAAGCCACTATTTACATACTTGTAATTAACGATCGCAGGTGGCCTTTAGGTATCTTCGTTTTTATGGAGTTTAGTGAACTGGAGTTTCAAAGTTGGATACTTTTTGCGCGTTTAAATCAAGCATAAAACTTTTCTTTTGCTACTTAAATACCATTACCAAGTAAACAAAGTAATATGAGAGGTTACAAAAAGTTTTCGATTTATGTGTCGTGACTCAGTAGATTTAGCAACTCATTCGATGGTCTCGGTATTCGATTCTACTATAAAATTCCGCAATCCATACTAGACCAGTCTAAATTAAATATGTTTAATAGATATGTTAATACGTAAAGCACATTACAAAATTGAAGATTATTTGGATGATAAAAATGCCTGGATTCGAAAATCTTTTCATGTTCATACAAAGTAAATAGCGGCCGGTTACTATCCCGCTACTGAGAATAGGCTTCTTCACTCCGTTTTTGGGCAGAAGGTTTGGAGCTAAGATCTACCACGCTGCTCCATTGCGGATTGGTAGGTTACACATATCTCCAGAATTCTCTAGAGATGTGCAGGTTTCCTAACGATGTTTTCCTTCCAGCCATTGGTGTCTGTCCGGGTTTGAACCCGTAACCTCCTCGAAAGAGTCGCACAGTGTTACCACTGGGCTACCACAGCTTCCATACAAGCTTCCATATAAACTTCATACAAGACTGCGGTTTAATAATGTAAAATTGAAAATCAACAAAAGATTGACCGCCGATTTTCTTTCTGGTTCTTCTCGATAAGCGCAACATTCCGAACCAGTTGTAGCTTCATTAAGCATATTGATCCTTGACGATTCAAAAGTGCTTGAAAGAGCTTATTTGAATAAAGATTATTTTGATTTGATTGTATTTGAAACTGCATTGCTTCCTAAAAGAATAATGATATATTACTTTCTACGAAATGTCTGTCACACGCTGCGTAGTATTACCCTCCCGTTGCATTGTTTGCTTTATATTTATGAAGCTAATATTTTTTTATTTATTCAAGGGTTTTTTAACACTTACCCTATTGTTACGTGGGAGTTTAATTCGAGGGGAATGGTATATCAAATTATGACAATAGAATGTTATTATATTTGATATTTGCCGTTCGTTTATTCTATTATGCCGAATTTAATTGTTATAGCCCTTATTTAAGGATTGCTTTGGTTGAAAAATTATTGAACACTTAAATGGATCTGATATGGAAGAATAGTATATTTTTTTTATTTACAACATAAATGTACAAGTTATATCTATCTTAAATTAATTACACGCTAGGACTATACAAATCATGACCACGTGGAATGGTCCCAAGAATGTTGACAGAGTTTCCGCGCTGAATAGGGTCTCAACTTCAGACGGCACAAATATATAACTCTCGATGAGAGATGCATACTTCAGCCGTTTGCCGGTTTCGGCCATTTCCGCCGCTGCCCCCGGGACTTGGCGCTGTTTCCCTGATATGGGACGAGGCTAACGTATCAACGCATATTGCGTCCCACACTAGGGCCTGTCCCCGTTCCCAAGAAACTAGTGTCAAGCCGTCTGGTCTCTTGCCATCACCCCGACACATCCCCGAAGCCTCGAGAAGAGCAGGAATGTCGACGGAGGCAACAGCTCTTTTGATGGTATAAATATTTTCGTATTTGGAAGAAAAAAAAAAAAATCCTTAATATGTTTAGACAAAGTATCCGATCATTCAAGGACCACATTTGTTTGAATAATGGCAACCACCGGCTATTCCCTCTACCCCTAATTTCCCTCTACACCGATTTTAACTCGCGAAACGCAACGTACACGCACAAACAGCAATCTTCCGAAGAACTTGTGTTTTGTGACGAAAACTATTTATAAAGTATCAGATGTCCAGAAGCCAGATCCGATCCCGTAATGGTAAAAAGCACTTTTCTGCGCATAATACCCTTAGGGTGTTCATCAGATATTTGTAAAACAAATAAATAAAGCCCTCATGGATTCTAATATGAAATATTAGAAGTAATTTCAACTCTTTAAACATTTTATATTCTAATACGGCCAAAGTTTGAATCTGCTAAGTTACAGATGAGCATTAAGGGAATAAAGTTCCGTTTTACATATCTAACATGGGAAGATGAATTCTCGACCAACGGGTAGAAATAAAAAGTAAAGTAACGGTTTCTTAGCAGCTATTTTTGTATATTCTACTGACTATATTTAGTCAATATTATAATATTTTTACAGCTTATTTTTTATATTTATACTTTTTATGTTCTTTTTTTACATTTATATTTTTATATGTTTACCCCCTTATTGTGATTTTTATCTGGTCCTTTAATCATGGGTTGCCTGGAAGAAATCGCTCTTTAGCGATAAGGCCGCCCATTTTATTTTTATTTATTTATATACTTTATTGTACACCACAAAATTTTATGTCTTGTATTGTATGGTATGTCTTGAGCCCATTGTATGTCTTAACCATGTTTATAAAAATGTTTCATGTTCAAACTGTTTTTCTTTTGTATGGATTATGGTGTACAATAAAGTATATTTCTATTTCTATTCTTATTTTCCCGACCTCCATTTTTGGAGAGGTATTGGAGCTAAGATCCATTATGCTGTTTCAATGCGGATTGGTATGTTACCCAAAATGCTCTAGAGAGATTCAGGTACTTGCATATCTAAAAACGGTAAGTGGAGGCTTATGCCCAGCAGTGGGATAGTTACAACGTAACTATACGATCGACGATAAGTAAACGACGATAAAATAACTTACGATAGGTAAAAGTTTCTTTACTTTTTATGCTGGTTTCCTCACGATGTTTTCTTCTATCGAAAGCGTGTGATAAATTGCACCTATGAAGTAGACACATAAGTTTTACCTAACACAAAAACTCATAGGTTCTGTCCGAGGTTTGAATCCGTGACCCCGTGACGTATAAATAACGGGTATTTAGACCTACATGTAAGAACAAAGCTCAGAATAGTTATGGTACTACAAATAAAGCTTTCATTGCATCGTTTGTATAACAAGGCAGAGTATAAAGAAATATTTACTCTGAACATAATGAGCGGCCGAAGGGCTAATTTGATATGGGAGAAAATTGCCTTGTAAATACATTGCGATGGTAATTGTATGAACCGGTATTGAGATAATCAATGGTAAGCAGCGAACGGTAATTCCTTAAGCATACACTGCGTAACAATTTTAATGGAAGTAAAAAGAATCTGACCTTCTGGTATTGGAATTGTTACAAAGATGAAATTTAAACCGTGTGGCATCCGGCTGAGCAGAATAGACCAACCTCAATTCTTACCGAGGTGTCGTAAAAGGCTACAAAGGTAAGTCGACCCTCTGTGTGGTATCCGGCTGAGTAGAATTGACCAACCTCGATTCTTACCGAGGTGTCGTAAAAGGCGACTAAGGTTAGTTGACCCACCGTGTGGTATCCGGTTTAGTTGAATAGACCACCCTCTTTCTTATGTAAAATACGGCTAAGTTAAGTTGACGTCAGGCAGGCGGCCAGTCGTAAAATACGTAGCCAAATCATGTGACACATGTTTATAACATGTTGTGCCAACCCCACTTAGAGTGAGTAAGATGATGATAGCTTGTTAGAGATTTATTAGTTTTTTAACATAAAATTCCTTTCTTCATTAATAATTTTCAGGTTGTCGTTACAGCTTACAATACTTTAATGTATATAGATAATCACGAGGGATATTCTTCATCCCTTATTCGCTTTTAAGGGAGTAAGGCCATTTCCAGAGGTTAATATATTCTTATTACACCATATTTTTCCTCCCTAAATTGTGATTTAAATTTACGATTACGGCTAAAGCACTCTACATCTAATAGCGTAAGCTGCAAGGAAAATAGCTTATTTTTTTCAATTTTGTAATGTATGTAGTCTCGTTAGCACATGCATTTTTACAGACTTTTAATTTTTTTTTTATTTCTTAGTCTAAATAGTATGTATACACAAATAAGTTTCTGTGACCTTTGGTATGTATAAATAAATAAATAAATAAATATATGGGACACTTACACACACGGTCGTCCGTCCCCAAAGTAAGTAACTTAATTCTTGTGTTATGGGTGACAGACAACTGGTGAATATATACTTAAATATTTTTATATACATACTTAAATACAAATATACACCCAGGCTCAAAGACCAACAAATTCATTTATAGAAAATGTTGGCCCTCTGCGGGAATCGAACCCGCGACCCAGCTGCTGAAGCGAGCTGAAGGCAGGGTCACTACCCACTACGCCAACGGGCCATTCAAAATGTATTATTTGATATTTAATATATGAGACACACACGGCCGTCTTCCCCAAAGTAAGCAATTTAATACTTGTGTTATGCGACCCGTGGAGCTGAAGCCGCTCACTGCTAACTCCGCCAACGAGCTACTCAGAATTTATATGAATTAATTGCAATAAAAATGTAGGAAATGAGTAAATCTAGAAAATAAGTAAATCTAGCAAAAGCGTCCAAAACTGTTTAGTACATTAAGAAAATATCGACCACATACTGACAGACCTAGATAATTTCTGTACATGTATTGCGGGTCTCTTATACATATATTCAATAGACACACAACACTTAACGAATAGATTACAAAGCATCAGATGTTTTGATCAAAGTCTTAAGGATTATATCAAAACAAAGTGGAAAATACAAGCAACAGTGTACAGACTTCAAGACAACTGTGGAATCCACTCAAACTCCTTCACCATGTGAATTTGAACCTTAACAGAAATACTATAAGTTTAAAATCGAATAAAATAAGTATTAACTTGTTTGAGACTTGACGCAGGTGGAGAGGAACTTCTGGTAAATGGAAGTTCCGTCTTCCTGTACAGGTTAATTATTCATGCTTAAGCTTAAGAAACTTATTAAACGGATGTACAATGTACTACGTCTAGGGATTATAATGTGTGTACTTAGAACTAAGTACCTGTTAATTTTGTAATAAGCACATGGTTTCCATTTTTTTCCATAGTCAAAATGCTGGTACCAACTAATCGCACTGGTTCGGACCCGACCGTGACCAAAAATACACAACAAATACTAAAAACTGGTGTGGTTCACTGTTTTTATATTTTTTAATGATTTTTTATATTTATTTGATCTTCTTCTTCTTCCTGCCCTTATCCCACTGTAAGTGGGGTCGGCACAACATGTTATAAACATGTTGTCACATAATTTGGCTACGTTATTTACGACCGGCCGCCTGCCACATCATCTCACTTTAGTCGTATTTTACGACACCTCGGTATGAATGAGGGTGGTCAATTCTACTTAACCGGATACCACACGGTGGGTCAACTTACGTTAGTCGCCTTTTAAGATACCTCGGTAATAAATGAGGTTGGTCTATTCTATTCAGCCGGATACCACACGTGGTTTTTTTTGTATTTATTTGATATAGAAAATATTTAAAATTATAATGTAAATTTGTATATAAATAAATAAAAGAAAATTATGATAATTTATCAATTTTCATCTTCACTTTACGTATTTATGTCGACATGTTACTCCAAAATCGGTAAAAGTGAATCTTTGAACCTTTCCTGTTACTTGTTGTACAAACAATGTTTATTTCCATAATTCGAACAATTATGTTTGGCCATAATTGAAAGCGTTTTTCAAAAATAAAATGCACTTAAACACTTAATAAACGTTGATTTAAAATATTTTAACGTCGCTCAGCCGTCATATCAAATGATGAAACACAAATATCAAGTGGCAACTGGCAGAGTCCTCAAACATATTGTCTATGAAATTTACTTTCCGAGGACATAAAATAAATAAAACTTGCGCAACCTATATAATTTATATCTACGAAAACTTTATCTAGACTGGTATAATTGTTTATTTTTTTATTACTTATCATATTTAATGTGCAAAAATTACATTTGAGACATAAGAAATGCAATTATGACAAACATACATAAAGAAAAGTTAACTAAAATTAAGAAATGTACTTAAAAGTGGTTGATGTTTTTCTTAAGATGTACAATATAATAGGAAAATTAATGTATTTGTACTACTTTATAACTTTTTTCCTTGGTTTCTAATCTTATTAAAATTACATTGTGTAGACGGACAATTTAGAATACAAATTATTGATTCCATTATTTCTGTATATACCAGATACCATAGTCTTCTACAATTTTATTTTTCAGTAAATTCTGACAGAGGATTAAATAAATATGTAACCGTGTGAAATTCACAGAATATTTCATGGAAATTAACAATTTTGACTATTTTAATTATGTTATCAGAATTGTTAAGTACTTTTTTTTCAGAAGATACAATAGAATATTTTTTCAATAAATTGCGTTTGTTAAGAGAATCTACGTAATGCTCTCAACAAGCGCGGATTATAGCAAAATAATTATATTGTTATTTCTGTACTATGGAATTCCGCAATGTAACACCTGCTCCTATAAATAATACAACTTTTTCTTTATTTTTTTTGTATTAAGTACATCTATAGCTTCTCCTAAAACAACGTAAAGATTCATTTTTACACTTTCGCATCAATAGAAGTTCTAGGACAGGTAAATGATAATGGATTGTCTACTCTACATTTAGCATTATACCATTATCCAGTTGCAACGATTATCTTGTAACCATCAAATTGTAATAATATTTTTTTTTAAAGATTAGCCGCCGAGTTTATTGCTGGTTTTTCTGGGTAGGAGTAAACTTCGGGATCAGTGGTAGCTTCTTTAAAACATTTGACGATTCAAAAGTACTGTAAACAGTCAACTTGAATAAAGAATATTTTTAATTTGAATTTGAATAAATATTCTCTATTTTACTTCAGAATAGACCACCCTCTTTCTTATCGAGGTGTCGTAAAATACGACTAAGATAAGTTGACGTCCGGCAGGCGGCCGGTCGTAAAATACGTAGCCAAATCATGAGACAACATGTTTATAACATGTTGTGCCGACCCCACTTAAAGTGGGATAAGGGCAGGAAGATGATGATTCTCTATTTTACTTCATCGCGGATCATACCAAAATAATTTTAGTATTACTTTTGTTCCAGGACAGGTTTCAAGATATCAAAGTTCAAAGGCACCTTAGTCCCCATCCGTTTGACGTGAGGTGATTATGGGGTTTGTTTATTTTGTTATTATTATATTTTATCTAAACACAATCGTGATTATCGGACACGTCGGCCCGACTTACGAGTGATTTTGTTTTTGCTCCTTTATAACTGTTGGATGGAGACCATTTGATGATTTCAGTTTTTATTGATAATGGTCTTATTGAAATGGGATAATGACTTCCAATTGAGATTGTTACGGATTTTGAGTTCCACTTGAAGTCATATTAGTAAATAATTTTAGATAATCACTACATATTATAAAACAAAGTCACATTCTGTCCATATTTCCCTATGTACGCACAAAACTTTAAAACTACGCAACCGATTTTGATGCGGTTTTTTTTAATAGATAGAGTGATTCAAAAGGAAGGTTTGTACGTATAATAACATTCAATATGAAGTAGAGAAATACTGTAATTTTTGAGGTTTCTGTAAATAATTACATTTTTTTCCGCTTACATTGCAAACGCAGGCTAAACCCTACGAGATTTATCAAAATGATGTACTAAGTATTTGTAAACCATGAAAAGGTCTACAGAAAACTCCGCGATAGTATATCTGTCTCTTATGGACAACCCACAATAGCATTATATGTCATTTACTTTTTACGAAAAATAATGGCTTATGTTCGAAGCAATTTTTATACAATACAGCATTAATCCTTATCTAATTAAGTACCTTGAATAAATTGTTGATTTAACATTTTTTTTAAATAAAACCTATCTAATCAATTTTCTCAAAACTCCTTACATGCTGAATTTCATGAAAATTGTTAGAGCCGTTTCCAAAATTCAGAAAAAAAACTATTTACAAGATTAAGTCATTTAAAGATTAAAGATAGCATATCCAATATCAGTATTGTAAGAGTAGCCTACAATGGTAGAGTTATATACTGTTCCATTCAAAATCAATAGAAATATCGCATGTGACATTACTGTTGTGACATTTCATGTTTCTAAAATGGTAAACCTAGAAGGTAATGTCGGAAATTCAATAAGCCGGAAATAGACAATGATAACATGACAACAGCAAATGTCAGTCTAAAACAATGGCGGTAGAGGTGCTATAAGCAGAAATCGCACATTCGAATCCAAGTATGACGTGTAATTTATATTTTCTGTGTGCTTAGTGTGAGTTTTTTTTAGCCTACGCGATAGTTAGTTAACGCCAATTAGTATTACGTAGCAACAGCGACATCTAGTGACCACTGTTCAAGCGGCATACAAATTAGCGTCACGCGACTGAGTAGGTTAAAAAAACGCGCGCTAAGCACATTGGTAATCAGCAAGCTAATACATTGCTATGCTCGGCTCCTTCACACGGCACAATTTCATCATCCTCATGCCCTTATCCCACTCTGAATGTGGTCGGCACAACATGTTATAAAAATGTTGTCACATGATTTGACTACGTATTTTACGCCGGCCGTCTACATGACATCAACTTACCTTAGTCGTATTTTAGGACGCCTCGGTAAGAAAGAGGGTGGTCTGTTCCACTCAATCGGATAACGAACGGCATTTTCCCATCCCTAGGTTTGTTCGTTAATAATTAAAAAACATATTAAACGTACAAAGTTTTCGTTTGCTCCCGAGTTGCAAGAATAAAAGGTTCGAAAATTAAAATTATCATTTTTTGCTACAAACTGTCAAGTCAGCGTTGTTTATTCGGGGAACGAGTTGAGTTCTTGGTCTCGATAAATGTATATACTAGGATCGATCCCCAACTAAATAATTATTTTTTCTTTCTTTTAAATTTTTTTTTTATTTTGTAAAAAATTACCGAGGAAGGCTCGGTCAACCAGGTACTATTTTTAAAAGCCCTTGTTTAACTTGCCTTGTATGAATATGAAGGTGGAATCTTCAAGTTAAATTTAGCCCACTTCCCGGTGTCCGATATTTTTCCGTGAAATTTTACATACTGGCCCAGTCCCGATGACAATGCATGTCTCTGATAAGCATGACTTGACGCTGCTGCCAGTATTGGCTCGAGACGAGAGAACTCCTTAACGGTCAACTGTAGGGACACGAAGCTTTGTTAAAAGCTATTATTGTGTTTCACTTATTATGAATAAAAAAAGTACATAATTACAGCTATATTAATTTTTATAGAAAATAATCTATTTTTAGTTTAACGCCTTGTGTTATCCGGCTGAATAGAATAGTACCACCCTCATTTCTTACCGAGGTGTCGTAAAAGGCGACTAAGGTAAGTCGACCCGCCGTGTGGTATTCGGCTGAGTAGAATAGACCAACCTCATTTCTTAACGAGGTGTCGTAAAAGGCGACTAAGGTAAGTTGACCCACCGTGTGGTATCCGGTTTAGTAGAATAGACCACCCTCTTTTTTACCGAGGTGTCGTAAAATACGACTAAGGTAAGATGACGTCAGGCAGGCGGCCGGTCGTAAAAACACAGCTAAATCATGTAACAACATGTTTATAACATGTTGTGCCGACCCCACTAAGAGTGAGATAAGGGCAGGAAGATGATGAATCTGTAATTACACCAGTACCTGGTAAATGAGCCTTCACAAAATGAAAGTGCACTCGAACAACATAAACAGAAAAAACAAATTAGTATTGCCAAGCAATCGAGATAAAAGCTTCGTTCTCAATTACAATTTTTCAGGATTTATCCTTTTTACCTTGGAACATAAGGGTAATATATTTTACTTCGATTGGCGATCTTCCAGGTTGCATTATGAAAATTTTCGTATTTCAACTGATAAGTTGAGAAAATGTTTGAATAATGCAAATTGATGAGTCGCACCTACAGAACATTTTCTTTTCTTTGTTCTCAAGTGAATAATGGTGCTCTTTTTGTGTAATTTGAAAAACGGCAGATTAAGTCGAATTCAAATTCAAATATTCTTTATTTAAGTAAACTTGTAAACAAGTGTTTTTGAATCAAGAGCCAGCAAGAAATTCGACTAAGTTTAAATCTAATCTAAGTAATCCTCAACAGTATAATATGATTTCAGTATTAGCCTCTCTTAAACAGTGTTTTAAACTGCTGTAATGGTAAAAATTGATTGTAGAATTTTTATTATAGAATCTTAAGCCCTCAAACGACTTACACATGGTTGCTACTTTGTGTATTATATAATCGCCAATTTTTTTATAATTATTTATTAGCAATTAAATTTTTGTATGCACAAAAACGAAATTGCTAAATATGTATTGTGAAGCTAATGTGAGAATACCTATTTCCTTAAACGTAAATATAACATAATTAATAGAATCAGGCGTTACTTTCCATAATAAAAAAGTAATAATAAAATTATTTTGCTATAATCCGCGATGAAGTAAAATAAAAAATATCCATGATCGCAAGGCTTTGCGATTTAGTCGTGGATCATCTCCTGATGATGCTTCCGTTGCAGGGTGAAACGATTGTTGAGTTTGTGATAATGGACGTATGTAGTGCTGGTGTATTGTGGTGGCGGTGGAGGAGGTTTGTGCATGTGTTTTTACGAATCTTGCATGTATCAGGTATGAAAACGGATTGTCCACTCTACATTCAGCATTATATATATTTTCTATTTTACTTCATCGCGGATTATAGCAAAATAATGAAGTAATTAATTGTAAATATAACACGTAATAAAGGAAATATGCCATGTCAAACATGAAATCTATGAAGCTAGGTGATACCATATGAAACAGAACTGCACTATAGATTTCTAAAACTAAACAAATAAACAATACAGTCGCAATTCCTAGGAATGGCGTTCTCTTTCCATCGCACTCTGCTGATTGCGAGTCACGGCGTGCCATTTGCATTTTCAGTATCGACGGTACATTCGCAATGAAGACTATTATGTCTCAGTAAGTGCGATTTGGAAATGGAGTACATATGATTTGAAAAAGGAATACATGTGTATTTGAAATGAATTGTATACGATTGAAATAATGAATAAGATATGAATGGAATGGATTTGAAAATGGAACATTTTCCTTTTCTGTGCCCAATTTAAAAAAACTATTCCAACTGTAATTATAATTATAAAATGTCGAATTAATATAAAAAAATGCGCAAATTCTAAAGAACAAGAAATTATTCGAATAAAAGAAATTCATTAAATTATATTTTGTTATTTATGGAGTGTGTGTGGAGAAACTAAAACTACACATAAGTTTATGTCGTATATTTAAAACATGTATACATTAATACATTTTTCTAGTCTAAATATTAATGTTTGAATAGAAGTAGGATTGCAATTGATTAAGATAAAAGCTATTTAAGAGCATCAAGACTCAGATAAAATGATTGTTGGTTACGATTGTTATTTTAGTGTAGAAAATTTTTAGGTCTCCGCTGTGTGGTATCCGGTAGATTAGAAAAGACCACCCTCGTTTCTTACCGAGGTGTCGTAAAAGGCGACTAAAGTTAAATTGACGTCAGGCAGGCGGCCGGTCCCAAAATTCCTATCTAAATGTAAGAATATGTTATAACATGTTGTGTGGACCCCATTTGAAGTGGAATAAAGGCAGGAGAATGATGATGGAAATTTTTAAGCTAATAATGTACGTAGGTGTGTTTTAATAAAATACGCAATAACGGAGAATGTCTTACTAAATTAGCTTAGTTGTGAATTACACTATTAATTTACAAATTAAATTTGACTTATTCGGATTCAGATACTCCGCCATATATGATAATGATATATTATGTTAAAAGCATAAAATCCTTTCTGTATGTAAGCAGTGGGAATATCAAGGCCATGACACATTTCCGTTCAAGCTGTTACGTGAATTTCGGAGCTGAACTAAATTATTTAAAGTTTAATTTCCATATGAAAATTTGAACATGACTGTACCGGGCCGGGAGAGCGAGCTGGGATCCAGCGCAACATCTTAATAATTTGAAAGCGTCGCTCGGGTAACGTGTAAACATATGCAACTTACCTGAATTTATATCAATAAATCTGAACTATTCAATATGTTCAATGAACATTCTCGCACATGTTTCATTTTCTACTAGAAGTTGTATTTTAAAATGTTTCTATTAATATTTTATCTGAAATACTTGGAAGAACCGGTGCCTCACTTGAGGCAACGAAATAACATTTTGTTACAGAACAAGTCAAGTTAAAAAAAGCAATTAATAAAATTTTAGAATAACAATAAAAAAAATTATATATTTAGGTGACACCCATAATTTTACAAGACCAAATGTACACATTCTTAATTAAAGAAAACCTTAAATCTTATTTGTGACGATAAGCATAGCACTCGGAAAGACTACTGACATCATTTCCTTTGCGTATTCATGCATTCAATGCATCATCATCATCATCATGCATGTTCACATGGAACTGCACAAATCCTGTCCAATCACTTGAAGGATTTTATTTTCGGAGCCGCGCTATCTTTTCCAAAATGAAGATATGCGCGTTCTGATGATGGCAAAGAAATCGGGCATCCCCGCCTTATTCAAATTCAAAATATTCTTTATTCAAATAAACTTGTAAACAAGTGCTTTTGAATCGTCAACTCTACTGCTGGTTCGGAAAGCTGTTCCTACCGAGAAGAGCCAGCAAGAAACTCGGCGGTTGCTCTTTTAAAAAAATACAATTCTTAATGCTAGTTACATTTAATGTTTCTATCTTGTACAGGGTCGAACAATATTTATATCCACGCATTTTTATCGTCTAAATAATCCTCAACAGTATAGTAGACTTTCTGTATCAGACTTACATCACATGTACATCTTAGCGAACAACCTCGAAGCACTGCAGTATCTGGGTAGCTTCATAAGGATGCGGTATGCATTATACTGCACTCTTATGGTGCTAAAGGACACTCTCTTGTATCGATACTACAAATGCAAAAAATACAATTTATTTATATGCCCCTACTGTTAACCGTTGATAAATTCTATCATCTGGAGCCAATCCGTGCAGCAGCATCAGGTCTTCCTTATCATAAACATGCATTGTCATCGGGACTGGACCAGTATGTAAAATTTCGGCTCAATCGGACACCAGGAAGTGGGTTAAATTTAAGTAAGTTTCTAGCTGCACATACAAGCGTTTAAAAATGGAATTCATTTTGTTTAACTTAATTAAGGCCTTGAATTCATTTAAATTAAAGACCATAATGAAAGTATGCAATGCTTAAGATAATTTATTTATTTCTATGTTATTTCTTTCTTAAATGATATGGAGTGATATTTAATATTTGAAGGTTGTGTATTAATTAACAAGGTAGATTTAAAATATAAACAGATGGAATAGATGTAATAACAGATAAATTAAGCTTACTTTTTACTTACTTACTTACTTTTTCTTTTCTATATATGTATAAAAAGAAATAAATAATGGTAGATTATGATACTGTTGCATAATAGAGGTGCATATGCTTATAGCACTAGTGTGTTTTAAAAAAACGAGCAGCAGGCGATTTTTTTTATAGTATCACACGAGTGTTATAAGACCAAGTTATGTACAGTGTCATACACTACTTTATCTACTCTCATACTATAATACGTAAAACAATATTAATAAAAACCAAACCTTGTTTGAATGTTGAAAAGATTTTTTAAATTTCAAATGTTAGCGCCAAGGCGCAAACATCGATTGCATATGCGTGTTGCGCTGCCGCGGACTCGTTCATTGAAACCTTTTTTTTATGGTAGAGGTTCAATCTCCTTGGTCCAACCAGGGGTCATATAGGTGTATCGTTATGATTAAAAAGTTATTTTATGATACAGGTGTCCATACAAGACCTGTATCGTAATAAAACTTTTCAATTTTGTATTTTTGGCCTGTACGTAATGTTTGTCATACGAATTTTGGTTTCAGTTTTATAATCTTTGTATTATAGTATCAGAGAAGATAATATAATAAACAAATAATGCTATACCCTGGAAAATATCCTTGTAAAGTACAAGACATACGCTTGGTACAAGTACAAGTATAGGCGATGTTTGCAACCGGATTCTTTGACTCGGATGCGACATTATTTGTGCCTTTGATACGGATGCAGTGCAATATGCACTTGTCAACAAGCCTATTCTAGAAGACTAAGCAAAAAGTAGTAAAAAGCTTTGATGTCCATATCTTAACAATATAGAGCTAAGTGACTTTGAAATTTAAACTTAAAATACGAGACAAACTCTTTCTTTATTATAAATGAAATGAAAATTATAAATGAAATGAAAATACCAAATACATCAAGAATAGATGATAGAATAAATATGAACATAATATATGTGTATTTTTCGCCGTATGGGTATCTGGCTGAGTAGATTAGACCACCCTCATTCCTTACCGAGGTGTTGTAAAACACGACTAAGGTAAGTCAACTCATCGTGTGGTATCCGGTTGAATAGAATAGACCACCCACTTTCTTACCGAGGTGTCTTAAAAGGCAACTAAGGTAAGTTGACCCACCGTGTGGTATCCGGTTGAGTAGAATAGACCACTCTCTTTCTTGCCGAGGTGTCAACATGTTTATAATATATGTTTGTGCCGATCCAACTTAGATGATATGTGTATTTTTAGAAATCTCAGTTGACCAGTCATTTGTCAAACAGATATCTTCCTGTCCTTATCCCACTCTAAGTGGGGTCGGCACAACATGTTTTTCTCTTCCATTCTGTCCTATCTTTCGTCAACTCTGGCGCCACTCCTTTTATATGCATATCACTACACATACTCTTGGCACATATCCATCCACATTCAAATTTAACACACGTTTGGTTACATGATTTTCATCCCTCCTCATTACATGTCCATACCATCTCAATCTTGCACTTCTCGTCTTTTCTATAATGGGCGCAACTTTCAGACTTCCCCTTATATACTCGTTTCGTATTTTATCCAGTTTTGTCACACCACACATCCACCTTAACATTCTCATCTCATTTGCATGTACTCTTCTTTCATCCGTCTTTTTCATTGCCCAACATTCTGATCCATACAATACGACAGGTCTTATGACTGCTTTATAAATTTTTCTCTTAACTTTAAGGGGCAGCCGTGTGGTACCGGCTAAGTAGAATAGTACCACCCTCATTCCTTACTGAGGTGTCGTAAAAGGCGACTAAGGTAAATTGGGCGATATGACCTTAAGGTCCACCGATGTCCTACCGGATAATGTAGGCCGAATTTATTCCCAAGGAAGGTTGACGTCAGGTAGGCAGCCGGTCATAAAATTAGTTGCCGAATCTCTACAACATGTTGTTAAGTCATTTGTCAAACAATGCAATAAAATTTAAATCGATTAAAAAGGTTTTAGACTATCTAAGATAATTTCTCAAGGTGATGTAGACCTTGAAAACCTATAGAAGCCGGAGGAAGTTAGTAGTATTATAAAAGATTGTCGGTAAATTTAAAGTAAACAATGTATATACTCCCATTATTACATTAGAGTTTAGTAAAAACATACGGTCAATATTTTATCATTACTTGACACAGCCCGGCTAGCTCAGTCGGTAGAGCATGAGACTCTTAATCTCAGGGTCGTGGGTTCGAGCCCCACGTTGGGCGAATACATTTTTGCTTTTATTTTTTTTTCTTAGTTGTTAGTGAGAAATTGCAAAATTTTAACAATTTACAGCTTAAAATTTCTAAAAGATTCTCTCAGTATAAATACATTCAAATTTATTGAACTACTCTATAGACCATAATACTTACTAATGTCTGATACTTAATATGAATTAGTATCAGAAATCTCTACTTAGTAATTTTTACTTACTTGCGTATTACTAACTACTAGTACCCGCAACTTTATTCACGTCAAGTTAATAGCTACTCTCAATTAATTAACATTTGATTCATATCAAACTGCCTACTGGATCAATTGATACATAAATATGAAAAAGCCGTGAAATAGTAATACAAAGACATACAGACTTTACGATGGGAGACAGACACACTGTCGCATTATTAAGTTGAGTATGGAAGTGTTTAAATACACTATAAATGTCAATATAAAAATAAAATATTTCACCAAACTATAATATTAGTCTTAACCAAAACTACTATATTAAAATATATTTTCAAATTCTGCTATCTAGCGTCATTGTTACAAACTACTTTGTGATTCGAACAGTAAGCGTTCAAATAAGCAATTGAGCAATTAGTTCAGTAATAACCCTGTAGATGACAGCACTAAAAAATTTTTTTATAATTTTTCATGTAATGTAGATGGCAGGATGCAAGCAAATCCACCTCCGTATGTTAATCTAATATCGTTTATTTTTTATATTTATACGTCAAAATATGACGGTCATTATAAAATAAGTAATAAATTTACTGTAGGTATAAAAGAACGGTCTTTCCCTGAATGCTAATCGATTGAGCGAACTTACCATTAATAAAAATAATTTTCCACATTTTGTCTCTGTGAAAGTAGTTTTAGACTTTTTTAATGAATATCATTAAGTTTGTTTATCTATGCTATAAATTATGTTCTTTTCTATATACGTTAACGGCAATGTTCATGAATATTAGGAAAATAAAATAAATATATGGGATAAAATGCTTGTAACGTAAAATAAAATACATTTTATTGTTTCTAATGCCGCTATTAGCAGTTCGTGCCCTTGTTAACTACAAAAATGAAACGATTAATCAATACGTCTCATTTGCGGTACATTTGAATCATCCATGTGAATATTTAATGGAAATAACGTTAAATAAATGTATAAGTCGTATCGTATCCGGCTGAGAACAATAGACCACTCTTATTTCTTACCGAGGTGTCGTAAAATACGACTAAGGTAAGTTGACGTCAGGCAGGCCTCGGGTCACAGAGACATCCCAAAGTAATGTACTGGAGAATTGCAGATCTAAAAAAATATCACAAAAAGTCCGCGATAGCATGTCTGTCTCATATGGTTAACTCAAAATACGTAACAACTTTTATGTTCAAAATTTCAAGGGAATAGACTAATTTCCATGTAGGCGAATTCGCAAGCAAAGCTAGTATTTATCATCCTGCCCTTAGCTCACTCTAAGTGAGGTGGGCACAAAATGTTATAAACATGTCGTCACATGTTTTGCCTGCGTTTTTACAACCGCCCGACCGCCTTATGTCAACTTACCTTAGTCGCATTTTACGATACGTCGGTAAGAAATGAGTGTGGTCTATTCTACTCAGCCGGATACCACGCGGCTATAGGCTAGTATTTATATAAAATCACTAGCAATCGCCACCGGTACCGGCCGCGTCGAAAGATTAAAACCGTAATATATTCTTTTGATAACCATAGAAATTGTTAAAGTGGGTCAACCTTAAAATCTAGACATATGCTGTCGCGGACTTTTATTTAGAACTTTTAGAGGGCAACAATTTTGTAATACATAATTTTTTAAATAACTAATACTGTTTCCTAAGCGCACACAAGGGAAGCTTTTTGCCGTTTTCGTACTATTTATAATTGCTGCTCCTCTCCTATTCATCTTAGCATGATTTTGTAGCCTATATATAGCCTTTCGCAATAAATGGACTATATAAAACTGAAATAATTTTTCAAATCAGTCCAGTAGTTCCTGAGATTAGCGCGTTCAAACAATCTAACTAACAGACTCTTCAGTTTTATATTTTAGCATAGATAATATAGTATGCAAACTGAGAAAGCTCCTACAAACTTATGAAGATAGGTATATAAGATTGTTTTTTCATATGTTAATAATAATGTAAGGAGATAATGTTATTTCTTGTGTATACTCGGTAATTGCTGTACTTCCTCTGCGACATCATTTAGTGTAATTTGTGCAGTTGATATAAAACGCGGGGGCCACGCGAGCACGTCTCTGTGACGTGTTACTACAACTAACGATATGACGAGATCGCTATCCATTTGTTTTGTGATTTTAGGTAAGATATTTATATTTAGGTATAAGTTTCATAATCTAATAGCACCAGGTTGACCAGTAATTTTTTAAAAATAAAAAAAAACTTAAAAAAAAGAAAAAAACAAAATTGGGTAGTTGGGGCTCGATCCTATGTATTTTAATTTCCCGAGACCACCCGTTCCCCGAATAAGGTTATATTACGCTGACTTAAAAGTTTTCGGCGAAAATACTGTTTTATATGTGCAATGTAAATTTCTTAATGCCCAAAAACAGGGAGGGAAAACGTTTTTTTTTTTAATAAAACCTAGATCGATTCAAAGCTCCTGCATGTCGAAAATCGTTGGAGCCGTTTCCGAGATTAAGATTAACTCGTTTAAATATTAAAGATGGTAAAAGTGCTGTGTGTTATCTGGTTAAGTAAACTAGACCACCTTCATTTCTTAATGGGGCGTCGTAAAAGGCGACTTATGTAAGTTGAAGTTAGGTAGGCGACCGGTCGTAAAATAATTAGCCAAATAATCTTTCAACATACCTACTACTACATGTTGTGCCGAGCTCACTTGGAGTGCGATAAGGGCAGGAGGATGATGAATCTTATATAGTAAAAAAAGAAGTAAAGTAGCGGTCTTTTACCGTCCCCTGGCATGGGTCGCCTTAGACCTCCAAGCAGCACCAATTTCCCTGCATTTTCTTCACCCAAAAGCGCGTAATAAAGTGTAAATACCAATTACTTACATAAGTTTATAAAACCCTCATTTAACCAGCTCCTGGTAAGAGTTTAACGAGAGCTTAAATGAAATAAGAAGAAAATATTTTGCTTAATCGTTATTTATTTAACAAAGAATAATAAGTTTTGTTTATTAGATATAGAATTTAGGCAAGTCGTATGATCCTGTGGATTAACCACTCAATTACTCAATCAATATATAGCTTTTCTTTTCAATTTAATGAAAAGATATAATATTTTCTGTTCCAAAAAAGGTTTAACTGGTGTAAGCCAAGAACTATCTTCGAAAGTTGAGTTCGACGAGATTTCTCCCATCATAACGAATTCCAGCAAAGAAGACGATGATGTTGAAGTAAAACACACAATTGTTGTATCTACGAAGTTAAAAAATAATAATCGAAAAGGTCTTCATGGAAGTGGTACGTTTTTTTTAACTCTTAACACATTTACCTTAATCATATTAATACGAAGTAAATGTTTATTTATAGGTGATACAGATAGTGAAATGTATAGATTAACTCCAGTGAGACCTGTTAAAGAAGACAGTGAAGAAGTTCCTATAGTAAGAGCTTTTAAATCAGTTGAGACAACACAAATCAGAACACCAGATACTCGGATTAAATCTACAACTTATCCGAACTTTATTGCTTTTAACAGCAATCCAAGGGACGAACTTGATTTATATCCTAATATAGCTGTAAATCCAATGCAGTGGAAACCGTCACCTGTTTTCAATAACGTAAATTGGCGGAATCAAGGTAGTGACAACTTTGACAATTATATACGTATAAATAGGCCTGATTATCAAAAAATTCACCGAAGAATAACAGATGATGGAGTACGCGAATTTTATTGTAAGAAATGCAGAGAATTAAGTGGTTCCAGAGGATGTGTTCAACGGAGAAGTAATTCGTGGGTATACGAAACAACAACACCTAAAATAAAAGTAGATGGTAAATTGGATAATTTAAACTAAATGTTTTCACTGTGATCAAAGTCTTACGTAATGACTGGTTAGGTAAACAATAAAAAAGGCAGATGATGCTATCTTAGTAACCTTGACAAAGTGCATAAAGGTCTTATGAGTAATCTTATGGTGACATTATTAAGTGCTGGTGGTTTTCATAAATGTCCATAGAAATGCAGTTTTAATGGGAATTCTTTATGGTAAAGCAATTAGCTTTTATATTATAGTTTCCTTTATGACTTAAATGTATTTTGATGTAGATCTATTATGTATGTACACTTTTTATTTATATACAATTGTTCTGAGCGCCGCGTATGTGAAACATTGTGTACATTATAAAGTTTGTGCTGAAACAAAGGAAGGTGTATAACTACTCTATATCAGGTGCGACGAATGAACTGCGGAACTTTAGAATTTTGCGTTTATTTTAATATTTTTTTTACAGAAATAACTTATCGAATGGTCTCCCGACTTTATTTTTAAAATAACATTATAAAATTACATATTTATTTCAGAAAATAAGTTAAATTATATTCTTAATTAGGCTGCAGTCCTGGATGCTGGAAAGATTTTCAAATTCAAGTATTTTATCATTTATATAATCTTCAATTGTATAAAAGGCTTTCTGTGTAAGCCAATTCTTTAGACTTTAGTTGAACCTCTACTTAGGCCATTGTTATTATATATAGAAAGGAAACTACATTACATAAGCGCCAATTCATACATATTTATTGTATTAAAAACTAATTAATACGCTAATAATAAATTCTAGGTATGGTAATTTATTCAAACTTCAAAATTCACAGCCTCCTTTGACACGCGTTTTTTTCCGAAAGTAAACACTAAATATCACAAAGTAGTGAGGTGTCTAATGTATATAAAATTATAAATTCAAAAACATTGTAATACATGTCGGCGCTTTGGGCATCAGTTGTACGCAAGTAGTTGTTTAGCTGTGAACCTTATATTTGGTAATTTTGCCGTTTTCGTTAACAATAGTTTCAGCTCCCCTTGACCCCTGCATTTTTCCATCAACATTAGATGACGAGGCGTAAGAAGAGCTGGATACACTGTAAAAGTTTCCAGGATAATCGCCGCCAGTATTTCTATTAGTGTCATATACGTCCACATTTGGCATTTCCTGGAATAAGACATTTAATATTAACTCACAATTATACGTCAAATTTGATAAACGCTACACAACCTTAATACACGTCGGCAAAAAAGTCTGTCTTAAAGCAACTTATAAGTCAAATTTGATAAACGCACAACGTTAATACACGTTGGCAAAAATTTCTTTCTTAAAGCAACCTGCATTTTCTTTTGTTGTAGTTATGATTTGTGTGTATTGCTTGTGTGTGTGTGTCGTTTGTGGCGGTTATGTGATACGTGTGGTGACTGGTCCTGCATACACGATACCTGCAAAGATTCTCTTATGAACGCGGATTAGAGCAAAATAATTCAATCATAACGGCTTCTTCATTAATAAATAAACACAAGGCAAGATGATTTTTTATAATAATTTTGGACATATTTCTTTAGCTTTTTTATTTTGGCCTATTAGCACATATGTGTACACGTGGCCTTAAACCATTTCGTAGTAAATTAAATAAGGCTCAGCTAAAATTTGGCTTGTAAATCGTCTTTATTGACTTTCGTGGTTGGTATTTCCTTTGTATTTGAGGCTCAACCAACTAGATTATTAGAATTTGTATAAGGGAATTCAAAAACTAACGTTTTGGAATATACTCCACAGCAAGAAATATTTATGATACAATAGAGAAAATATAAAAATTACATACAAATATAATATCTGTAAGACTCGAATATGTGATGTTAATTTCAGGAAATCACACAGTAATTTTTCAATGTATATACTTTTTGTTTGTATACAATAAATAAGTATATTGCATGATTTATAGAAACTAGAATCAATAAAAAAAAACCTCCTGCTCTTATCCTGCTCTAAGTCAGGTTGTGTTATAAATTTTGTCAAAAGATTTAGCTACATATTTTACGACCGGCCGCCTGCCTGACGACAACTTACCTTAGTCGTATTTTACGACACCTCGGTAAGAGATAAGGGTCATCTTTTTTACTCAGCTGAATACCACACGGCTTTGGAAACTATTATCAAAAAAAGAAAAAAATCTTACTACGTTAATTGGATCGATGGCAGCAACTTGATGTCTATAGCCTGGGCCTGCCGCGGCGCCTGCGTAAGCCGCATTATAGTTATTCCCCTGGGCCATGTCAAATGGTCTCGGTCCAAAGAATGGGAAACCGCCAAAATTGGGGAACCTAAAGAAATTTGTATTGAAACCAGCATGGTTATACGTTAGATCATACGCTTTTCGAGCAGCGTATGAGGCTAACCTTTGGTTCTCTAGATCAGAACCGAAAACCCTGTAAACACAACGTTTAATTCAAACACACATTCCCAAAGATTAGATACAGATGAGGCAGTAATGTAAGCGATAGGATATGGTTGAGTTAGTCGAAGCGAGTTCGGAATATTATCCACAATTATAAACTCTCTTACAATTGAATATTGCTTCTTGGTTACCTACGAAATGCGCCTATTGGTCTGAAGACAGATCGTTTCGATTGATTTGCGGTGATGCTATAAATTACAAAATTATTAGGAATCATATTTATGGCAGTATTTATTAAGAATTGTATCTTATTGAACCTAATTTACTTAGTTACTTATCTCCTTATGATTTATTATATTTATACCATAAAAATCTTATTTATTATTTGTCGAATAAACATATACGACGTAACAAAATGTAGAATGTGCTCAATGTTTTGCAAGTGGTGTGACACAACAAATAAACCTCCACCGATTGTTGTTACCGCCACCGAAAGCTTTAGCTCGTAAGTGATCGTTCATCAAATCTTACTGTTGAAGTATATTTTCGTAATTCCTAAAGTAATCGGGGAAGAAGTTGTCGACGTCGTTGAAGGGAGCCGCGAAAGGGTCTCCGAATGGAATGTTTTGGTCCTTCAGATCGAAAGTTCCACCGTACCTATGGCCTGCTGAGTCCTGATATGCGTAAGCTCCTACACCTGCCGGGCCTGGGTAAGCTGCAACAAAGGATTATTTAAAATAACTTACACTAATACATACTTCGATGACGTAAACTGCTGCTAGATTTAAGAGATTTTATAAGATGTAATGCGCTAGCATCTAGCGTCTTCTTTTTTGAGATCTTTATTTATTTATTTCTTTTGATACATATAGTTACAAAAGAGAAAGAAAAAGTTAAAAAGCACATGTATAAATGCGGACTTATCCCTTTCAGGGATAAGTCCAGTTCCAGTCAACCTTTGAGTAACAGAAGGAAGAAGAGAATACCTAGAGAAGTGTCTCCCAGTACTGCGGTTTTTTGGAACATTTAACCATTGGATTCTTACATGACACCTGCCGATCGCCACTTTAATAAAGCAAAATGAAGTGCTTATAGTAATTTTGGTTATTTTAAGAAAATAATTTTGGTTCTTCTGATCTCCGAATTTCTCATTCGATCATGCAAAGATACTCAAAGTTAGTTTAATTGCAATGTTAAAACTTAATATTGTGAATCTGTTAGTTATATAATATAATGTTAAATTAAGAGGACATAATTGAAGTTATTATAGCGTAGCTCATAACATTTCCAATACTTTTTATGCCACTGATTAGAATATATGATACTAGAAATACCAGCCACGGGCGATAAAATTGACAATAAAAATTATAATCACCAGGTGACATATGTTAACGGAAAGTTGAAAGAATCTACGAATTTTAATTTATTACTTGAACTACGATGAACTTGAAATACGATCAAACGGAAATTAACGTAACTATATATGTTTGCATTTAATTGTTTAATTAATAAGAGCACAAAATATAGTAAAAATCAATTGCTACAATTTAAATCGTTTCTAAGTGCGTTAGTAAATGTGACAGATTATTTAGTATATTTGTTTATTTTTCTCAATAATGAATACACTATAAATAATATATGAAAAATGGCAATATTTTATCGTAGTACAAGTATTAGTTACACCAATTTTTAAAATTAACCTGTTAATTTGTTGCCGATATTCATTAATTATTTATATGTGGCACATGTTATTCGTTTAGAGAAAGAATAAATTTATGTATATCAATTACTGTGATTGTACATTATTTCGGTTATTTATTTTTAATTCCTTCCTGTTTGTGATACACAACGTAAAGACAAACTATTAATATTGCATAAAGATTACTTTGTATGTTATTATCCGTCTTTTAACGAAAAAAATTTAGAAAATACTTACCAAAATTAAGTTCTGACCACTTAAGTAGTCAAAAAGAGACTGGAAACAATATGCTATAGTTTGCAAGCACCAGGGTGACCGGATTGTATCAACAGTGACTAATGTAAACTGCGCAGTATATTATATGTACGTAAAACCTTTATTACAGGTGCTCGATTTATGTATTCGTCATCGCTTTTTAAAGGAGGTGTATAATATTGTTGAGTTATAATATTATTTTAAAAGAAGATATTCAAACAGTGCGTGTTGCCAGTGATGACTTACAGCTTTGAAACGTGATGACTATGGGCCTCAAAAGAAAGCTCAGAGTCCCTCAGCAAGCGATTGAGGGTGCTTTGGTTAGAATATTTCTAGGCTTTCAAATTAGGAATGAGATTCGTACAAGAACCTAAGTTACTGACATACCTCATCGTACCGCTCATAGCTCGCCGTTTGCTGAAATGGCAATGGGTGGTGCACGTACGTAGAATCGATGGCATTAGGGATCTTAAGCTGCTGGAATGGCGATCGCGCACCGGAAAACCTAGCGCCAGTGGATCTCCTACATGGTGGACTTACGATTTTAAAAAAGGTAGCAGGTAGTTGCTGAATCCAAGCGACACAAAATCGCCAAGTGTGGACTCTTAAGGAGACCTATGTCCAACAGTGACATCCATCGGTTAAAGCAGAAGATGTTATAAGACGATAAAACATTGAAATACGGTGATCAATACCTTATTCATGTTTTAGTATCAAGTCAATCTATATATGTTAATTTCGTCAATAGTTGATAATTGCTAAATGCTAATTATGAATGGTATATGAGAGATTATAAATGATGAATGCAAATAGTTGATTCAATGCTAATTTCGTCTAATGCTAAAAAAAACTTAATAGCTCTTTCTTGATCATTATCACAGTATATTTATAGTCGTAGCTGCAGACTTTATATATGCCGATAACTGAGAGGATGGAACCAATATAAATCTTTGATTATAGAAGAAGGCTCATATAGCGAGCCATTGGTCAGCTATGGGTCATTTTTTGGTTAGATAAGTATGAAAGTATAACGTTAACCTCCTCATGTGGATTATCGCATTGAATCAATGTAGTTGTTCTAATCTTCAATCTTCTTGCCGTGATTGTTGTGGGATGACTACAGACGCATCTATACGATTTCTCATAGTTTCAATACTTTTTTTAAAGTAATTTAGATGCGATGACGTCATTTATTATTCTGGTTTAATGTACTATTAGGTCTATTAGTTTTAATGTATTGTATTTTAATAAATTAATGTGTGTTTCTAATGTGTTTTATTGTTGATAAAAAGTGATTTGTTTTAATTTCGAGCTGGCATTGATATTATTATAATTATAAATGGTTCATGGCCATAGCGTTTGATAAAACGAGATATAAACATAATATATAAAAGGTCCGAGATCAATAGTGTTTATTTATTTAAATTATTCAACTGATATAACCAGAGTACAAACGTCTTCGATTTATCCTTTGTGGTCCATTGACTATGACCGTGTCCTTGTCTTATCACATTTTATTTATACACATTTGCGTTTATAAAGAATTATTAAAAACTAAAGTAGTGAGTATTGTTTTACTAAGCCGCAATAAGAGAAAGTCTATGTCTGTATTATAATACTAAAAGGAGAGTATACTATCCGTGTTCATACATTCTTTTTGGTTCAACAATTTGTTACAATGTTTTGTTGGTTAGAGTCTGGGTGTATTTATATGTTTAAGTATGTATTTAAAATTATATAAGTTTAAACTTATAAGTTGTCTGTAATCAATAATCCAAGCATTAAATTGCCTACTTTGGGGACGTGTTGACTGTGTATTTAATTGCCCTATATATATTTATTTTATTCATTTATGCATGCAGGATTCGTAAATTAGCAAAACCATCACCACTCTACACTACTGTACAAATTCAATACCACCAAATACACAATCATTTACCCCTTAATATTTCCCCTTATCACTACATATTATAAAACAAAGTCCATATTTCCGTATGTACGCATAAAACTTTAAAACTACGCAACCGATTTTGATGCGGTTTTTTTTAATAGATAGAGTCATTCCAGAGGAAGGTTTGTACGTATAATAACATTCAATACGAAGTAGAGAAATACTGTAATTTTTGAGGTTTCTGTAAATAATTACATTTTTTTCCGCTTACATTGCAAATGCAGGCTAAACCCTACGAGATTTATCAAAATAATGTACTAAGTATTTGTACACTTTAAAAAGGTCTACAGAAAAGTCCGCGATGGTATATATCTATCTCTTATGGATAACCCACAATAGCAGTTTTTTTCATTTACTTTTTACGAAAAATGATGCCTTATGTTCAAAGCAATTTTTTTACAATACAGCATTAATCCTTATCCAATTGAGTACCTTAAATAAATTGTTGATTTAATATAGATCAATATTGCCGTTTACAGCATGCAATTTAAGTGAACATTTTCGGAGATATTACAGATTTAATATGCCGTGAGGACGCCGCGCTTCACCCTATAGCACTTCGAATCTTTTAGAGTTTGTTTAAAGACATTCTGTAATTAATTGTAAAAATAAAATACATAGGTAAAATGTAAAAGTAAATAAGTAAAAATGTACTATATGAGTCTAGATATTCCAAAGATAGCAGGAAATCGTCTTGGTATAGGGAGAGGAAATCGTTTTTCTCCAAATTTAACGCTTGCGGGCTACGGGCAGTAATGAATAAATCAAAACTACTGGATCGATTTTAATCAATTTTTTTTACACTGACTGACATGGGATATATATTTTATACCCGCGCGAAGCAAGGGCAGGCCGCTAGTTGAAAATATAATCAGGAGACTCCAGCACAAAATCTATCGATTTCATGTACAATAATTAGATAATTATTGAAAGTTACATTTTGTGTCTGTGTACTCTTTTAACTTGACATAATTGTAGCAAATGTATGAATAAAATTAATTGCTTAAGTTTCACGCGTTATTACAGAAAGCAAATAAAACAAACAACAGTACTTGTCAGTAAGACAAAAGGTCATTAAATAACTGCTAAAAGATCTTTACACTGTAACAAAAGTGTTAAGTGTCCCATATATTTATTTTATTTTAATTTTTATAGAACATGTTCATACTTTTAACCAACCAACCTAATATATTAATACCAACCTATTACATTATTACAAATGTAACAAGCTTAGGAAGTAAGAACGACTAATAGATCACAAATAAATATATACTAAAGTAGAAAAAATTACGGAAGATTAAATATAATAATATTTTTGGTCAAGATATTAATTAAAACATGATTGAGGATTGGCCTTTTGAAAATTCCATCTAAATTCAATTTATTTATTGCATTTTCATGTTTTAATATATTAGGTGGGAAGAAATAGGCAAGTTTAGGCGTCAAATATAAATTACAACGAAAAGCTACCAATTTATAAATTATAAGTGTTAAGTCCCGCTATTTTAATCACATCTAATTTATTAACTACGATGTGTAATTAACTCTCGGTTTAATTATAAGTTTTGGTATTGTATTTCTAGCAATGCCGGATGCTACTAGTCTAAGATCGTGATAATGATCTAGCGTGTGAAACTAAGTATGTTTTTGAATTTTGATAATGTGAATTAATGTGAAGTTATAATTCACTTTTATAATGTGAAGTTATAAGTTCAAGAATAAGAAGCAGTATCCAATATATCAGATAATCATACCGCTGCCCTTATTCTACTTTGAGTGGGGTCGGCACAACATGTTATAAACATGTTGTCACATGATTTGGCTGCGCTCTTACGACAGGCTGCTTGCTGGGGTCAACTTTCCTTAGTCGTATTTTACGACACCACAGTAAGAAATGAGGGTGGTTTATTACTCAACTAGATACCACACGGTGAATCAACTTACCGTAGTCGCCTTATACGACACGTCGGTAACAAATGAGGGTGGTCTATTCTACTCCGCCAGATATCAAACGGCTTTAATAACCTAATCACAATTACTTGTTCCAACTAAATCCAATTTTCAAATAATAAGAACGAATAATGAGGAAAAGGAATGACGTAATTATTTGTATTGAATAGAAAAACAATGCAATATAATGTGCTACCAACTTTAACTATTACGTATTATTGTGTAAACATACTTCTGTAAAAACTGGTCACGGTCAAGATCAATAATGAAGATCCTTGAATCGCGAATCGGTTAGCACTTTTATCAATTTACTCTAAAAAAATTGTTATAAAAGTATAGTAGTACTTAGAAATAATGAAATAATGCACTATTTGTTTTATGACTCGTCTTTAATGACGAGATTTAAAGTACAAATAGGTTTTATAAAATTAATTTTTAAATTTTTTTTCCTTAATTTATATGTATTGATTGATTTTTAGTCTGCAAAAAATTACAATAATTTTAAAACAAAAACAAAAAAATATAATGAAGTCTGAAAAATATAAGAAGGTGGGAACGATGACTACATTTCTAGTGAAATTTTAGTAGTTACTGTTAAAATATTGATCTTAGCTTTACGTCAAAATTACTAGTGAGATAACTGGAATATTAATTATTATTTACTGAATAAAAAAAAAATACATTTCTTACGCGAGTAACACTACATTTATTTTCCCTAAATTTAGAGAAAAAAATAAACATGCAAAAAAGAGATGTAATTCCGATATAATTTACCGAGAGATTTGATTTAATAAGAAAAAGGACATCCATTTTAAATAATTTATATAATTAGGCGTTACTTTGCGGAGATCCATAATACAAAAGTAATAATAAAATTATTTTGCATTATAGCAAAATAATTTTATTATTACTTTTACATCCATTTTAATCATGCCTAAACTATATTTATATGTATATAAAAGGTTATTGTCAAATAATAACTGCGTATTTACAAAGTACACTACACTCCTACACACTACGGCTTTTTGTCTCTTGACAATTCAAAATCACGATCACTTTAATTTCAATGTCAATATTGGGTGAATGGTTTGAGACCATAGACCTACATAGATGAATACATTAATGTCTATGTTTGTGATGGATCTATGATTGCATCGATTATACGTTTGAATTACCTTCTTAGAATTTAATCTTTGCTAAAATTATCCTTATGAGATTGTCTTATAAAATGTGTTGGTGTACATGTTAGTAATTATGATTGTGATATTATTACTCAGACATTTGTAATCATTCAGTTTTTTTTTAATATACCAAATTAAAGCAATATGAATGTTTGAGTTAATTGGCTTTAATTAAATTCAATTCTATTCTTGAATAGCAGGCTTCTATTGTAAACCAAAGATTGCCTTCTAAATATTTTCGAGCAAAAACTTTTTTGGCTTCCCACGACGATGTTTAGGTCGTCTGCCCGTACAATGTAAGTTTCCTATATTTTCGTCAGTTGCCTGAAGTACTGCTTTTTGCCTAAATCTTTTTTTTAGGGAATAATGATGGTTATAGTGAATCCTATGAATTTTGTTTGCCAGCGGTTAATGGATATTTATTTATGCTATACATATTCGTTTATGCGACAGCACATGAGCAATCGGGAGTGGGCCTAACTTAGCGTAAAGTTCTATTATAAATATTTTGGCAAACGGAAACATTATGCAAAATTATGTTTAAAGAAAAGAATTTGAAAGCTTGATTATAAACATTATTGAATCAGCCGAAGTAGGTGAAGTAATGGTGAAATAAACAGGAATCCTCTCATCAGGAAGAATACGGAGTGCTATATGTAATATATCATCAGTTAACATACAATAAACTAGGATAAAATGAAAGAAAAGGGCCTAATAGAAGTCTTTTTAGGTTTGTTAAAGACACTCATACTCAGAGGCGATAATATACGAAACAATAGAACCAATAGGAAATGGGTCGAGTAATCTTAGGTCTCACTAAGCTTTCACTCTCTTAAGGTGAAGCCTCTCAATGCTAAAGCCCTTGCCGGTATCGGCGTTTAGATTTTGCCAAAGAGGGCGAGGATTTAACGATTAACGTTTAATCTCTCAAATCAATACCGACAATCCATTAAGTTTTCACCCATTTTTTACGTGCTACTCATTAGAATGTTAATTTATTTTATTAACTTATCTCTCTAACTCTATCAAATTTTTAAACGATGATTAGATATTATAAACATAATAGACACAAAAGTTTTTGAATGTTATAAATTTGCATAATTATTAACTTAATAATATTGTTTACATTAAATAATAAACACAGGTAACCGACGGCCGCATTTCAATTTTAATGACGCTTAAGCTAATATGGAATTCCACAATATCTTTTTTATCTTTATTGTATTATAATATATTCTAACGGGTTCAAAAACTAGTTATTCTTTCAAATAGTTTCATTGTTATGTTTATCACGCATGAGGTATTTTACATAATTCTATTTCTACCCAATTAAGCCAAAAGCTTTATTAAATGGTAATCTCGAAGGCAGCATCCTTATAAGCACGTTGTGAAGAACGTGCGCAAATTATTACTTCAAAAATATACATCAAAATTCTTTGAATTTTTTGCTTTGTTTAAATTGAGTTACTACAAAAGGTTTCTTAAGTTTTAACGTGATATAAACTTAGATGTAGATACATCTAATTTCAATAACTGGTCTAAACTTCTCGGTAAAAGAGATATTTCAGTATTGGAAAACAATAACAAAAACGATGTTAAAAGTAATAATAAAATTATTTTCTTGTTTGCTATCTAGATAACCGATTGTCCACTCTACATTTAGCATTATATATATTTTCTATTTTACTTCTTCGCGGATTATAGCAAAATAATTTTATCATTACTTTTGTATTATGGATCTCCGCAAAGTAACGCCTAATTCTATAAATTATTTAAAAACGATGTTGATATAAAAATTATGGTGTTAGAAACATATAAAGAATTAATGAATATTTATAAAATATAATCATAATAAGGTTGCCAGTGCATTAACCCATATCTATGTGTATAATTTTAAACTATTTTGTTAAGTTGTAAGTATATTTGCTATAGAAATCATTATGAAAGACTTTGTTCTAAAACCTAGAGCTACGGTTTAAGTTGCTTTAGACTCTGTTTTAATATCAAAGATTTTGTACAAACAATTATTTAAGTGCAATGAAATCACTTAGAGTAATAGAAGGTAGATAATTTTATAAACAACGGGCGTTCTGTAATAATAAGTTTACAAAACCCTGGTTGAGCTAAAAAGCTCAACATAAGCAAATAAATTTTTGAATTTAAGCTATCGTGAGTGGAATTTATAATTAATGTATAGAAGCCGGCTATACTCACGTGCTGTTTTTTTACCGATAAAATAACACGTCAGTATAGCCGGTTTCTATACATTAATTAAGCAAATAAAATTCATGTTCCTTTTAATCGACTAGTTACGAGTACCAAAACTTTGTTAAAACGTTGCAAATTATCCCCGTACTACGTCTGACAAATTTAAATTCAATTAAAAAAAAAACTGTTCTGAAACAGGCGTTGACAGCGATTTTTAAATTTTCTAACGTTTTTCAAATAATTAAGAACCTTAACTCTGAACGAGAGAAATCACAAATCGTAATAATATAAGCTTCATTTTTGGTCCTTAAGTGCTGGCATTAAGGTAAACTTTACAAAATGACGTCTACTTGATTTTGTTAAGACATACTGTCCTATAGTATCTTTGTAATTTTTATTAAATTCTCGACCTTACCAAAACACGCAAAATTATAAGTTTTAGTATCTGGTTGTTAAACATGTATGACGAATAAATTATTGTTATATTAAAGTTATTGTTACATAAAATTAATATGTCAAAGTTTTTTTATACAATATGTGTCAAAGTCAAGTCTGTAAATTAAATTTTATATTTACTACAAAGTTTTACTTGATCATAAAGAAATCAAATATGTAGTTTGCCTGAATGAAATCAATGACATCTAAAAAGTACATACATACATATAGAAACACACAAATATTAACAATCGTAAAGAAAATAAACTGAAAATATTTTACTTGTGTGATTTATTCGCATTATTCGTGGTCGATGATTTATATTTAACATATCATTCATACCTATTTCAATCGATGTTCGCTAACACTTAAGTGTGATAAGGAAAAATCGATTTAAACCTTATCTCGTTCCACGTATTTAGTAATGTTAAGTTATATTACCTTTTATTATTGCAGCAGCGTTAAAAATTATCAAATAATAACATAATCATATAATAAAAAACATTAAACAAAATAATTACAATAATAGGTTTTCTAAAAGTTTTCTTTATAGTACAGCTACAGATTTCAAAAAAGCCGCCTTAAAATTTATAAAACACCAGCCTAATTCCTTCCATTGATCTATTTTATTTTTATATTTTCTCTTAAGTAGATTATAGATTTGTTCATTGTATTCTTTATACATAAAGCAAACGCGTATTTATATGAAATGTTGCAATAACTGTTGTCAAATTGTGCATTCCTATAATTAATATAGCTCTTAGCTTAAAATAATTTCGCAATTTGTATTTGTAGCTCTACATTGGTGATGACCTTTTAAAATAAATGAATAAATAAAGCTTGAATCATGTATGTTTATCGTTTTATCTAAAGTATTATTAAATGTATGCGTCAACAGTTAAACATTGAATGGATAAGTCACTAAAAGCTTTTTGTAGTCATTTAAATGCCATAAAAAATTAACTAATTCAAGTAAACTTAATAAAGAAGAATCATCGAATATTGCAGCGTTTCTGAGCCTACACGACGAAGAAAAGTTTGTAAAGATCCGCTGAATCCATCATTCTCCTGCCCTTATCCTATTTTAAGTGGAGTCGGCACAATATGTTTTCGCTTCTGTCCTATCATTCGTCACCTATGACGCTACGCCTTTTAAATCCATATCTTACTTCAAACAATCCAACCATTTCTTTTTCGACCACCCTCCAGTCACATATTCATACACATTCATATTTAACATTAGTTTGGTTACATGATTTTCATGCCTCCTAATTATATGTCCATCCCATCTTAATCTTGTGCTTCTCATTTTAATATGTATGTAATGCAATATGTCGCTTTATTAATCTCTATTAATCCCCATTTACCTATAATTTAAACCCAATTAATCTCTTATTTAAAGTATTCAATTTATATTTATTCCCTTCCGTATATACTCATTGCATATTTTTCCAATCTTATCACACCACACATCCACCTTAACATTCTCATCTCATTTGCTTGCACTCTTCTTTCCGTCTTTTTCATTGTGATCTAAATATGGGTCTTACGAGTGTTTCATATTATTCCCCTCAAAAACAACTGCTGAATCTACTGAATAAAAAATCACGGTACAAAAAAAGTCGGAAGCAATTTTTTTTTGCTAATTTTGAAATATTCAGAAATCTCTCAATAAATGAATTCAATGAAGTACTATAAAAAATGAGATTTATTTATCACTAGCTGTGCTAGCAGCTTCGCCTGCATGGAAATCAGTATGTGACAATTTTTTTTCCCGCTTTGTGTACATAAAAGTAGTTATCGTGAGTTAATAATAAGAGATTTTTGAATAGCTTTCACCGTTTATTTAGTGCATGCAAAGAAAGGTTTACATTCCGTAGTTGTCGCAATGTTTTTTATTGCTGCTCCTCCTATTCCTCTTACCGAAATATACCGCCTCGATAAATGGACTATCTAACACTCAAAAAAAAATTTAAATCGGTCCAGTAGTTCCTGAGATTAGCGCGTTTAAACAAACAAACAAACTCTTCAACTTTATATATTATAATAGTATAGATACCACCAAAATGTTAGCATATACGAAAGAATACATATTTGAGTAAAGGACGCAGCTATGACAACAGCAACGTTTGCATCGGTCTCCATTTTTTCAACAAAAGTCGCGTTTATATGCTAGTTCAACTCAACAACAAAAATAAACATTACGGAATCATCCAAACATTTACCTAAGTTGCAAATGTAATTTAAACTTGATTTAATTTCGCTGAGAACTATACACGTTCCGGACCAAGTGTTAATGTTCTGGTTTTTCCATTGTTACGAGTAGACAAGCGTTAAAATTATAATGCTAGGAACATAAACATTCCAGCGTGGACCAAAAAAGGATGGGGCTTTGTGTTTAATAACCTCGGTAACGCTTTGTGCACTTCTATACAATTAAAATTAAATTGGTAGCTCATTATCATATTGGAATGTATCGCACGCTTAGTATTAAAGTGACCGAATTCAAAATTGGGATTAATTGAGTTAGATACATTGTAATACTTATTTCAATGCCATGTGTCACATCCCGATACAAACTATTAAGAAATAGTGTTTTCTTGCTCATCTAAGTTATGGGTCTCTCAACACTCAAGAATTTTGTAGCTGCTACACTATGCTTTATTGCAATTTGAAACAAAACAACTTTTTTCAATTAGGTCACTATAATACTAAGCGTGCGATATATCATAATGGTATGTCATTACAATAGCTTTGATATCTAACAATATATAATGGTTAATGATATAAAATGTATATTGTTAGTGTACTTATTAAATAAATAAATATTCCAAGATGAGACTCTGCGAGTCTCTCGATAGGGGTGCGGGTTCAAACCCCAGACAGACACCAATGAGTTTTTCTGTTAAATTTTATGTATCAATACATGATTGCAATTTATCACATGCTTTTCGGTGGAGGAAAACATCGCGAGAAAATCATCATATTTATAGAGAATTCTGGGGATATGGGCAACCTATCAATCCGCAACTTGGTGGGTTGATAGAACTAGTGGGTAAACTCTTCTCTCCAAAAATGCAGAGAGATGGGCTATACTAAGTGAGTTTGTGACAGGCAGTTACTTTCATGCTTTTACATCGGAAAATAACAATTTATAAAAAAAGGCAGAATCATAAATCATCTGTCAAAACGAAATACAATATTCTAAAGTACAAGTTTAGATTTAAAAATAATTTTATCGCCATTTTATGTAAAATTAGAGAAAGCGGAATTTCTACTCATATAGATGTATGTCATTTACTAAAAGGTGCAAATTATTGGCAGATTCCATACGTAAGAAGCGTTAATAAAATTAATTTATTGTAAAAAATAATAATATAAATAAGCCTTATAAATCATAAATTTAATTAAAAAAATATTTATTAATAACTTAAAACATATAACTAGTTGCACATACACAAGCCATATCTGAGATGTGTGTCAAAAATATAGTTATCTAAGTTTCCATAGTGTAAAACGTTATAAATTCTCTTATAAGAAAAGTTCATTAATCTACTCTCTTTAAGCTCACACTATTAAACCCCAGTGTTCTGAAATATTTATTGGTTAAAACTTTGATATTATGCTATTAATGTAAAGCAATGCAGGCGAAGATATTATAACTTTTATTATTACCTAACTGTACCTAATCTCCATTAAAAAATATTACAATTTTTCACACAAAACTCATATACCATGGAATGTATTAACATACTGGTATTTAAAATTTATTGCCTTATATAGCACCGTTTATTTCAAAGCAAATAGCAACAACTTTGATAATTTTGTCACCTTAACGTGTAATTATTCCTCTAGTTTGGTGCCAATCAGTAAAAAAATTCTTATTATTAATCTATATCGAAAGTAAATGTCTCTGAATCTACCTTGGAACTTTGTAAACTCTGAAACTACTTTTACCTCTTTACTTTGATTTATATAAAAGTTTTCGATGTTGTTTCTGGTTTCAGTTTCAAACTTTATATATTGGATCAAATGTCGAGCGAAAAAATTCTTGTGACTAACACGTATGGTACAAATTTTAGCAGAACATATTTTCTAAAATCATTTCCTAGAAAGCCATCTCCAAAGGCTTGTTGATCGTCACCTTGTAATAGTGTTTACTTTGTTCTCGATATGTTGATATAGTTTTTACACTTGCCGCGATAATTAGCACCTGTAGCCTCTATTTTTAAGAAGTATTTTGCACGGTAATTTATTTGTTGAATCATCTCCCTGCCCTTATCCGGCTCTAGGTGGGGTCGGCACAACATGTTATAAACATGCTGTCACATGATTTGGCTGCGTTTTTACGTCCGGCCGCCTGCCTGACGTCAACTTACCTCAGTCGTATTTTACGACACCTCGGTAAGAGAGAGGGTGGTCTATTCTACTTAACCGGATACCACACGGTGGGTCAACTTACCTTAGTCGCCTTTTACGACACCTCGGTAAGAATGAGGTTGGTCTATTCTACTCAGCCGGATACCACACTGTGGGTCGACTTACCTTAGTCGCCTTTTACTACACCTCGGTAAGAAATGAGGTTGGTCTATTCTACTCAGCCGGATACCACACGGTGGGTCGACTTAGCTTAGTCGCCTTTTACGACACCTCGGTAAGAAATGAGGGTGGTACTATTCTATTCAGCCGGATACCACACGGCATGGTAATTTATTTGTTGAATGTTTAAGGAAAATATTTTTATTAGACCAACAATGTACTGATGGTCTGGAAAATTTAAATATTTAATTTTACTCCGCTCAAATGATATCGTGTAGGTAAAGCCTGGCAGAACGTTAGAGATTCCTATCCTGTCCTACTAATATTATAAATGCGAAAGTTTGTGAGTATGAATGTATGTTTGTAACTTCTTTTACATTATTCCTTATACACTGGAATAACATATGGGCTACTGAAATAGGATGACATAGGAAAGCGCTATCTATTGTCAATATATCACGCGAAAACAGCCTACGCAAACGAAGTTGCGGGTAAAAACTAGTATGTCATATTATACCAAAATGTCAGACTATATCAAAATGTTGGATTATAGCAAAATAATTTTATTATTACCTTTGTATTATGTATTCCCGCAAAGTAACGCCTATTTCTATAAATTATTCAGATAACTTTTTTTCACTGAATCTAATAATTTCCACCTGATTGGTTACGTATTCGTTTTAAAGGTTATGAAGAACCAGTATTACTGTTTATAAAAATAATTGAACATTCAATTGTGTATAATTTATGGCTTAGATATAAATGCATGTCAAATTTATTTTTCCAAGCAGTGTGCCGTATTGAATATTTCCTAAGAATTGATTTATGCATGCATATATCCGTATGCATATATAGCTATGGATCTGATTTTTATAAAAATTAATATATATGATAATATAATATATGGGACGCTTACACACACACGGTCGTCAGTCCCCAAAGTAAGTATCTTATTACTTGTGTTATAGGTGACAGACAACTGGTGAATATGTACATATATAATTTTAAATACATACTTAAATACAAATATACACCCAGGCTCAAAGACCAACAAATCCATTTACAGAAAATGTCGGCCCTCGGCGGGAATCGAACCCGCGACCCGCGGGCTATAATAAGAAGATTATATGATAAGAAGATTTAGATAAGCTAAAGGCAGGGTCACCTCCCACTGCGCCAACGGGCCAGTCAAATTGTTTTATTAATTATGAATAAAGCTGCAAAGCGAAACAGTTTAAGGTATTAAACAAGTAGTCCGCTCTACATTTAGCGTTATTTATATATTCTATTTACTTTATCGCGGATTATAGTAAAATAATTTTATGGTTACCTTTGTTAATTAATACAACATAATTTATACCCTATTAGAATCTACCTGACCTATAATTAGTGTGTCTGGAGACTGATTGGAAGTGACTAAATTAGTCTATTAATGCTTTAAAATTGTTTTAATTTATCTTTCAATCATAAAAACTTTATTTAATAATTTTTTATTTTTGAAATTATGTGTTACTGAATTCCTTAATAATGGAAAACGCCAACACAATTTTTATCGCAATTTATGCGTTGTTTATTTTTATTTTGCGTGAAATTTATAGGTATAGCATATATGTTGACGGTTTTAATTCGTAAAAAGTATTCAGCAAAAAAATACATAATTTAGAGCTGTAGTTCAGAACTTAATATAAAACATAATCACTACATATTATAAAACAAAGTCCATATTTCCCTATGTATGCATAAAACTTTAAAACTACGCAACAGATTTTGATGCGGTTTTTTTTAATAGATAGAGTGATTCCAAAGGAAGGTTTGTACGTATAATAACATTCAATACGGAGTAGAGAAATACTGTAATTAATCAAAACAACTGGATCAATTTTAATCATTTTTTTTACACTGACTGACATGGGATATATATTTTATACCCGTGCGAAGCAGGGGCAGGCCGCTAGTAAAATAATATGACAGTAAAAAGTGTATAAACATCCATTATAGTCAGTAATTACACTAATAAACAAAAAAATTACCACGTAGCTTATCGAATTAACAACATTAGGCGATACATGCATATCGCAACCGACATACTGTTTACACTTACCATAACACCACGATATTTGCAATAAAAAAACACTGATTAAATACATTCTCATGTTTGTACACGGTGCACTGTGGAACTGGTTTGTGATATGAATTACGTTTGACACACGAGTCTCGTCTTAGAATCCTCGATGAACAATGTTTGTGGCTATTCACTGCCGCCCGTTAAATGCTTTTCCAGACCGCTTATCAGGTTTTCTCTTTACGGTAAAATGTGGTTAGTTTTCAGCACGATAAGTGCTAAGTTGCTGTGAGTGTATAAATAATTTTACAGGGCTCGCAGGTATGTTTTTTTTACGTCTTTTAGATGCGGTTTTGTTTGTAAACATCCGGGAGCATCGCTTGTACTGTCAAGGAAAATAGAGAAACTCAAGAACACTCAAGGAAATTATATGGGAAAACTATGTGATGGACTGTGATACTATTATATGTATTTAATTATAAATCAAAACATTATATAAACTCCTTTTTTATTGTTATAAGTAAAATGCAAAAAAAAAAAATTGTTTTAGAATGTTCTTTTATTTAAGTTTGATAAGTTTTAACTTCAATAAGCGTATTTTTGTTCTCCATTGCTTAGGTTTTTAGCAGAATACTTCTAAATTTTTATATAGGTACTTACATATTTTTATAATACCTGGGTGACCGAGCCTTTTTCGGTAATTTTATTGTATTAAGGATATACAAATGCAATTAAAATAAGAAAAAAAGATCTGTTGAAATCTGGGACTTGATCCTGGGTATTTTCACTTTTTTAGTCCGCCCGTTTCCCATTAATTCCCAATATCATTTGCTTTCTATTATATGTTTAAGCTTTTTTGCAGTGCCTGAAAACAGGGATAACGACATTTTTTCAAAACAAAACTTAGCTAGATCGATAACCCATGAATCCCCCTATATGTTGAATGTCATTCAATTATCGTAAGGTCGAAACTCAATATGTGTTTGTTCGGGGTTCAACCTGCGACCTGATTAAGGCTTATGCGCTCTTGACATCCGGCCAACACGACTTTCTTGTCGGTTTCAAATATATACTGCACTAAATAATATTTTGTCAGTGCAGCCCACACGACACATACAAAGCAAAAAACACCTGACACTTTTTATATTATAATTTCATCAATTCCGTTACATATCGAGTCAATATTATTCAACTAGACTGTCAATGACATCAACATACCTGTGAAATGTTATTTATGTAACTACTCGTACCTATTTGGTGAAATACGATTACTATGGACGTTTTTATCTTATAAGTTCATCTGAAGTTTGCTTAGTACTGGTGGAAGAATATATGTTATGATCACTCAACTCTTATCAGCAAGTATGGTGCCAAGAGATATGTATAGTTTTGATTCCGAGTATGCATCTTCTGCCTAACAAACAAACGTTCAACGTAGTACCTTTTTTTCTTATGGGAATCTCCAAATGCTTTTGGGCCATTGGAATCCATCTCTTCCTGTGACCGTTTGAAATAATGTCTCCATCGTGAAGAGACAGAAATTATCTTCCGTTTTCTGGGTATCGTTCTAACTCTTTCGAACCCTAGCACAGATTTGTTTTTGAAAAATTAATCTGCTTATCACCACTTTAACTATTCGCTATGTTGGTATTAATTTTATTGGTTACAGTTTTGCAGTTGGCAGCTATCTACCCTGATGGTAAGTTAAGATACAGTCTGAGATGAAAGATCTCCCCTTGAAGAGATATCACTTTAGGGTTCTAAGCTATTGCTTAGACAGTCATGAATGAATCTGCCAATTAAACCAGTTACCACGATTATTTAGTCCATTTTTATCATCATCAAAATTGGTTGAAATAGTAAATATATATGATAGGAAGGCCTAGAGGCCGCTCACCAACTAGGTAGTCTGACCAACTGCGCCAGTCCTGCACGTCTGCCAAATTTTATGAGTTAGCAACAATGGCCACCAACAGAAGCAGGTGGAAACGAATTATCCACTCGAGGATAATATCTAGCCAGGACCACGATCTTCAGTAATGAAGTACGACTAGAGAGAGAGAGATGATAGGAATGAGGTAAAAATACTCCGAGCAAAGCGTAATTAAGTGACAGAGCTATAGAGATATTACACTTAAAGTAGGGGAGCTTTAGACTGGACTGTATATAACAATGACACAATAAATAATTGCAGGGCAGATAAAACTCGTATACTTCATCTTTGTCTAATCTGAAATTAAAAAGAGAGACAGATAGATCATGTTTATTTGCTTTAATTATTGTGTAATTACTCTATGGACAGAGCAATTTCCTATCTGTCATCAATAAATACAAATGCAAAGTTATTTCATAGCATAACCTTAAACTTGTGTTACAAGTCTACAACGGCAAACAACCATCTACAAATGGGTATGAGATGAGACATGCTAACTTGACCGGGTTAATTCTTATTATAGTCTGCAACTTAAGAACATAACGGTTGCCAAATAGATTGTCAATAAAAATGGTTATATTTGGTTCTTCTTCAAAAGAAAGTCCAAGTGACTTAAGTGTTAATGCGTAGATTAATAACGCATTATTTGATTTTCATTCAAAACGCTGGACTTATAAGTATTTTAATAGTAATAGTGAGACATAGGACATCTTTGGATATCTTTGTAGCTTATTAGTGGCAAGTAAAAGTGATAAGTCATGATCGTCCTCCTGCCCTTATTCCACTCTAAGTGGGGTCGGCACAACATGATTCGGTTAGGTATTTTACGACCGACCACCTGCCTTACCATACCATACTATACTTACCATAGTCTTCTTTTACGACACCTCCGTAAGAAACGAGGGTGGTGGAGAGTAGAATAGACCACCCTTATCTCTAGGGTAAATTTACGTTAGGCAGGCAGCCGGTCGTAAAACGAAGCAAAATCATGTGTCAACATGTTTATAACATGTTGTTCCAACCCCACTTAGAGTCGGATAAGGGCAAGAGAATGAATACAAATAAAAATAAATACTTATGCGAAACAACTCAATGTTTTCAAATTATATACTTGGGAACGATATACCATTTAAGATGGTAATTACATAAATATGGTCCATTTAACAATAAATCATTGAACTACCGTTGTTATAATGACCTCAGAGTCATCATTTAACTTAGTAGAAGATACTCTCGGAGACACGAATATTTATCATTCAGTAATGACATAAGCATTGCAGTTCAAGGTGAATGCCAATAAGCATATCAATTGCATTATATTTATCCCTACTGGTTTTTTTATAAAATGATATCGACCGATACAAGGACAGACATTTTCTGCATAGCAATTGTATTTAGTTTATACTTAATTATGTATTATAACTAATTAAATTGTACACGACAAAACTTTGTCGTGTGGTATCCGGCTGAGTAGAATAGACCACCCTTATTTCTTATTGACGTGTCGTGACGTGTCGTTAATGGCGACTAAGGTAAGTTGACCCACCGTGTGGTATCCGGATGGCTAGAATAGACCACCCTTATTTTTTACCGAATTGTCGTAAAGGGCGACTAAGGTAAATTAACCCACCGTATTGTATCCAGATGAGTAGCAGACCACTCTCTTTCTTACCAAAGTGTCGTAAAATACGACTAAGATAAGTCGACTTTAGGCTGGCCGCCTGCCGGCCAGTCGTAAAACACGTAGTCAAATCATGTTACAGCATGCTTATAACATGTTGTGCTGACCCCACTTAGAGTGGGATAAGGGCAGGAAGATGATGATGATTATACCGCCGTAAATATGTATTTTGTGCATTCTAAAAAGGTCTACAGAAAAACTGTCATTCGATCTTGGCTTCTCGTTGCAATCTTTGTAGCTTATTGATTAAAGTTATCTAAAGTAACTTCATTTCCGCTTTAAACAATTATCACATATTTCATTGACATATTCCGGTTGAACAAATTTTATTAAATGTTAGTGTACTGGCGCCTTCATCACAATGTAGACATACGAGTATAACAAAGGTAAAATGGTTATTACATTCCGAACAGGTAAAACATGAAATATACATCTTAGCATACTTTAAAAACAACTCGATTAGTATTAATATTTTGGCGCCAATAAATTTAGATAAGCGTCCAAATTTATATACCAATATTAAAATACGGCAAAAACTGTTCAAGTAAATACATGTGTTATATAGAGATTGGCTAGGTACCAAAAATATTCTATTAAAAATCTAAATATTATTAAAAACAGGAATAATTTTAAGTAATTTTCTTCCAAGAAAAAATGTGCTTTTTAAAGTCAAACAAGTTCTTTTGAATAGTCAACTCTACTGCTGGTTTGGAAAGCTGCTCCTACCGAGATGAGCCACCAAGAATCTTGGCAGTTGCTTTTTTAAAAAATAATTCTTAATACTGGTTACATTTTGTCATTAGTGTCTTTTACATGAGAGCCATGTCCTATATATTTAGTCATCTTAATTAATTATTTTTTTAAAACTACATAATTTTTTATCTAATATATTGAAACATGTTCAAATTCGAAATAATAACACTATAAATAAAATTCTCTTGTTAAAACTTTTTTGTTGATAATAGTAAAACAATTATTTGATATACGTGTATTACCATATTCAGTGATAGCATTTGTACAGAAACCTTTAGTGTTATTATGAGACTTTGGATGAGATACTATATGCTGAATGGTGCCATAATACTTTTGTGAAACTTGACGAATAACATGCTTAAAAAAGTCAAACGTATTCATATAAAATAGAATCTTAAAATTTTTGCCACATCTTCCGTAGGAGACTTCTTTGCTATTAACATAGCGAAATAATCTTAAGATGATATAATTGGACCAGAGGTTGGACACCTTTTAAGACTTAAGAGAAAGTCACAATAAAAAAAGTTTAAAGAGCCAATAAAAAAACCCTTTACAATCATATAGTAATATAGTGAAAGATCTAATTAATTAAATAAATAATATTTATTCATTTAAAAATATAAACATATTTTTATCACAAGTCATATTCTTGCATTCTTACGTTATTAGGTATGTATTTTTTTTTTTGGGTACAAAATTGGAGAGCCGCAACTTAACATCGAAAGAGCCGCAGGTTGCTGATCCATGATTAGACCAAAAGCGTTCTAAATCGTATATCATATTCATTACCGATGGAAATCAAAATGAATGACCTTAATCTTCAGTCATTGGCCTGACATTTAACCACAGGTTAAAAAAATTAATGACATAACAACAGTCGCGTGTTTCTTTTACTTATCTTGGCGTCTGTTAATATTCAGAAATAGAAAAAATGTTTATGGTATACATACGAGTATTATGTTGTTCTTCTTGTCTAAAATTATGAATTTCGTACGCTCTAGACGGGAATAAAAAACAAAATAAAGCAATTAAGTCTATGGTTTCATTAATTTGTTTATTTTTTATTCTATTTTCTTAGGTTTTATGAATTATTATATCTTAAAATATAGATTAGTTTTGAGTAGAATAGACGACCCTCATTACTTACCGAGGTGTCGTAAAAGGCGACTAAGGTAAGTTGAACTGCCGTGTGCTATCCGATTTAGTAGAATATACCACCCACTTTCTGACCGAGGTGTCTTAAAATACGACTAGGTAAGTTGACGTCAAGCAGGCGGCCGGTTGTAAAATACGTACCCAAATCATGTGACAAAATGTTGAGATAATGTTGTGCCGACCCCACTTAGAGTGGGATGGAATATTGGAGATTTTAATTACCAAAGCAATAGTGATCAATGTATCATAATGTTTTGCAATACTGGGTTCCGAGTTATTAATAACAAAAATTATATTTGACCTTGTCAAGAACATCAATGTATCTTAAAATAAATATCTTTGTTTTAACTGTGGATGGACGTCTAATTAATTTTACTTGCAAAAAACCCGTCTTGTGCTAAACACGTAAGATAATAGGTACATAAGAGCACTTTTTGTTCGACGCTAATTAATTTAATTCTAATATCACATTTCTGCGAATTTATGATGACGAAGGTGTAGTATCTTTTTATTAAAACAACAACCAAAGAATCTATTCTATGTTAAATTCAGTGAGCTTAAACAAATTTCAAGTTGGTGTCTTTCATTGTATACTGTCAAAACCTGACTGAAGCATGCAATTTGTTCAAACTCTTCTTGATGAGCCCCTTAAAATAGTTTGATTAGTTAAGTTTTTGGGGTCAAATAGGGTGGGCATACACATGTAGTGTAAAAGCCCTTTAATAACAGAATAAAAAAATAAAAGAAAACCGAAGAACCAAAAGAAAGAAGACCTATAGTGTCCATAATAGTACTATACTACATGGATGTAATTATATTAGTTTATTATTGGTCGAGCACTATCTATACTAATATATAAAGTTGAAGAGTTTGTTTGTTTGAACGCGCTAATCTGAGATTAGCGCGAACTACGGGACCGATTTGAAAAATTCTTTTAGTGTAAGATAGTCCATTTATCGAAGAAGGCTATAGACCACGCATATAGCACCACGATAAGATGAATACTGTTGAGGATTATTTAGATGATAAGAATGCGTGGATATAGCCAATGTCCGACCCTGTACAAAATAGTAATGACTTAATGTAATAAGTTATAAGTATTATTTTGAAAAGAAAAACCGCCGAGTTTCCTGCATGCTCTTATCCGTAGGAATAGCTTTTCGAACATGCAGCAGTACTTATTTACAAGTTTACTTAAATAAAGAAAATTCAGAATTTGAATTTGAATATAATGCATCGACGACACGTAACAAGAGTAAGAATATATAAAACGTACAATAAAAAAATATAAGCATAGAAACATTAACATAAACACCATTAAAATAATGGCGTTAATGGAATGGGAAGTCCAACATTGAACGAATAACCCAATAGCACACATAGCACTTTAGTTACCTACGCTTAACCAAGCCTAATTATATGCAATTAATACTCATCGTGACCCACGACTATATAAAACATCACGATGATCCAACCGGATCATCAATCTTTGATTGCGTAGTGGTTGATAATATGTATTACTTTTAGTCATCTTGTCTTTTTTGCTCCATTGTTGGTATAACAAATGGGTTGGTATTATATTGGTTTTACATGCTACACTGAAAAACTTTCGCATTGATTTTAGTCTGGATAATCAACAATTCATATGTAGCGATGAACATAAAAAAAACTCCTATAAATTCTTCATCCATTCATCCATCAAATTCCATCAAAAGGAAGCTTTGATTGTTTTACGACTTTTAAATCCAAATATGCTCTTGCAGTAGTTTTCATCAAAATTGTTACGAAATATTCTATACGAAATTTTGGACGCTTCAAAAGTTGATACAGGAATCAGACTATCATTGAGATCAAGATTCAAGATTCAAAAATACTATACGTACATTTTCTATGGTGAAGACAGAGAGTCTAGAAATAGCGGAGACTATACTTCAGTCCAAACAGCCTGCGTTCTGAAATGAAGTCAGCCCTTACGCCCTTAGTGCAGTACAAGACGGTAGCACCGTTAGGACAATATTCCTTGAAGCTAGTAGAACTTTTCTCTGTTCCTTGCATATTGATAACACTACGATACTTCTGCTCCCACCCATCCGTAACACTGTAAAAACCGCTACGATAAATTATAAACGAAAAAATTTGAATTCTAAGAAATATATTATTTTGAAAGTTAAGAAGGCTTATATTTGTAGACATAAATGCACAACCGTGCAGAATTGAAAATCATTAGGTTTAATGTACTAAGCATTCTATCTTAGTGTAAATTGAATTCAGAATCCTCCTGCCCTTATCCCACTCTAAGTGGGGTCGGCACAACATGTTACAAACATGTTGTCATATGATTTGGCTACGTATTTTACGACCGGCCGCCTGCCTCACGTCAACATACCTTAGTCGTATTTTACGACTCCTCGGTAAGAAAGAGGGTGGTCTATTTTACTCAACCGGATACCACACGGCGGGTCGACTCACCTTAGTCGCCTTTTACGACACCTCGGTATGAAATGAGGGTGGTCTATTCTACTCAGCCGGATACCACACGGCGGGTCGACTTACCTTAGTCGCCTTTTACGACACCTCGGTATGAAATGAGGGTGGTCTATTCTACTCAGCCGGATACCACACGGCGGGTCGACTTACCTTAGCCGCCTTTTACGACACCTCGGTAAGAAATGAGGGTGGTACTATTCTATTCAGCCGGATACCACACGGCGTCTTAGTGTAAATAGAATTATAGGAAAAAATTGTAATATACCAATAACAAAAATTATAGTAAATAAATAAAGGAAAAATTATTGGAAAATAGCTATGTACAATACATTAATATACACAACAAAATAATTTTGTAGATTACATTCTTATCATAATAGTTTCATATCTATGGTTTTGCTTTTAAAATAAACTAGGCGCAAAAAAATTACATTCGTTTGCGAACAAACATTATTTATAGCTTTAATGAATTTTGAACGTTTATCTAATCAATTCGTTAATCAGTGTCGTAAATTTGAAAGCTTAAGTTCTGTAACGATGAGTTAATCAAGCTCACACTATCGCTTACATTTAAATGAATGTGACCAATGATAAAATTCCGAATTTTAAAGTTAGAATTAGTGTTTAAAATAGTTTAAAAATTTAAACATTCACTTATTTTATACACTTTAATTTTAAGTTTAATATAATTCAAGTTAGCCGTGTGGTATCCGGCTAAGTAGAATAGTACGAACCTCATTTCTTACCGAGGTGTCGGAAAAGGCGACTTAGTAAGTCGACTCGCCGTGTGGTATCCGGCTGAGTAGAATAGATCACCCTCATGTCTTACCGAGGTGTCGTAAAAGGCGACTAAGTAAGTCGACTCGCCGTGTGGTATCCGGCTGAGTAGAATAGATCACCCTCATGTCTTACCGAGGTGTCGTAAAAGGCGACTAAGTAAGTCGACTCGCCGTGTGGTATCCGGCTGAGTAGAATAGATCACCCTCATGTCTTACCGAGGTGTCGTAAAAGGCGACTAAGATAAGTTGACCCACCGTGTGGTATCCGGTTTAGTAGAATAGACCACCCTCCTTACCTAGGTGTCGTAAAATACGACTAAGGTAAGTTGACGTCAGGCAGGCGGCCGGCCGTAAAAACGCAGCCAAATCATGTAACAGCATGTTTTGAACATGTTGTGCCGACCCCACTTAGAGTGGGATAAGGGCAGAGGATATATAATATAATTAAAGTATTTTTAATTTAATATATCATTGTTTTTTATTATTAATAATGACCGTTAATATAAATCAAAATAGACATTATTATCCATTTTATGAAATAAATGATTATTTATTTATTTATTTATAGTACATACATGTAGAGAAAGAAAAAGTTAAAATATTATGTTATGTTTTGTATAAAAGATACTCGTGGCTAGCACGAAATAGTACGTGACAAAGACAGTGATAAATCTGCACAGCTAATTTTGGTGTAATAAATTACAATTAGTAAATAACTAATTTTAGATATAGAAACAGAATAGAAACTGTGCGTTACTAATGCTATCTCCACATTTATTATGACGGGTAAGGCGTTGACATAGACAGTTTTTTACGATATATTTTTAGAAATAGAAATAAATAATTTATACATAACATTAGTAAAAATATTGCAGGATTTTTATCAATTATCAATAATTTAATTGTCACCTTATTCTTGGCAATTCCATTTGCACTATTAAAGTGAAACTTTTGTTAGTGTTTTTTTCTCTTTCCAGCTATAAGAATTAAAGTCAAAGTAAATCACTGTGTGTATAAATGTGTGTGTGTAAATATGCTACTGACTATATGAGTATCTTATACAAAAAGACGAGAAGTGAAAAATTATGACCGTAAGGACATATAAATAAATATATAATAAGGAGGGTTGAACTATGTGACCAATCGAGTGTTAAATATGAATGGGGATGGTATGAGATTAGAACCTAACTTAAGAAATTAGGACCTAACTAAAAAAATTAAGAGATGGTTCACTAGAAATCTAAAGAGTATATAGAGTAAGAGGAGATTTCCAATAGCGTTGATTATTATAGGTGACAATTGAAGAGAAAATCATGTTGTGCCGATTCCACTTAAAGTGGGATAAGTAGGATGATGATTACTGAATATCTATACATATTATAAAACAAACTCCCCAAAAGATGTCTGTCTGTACGTTATCGATATTCTCAAAATCTTTTTACCGGATTTTTGTACGGTTCTCACTAAAAGATAAGACAAGGAAAGGTTTTATTTAAATTTACTGAAATACTTATTTGTGACACACTGATTGTCACACAGGCAAAGCCGCGGCAAAAGCTAGACTCGTTATAAAGTACTACTTGAGCATGTATACGCAATCAACTTATAATTTAAGAAGTCAAATATTTAGTATATAATTTCCAAAAAAGACTCGTCAACATTGTTTCTATTGTATGTATAATTTGTAATCCAGTGTAACCATATTTATTTCAGATAATTAAAAACTGGTATTTCCCGTCTTCCTCGACTGTAGACTACGATAATAATTTATCTGTACGCGACACGTTTGCTCATTAGTCTGTTATTCATAATATAAAAACTAGAATTATATGTCTAAAAATATCTTCCCAAGACGGAATAAAGTCTGATTTTATTATGAATCTCTTTGCCAACTGAGCAACGACGTGCTAGTACCTATTTAGTAACCTAAAAAATAATGTAAACACATAATATATTTAACTTTGGTCGGTTTTTATGACACCTCGGTAAGAAATGAGGGTGGTCTATTCTACTCACCCAGAGACCACAGCGCGGGAAAACTTACCTTAGTCGCTTTTAACAACATCTCTTCAAAAAATGAGGGTAGTCTATTCTGCTCAGCCGGATATCACACGGCGGGTCAACTTACCGTAGTCGTTTTTAGGACATCTCTGTAAAAAATGAGAGTAGTTTATTCTACTCAACCGCATACAACACGGCAAGTCAACTTACCTTAGCTTACAACTTACCTTTTTATATCCATATAAAATTTCATAAAAATCGGTCCAGCCGTTTCGAAGGAGTATGGTAACTAACATTATGACACAGGAATTTTATATAAGATTGTGTGCCTTACTTTGTGGAGGTCCATATTATCCGCTAATAATGAATTATAGCAACATAATGTTATCATTAATATAGGGAGAACAAATGTATCGACAATAATGCCTGGAAATTCTATGATAGTAAGTAACCAGATCTTCGAGGTTCATGGCGGTCAGATATAGCGAAACAAACTGTAAGATTTAATTATGATGTAGATTTAATTATCGTTTTATAGCATCAATAAATACTAATATTTATATATGGCTCACATCCAAAACTTTTATTGCTCAATTAAAGATTTTATTTTTATTTAATATTTGAGAGAAATTATACAATTTCTTATTTTCATACTTTATACAAATTTGCATCGGATGTATTCTTTTGACGTAAAAAACGTTAAGCTTTACCTTAGATAGGGCAGTCTGATGCTCTGGTTTTTGTTTTGCCACGATTGGGTTAAAATAATAACACCTAGTTAACTTTAGTTCAGTAAAGCAAATATACAAGGTACTTAGGGCTGCCAACTGTTGACCTGTTGTAAAATACCTTGACTAATCATATTACATGTTTAAAAATGTTATGCCGACCCCACTTTGAGTGGGATAAGGGCAGGTGGATGATAACTTAAATATAGTTTATTGCTTGTAAAAAAATGGCAGCCCTAAACATCGCAGGAGATTCATATAAGATGAAATGATCTGCTTAGAGAGGAAATATAAACATTTGTATCTCTATATGTAAAATGAAGAATAAGAGTTTGTTATTTAGTTTGTGAAAATAGAATTTTTCAAATTCAAATTCTAAATATTCTTTATTCAAATAAACTTGTAAACAAGTACTTTTGAATCGTCAACTCTACCGCTGGTTCGGAAAGCTGTTCCTACCGAGAAGAGCCAGCAAGAAACTCGGCGGTTGCTCTTTTAAACATATAATTCTTAATACTATTTACATTCAGTCGTTACTGTCTTGTACAGGTTCAAAGAGAGCTATATCCTCACATTCTTATCTTCTAAATAATCTTCAATAGTATAGTAGGCTTTCTGTATCAGCCTATTTTTAACAGTGTTTTTAAACTGCTGCAATGGCAAAGCTCAAGAATCTTATACCAAAACCCACAAACGATTTACGCACTTTTGCAAGGCGCAAAGCAGGAGCCGCAAGCTTATGTCGGTTCTTGCTTTGTCTATTGTATAATAAGTAAGAAAAATACGATATTATAAGAGCAGAAAAATAAACCCGTAGTTCGAACTTTTTAAAGTCAAAACTAAACTAATAAGACGCTAGTTCTATACACTTCCTGCTGTCTAGACCTTTTCGTCACTTTGAAACAACCTTGGCTTTTGTTCTATCGAGACGAAACAATAACGTTAGTATTACATTACACCTATCTCTATAAATACTATTGATATAATTAGTACAATCGTCTGGCCCGTTGGCGCAGTGGGTAGTGATTCTGCCTTCAGCATCACAGGTCTCGGGTTCGACTTCCGTCAAGGGCCAACATTTTCTAACAACAATTTGTTGGTTCTTAGAGCCTGGGTGTATATTTGTATTTAAAAATTATCCCACTAATATTATGAAAGCGAAATTTTGTGAGTATGGACATATGTTTGTTAGTCTTTCACGGCGAATCCGTTGAACCAATATTGATGAAATTTGACACAATCCTTATACACCGGGGTAACATATAGGCTATAGAAATCCTGTTAATTCTACAGGAATATGTGACAATAAAAAATGAAATCTATTATCCACCTATCGCGCGACAACAGTTCACGCAAACCAAGTCGCGGGTAAAAGCTAGTATGTATATATTCAACAGTTGTCTCTCACCCATAACACAAGTATTAAGTTACTTACTTTGGGGACGGAGGTAAGTGTCCCATATATTTATTTATTATTTATTATAATGGCTCAGGTGACTGTGACTGTGTTCTCCTCCACAGGTCGCGGTTTCGATTCTCGCCGAGGGCTGACATTTTTTGAATACAATTTGTTGGGACTTCGAGTCTGTGTGTCTATGTATTTTTAGTATGTATTAATATTTATATATGTCGCACTATTAATTATTATTCAAAAATGAAATGCACACGATATTGAATAAAACAATCAATAACTTATAAACGTTTTAATTCATACAACAAATTTTATCACTTATATTAGGCATAAATAATGATATTACCTTAGCATAAAAATTACATATATTTTTAACCCATTTTCTACAAATTTAATACCATGATATGCTTTTTGGTATATCTACTTTTAAATTATTTGTTAATTATTTATTACCAACTAGATAAAATGTGAAGATTTTAGATTTGTGACATTTTTTAATTTTATACGACGAAAAAAAGGTAGAGGTCATATTATATTTAAGTTCATCATTTACAAAGTAATTAAAAACTATAATCACGTCTTTGTATTGTCATTGGTATAAATAATAGACAAATTAATCTATTACGAAGCTTTTAACATAACATGTATCAGTTTGTTTGTTCGGTAGATTACTTCGGCTAACTGGTTTTTCTACTTAATTGTCTAATATCTAACTGATCACCATTGTTAATAATACTTAATATATGACCATTTCGCATATTTTAATGTTTTTTTTTTCAATACATTTTTTTTCTTATATTAATCATTGTGTCAAAACAAAATAAAATTCATTTTAGGTAAATCAATTTTCAAAGTAATTTTGGTAAATACAATTTACTATATATACATGAATCAACGATCAAAAATAAAACTGTTTAATAAACACCTAATATGTGTATTTGTATCGTAATCGTAAATATATACCAATGTTAGGTATTACATTTCATTTTATATCTTCTAATCTTCAAATGAAAAACAAATGAAACTAAGTAAATATTTAATATCAAAGACAACGAAGTTAATAATCTAATAATCGTTTAAAGGTGGCATTATACAAGGCCAACGATTTGTGGACGTTAATTATTCCTTTACGTTTCATAATATCACATTTACAATATGTTATTTTTCTCTATGGTTTTTATCAAATCATGTTATGTTTATTCATTTCTAATTTTGATATTCTATAACTTACATCATATTTACGCCATAGACATTAGAATATTCGTTTATCTCACTATAAATATATTCACATTGTGCAGTAAAGCGCCAGCATAACATTTTAAATGTACAAGATAGAATCATAGAGTAGGAGAGCCAGCTTAAAGTCATCGAAAGAAAGAGAAAGCAACACACTAACTATCTTTCTTTTTGTTCTTTAGATGAAGATTTAGTTGGATCAATGTACTCGTATTTCGGGGCGAAACGATCATAGAGATTGTGGTAGTTAGTGTGTGTAGTGTGGAGCGTTGGTGTTGGCGGCGTTTTGTGATACATGTGGTGACTTGTCCTGCATGTATAAGGTATGTGAATGTTGCCTGCTCCTATACTTAGCATTACATATATAATTAACAAACGCGGATAACATCAAAATAATTTTTGTATGTTGGAAAATTTCAAAATAATGTACGAATAAAAATTATTAAGTATTTAAATTCAAAACGCGCCATTTCTCAGCACAAATGCGACCAGACAATGATAAGTATTGGTCTCGGTTGTAATAAGTATTTGATTATTATTTGTTGAACACTGGCACTCACAAACCTGTCTATGGCTCCCCTGCTCTATGTATAATCTATGGTTTGAATTCGCGTCTTGTGACGTCACCATCTTTATTTATGATCTCAACACCCTTCCCGTCCTGCGACACGTTTCCTTGGCCGTCATCACTCCACGAACTATATGAAGAAACCGAGTGACCGTATACGTGACCTCCATCAATGGGTTTCAGAGATTCAACATTGGCGTTTAAAACAGACTGAAAATTAAAATGAATATTAATAATAACCGCATGTGTAACTAGTGCATGCGGCTTCACTCGCGTCAAGATTAATTGTAGAATATTTTTTCAAGCATAAATCCTGACCCTGCAAGAGTTCAGAGATAAAAAGTAGCTTCTATGTTGCTCTAAAACTACAACAAGAATGAACAAGAATGATTTTGATGAGTAATTGATACAAAAGTATTAATAAAATTATTTTGCTATATGCCGATTTTTACGCAGATTATGGCAAAATAATTTTATTACAACTTTTCTATTATTTATCTCCCCAAAATAACGCTTAATTCTATAAGTGATTAATTGATACATACGGGCAAAGTGTCGCCAGGGTAGCTCTGGCTTATCCTGAAAAAAATTAAACGATTATCTAAAATTAAATTATTCAATAGCAATATCGAATATAAACATTTTAAATAAGACAATACAAAATATTTAAATACAAACAATACAATTTTATTACAATAAATTATCTGAATAATAAATTAACGGGAAAATGCGTGGACATTGAAAAAAAATTTGTCTTACAAAAAAGAGCCATACGTGGCATTTACAATTTAAGTCCGCGTGATTTCCTGCGAGAGAAGTTTAAGGAAATAGGTATTCTTACATTGGCTTCACAGTATATTTTTAGCAATTTAATTTTTGTGCATAAGAATATAAGTAAGTAAGTAGCGGCCTATTACTATATCACTGCTGAGAACCTTGAAGCCTCTTCACTCCGTTTTTGGAGAGAAGGTTTGGAGCTAAGACCTAGCACGCTGCTCCAATGCGGATTGGTAGGTTACACATATCTCCAGAATTCTCTAGAGATATGCAGGTTTCCTAACGATGTTTTCCTTCACCGAAAAGCGTATGATAAATTGTAATTATCAATTGGACACTTAAGTTTTAACAGAAAAACTCGTTGGTGTCTGCCCGGGTTTGAATCAGTGATATCCTAGAAAGAACCGCAGGGTGTTACCGCTGGGCTACCATAAGAATATACATAATTATAAAAAGATTGGGGATAAGATACTTAGGCTCCTGCTTTGCGTCTTGCAAAAGTACGTAATTCGTTTGTGGGTATAAGATTCTATAATAAAATGCCGCAATCAATTTTAGCTTTGCTATTACACCAGTTTAAAAACACTATTAATAAAAGGCTAATACAGAAGGCCTACTTATTATATTATTGAGGATTACTTAGATGATAAGAATGCGTAGCTACTCTTCGACCCTGTACAAGACAGTGATAACTAAATGTTATAAGAATTATATTTTGAAAAGAGCAACCGCCGAGTTTCTTGCTGGCTCTTCTCGGTAGTAACAGCTTTCCGAACCAACAGTAGAGTTGACGATTCAAAAGCACTTGTTTACAAGTTTATTTGAATAAATAATATTTTGAATTAGAATTTATCAATTAATTGACTATTCAATGATAGTGCTTGAATTAATTTAATATTGTATTTTATTGTTTAATTTTCGAATCCAATGAAACGTTTGCATGGTAATGTCTTCTTAGTTTTGATTACATTATTTTCTAACAGATAACTTTTATTAACATTTATTTTAAATGTGTAATTTGTAAATATCACTAACAGTGTTCGAAATGGTTCCCAATTTCCATTCCTTGCAGCTTCCTCCAGAACCGAAGCAAGACCCGGAGTGCCTGAAAATATTATAAATATATTTTAAAATAAACTCGCACAACCTTTAATAGAAAATTAGAGATATGAGCGACTTCCAGAAATTTCGACAAGAACAGAACAAGATAATACGTTATACGTTTTCATTTATCGGTTGTTTTACTTTGTTATAATGACATTAAGTTTATTTTACACTGTCGCGACTTTACCTGCGTACACTTCAATACGAGAAATAGCCTCATAAACCTTCTATATATGAAACTGAGAAAGTACGAAATTTAAATGGGATTTGAACCCATGAGCCTCTCCAAAGAGTTGCACGATACCATCGCTGAGCTATCACAACAATTAGGTTTCATATATATTTTAACAAACACCACTCGAAAAGATCTATGATAATCCTATAATGCTTCTAACGATTAAAAAAAACAGTAATTGTTAGCTTATTCTCATCGCCCAATAAAAAAGCATTTCATACCATATTTATAAGTCACATATCACATTATTAGTAATTTATCGGTGCACAGCTTTCAATAATGACAATTCAATGTTATTCAAATAGCTAGCGTAAATTATTGCAAAGAGACCAAGAAAAAAACAGGATTCTATCAACGGTTTTGTTGTCCCTCATCACTACATATTATAAAACAAAGTCGCATTTGTTTGTCCATATATCCCTATGTATGCATAAAACTTTAAAACTACGCAACAGATTTTGATTTGGTTTTTTTTAATAGATAGAGTGATTCCAGAGGAAGGTTTGTATGTATAATACATTCAATACGGAGTAGAGAAATACTGTAATTTTTGAGGTTTCTATAAATAATTACATTTTTTACCGCTTACATTCCAAACGCTGGCTAAACCCTACGAGATTTATCAAAATGATGTACTTAGTATTTGGACACCTTGAAAAAGTCTACAGAAAAGTCAGCCATGGTATATGTCTATCTCTTATGGATAACCAACAATAGCACTTTTTCTCATTTACTTTTTACGAAAAATAATGCCTTATTTTTGAAGCAATTTTTATTCAATACAGCATTAATCCTTACCCAATTAAGTACCTTAAATAAATTGTTGATTTAATATAAATCAATATGTCCGTTTACAGCATGTACTTTAAGTGAACATTTTCGGAGATATTACAGATTTAAAATGCCGTGAGGAGGCCGCGCTTCGTCCTATAGCACTTCGCATTTAACAGCTAATGTCGTTCTTTCAAGAGTTTGTTTAACGACAAGGAAGCTGTGAATGTTGTATATAAAGACATTAATTGTAAAAATAAAATACATAGGGAAAATGTAAAAGAAAATAAATAAAAATGAACTATATGAATTTAGATATTTCAAAGATAGCAGGAAATCTTCTTGGTATAGGGAAAGGAAATTGTTTTTCTCCAAACGCTTGCGGGCCACGGGCATTAATGAATAAATTAAAACTACTGGATCGTTTTTATTAATTTTTTTTTACACTGACTGACATGGAGTATATATTTTATACCCGTGCGAAGCAGGGGCAGGCCGCTAGTTTAATATATAAAAAAAAACTTTATATGAGATGGAAATGAGTTAGGATTTTTAAAGGTCTGTTTAAATGTTTCTGAATTGTCGATATTGCTTTACTAAATAACATTTAGTTACAAAAAAAATGTACAAGTTATATTTAACTTGAATTACTTACAATATACAAATCAAGCTAATATGCTACGTTTACGCGATATTAATCGTAGAACCACTTTACTTGATATGTGTACATTTTAGTATGTTTCAAAAAACATTTTTATTATTTCCACGATTTCGTTATATTCAACATTTTTATTTTAAATAAGTTTATAAATATTATATATCTGGTTTAATGAATTAAAGAAATATAGGTGAAAGTATGTTTTATAGTTTCTTTTTCTTTCACACTTTCTTAATTGTTATTTGAAAATGTTTTAATATTTTCTCAGTACTAAAGTCAACTTATAAACTCATGCATACACAGCTAGGTTATTATGAAATAGGTAATAATGATTTCATCATTGCTATTATCAATTTTCACCTTTTAGGTACATATTTGTCAAATCAATTAGCGTTTCAAAAATTATCTTGGTATCATTATTTATCTACAAAAAACTTAACTTCAAAAGTAACAAACAATTTAAGCATGAGTTAATCTCTTAATTTTTATTATCATCATTCTTTCGGACTCAAATTTATTTATTCTTAATTACATCTTAACATTCATATACATAATGTATAAAAATTCTTCTACTAGCATCCTATACAATTCTCCTTATTACCGACCCACCGTATGATATCCGATTGAGTAGAATAGACTCTCTTACCGAGGTGTAGTAAAATACGACTAAGGTAAGTTGAAGCCAAGTAGGCGGCTGGTCGTAAAATACGTAGCCAAATCATGTGCCAACATGTTGTGGCGACCCACTTAGAGTGGTATAAGGGACGATGATCTAAGAAATCTTTTGTATAATCCGCTTACATTGTATTAAAAATAAAAATTATACTGTTTATTGCAATAAATAATATTTATAAAAAATTAACATCTATATTTCGGGATACCCTAAAATATTGTAGACTAGCTTTTACCCGCAACTTCGTTTATGTGGACTGTTGTCGAGTAATAGGTTTATAATAGATGGCGCTTTTCAATGTCATCCTATTCCTGTAGAATAAACAGGATTTCTATAGCCCCAGCCCATGTTACCCCAGTGTATAAGGAATAGTTGTGCTAAATTTAATCGATATTAGTTCAGCGGTTTTACTGTAAATAACAAACATACATCCATACGCACAAACTTTCGCATTTATATTAGTAGGATGTAGGATTATTAGTATAAATATTTTAAATTTTTTTGTCACACAAATTTTCAAATGCAAATATTTTGATACCATAGCTTATATGAGCACCTATTATTAAAACAACGTCTGTTTTTAGATATTAATATAAAAAATTTACAATGATAAATAGCGCCCAAGTCACACATTAAGCCGTAAATCTCTATCGTGAATGCCTAGTCAATATGTTATATTTAAATTAACTATAAAACTTGTAAATAAAAGAATACTTGATGTATTTTTAATCTATTTTGAGTTATACACTGAGGTCAATACTAGTTAGCCGTGACCTATTCACAATACCGACACGAAATTTTGAATTCCACTATTATTTCATCATTTTTTTATTGTGCATATTTTTGTTTATTTCCTCTGCTATAAACGTAAGATATATCAACCAATTTTGGTTTACCTATGAAAAAAATGTTATGATTATTGGTTACACGTCTGTCCTTTAATTATTTGTTTTTATATTACACGAGGATGAAAACTAAAGACAGTTTCGTTTCAAGAGATGATAACAAATGGATAGAAAATCGTTATTACGTAGCTGAAAACGGTCCCTTAAACAAGCCTACAAAAAGTAGAAGAAGAAGAATAACTTTATTGCACAAATAAAATACAGAGTGAAAAGAACAAGAGACATAGATAATAGAAACAATTAAAAGTGCAAGGGGCGGTCTTATCACACTGCTGTGATCTCTTCCAGACAACTCTTTGAAAGAGAGAGGATCTTTTAAAAAATTAACAGCTGACTATAAAATTACAATCTTGAGAATATTTAATGTTCAATCGATATATTTGAAAGAATTACATGTGACTTAATTTAAGGTAAATGTATCAGCAACGTGTACCAAATTTCTGCTTAAAAATATGTGGATATTTGGAATTTTTAGTTGTCTCTTTTCCTTATTAAAATTGGTCAATTTACACAAAATTTACAATATTGAGAAAATCTCTTTTGTCTATAATCACTTTATTTGAAATAACAAGTGCTTATATTTCCCGAATCAATAAATCTAATGCTAAATTTATAAAACAAATAAAACAAATTTTATTAATTTCCGACTTGCTAAAAACAATTTACAATGATTAAATTTTGTAAATTATTAAAATAATTATTAAAATATTGCAGCGATAAATTTTATTTAGTAATATATTTATTTCTATTATTTATATTTTATTTTTAATTAATGTGTTAAGATTTCATTTATTCCTTTATATTATGACTTATTTTAGGAAAGTTAATAGATCACATACCATCAATAAGAAGTGCAGTAGCCACAATAATAAACACTTGAGCCTTAATCATGGTTAATTAGATTAACACATCAACGTTTCACAGCCGACGAAAGATTCAGAATACGTCGCAATACTGACCGACACTACTTATATCCGACGCTAATAGCTCCAAAGACATCACAAAATACAATAGACTTTTAGGAATCTGATTCTTTTGTGTCATGACAAAAATGGCCATTGATTTCTGAAATCGGTGACATATGACCATAAGCGTAGGATTTTGGTTGTTTTGTACAGGGGGACGAGAATTGTTACTGACAGTTGAAACCGACGGCTCTTTTGTTTTTCTCAGGCTTGTTTGCGTGAAAAAGTATGTAGGTGAAAGTGGATGTTATATTATTAGTGTTATTTGCATTAAAATTTCGCCGGACAGGCCTTGAGATCCAAGTGCTTGACAATATATTGAAAAAATCTATATCTAGTCTATCGTGTGAAAAGAAAATTAGCATTTAAATAATACTTGTTTTGCCGTCATTTTTTTTATAGAATTACTAATTTCAAGCGGTTAGGTAAATAGTTTTTTGTTTTCTATAAAACCAAAAAAGTATACGCTGTGTTATTTCTAGTTTAGAACTGTCTGTGAGCAAAATTTTTTGCGACATCTTTCGGACAAACTATAGCGTTAAAATATCCTCAATTAGGTCATATGTTATTTCAATGGTCCAGAAAAATAAAACTCCATTCCACTTCATTCCACTCCAACTCCAAAAAATACCATTCAAATTTATCATTAAATAATTTATAGAATTAGGCGTTACTTTTCAGAGGTCCATACATATATTTTCTTTTATCGCGGATTAAAGCAAAATAATATTCTCATCAGTTTTAAAATATCGTTAACATTTTTCCAGTGGATGAGCCCTAAAAGCGCGACGGACAGACAGATAAACTTTCGTAATTTTTAACATCTGTATAAATATATTTGCCTAACTGTTTTTAAATTTACGCCGTGTGGTATCCGGCTGAATAGAATAGTACCACCCTCATTTCTTACCGAGGTGTCGTAAAGGGCGACTAAGGTAAGACGACCCGCCGTTTGGTATCCGGCTGAGTAGAATAGACCACCCTAATTTCTTACCGAGGTGTCGTAGACGGCGACTAAAGTAAGTTGACGTCAGGCAGGCGGCCGGTCGTAAAGACGCAGCCAAATCATGTAGACGCAGCCATATATATTACTGTTTATTAAAATTAAGGGGAAACAATGAACAACTAACCTTATTCCGAGACTTTCCGGGTGCAACTGAAAGAAGGTGCCTACTGAAAAACTGACGAATAATCCTTTAGCTTTATTTGGGTATTCAGTTAAACCCTATCTCCAGCTCCACGTTTCACGGGTTCGATTCCCGCCGAATATACCTATACTATTTATGTAGGTAATTAAGTGTGTATTATATATGTATATATTTACCAGGTGTTAGACGACCTCGTGTGTATTAAAAAAGACAAATTTAAAGATTGATCATCAATTTGAAGGAGTAGTTTTTTTTTTGTTTCACTCAGCTCTAAATGAGAATTACAAAAAAATTATAATCCTATAGAAAGTAAAAATATCACAGTCACCTAATGCTTGGCACATCTAATCCTTTAGATTAATCACGTTTTTATATTTTCCTTGTACTTGTTGTATGCAGTATTTTTATTGTCATGTAATTGTTTGAAACCGGCATTAAGTCAATTTTAATAGGGTAATTATTTTTAAAATCACTTCATCGTGATAAGTTTGCGCTCGACCATTATGTATCTCATCTGATTACAAGAAGCGATTAAGATATACACTAATAAACTAGGGATGGTTTAAAAACGTTTAAATATTAGTTTTAAAACGTTATATTTAAGCATGCTATAAAGTTAGCAAGTCACAACTTCAGCCGGAGTATTTTTGTTTTAAAATACCGGAGAAAAAATAATAAATTTTTTGTATAAATTAAAGAATATTCCTAAATTAAATAGTCATTTGTAATATAATAAGCTATGGTAGCCCAGCGGTAAGACCGTGCGCCTCTTTCGAGGAGGTCCAGGGTTCAAACCCCGGGCAGGCACCAATGAGTTTTCTAGTAAAACTTATGTGTCTAATTGATAATTGCAATTTATCACACGCTTTCCGGTGAAGGAAAACATCGTGAGGAAACCTGCATATCTCTAGAGAATTCTGGGGATATGTGTAAAACCTACCAATCCGCATTGGAGCAGCGCGGTAGGTCTTAGCTCCAATCCTTCTCTCCAAAATGGAGAGAGGAGGCCTATGCCCAGCAGTGGGATAGCAACAGGCCGTTACTTACTTGTAATATAAAATTATTCGATATCCTTAATATAGAAATCACCATGCATGAGTGGATGAATTTCTTTAATTCATTCATTCAACAACTCATACTATTCGTAATTTATTCGTATTAAAGCCGGCCGCCTGCCTGATGACAACTCACCTTAGTCACCTTTTACGACACCTCAATAAGAAATATTATATACTTAGCCACATACCACACGGTCGGTCAATTTACCTTAGTCGCCTTTTACGACACTTCGGTAAGAAAGATGATGGTCTATTCTACTCAACCGGATACCAAGCGGGGGGTCAACTTACCCTAGTCGCCTATTACGACACTACATACGGTTATAATCCTACCCTATATCCTATAGGATTAGTAGGACTAATCCTACTAATATTATAAATGCGAAAGTTTGTGAGTATGGATGTATGTTTGTTACTCTTTCACGGCGAATTCACTAAATCAATATCGACGAAATTTGGCACAATTATTCCTTATACACCAGAATAACATATAGGCTATAGAAATCTTGTTAATTCTACAGGAATAGGATGACATTGAAAAGCGCCATCTATTATGAACCTATCACGCGACAAAGTCCACGCAAACGAAGTTGCTGGTAAAAGCTAGTATAATTATACTTATCAAATACTATTAATAACAATTTTTTTGTCTAAATATTTCATACTATCGGCATTAAATCATGATATCATTTGATATTGGAACAGTGGTGATTGAATAAAAAATGTGCTATCATACATTATGTTTATTAATTTTCAGAATAGTCTTCATCACTTTCTGTATTAGAATCCACATTTTCATCTTTCTGTTCTATTACGTCATCTTCAACACATTCGTCGTTATCCGAAGTTTTATCAGCCTCCCCTTTCTTTAAGAGCATTGCCATTTCAGTTGGTCGTTCATTATATTTCTTATCGTTATCTTCGCTTTTCTCCTTCAAAACCTCCTTTTTCTCTCTTACTTCCACTCTTCCAACGTATTCGTTTAAATTGTTTTTAATTTTTCTCTCTGTTGAGTTCATTACGGTTGCATTTGTATACTCAGTCCCCGGTTCCCAACTTGCTGGTTCTAGCTCCCATTCATCGTAAGTATTCCACTCTCTTTCTATTCCACCATCCTTCAGATCTTCCCCTCTTTGTCCATCATATCCATCAACTTCAGTAAGGCTACCATCGCTGCAAATATAACAAAAACAAAGATCAAAGCAGTGTCTTGTTTTAGATACAACATAATATATTTTAAATCAAATTTAACATAATGTATTTTTACTAATCTCATGAAGCAAAAATGGACATCCCAACTAACTAATAACCAAAATTTAAAAGCTATGTTTATTGACAATTTGCCGTTTTCCTTCCGCTAGAAAAGTTAAAGATTAGGTACGTCAAATTTTTCATAAGGAAACGTCACTTACCGTTTGTGACTCGAAATGTAACATTATCACCCCCATCGACGCAATTGTAATGACTTTTGATGTAGAGGTAAACTTAATATCAATATATAAAAAACGCATATTGCAATAATAGGTTATTTTCCTAGTTACGCCGTGTGGTATCCGGCGGAATAGAATAGTACCACCCTCTTTTCTTACCGAGGTGTCGTAAAAGGCGACTAAGGTAAGTCGACCCGCCGTTTGGTATCCGGCTGAGTAGAATAGACCAACCTCATTTCTTACCGAGGTGTCGTAAAAGGCGACTAAGGTAAGTTGACCCACTGTGTGGTATCCGGTTTAGTAGAATAGACCACCCTCATTCTTACCGAGGTGTCGTAAAATACGACAGAGGTATGTTGACGTCAGGCAGGCGGCCGGTCGTAAAAACGCAGCCAAATCATGTAACAGCGTGTTTATAACATACCCCCACTTAGAGTGGGATAAGGGCAGGAGGATGAGGTTATTTTCCTAGTTGAGACTTTAATGTATTAGGCACCTTAAACATTATTGCTTATGTACAGAACGACTACAAACCTGTTCAATATGTCATCAATCACTTCAGTTGATTTCTCTGTCACTGCAAACAAATAATAGGCTTAATGTATAGAAACCAGCTATACTCACGTGTTATTCTATAAGGTTAGTTAATTTTAAATCCCTCCCCGCTGTTATCCTTACTAATATTATAAATGCGAAAGTTTGTCTGTCTGTCTGTTACGTTTTCACAGCCAATCCGCTGAACCAATATCAAAGATATTTGGCACAATAATTCCTTATACAGCGGGGTAACATATAGGCCATAGAAAGCCTGTTAATTCAACAGGAATTAAATTCAGGAGGAATAAAATAGGATGACATTCAAAATGTCATCTATAATAAACCTATGTGGAACTAATATTTATTCACGATGTGTCAAAATGAAGTCTATAACTGGCTATAGCTACTCTTAATTTCAATACTACAGTCCACGCAAAGGAAGTTGCGGGTAAAAAAGCTAGTAAATCCATATAAGGAGCTCATAAATATGGGGCTTGAAAATAGTCGGGCTCACGCGACAAAATTAGACGTGAGTAGCTATAGCCGGTTTCTATACAATAACTATGAATGCCACTCATAATAGTCAAAATTTAAAAAAAACAGGCTTATACGTTTATTATGATCATTTTTAGTAATGTTCTCTTACTATATGCGCTGTGGGCTATCGTAAAAAACATAAGAAACACAATTGATTTATGCATAAAGACAAGCTCAGTACAATCCTAAATAAATTTTCCGTACTTATAACTCCAATATGTTTTGTAAAAGAATCTCCAGCTAATTTATATGGTACATAATGACCATAACCTTGAGTTGATGGCATGGTATTGTTATGGTGATGAAGCTTCGGAAAATATTCGGGCACTTTATTTTCTTTTTGTTTTTATGCCATTCGTAATGCAAATGTGATATTAGTCATACTAGCGAATATCACACCTGAGCGCGACGTCACTTATACTGGATAAGTGTTTGTGAATTATCCTCATTAGTTAGACCAATGTTTCCCAACGTAACGCCCACGCCCCACACGTGGGCAGTTTGATTGTTAAGAGGGACAATTCGAAAATGGACGCTGCAGGAGTTAGACTCTTTCGTTCCGAACTATTTAAATGCAATGCCGGATTTCTGTGACACATTTAAGGAAAAAGCAACTTCTTCCTAAAAAAAAGGTTAGGAATAACTGAGTTAGAAAATTTAAAAACTAGAATGTGTTCAATATCATAAAAAATTATAATACTGCAACTATAGGTATACATGTTGAATAAAGATTAGATATTATATATATGTAATACAATAATATTATTATATATTAGTATAATTTAATAGTAATACAAAATTGTACAATTTAAACTTATTACAAGATAAACTTGCTATCGTATTTGTTGATTGTTTTAATCAAACTAAACGTTAAAATACCTTCAATTATGTTTTATATATTTTTTCCGCTTCCCTGAGGAATAACGAGATTTGTTATGTAGATTAACCATGAAAGTGTAAAAAAACAGTCTTTCATATTTATAATATTTATGTGGATATTTGATTGCTAAAACAACTACGAATATGTTCTTTAACCATTGTCTCATGCATGGAAAAGCGCAAAGGTTTTTACTAGAACTGGGTAACTTGAAAAAGTGCCTTCTGTGAGATCTGTGTGGACTTAAGCAAAACATTCATCATTTGACATCATCTTTACAAGCGATGACGCTGTATATGAAAACTAACATTCAAAATCTTGACACATTATTATTCAAATTATAACAGATTGTTTTTAAATGCAGAACGAATGAGACGAACAAGTAACAAATGTTCTTGTTTGTATTGAAATATATTTCTGGGAAATCTACCTACCAATTTGACATTGGGAATATTTTCGTACACTATTCGGTATTGCAAATAATGCTCATTCGTAAATTTAAAGTGAAATTCCTAATACCCATAATTCAGGATAGCTAGTATTTTTTTATAAATAAAAATATTCTTTATTCACTTTTACAAATTCGTTTTGACTCGTAGCTTCCCAGCATGAGAAATTTTTAGAATTCTACTTCTAATTTGCTTCTGTTGAAAATTGCTTCTGTATGGTAGACAACAAGAAATTCGACGATGTGCTCTTTTCAAAATATTTTTCTTAGAACTAATTCAATTTTAAAATTGCTGATCTATGTTCTCGAGTTCTAAATTAAATAAAAATAATGATATAATGATAATATCTGCAGTATTTATTTATAAAAAAATCAGCTCAGCTATCTATCATCAGAAAATTAATCTCTGTTAATACATCGATATTAAAAAATAGCTTTGTTATTATACACTTTAACCTCTAATGGGTAAATATTATTATAGCTTCTCAATACTATCCTGTATCGTTGTAACTAAAAGCTTTGGGCGGTGTCAGCTAATATAACTAATAATCCATTATACTTCAAATGCTTTAAACTTAAGCATCTATAGTAAACCGAAACTGTGTCTAGTAATAAAACTGTAATAAAACACTAGTTATAAAACTGTATTCTCCGAAAGAAAACCTTTTTTTTTGGCTTCTTCTTCGTAAATATTGGCTAAATCTAAGGATATATTAATTTAAATTACAATTAAATTAATGAAATATATCCTTTATTAGTATTTTTAATGAAGGGGACACACAACGTCAAAAGAGTTTTGGAAGTCAAGGTCCAGTAAATAAATGTCAGATATATAAAAAACCACAGTTAAATTATAACAATTTTTATATAATTTCGTTATCTATAGTCATCTACATTTTATCTCAGTATATAATTATAAATAATTTCATTCATTCTCCTGTTCTTATCCCTATCTAAGTTAGATCGGCACTATACTGCGTCCATCATATTATCAGTCTTTTGACAGCACACGCTCATTAAGTTTTGTATTGCTTACGTACAAATATCATACAAATAATATTTGTACTTTATGGATGGGTACCGCCCACTTAGTGATGTCACACATAATGGTTACTACGATTATGCCACAGATTAAAAATAATCGGTAGAAATCGATGTTACGAGTATTAAAAGACATTTAATAACATTATATAAAGTTTTACTTTCTTCTTAGTTAATACATGAATACAAATAAAACAATCAGGATATTTTAATTTATTTTATTAGCACGAGTCGTCGGAATGATAATCAACACTAGACTCCTCCGATGAGGAGTCTTCAGTAGCAGTTATTATTAGCTCTTGTGTAGATAATATATTATCAAACGCAATATCACGTTCCCAATCAGAGAATATTACTCTTTTAGTTCTTTCCACCACACTTGCCCAGTTCTCGGCCGTTACGTGGGTGTAAGCATTTTTTAGCAATTGCAACATTTTATTCGCTGTGAATGGGGGGCTTGTATTGCATCTCGCAGCATGCCCTTTTACTTGTGCCCATATAAGTTCTATTGCGTTGTACTGGCAGTGGTATGGAGGAATCCGAAGAACAGTATGGCCATATTCTGCTGCCATTCCATTGATTACATAGCGTTTTGCTCTCTTTTTGGTTTTTAATATTTTTATTAATTCAACTTTTAACATTGAGTCGTCCACATTTTCTCCATTGTCCCGAAGCCAATTAATTATTTCATGCTTTTTATTAGCCTGTGTTGGCATTTTGTCTATTTGACGGGAGTGGTAGGGCGCATTATCAATAAAAATTATTGATGGTTTTTCCAATGAAATGAGCATTTTTTTGAACCACTCTTCATACACATTTGCATTCATCTCTTCGTGGTAGTCATTTGATTTCTTCGATTTAAATGCCAACAGTGCGTCTTGTACAAATCCTTTTGCTGTACCTGCATGGCAAATGATTAGGCGCTCACCTTTTCCCATTGGTACTGAGGAAGTGGAATCAGCAGTATCATCAGTCCAGAAACGAGATAGTGTGTGGTTAGCGTTGAGCCATGTTTCATCCGTGAAAACAATATTTGCCCAATCTTGTATTTTCTTTGCCTCTCTTAAAAAATCACAACGTGCTATAGCTATATCTGTGCGTTCCATTAATAATTTTCTTTTATTTAACTTTTTATATGAAAAGCCAATTGTGTTCAAAACTTTGACCAAAGAAGATTTTTCACCATGAAATAGACCACTTCTTTTCAAAGAAACAATAAGTTTTCTCAAAGTTGGAATTTCTTTTCTCAAGTAGTAATCATATACATGACGACGAATAGCGTCAGCGTCAAAGTCATCAACAGCTGTCACCTTATGAGCCCGGCGCTTTCTTTTTGGTGTAGATGGTTTGTTTTGCTCCAAGCCGCTCCTGCCGTAGGCATCAGTAGTGATTTTAGTCACAGTTGATAGACTGATCCCCAACGCGGCTGCAACACGGTTTCGGACTTGCGTGATAGGTATAAGAGGTCCGCCATTTTGATTTTCTTGCTCAAAATACTCATGAAGTTTTAACACTAACTGTCTCGATTGTGCTTTCAACACACGTCCTTTCGGCATTTTCACGATCAATTAATATAAGTTTCACAAAAGTTTTTCCGAGGAATAAAGCTACTTAACTCAAGGTGTAACAGATGCGAGAGAACACTCAGCGAACGTAAATGCGTGTGACTATCACGGGCGTTTCGTTGAGAGTGACAGATCACGTCAAAATGGCGGCCGAGCGGAAGGTCTGTTGATGTTGCCAGTTGATGTATAATATATTTTTTATGATTATAATAAATACACACGGATTAACATTTATTTTCAAAAAACTAAGGCAATATTAAATCAAAATGTTGATTTCTATATCTGTTATTAGTTTACGTAGGTTATCATTAATCGAATTACTTAGGTACGTAATTCGATTAATGATAGTAGGTACTATAATCGGAATGGTATCGCATACGAGAATCTTTAGGACATCACTAAATATGTAAATCGTCAATCTGTCAAAAGATGGTTAATATAATGGACAGTGTATACATGTTATAAACATGTTGCCACATGATTTGACTAGCTAACTCAACGTCAACTTAGCCGTATTTTACGACACCTCGGTAAGAAAGAGGGTGGTTTATTCTACTCAGCCAGATACGATACTTACTGTAATCGCCTTTTACATCTCAGTAAGAAATGAGGGTGGTATATAGATTGCATATAAATAAAACCACAATTAAATGATAGATTTAATATATTTTTCTTATCTAAAGTTATCTAATTATACTATGTAATTAATGTAGATGTGTAATTATATTTCAAACGAATAATTATACATTCAAAAGTGAACTACAAATGCAATTAGCTAAAACTAAACTATAAATAAAGATAATATAATTTATAATTAAAAAAGATTGGTAATTTTGCGAAACGCCAAACTTTGTTCATTTGAGACGAAAATCTGTTTGCGAACATAAGGGTAAACTGTTTTTTTGTTTGAATGTCTTCCTTCGTGGAAATCGATTTTTTGAAGCATTGTAAGGTGATATTTTTCATATTGACGCTTGATTTTGTTTGTTCTGTTTTATATAAAAATAAAATAGCTTATTGCAGAATATAAGCATATTTTTCATACGTAATTATTTGAAAATTGGCTTTCAAAAATGTTACCATTATTGTATTCATGTAAGATCTCTTGTAAACGTAGCCGTGTATTAATATATTAAAAGTCTTATGTTAAAATCTGTGAGGAAATATCTCCATTTTTTTATGTTACTTGGCTACTGCGGCTCTGAAAAAAAATAGGTTAATAAATTTCTTTATATTTATAGAGTGAGTGTATATTAATGGTAAGGTTATTCTAATTCATAATGTTGATATTTGCGTACCAACTTTTTCTTAACTATAAATTGTCTCACTTCGTAGGTTAGCTGGCAGACATCTCTGTCATAGGGATAAGTTGACCTTTGTACACTTTTTTTACCAATAATGTTTTTCAAATATTTTTAATGGCACATAAATACATAAAACTATCTAACAGAAGTATGTCTGTGGAAAAATCAATAGAACAAATATCTTTTACAGGAACTTTTTATTTTTCTTCACGTACTCGAAACACAATTTATGTGGTTGTAACTTTATCACTGCATATTATAAAATTCTATTATAAATTGAACTAAAAACCTACTGAACAAATTTTTATGTAAATAATATATAAATATATGGGACACTTACACACACGGTCTTCCGTCCCCAAAGTAAGTAACTTAATACTGGTGTGATGGGTGACAGACAACTGGTTAATATATACTTATATATTTTTTAAATACATACTTAAACGTTTTAACGTAGGGGTTGTCTGTAAGAGATCACTTTTAGTGATAAGACCGCCCTTGCACTCTTAAATGTTCTTATTTCTCTTGTTTATGTATATTATTTACCTGGTGTGCAATAAAGAGTTATTCATTCATTCATTCATTAAACACAATACTCAATTAGGTCCAGGCTCAAAGACAAACAAATTCATTTACACAAAAAGGTTGGCCCTGGGCAGGAATCGAACCCGCAACCCGCGGAGCTGAAGGCAGGGTCACTACCCACTGCGCCAACGGGGCAGAATGTGGTTTTCTTTAAAAGACAAGTTCATTTATAAGGAATGTTTAAGTGTATAATTAACCACTATTCACTGCCAAACCAGCACCCCCTCACCGCCAACACTGCACTATACTACTAGCACTGCACATATTCACTACCACAATCTCAACAGTCATTACGCCCCGTAGTCATCATCCATCAGGAGATAAACTCCACGACAAAGTGTCATGCATAAGTTATGGACTACTGCTTATTTATTAGAGTTCAGGATTTTATAATTCTATAGACTAGATAAACCAAAATATGATCAGATATTAAATACAAAAAGTACGTACAAAAGTGTTGATTTAGGATCGCCATTTTCTCCAACTGCAACGAAAACGTATGTTAAACCAATAATCTCCATATTTTTGTATATTTTTAAGTAAATGAAATAGTGAACTCCCATCGTGGTTATTAATCTTTTAAAAATTTCTCTTTTGGGAGTCAATTTATGTTGGTGATGGGATGTTACTCCAAAATTTAGTAACTTACCTGTATATTCCTTAATAACTCCGGCCTTGTTAGTCACGACACGTGTACCACCGTTGCTTGTTGAAACAATGGAAACACCAGTAAAGTTTGGATCTGTGTTTTTGGTGATATCTTCTGGTGATGGAAATACTAGAGGTGGCAAGTTATAGAAGCCATTAAATGGCAAAATCAATCTGAGATACTGTGAAAGAATATGATATTGTTTATAAACTTCGATGATTGTTAAAAATATGATACGGTCTGTGTATTTAGTGCGATTTTTTTACTCTACTCTATACCAATTTGTATGAGGCCGCAACAGCGACACCTAGTGACCACTGTCCCAGCGCCACAAAAATCGGCGTTACGCTAACGCGATCGAGTATTAAAAAAACTCGCACTACGCATACTGGAATGAAGTTACCTACACTAGTTCGACTTCGAAAACTACTAAACAAATTATCATCCTGTTTTACCTAAAGATAGATTCAAGACGTGTAATTTTCGTTTTGGATATACTTTGCTGTAATGCTTTCGGCAAACCCCGTGCGAAGATCATCAAGGGTCGCTACTTATAAAATATCTTTTGTTTCATCAACAACACAGAATATAAAGAAGACTATCCATCTTCTATATTTTCAATTTTTACTCTTTCTTCCATCCAGAACATTCACAAAATTGAATCACCAAGTAGACTATCATCTTATATCATCATAGACCACCCTCTTTCTTACCCTGGTGACGTAAAATACGACAAAGGTAAGTAATGACGTTAAGCAGGCGGCCGGTCGTAAAATACGTAGCCAAATCATGTGACAACACGTTTATAACATGTTGTGCCGATCCCACTTAAAGTGGGATAAGGGCTGGAGGATGACGATTGAGTAATAGTAGCAAAACGTCAAAGGAACGTACTCTCAGGGTCATATGTGTCCGTTAAATTATCAAATAATAATAATTTAGAACCTTTTACGACCTTCAGTGAAAATAACACAATATGATATTTTCGGTTGGTCACCCAGTCGTTTTGAACGAGCGGAGAAACTATCTTCCTGCCCATTACCAGGAAGTAACGAAAATTTTAAAATCAAAAAGGATATTTATTGATGGCAATATACTTTAAATAGTCACAAAAAATATTCTACTTACTTTTACACCAGCGGTGCTGAAAATAATAATACAACACTTGATTAACATTCTTATTCTTTATTCGAATGAAATTAAATTTATTTAATTATAATTATTTTTATGACTATAAAAACTAAAGAGATATGAAAATTTGTTACAAAATTCAAAAGTAATAATAAAATTATTTTGCTATAATCCGCGATGAAATAATTTTATTATTATTATTAGCAAAATAATTTTATTATGACTATTGTATTATGGATCTCCGCAAAGTAACGCCTAATTCTATAAATTATTGTTAAAAAAATTTTGAAGTTTCAGACTTTCAGTTTCAGTAATTTTTTTGATTAACATACTCAAGGGCCTTTTACTCACGGCTGTAGTGTGTGTATAACCAGCGAATACAAAACTTTTGTAAATATATTTTATTGTTTTCAAATGTTTTGTATTTGTCAGATTATTGTGACTAGAAGAGGCTGTTAAAGAGATGGTTGAATCATGTGAAGTATGCATATAAAAGAAGTAGCTCCAGAGTTGATGAATTAGAGGAAATATTTAAAGCGCAAAATATGTTTGACCAACTCCACTTAAAAGTGGCATAAGGGTGACCTACGAGTATACTATATACTCTATTTACAACAAAAATAAGTTTTCATTATTATATAAATTCTTCCACGGCCACAAACAATAAAGACGACAAAGACCAAAGTTATTTATATAGTAATATTTATTTTCGGATAAGGTAGGTATTTGATCCTTATAATCTACCTGACTGCTTACAGCAGGGTGCCTGAACATTAAATTTATAACTAAGCTACATTATTTTTAGAAAAGAACACGTAGCTATTGCCATATTGTTGTATTTTTTCTCTTTATTATTGGTTTATCAAAACAAGGGAAAACATCAGTCGAAGTAAATAAAAATATTAATAAAATAAGAAATTTTGATAGTATACTCACTTGGAATCGTCTTGCCATATATAGGCAGCTGTGAACAAAAAAAATCAGTACGAATTAATATAGTACAAATTGCGTTAATCGCGGTTGGCTCTCATACTAAATTTAGAATAAATGACACAAAAATCCCCTCTCTTAACACCTTGAATCCGGGGCCCCTATCATCACTTACTGGCTACCATTATTTATTTTGATAAATGCTTGTTTAATATTCAACAGCCTAGTAAAAGATAATATAGCATAATTATCTGTTACACTACAGTATCCCATTTTTTATAACTTCTAATACGCGATCTTATGGAGGGGTCAAAATTCGACCATCTACGTCTTTTTTTTGTTACAAAATTTGAACAATTGAGCAAAAATGAACAATTGAGGGTCATTAAAATATAGGAAATATTTTAATGACCCTCAATTGTTCATTTTTGCGACTCCTAACACGCCACTAAATGTTCGGCATTTGCAAATACGAGCTGTTTATATATTAAAAATAGTTTCGAGTTTCAAATACATTAAACCCTAAGACGTTCCAGACCTGCGGCTGAAATGGCTAAATCCGTCAAACGGCGAAAGTATGCATTTCTCTTCGAGAGCTATATATTAGTGCCGTTTGCGGATGAGATCCTAGGGCCATTGAGTCAAAGTGCAAATTTTTTTATCCATTTTAACACCTCGGTTTATTGCCTCTTCAGATGACAAGAGGGCTGGCTCCTCTATCGTACAAAGAATCAGCTTAAACATTCAATGTGGAAACGCTGCCATTATTCTTGGGATTTGTTTAGTACTCTAGCGTTCCCCTCAAGGATGATGTTCTATTAGACAGCAATTTGAAGCTTAAAATCGCACTTACCATTAGCTGATGCAGCCATAAAAGCTGCAATAACAAATATTTTCAGCATTGTTTTGGTGTTGATTAGGAAATACCAAATTAATTTAACTTGTGCAATTCCTGCGTAGACAACAACTTACTTTAAACTGAAAATTAGTCAATTTGAACCATGTTTAAATATTATTCATAAGTTTTGTTTAACAACTGAACAAATAGTGTGACAAATACATTCAGTTCTGAGAAGGCTGTGGAAAATTCTCGTCTGGTATAATCAAGTTACAATGAAATACATTATGACGAAAATAAACACGAATGTATATTGTTGTGGATGTTTTCGTGGATTGTAAATTATGGAATGTACTAGAAACTTTCAGTCGGTTTTGTTTAAAGACGTAACTAATCATACATAGAATTGTGATCATTATCATCATATCGCACGTTTGGTTTTGTGGCATTAAGTGATTTTTTGGCAAATTGCAATAAAGCGTAGCCTTCAAAACTGTTTAGTGTTAAAGAGACCCACAACTCATAAGTTCAAGAAAACACTAATTTTTAGTGTGTTATAGATGTTATAGATGGTTCTACTGAAATTCCTTCAGATAAATGTTGATAGAAGTTACGCAGCACATGACATGATGAATAAAACAGCAATAGATAAAAATATCGATGTTATTTTAATTAGCGAACCAAATAAAAACATTATTAAAAAGGAAGGACCTTGGGTGTCTGATCTGAATTCTGACTCTGCAGTTATATTAGTTAACTCTAAACTAAAAGTAGAGGCCAGAAATAAAGGAAACGGTTTTGTATGGGTCGATATAAATAATTACCGAATATTCTCATGCTATATATCACCAAATTGTAAAATACACGAATTTGATGAATACCTAACAAATCTCACAACTGAAATTAAAGCCCACAACAAACGAGATATGGTCATTGCAGGCGACTTCAATTCAAAATCTCCTGAATGGGGATCTACAAAGGAAGACGTAAGAGGAAGAAAACTGACGGAGTGGCTAGCGGAGAATAACCTTACGGTAATTAATCGAGGTACAGCACCAACTTTTATTCGTAATGAGCAGAAATCGATTATCGATGTTACTTTTAGCTCCGACAAATTATGCGAACATATAACAGATTGGCATGTGATGAAGGAAGAGTCGTTAAGCTTACATCAATACATCAGATTCAACATAGAAATAAAAAAAGAGTCATTTAATAATGTGCCAACTAGTACACCAGGATGGAATCTAAGAAAACTTAATGTTCAAGCACTTGTCGACTATCTTAAAAATAGCAGGATATGTACGGGTGAACTTAACGCACGAAGTTTGGTCTTACTGATATCAAATGCGTGTGATGCAGCTATGCCAAGAAAATCAAGATTTCTTCAACATAAACCGCAATATTGGTGGACTGAAGAAATTAAAAATGCACGAAAAACCTGCATTCATACTAGAAGAATAATGATCAGATGTAACGAACGAAACAGGTCATCATACATCAAAGAAAAAGCAAAGAATGACTACAAAAGCGCTAAAAAAACCTTGCAAAAGTTAATAAAAAAAGAAAAACAAAAGGCCTGGCATACCATGTGCGAAGAAATCGAAAAAGATGTATGGGGAGATGCATACAAGATAGTCATGAAAAAAATAAAACACAGGACACTTAATATTCCTACCGAGACGAGAAAGCTAGCTGTTAAATACCTCTTTCCGAGTAAACCAATGAATTACTGGCAACAGGATAAAGAAAATTTGTTTGAGGAAGTATCAGAAGAGGAAATACGCATAGCGTGTCGAAAAATGAAAAATAAAAAAGCGCCAGGACCTGACTTGATACCAGCTGAAGTGATAAAAGTTATCGGCGAAAATCACCCAGACCTTCTATTGACAGTAATCAATAACTCCTTAAGGGAAGGCATTTTTCCAATACAATGGAAGAAAGCGAGATTAGTACTCTTGCACAAACCGGGTAAACCAGAAGGGGATCCCACCTCTTACAGACCCATCTGTTTACTAGACACACTGGGCAAGCTACTTGAACAAATTATAAGTAGACGACTAACAGGCGAGCTACGACATAACATAGATTTATCTAAAAATCAATATGGATTTCGAGAAGGGAAATCTACAATTGACGCTATAAAGAAGGTAGTAGACATTGCAGATAATGAGAAAAAGAAAACTTTTAAAACCAGACAATTCTGTGCTTTAATTACCATAGACATTAAGAATGCTTTTAACACCGCGTCGTGGAATTTAATAATGCAGGAACTTAGAAAAAGAAAGATCTCCTCCTACATAATATCAATAATTGGAAGTTATTTTTCCGATAGGTACCTTATCGAGGAAGACGGGCAAATGACACCAATTACATGTGGAGTCCCGCAAGGGTCTGTTCTGGGGCCACTTTTATGGAATATTATGTATGACGGTATTCTAAGACTGCCTATGCCTAATGAAGTTACGTTGGTGGCGTACGCTGATGACTTAGCTGTTGTTGTTAAAGGAAAAACGGAAGAAATATTAATGACAAAGGCCAATACCGCATTAGAGAAGATTTCAAACTGGATTAGGGAAAATGACTTAGAACTTGCAGCCCATAAAACGGAATCCGCATTACTAATAGGTAGAAAAAGAGTCCAATCCGAAATTAAATTTAGAGTTCACGGAGTTATAGTACATCCACAGAAAACAATCAAATATTTGGGTGTAGTTATCGATAAAAACTTGACGTTTGGAGAACATATAAAATGGGTTGCCAACAAAGCAGCTACAGCAACAAGCGCATTGATAAGAATAATGCCGAGAACAAGAGGTGCGGGAGAAAATAAAAGAAGAATCTTGGCTCTAGTAGCAAATAACATAATGCTATATGCAGTTCAAATATGGATAAGAGGTCTAAGCTATCGCAAGTACGAGGACATTCTAAAATCGGTTCAAAGAAGACTCTCAATCAGGATCTGCAGAGGTTACAGAACCATTTCGGGTGTTAAAAGCATGGTTCTTGCTCGCACAGTGCCTATAACGCTACTGGCAAAAGAAAGAGTTAGCATGAAAGGTAAAAAAATAAAAGACTGGCGAGAGATACAGAAAGAAACTCTTAACCAATGGCAAAGGCAATGGGAGGCTGAAGAAGACAGCTGGATGAAACTACTGGTACCCGATATTAAAGTATGGGTACTACGTAACTTTGGTGAAACAAGCTACCATTTGACACAAGTGATGACAGGTCATGGGTGTTTTCAGGAATACCTATGCAAAATTAAAAAAGTCAGCACCGATAGATGTGTCTACTGTGAAGCAAAAGATACACCTAGACACACTATCTTTGAATGCCCAAGGTGGGATGAGCAACGTCAAATGGTAGTAGATAAAACAGAGGCAATATTTTCACCAGAAACTTTCATACCTATTATGCTCCGCGACAGGGATAGCTGGAGCTTTATGCTAAAGTTTGTGTCGGACATAATGGGTGAGAAAGAAAGAGAGGAACGGGCTCGAAAGGCCGATCAATAGACACCGGCTACGGCGAAGCAATGCCGAGAGGTGGTCCCGCCGTAGAAGGAGAAGGAAATGAGGAGGGGTTTTAGTCCGTGGGAGTCGGACACTCCCCTGTGGAAAGGTCCACAGGAAGTCCATAAAGGATTTCCCCTCCTCTAGGAAAAAAAAAAAAAAAAGATGTTATAGATACCATTGAAATAAGGATTGCACAATGTTTAAAAAATCAATTAAATTTTGAAATCGGACTCTTTAACACTAAGCGTGCGATATTAAGGGGTAAAGACAATAATTTCTAAATAATAAACTATTTTTTTTTTCTATTCATTTTTTTAAGAAATTAGATTTTGATAAAATAACTAATAATTGTGGTGGTAAATGTTGGCAGTGCTTGTATATTGTAGTTTTGGTGGTTGATATGCGTTTCTACAAATCCTGCATGCCAAGGATATAAAAAACATAATACACTCTACATTAAGCATTACATACTCGTCTCTACATTAAGCATTACATACTCGTATATATTCTTTTATCGCAGATTATGCCATAATAATAGTATAGGTATATGTACTTTTGACCTACGCAAAGTAACTCCTAATTTATCTGATCTCGCGGATGCCTGTCGGTAAAGGACGAGTGGTCAGCTCATATTCTTTGTGCTTAGTGAGAGTTTTTTAACCTATTCAATCGCGTCAGCGTAACGCTAACGCCATACAAATTGGGTTAACGTTAACGCGAATGAGTAGGTTAAAAAAATTCGCACTAAGCACGCTAGATTGTTGTACACAACGCCTAATTTTATAGAATATTTTAAACTGATTTATAATGAAATTAGTCAACATCATCATCATCACTTTCCACAGATATTCACAGTCTCACTGGAGTTTGTTGTTTGTTTTGATTGATGTTTTGGGCTATTCTAGTGGCATTACTTTTTTTTTATTATTTCATTGTTTCAAATCTAAACTAGAGAAGTCCATATGTCTATATATCCATATGTCGGACTCTCACCGAATAAAAACCTGAAAGTGCTCCACCATGCTGCCCTCCATACAGACCTCGACCTCCCTACCATTACTCACCTCTTTAAACGTTTTTCGAAGTCTTACTTCGAGAAATCCGAGGCACACCCGAACCCTCTAATCTCAGTTGCTTCCACCTACATCCCAGTTAGGTCTGACCACGTAAAATATAGGCGTCCAAAAAGCGTCCTATATGACCCTGACGATCAAATAACGATCGCAAACACAAAAACACGTAATACACGTAATACACTACACGTCGTCCTAAGCCATGGTCCGGCCTCACAGGAGGCACCCTTAGGACGACGTTCCCCGACGCTAGTAGAGCTTCTGCGCTCTACTCTACGCATTTCGCAACCTCGGCGATGCTTCTGCGCTCGCCCGTCCCGCCCGGTGACGCTGTAAAAGCCGTTAGGGCTAACAGCATATTGTCAATTCGAAAAAAAAATTCCACCATGCTACTGGTGACAAGGACAGTGTACCGTTGTATACATTGCCCCCATCCCTACCAGCAACAAAGCCCAACAACTTTAACTTTGTGAGTCACTTCGTCAATTAGTAGCGACTTAATTAATGTAAAGGATATACTGGTTAGATTATCGTCTTTAAGCGTTGAAGAATTGGTGACATTTCAATCTTCTAAATGCGGCTATGCCCAGAGTTATTCTTTTATCGGCTTTTGCACCCTTGTATCTCTCTCACTATTAGGTATTGTAACTTGAATTCGGGACGAGTCGAGTTAACATTACTCCCATAATGTCCACTTTAATTCTAAGAACAATCTGCATAATTAACTAAATATATTTTATGTATTAGATTTGCAAAATACGTCTGCTGTTGTGAATATCTAATAATTATTAACTCGGCAACGCATGGATAATATGATTTTGCTAATTTTATGCTTAAGGGAATAGCTTGATTTTTGAATTTTTCTTATTAATATACTATGTTACACAGAACACCCGGATATATTTCGCGGTATATATAAGTTAAAAATATGAAAGGAAGATGGGATAAAATAAGAGGAATAACATTATTTTATGTGTATAGTGTTAGCTTTTATCGATAATCACATAAATGAACCAAATCACTTGAACTCTCGTAATTTCAATAAATTCAGTTATGCGGTTTCAGTCAGGGCACACAAACATAGTAAATCGTGATTAAAATAGACTAAGATAATATTAATATAATCGTCCATATCTCTGAAACATGCTTTGGAACTATATAACCAATCAATCTGAATTTGAGGCGAGTCTAGGCTGCAATTCTTCTTATCGAAAAAGAGAGAAAGCCTTTGCCTTATAGTTTCATTGTAACTTCTAGATGAATCTCATTTAGGTCTTAGATAAACAAGGTATTAAAATTTATGAAGTTAAATCAAACAAGTTTTTGTGGTATATCTAACAATTTAATAAAAACGTTTACACTTTGGAATACAAATTATGGAATATTAATCGAAACAGGGCTGTTTTGAGCATAATTAAATAACAGTACATTTCATTCAACAGAAAAACGAAACATGAAGGATAAAGAATCAAAGATCGTTATTAGCGTTTCTGTAAATACTTAATTTTCATTTACATTTAAAAAAAAATACTAAACATTAATGTATAGAATTGATTAAAATTGTACATGTACTTTACATTAATAAATTGTTTAGCTTCTTTTTTCTTTTATAATTTAAGAATTATAGGAATAGAAAAAATAATTTGAATTTTAAGAAATATTTAATTAAATATAATTTTGATTCGTATTGATTTACTTTAGAGTACGTACATTAAATTGTAACACAAAATGTTGGCTCGCATAAAATTAAAATAACATTAATTATCTTATTTATTGGTTTTTGTTTAATTTATCACAGATATTTAAATAATGAAAGTTAAATGCCGCTAAATATCTCGTTTTATGCTATTCTATTGATATACCAACATATTCTGAAATGGGAATATCTTTAACACGGCCTAAAAATTAGTGTATCATTTTACAATCTAAAAATCAGAATACCTTCTTATAACAAATACGAAAGTGGTTGTCCTGCTTTAACGTTTGAATGAAAAAACTGATTATTTTATTTGGACATAGATGAAATGCCGGAAAACGACATAGGCTGCTTTTTATCATAGCTAGTTTTTACCCGCAACTTCGTTTGAATGGACTGTTGTCGCGTGATAGATTGATAATAGATGGCATTTTTCAATGTCTTCCTATTCCTGTAGAATTTACAGGATTTCTATAACCTATATGCTACTCCGATGTATAACGAAGACGAAGTCGTAAAGAGAAGCTAGTAACATATAAAATTGATAATAATAAAATTCGATTGTTATAAGTTTTTAGTCATAATTTAGAAACTTTTTAAATGTAAAAGACAGTCACTTGGCATAAAATTTTTGCTTTAGCTTTACTATTTTGGCTTTCTTCTTTATCCTTCTATATTTCACTTTTTATTGTATCGGTATTAGAAGGTACTATGAATTATGAACTGTCAACTTCGTTGTCACTGAAATGGAGGCTATTCTCGTTAACCTTTCCATTGACGTTTGTCAAGGTTTTAGTACCTCCTGTGCTGGTTTTAACACCATTGACGTTAGAAGAGGCACTATAAGTAGAAGTCGAACTGCCGACAAAATTCTCGTTCTTCCCGGGTTGGTAGGATTTCAAAGTGATAAAGTCCACTGGCTTAAACGATGCGAAGACCGGCTGCCAAATTGGCATCTAAAATATTAAAGATACATTAATTGGTTTTCAAGTTCAACATAAAATCAGAAAAAGATGGCTGCAAGTTTACACCTGATCATTAATATAGCCCGGAGAAATATTGTTACATTATCTTCCTGTTATATAAGTTATAAACATGTTGTCAAATGATTCGGCTAAGTATCTACTACCGGCCGCTTGCCTGACACCAACTTACCTTAGTCGTATTTTACGACACCTCAGTAAGAAAGAGGGTGGTATATTCTACTTAACTGGATACCACACGGTGGGTCAACTTACCTTAGTCGCCTTTTACGACACCTCGGTAAAAATGAGGGTGGTACTATTCTATTCAGCCGGATACCACGCGTCCGATCATCTCAAAATACACAATTAGTTTTAGTTGACTCTACATCCACTAACATACTGATATTAAAAAAAATATATTAGGTAATATTTGAAATGATTTCATGATATGAAACGCTACAATATCTTAATCATATGTGGTTTTAGTAAATTAGTTTCATGAATTTTATAATGTTAATAAACAACAGTTGGTGTAATACCATACCTGTGGGATCATTATAGGCTGTAATGGAAAAGCAATAATTAGTGCATTATCAAGTAAATATAAAAAGATGTGCTGTGAAAAAATTAACATAGCATTATTTAGAAATATAATTCAGAGTCGTAATATAGATTTTGTTTTATAAAACCGCTGAATTTATATTTACAATGGTTCATGCGCTTTACAACAACACATCACAACATGGTTAAAACGTGTTGTGCTTCGCCCACTTAGAGTGGGATAAGGGCAGGAGGATATTGATACGCTTGAAGGCAAATATCGAGATGAAATCTGCAATGAATAAATAATTTAGGGCTATTATTTGATCTATAAATCTACATCCGAATTTTGTTGATGCTATCTCTATGCTCATTTCTCCAAGGAGAAAAAAGGTCATTTAAAGTAAAGTAATTTCCCTGCTGTGCCATAGTTAAATTTTTATTCCCCGATAGCTTTACTAAAGATCACTAGAGTATAAATGCGTTATATATGCTTGGTTTTTATTACTGCAGAGTATTAATTCATTATAGAATATTGTATTATTTCTGTATTAGTGAATAATATTTCGCAATATGTAGTGATAGAACTCTGAATATAAGTTTGTTCGTCGTTTGTGGACAATAACAAAGTAAATTCTGGTGCACACAGCCCCTAGATTTTCCCAAGCTTTTTTGCGGCATCACTCACCAATTGATTAGTTTACTTAAGAAACTAAAATTATAGGTTAAATTGAAAATTAGACCTAATAATTATTTACCACAATTATTTAAGAATTTGTTTGTTCGTTAAGTTTAAAAATTTAGCATTGCATTGAAACCCGTTTGTCCCGGAGCAAAAAGGTTAAAGTCGTCGAGTAGAGTCGATTTATTAATTGACCTCCCCCCCTTGCATTCAAATTACCCCGTTGTGATAAGTTTTCACACGTCGGGAACACTGTCCTAGATTAAAGCGACACAAGCATTATTATCCTTTGAAAAGAACTATGTACAAAAGCAGCTATCTACAGCAGCAAATGTAGGAATTAATTATGTAGGTGCAAGCTGTGACTGTGAAGTAATTCGTACTGGCAACACATATATTATAGTCTTATCTTCAAATGCCGAGTGCAACTGCACTTTTATTAATTCAAACGACCATCAGTATTCTACGCTATTACATTTTCCACAGATTATCGTCTTAGCATAATAAAGATAGCATGCATTGTAAATGTAAGTTAAAAACTATTTGGAGTGTTGCTATTTATTATTATTATATTACCTGTGCCAACGTGTCCGTCACTGTTACTAATTTTTTTTAAAATATTTTAATACTTAATGTAATAATACTGCAATATACTGCTTTGTGACTAATTAGTTTTTTTTCGTTTTATTGCTTACCGGCCTGTAACAAATGTTTCTAGATTAATGCAAGTTTAAAATTTTATGACGACAAGCTTTTCACACACAAGTTTTTGTTAAGTTTTCATGACATTTTAAATGTTTCAACTTAAATTGCAACATTAGGTACAAAATATTACGGTTCGGAGTTTAGTACAAATTATAAATATTAGTACAGAATTAAGAGCTCAATTTTTTTTTTTCATATATATAAAAATATATAAAATGTCATTAACTATATAAAGTGATATTGTTTTGATGAATAAAATTAATTATATGCTTCGTTAATATTGTACTGTTGTAATATAAAATATTAAAGCAAATACGTACGTGTTAATATTAGGTGGAGCATCTCCGACTGAAATTAAAAATATTTTAATATAGTAAATCTATTTGGTAGTCATATAACCTATTACCTATGAGAGCATTAAGAGTCATTTATAAATTAAAACAATCCTGAAATATATTGTAGGCTTATTGCTATACCTGAAAAGACCTACTAGAATATCAAATACTAATAAAATAATGTAACTATTCGAGATTCTAATTAACACGGTTAAAAATTGAGAATACACTGAACCAAAGAAGCCGGAGTGGCCGAAGAGCCAGCCAAATATTCATGGGAGCTTTGAGTTTTCTAGACGAACTGTATTGTTTACAGTTATGTATTAAGAACTTTAAAGAGAAAGAACTTATCTTAAAGAAAACTTTATATCACAAGCAGTTTATAATACCGTATAAAGAGCACAAGTTGTGAAACTGATAGCGGTGAAGCTGTGCGACTCTATCAAAGGGGGTCACGAGTTAAAACCCCGGGCAGGCACCAATGAGTTTTTCTATAATATTAAAAACTTATGTGTCTAATTGATAATTGCAATTTATCACATGCTTTTCGGTTAATGGATATATTGTAGGGAAACCTGCTTATCTCTAGAAAAATCTGGGAATATGTGTAACCTACCAATCCGCATTGGAGCAGCGTGGTAGGTCTTAGACCCAACCTCTCTCTCCAAAAACGGAGAGAGGAGGCCTATGCTTAGCAGTGGGATGGTAACATGCCATTATTTCATTACCAATTTTTTAAATGAGCACATGTATAAAGGCCCCGATTGGGCTTCAAACGACTTGATAGAAAAAGACGAGTATAACCGGTTCCTATATACTTTCCTACAAAGAAAAGAAGAGTTTATTATTACTATTTTGCTTTTCGCTTTGACATACGAGTATGTATAAAATGGGTGACCGAACCTTGTTCGGTAATTTGTTAATAGAAAAAATACAATTAAAAAAAGAAAAAAATAGCTGGAAAAAAATTTGGGACGCGATCCCGGAGTTTTAAACTTTTTAGTTTTTTAGACCGCCCGGTCTTAAAAAATATTTAAAAATAAAAAATAAAAATAATAGGTAACAGAAAAAAGGGGCTAATGACATATGGGATTCGAACCCGGGTTTTGAACACTTTCGGTCCGCCCATTACCCAGCGGCTATCGCAACATCACGTTTGACAAGTAAACAAACCATTTGCATTCAATTCTACATTATACTATTTTTTTAATGCCCGAAAACAGGATAAAACGTCCCTAGATCGTTTTCCCCCGTACATGCTGAATTTCAGGAAAATTGTTGGAGTCGTTTCCTAGATTCAGAATATATATTTATTTATTTAGTTTCACTCACTCGTGACTTCCTTTACAACTCCGCCATTGTTAGTGACCAATGTTGCACCACCAGTTTCAACACGTTTTCCATCTTTACCCAGTACTGAAGATCTTGAGGCGCTGACAGCGATTCCATTGTAGTTTGGATCGTTCTTTTTAACGATGTCTGCTGGAGATGGCATGACTATTGCTGGCAGGGTAGGAAAGGTTGGGAGGGCAGGGAAAGTTAATCGAGGGAAGGCTGGGAGGGCAGGGAAAGATGGAAATGCAGGGTATGAAGGAAACTGTAAAACAAAAGCATTGTAATATCCCAAAATGTTTTGGTAATTTTATGGAAATAATTCTTCTTTTTCTTCCTGCCCTCAGCCCACTCCAAGTGGGGTCGGCACAACATGTTATACATACAACATACATGTTATACATATAACATGTTGTCACATGATTTGGCTACGTACTTTACGATCGTCTGCCTGACGTCAACTTATCTTAGTGGTATTTTACGACACTTCGGTAAGAAAGAGGGTGGTCTGGTCTATTCTACTCAACCGGATACCATACTGTGGGTCAACTTACCTTCGTAGCCTTTTATGACACCTCGGTAAAAAATGAGGGTCGTCTAACCTACTCAGCCGGATATGGAAATTACTCTTGTCTTTGTTAAAAAAAACCGCGTCTAATCATTATATTTTTACTTGAATATGTTATTCCATATATTTTTGATACGGACTCAATTTTCTATGATAATCTTAAATGTCTTTTCTTTGATTTACTTCACATTGGCAAGATTAAAAACTTTAACTTGACAGTCCAACATCGATAATGTCCGAAATTGGCAACCAAGTCATATATGTATATATTATCAATTCAAGTACGAAATCATTTCATTCACAGTCCGTACACAGTCTACTTTTCATTTTGTATGCATTAGAACAATGTCAGCATCTACGTCAAATACAAGATAAATAAAGAAAAAATTCTAGAATATATTGTAGTTGTAGAATATATTATATATAATAAACTTTAAAACACATACATTTTACAGTTGATAAGGTAACTTGACGTCAAGCAGGCAGGTGGCCGGTCGTAACCAATTCGTGTAATAACATGTTTATAACATATTGTGCCGACTCCACTTAGAGTGGGATAACGGCAGGACGATGATGATATAATAAAACTTTAATACATAAGTATTATTTATAAGTTGCAATACACGAACTAAAATCATTATTTTTTTTATAACAGCATCAAATACATATGTATTTTTTGATAAATTTGGTTAAAATGATTTTAAAAATGTGAGAAATAAATTATTTAACTTAATTACTGCATAGTTATTACAAAGATATACGTCTCTATGCAGTTATGTTCAATCTCAAAGCATTAAAAAAAATATAGGACACTTATACACGGTCATCCGTCCCCAAAGTAAGTAACTTAGTACTTGTGTTATGGGTGAGAGACAACTGGTGAATATGTACATATATAATTTTAAATTTGTACTTAAATACAAATATACACCTAGGCTGGAAGAACCAACAAATTGTTTAATTGAAAAAGTTGGGCCTCGGCGGGAATCGAATACCCGCGACCCGCGGAACTGAACGCAGGATCACTACCCACTGCGCCCAGGGGTCATTCAAGTCAATTAATATAAAACTTAAATAAATTTGAGGCATTCAAGTAAAAGCGTTAGAGGGAACGTTAGTAGTGTTTAGTTTGTTATTTCCGAGTAGAATCTAACCAGCCTCGTAGATGATTAAAATCAACAAATATAGAAAAAATAATAGCGTAAAAAATAATCTGTGATTTTCTCACCTTACTGGCTGTGCTCCTGAAATAAATGAAAAAAAATTGATACAATACTATTTTATTCTATACAATACATTATTATTATTTAAAAAATTTAATACTTTTTTTTGTATATAATATTTGTTAGTCGATGTTCTAAGACATATACATATATCTATACTGTTTTGTACCATGTATAATATTTTTGAACCGAAAATATTTTTGAATTGAATATAGTTATATAAGTTTGTGTGTTTTGTATCTAGAACGTTAAAATAATGTGTGCCTATTTTGTAGGTGCATCTTGATTTACCGGTGCAATATTTTGTTGACGCTAAATAAATCATATGAATAATATATTATATTAAATAAGAATAATTATTTGACAGCTTTGCTAATATCGCGATCTTGAATACAAATTATGACACACGATTAAAATTTATGAAGAGGTTTAGGATACAGATAAAATTGGAAAATGTGCACATCGAAATCTGTAAAAAAAAATTGGGCTAGATTCTAGTGGCTCATTTTATGAACAATGTTAATCATTACAATCATAAGAAATTAAAGAAGAGAGTATCTTTCGTAAAATTTCGTTATAAATACCAATGTCCCATACCAATAGCAATAAATTATCTAAAATACTTTAATTAATTAAAATATTTGTGAAGTCAGTCATGTTATTAATGTCTATGTTTAAATACTTTTAAATCAGTATTTATATAGTTTTCGCATTCTTAGTTAGTTTCTAATTTTAAAAATATAATGTCATCGTACATGTTTAATGTAATGTTATTTATGTCGAATGTCTTGTTCGTCGTCGTGCTGTTGTTGTTGTTGTTGTTGTTATGTTTAAGTTGCATGCTGTGTCTGCCTATAAATGGCATTAGGTGTAATCTTATAAACCCCTTAGCTATGTCTATTTTAATTTTTAAATTACACTTAATTCTGTTGGCGGACCTAATAAGAATAAATAAAATAAAATAATATGTCTTATAAAAACTGAGCATCTGAGAAAGAATATATTACTTTTATAGTGTTATAAGACTTGCGTTTTCAAAGCTTTCCACATTTTATTCAATTGCTATTACTTTTTATCCCTGTCTTTTCTGTTAAATTAATACTTTCCTTGGAGCATTATTTTAGTAAATGAATTAGAACTCACGTGGTATCGTCATCTTGCCATACGAAGCCGGCTGTAAAGTAAAGGTGCATTATAATCGCAATTTACTATCCTGATGAATATTGTTTAAAAATCTTTATATATAAATAAACCTTTTTAAAGAATCTAGTATAATAATAAAAGTCAAATCAAACTAAAAAGTTTTAAAAGCAATACGTGTGGGGAATTAGGAACGAGTTCGTAAAAGAAAAAAAATATTTTTTTTTACATAATTTTAAAGTTATTCAACCCGCAGTCAAGGAGTTCGTGTGGACAAATCTCGGTACCTGCTCACCTTTTTATATAGTAAGATACACATTGAAAAGAAGAATGTAAGAAAGAGAGAAAATTTCGAATGGAGCAATCATACATATCCTACCTCTAGCTACGCTAAGTACATCATCCTCCTGCCCTTATCCCACTCTAAGTGGGGTCGGCACAACATGTTACAAACATGTTGTCATATGATTTGGCTACGTATTTTACGACCGGCCGCCTGCCTGACGTCAACATACTTTAGTCGTATTTTACGACTCCTCGGTAAGAAAGAGGGTGGTCTATTTTACTCAACCGGATACCACACGGCGGGTCGACTCACCTTAGTCGCCTTTTACGAAACCTCGGTAAGAAATGAGGGTGGTCTATTCTACTCAGCCGGATACCACACGGCGGGTCGACTCACCTTAGTCGCCTTTTACGACACCTCGGTAAGAAATGAGGATGGTACTATTCTATTCAGCCGGATACCACACGGCGTAGCTACGCTAAGTACCTTTTTTCGAAAAGTATTTCGAAAGTATTCCGGGTCCGGATACCTACCAAGGCCACGATAGTGATGACGATATTTCCTATTATATTTAGCTGAAAAATTTGGGTGCCATCCCGCCCGAAACCAAAAATGAAGCCGATATTCCTTTCTCTATTATTTACTACTTATGTGTAACCAGAATCTATAAAACATTATATATTCATTAAAGTTATTTCTCATTACCAGCCCAAATGAAAAAGGTACGCCTGTTACTATCCCACTACTGAACCTGTTCTGTCAGTTTCTAGAAGAAGGGTTATATCTAAAACCTACAACGCTGCTCCAATGCAGATTGGTAGGTTACTCATATCCCCTGAATTATCTAGCGATGTACAGGCTTCCTCACGATGTATTGCTTCACCGAAAAGCATGTGGCAAATTGCAATTATAAATTAAAGATATAAGTTTTATTAAAAAAAAACTCATTGGTACCTGCCAGCGGTTTGAAATTGGGACTGACTCGAAAGAGTAGCACGTTTTTTTTCTCTATCACAGCTAATCATTTTACACAATCACAACAAAACCCAAATAATTCTGATGTCAAAATAACTTCTTGTTATATTGTATAAAATGCTAATATTGAATTCGAAGTGCAATTTATTTATCTGTTTTAACACCACGGTTAATTGCCTCTTCTGGTGACAAGAGGGCTGGCTCCTTTTTCGCACAAAGTATCAGCTTAGCGATTCAGCGCAGAAACTCTGCCAGCATTCTTGCGACCATTCCACGTGGGCATGATTTATATAGTCCTAGCGTGTAATTAATTTAGGATAGATATAACTTGTACATTTTTGCTGAAAATTAAAAAAGGACAACAGTACGTCCTAATTTCGTTTTAAATATTGATTATTTTCTGCATAGTTATTTTAAACCTATTGTTATGCCCTAATGAGTTTACGCAGCTGAAAATATTATATTTACACTATGACATCATGCGAGCTGTGTTGACGTAAGCGAGCACAAAAACAATGAGCTGAAAATTAAACCAAATGAAAAAGTTTACAAAGCATATAATTTTACACAATTAAGGTGAACAAAGCTGTGATAGTCCAGCGGTGTGACCGTGCGACTGTTTCAAGGGGGTCACGAGTATAAACCCCGGGCAGACACCAATGAATGAATTTTCCTATTAAAACTTGTGTGTTAAATTGATAATTACAATTTTTTCGCTTTTGAAATAAGGGTTCTCTCTCAACCTACTCAACCGTATACCACACGGCGGTGTATATTTTTAATTTTTTGTGAAAATTAGTTGAAATATGACGATGTTCCTTAAAAATTTCGGCAAAAGTCGAGCAGCATGTAAGCATTCATCGAAAAGCCAACTCCGTTTTACATATGACAACTCAATGTAAAGAGGAAATATTTCTCTTTTTTTAGTCCTATAGGACTACAAAAAGTTCGGGATGACATCTATATGTATACTAATATATAAAGCAGAAGGCTTTGTTTGTTTGATTATTTGAACGCGCTAATCTCAGGAACTACTGAGCCGATTTAAAAAAATCTATGAGTGTAAGATAGTCCATTTGTCGATGAAGGCTTTAGGCTATATAACATCACGCTAAGAAGAATAGGAGAGGAGCAGCAATAAAAAATGACACTAAAACGGGAAAATTTTAAGCTTTTCTTTACGTGCGCTGAGTAAACGGTGAAAGTTATACGAAAATCATGTATTACAAAATTGATCCCCTTTAAAGGATCTAAATAAAAGTCCGCGACAGCATATGTCTAGCTTTAAAGGTTAACCCACTTTAACCATTTTTATGATTATCAAAATATTACGGTTTTAACCTTAACATGCCGGCGGAGCCGCTAGTGATTGCTACAATCGACTGCTACAATCGACATATGCCATCTTATAAGGATTACCTATCTTTTAATATGGGTATATTACTATACAGTCTAACATTTTGAAAAATGGTTACGTTAAAATAATTATAAAATTATATACATTAGTGACCTGAAGTATTTCCTGTTTAACATCATGGTTCATTACAATATATAATTAAAATCAATATTTTGCTATATGTAAACTAAAACTAAATCGAAAAAATCCAAAACACATTGTCCCAAAAGGCGAACTGTACTCGAATGCGCAATTGCATTACTTTTCCAATAAACGTTTCAGAATTTAGATTGCGTCATTATTTTCCATGAAAGGAAAATTGACACAACAACAAATATTATAGATAAAAATGTTGGAGAACTAAATTAAATCTTATGAAGTACTTAAAATAGTACGTTTGTTTATACGAAATCACCATTTAAAAGGCAAAATGTTTTTGTTGTTTTCACTTCTGAAAACAAAAACATTTTGGCTTTTAAATGGTCTTTAAACGTCTTTAAATACAAAAGGTGACAAATTATTATGCTCTAAAGCAAAAACTGCGCTATTATCATTAAAATATTTCCAAACAATACTCACCATTGGCTGAAACCGCCATAAAAGTCGCAATAAGTAATATCGTGAGTGCCATACTTAGCGATAACTAGGAACTCTTCGTTTGTTGCGCTTGTACGAAGAAACAGTTGGAAATATACTGAAAGCTTGTGTACTTAAAACACATTTAAGTATCATTCACTGGCGTTGTTTTAATACAACTGTACAAACACTAACACTATTGATGTATTTTCTGGAAATTTCATTAAAAGGCCACGTCCGAATATAATTAAGCGACAATGAATAAGTTATGACGAAGTGCATTTATCGGTAATAGTTTATGTGTATTTTTTTATTTATTTACACCATCAAATAAACTGTATGTTTTGAAGTACGTATACATTTTCATATTCCATGAATAATTTCTATACAATGAAATACCCAAGAAATTCAGTATGTTACGCCGTATTACATACACAATCTATACACCTCATTTAGTAATTTATTACTAGAAAATCTCAACACATCTACAAATATTAAGAAACTAGTGGAACCCGTAACTTCGTTTGCGCTTACCTTAACGATTAGTTACCTTCAATCAATATACAAAAGTAATGATAGGATTGTTATTCTACAATAAAATCGCAAAGGAATATACTCGTATACGAAATAATCGCAAAGCATTTTGCGATTTTGTCATGGAGCCTATCTCGTGATGATGCATCGGTTATGGGGCGAAACGATCGATGAGATTGTCGTAGTGAATGTGTGTAGTGATTGTGTACCTAGTGTGTTGGTGGAAGTAATACTGCATGTATGAGGTATGAAAACGGTTTTTGTTTACTAGGTACATGTGTTTTAAACATTTTATTAACAAACGGATAATATAATGAGGATTATTATCATAAATAATTATATCATTTCTTTTGTGCAATGGATTTCCAAAGTAACGCCTAATTCTATAAAGTATTTAATCCCCTTTTTGTTTTCTTGTTGTCGAAATAAAAACGGGTATTCTTTATCCTAAATGTTACCCTATATATAAGTAAATTCTACTAAATTTTACAATCTTGACCCAGCAGATCTCGTATATACAAATAAATTCTGCCAAAAAATTCATCAATATTGATCCACCGGATTAGTCGTGAAACTGTAAAAGACAGACAGACTTTTTTAAAATTTAAAACAGTTTTTTTCCGTCGTTTGGTGTTTAAGTACAATAGACCACCAATCACTTCTCGAGGTGTCGTAAAAGTCGACTAAGGCAAGTTGACGTCAGGCAGACGGTCGGTCGTAAAATACCTAGCCAAATTATGTGACAACATGATTATAACATGTTGTGCCGACCCCTCTAATGGGATATCCTACACTAATGAGATAAGAGCAGGAGGATTATGATAAGTACGGATGTTTCTATTACCGACATTGTAACAGTATTTTTTCAACCCTCAATAGGCAAACGCCCTTAAAACAGATACCTGGATCAGCTGGACATGATATGCTCGAAAAACAAATTAAAATATTTAACAAACGAACAATGTGGGACGCAACATGCGTTGATACGTTAGCCTAGTCTCATATCAGGGAAACAGCGTCAAGATCTGGAGCTGCGGCGGAAATGGCCGAAACCGGCAAAACGGCGGAAGTATGCATCTCTCATCGAGAGTTATATATTAGTGCCGTTTGCAGTCGAGACCCTAGGGCCGTGTAGTCAAAGTGCAAAAAAATTTTTATCCGTTTTAATACCTCGGTTGATTGCCTCTTCGGGTGACAAGAGGGCTGGCTCCTTTTTCGCACAAAGAATCAGCTTAGCGATTCAGCGCGGAAACGCTGCCAGCATTCTTGGGACCATTCCACTTGGGCAAGATTTGTATAGTCCTAGCGTGTAAGTAATTTAAGATAGATATAACTTGTACATTTTTGCTAAAATGTTGAGTTGATACAAACAAGTATTTTAATAAAACGTTTTTGCTTTGAAACTATCTCGCCTTGTGATTATTAATGCAATTTAGATATGCAGACTTGTTCTGTCTTAGAAAAACATAGTGATGTACATTTATATATAGGCGTACAAATAAGTTTCCGCCGTTTCGAGGGTGATGGAATTCAATAGGTTTACGTTAAAATACGCTGATGCTAATCGGCTTAAAAATTAGGTTACTAGTTCCAGAACAGCGTAACCCCATCATATTATTAATTTCGTATTAGCATTATAATTTTTTTTTCTCCTAAAATGTCTTACTTTGAGTCAAAAAGGCGTCACTTGTGGAAACTCCTTTAATTTTATAAAATCTGTACCTGAGGTGCGTAAATTGCTCATAGAAGTATATAATAAGTCTGTTAGAAGTAAGAAAAAATGCCGTGAGTGGTTTTGCAAGTTTAAAAACAGTGATTTTGACGTGGAAAAGACAAGGGATGTGCATCATTAGAGGATTTATTGGGGGAAAATTCGTCTTAAACACAAAAGAAACTTGCATTTACTTTGGAAATCACTCAGCAAACAGTCTCATATCGCTTACAATAGTTAGTAATGACTCATAAGAAACATAATTGGGTTTCAAATAAATTAAAAGTCAGGAGATGTTGAACGCCGGTTTTGCAAACAAACAAACTTCAAAATAAATACTTACCTTTATGCACAAAGTATATTATTTACTACTAATCTATATTGTAATCAATTCAATGAATATTGAAGTTTACATACTAATGTTTTAAATGCGGAAGTCTGTCTGTCTGTCTGTTACGCTTTTAATGCTACTCCAACAGAGCAATATTGATGAAATTTGGTTCAATTGAAATTTAAACACTGGGATAACATCTAGGATTAAAATTCCTGACTCTTCCAGAAACAAGAATGAAACAATATCAGACATAATTGAAGGTATTTCAACTTTAAAGTTGACGCAAATGGTGTCACGGATATCACTAGTATTAGACTCTACATATTATAAAACAAAGTAACCAAAATCTGTCTGTATGTCATCGATTTTCTCAAAATATACTGAACGTATTTTTGTATGGTTTTTATTGAAAGATAGTGTAATTTGTGAGGAAGGTTTAGGTTGAGAGTACATTACATTAGAATTTCTGCGGAGTCGGAATTTACGCGGGAAAACTTTGGGACACATAGATTTCCACGCGGTTAAAGCCACGGGCCCAGCTAGTAATGTGTTAATTGCAGTTTTTCTTATATAGGAAATATAAGTTGTTATAAGTAATCCATGGCCAGCACTTCCGCGGTGAAGGGCGTTTTATTATACTTAGTAATAACTATAATGTATCAATGAATTAGTACATTGCACCGAAAATAGTAGCTTAGTAGAAATCCCCTCTAAATATATGACCTCCAAAAGGTTGCGAAGTGGAACTCGATTCTGGCGGTACAAATTCAAGTAGGTACCGTAGAAAAACGTTGCCGTTTGCAAAATTCAATATTATAAATGTAAGAAACATTTTGCTAAAGTCTGCGTGTATCACCAATATAAATTATAATCACAAAGCCAGCTCCACAATAAAATCTCAAGGTCAATTTTGCAAATATTTTATCGTGGAGCCTAAAGATGATTCAGCTATGAGTGAAATATAGTCGAGATTGTCTTAGTGCAAGTGTGCAGTGTATAATGTTGTGTGCTGTTACTAATACTGAATTTATAAGGTACGAGAACAGACTGTGTTTATATATAGTTATTTTTGTATCTTTACTCGAGAGACATGCAGTTTAGCTCATTATGTTTTCTATCTCCAAAAATGACTGAAAAATGAACATATATTTAGTTGTAAGCAAATGTATTTTTTAACTCATATATAACTTAAGCGGGATATGAACACGCTATCCTCTGGTAAGATGAACAAGGTCTCGCCGCCAGGCTATTATAGCACGTGTTCAATATTAAATTAATTAAATTATATTAATATTAAATTAATTATTTAAAAAACCGTTTATTTTATTTTCTTATAGCTTACTAGTTATTTTATTTTTTTGGATAACTATTACATAAATTTGCTAGTAATTAATAAGTAACGGCCTGTTACTATTCCACTGCTGGGCATAGGCCTCTTCTCTCCATTTTTTTTTTTTTGGAGGGAAGGATTGGAGCTAAGACCTGCCACGCTGCTCCAATGCGGATTGGTAGGTTACACATATCCCCAGAATTCTCTAGAGATATGCAGGTTTCCTCGCGATGTTTACCTTCACCGAAAAGCGTGTGATAAATTGCAATCATCAATTAGACACATAAGTTTTACTAGAAAACTCATTGGTGTCTGCCCGGGGTTTGAACCCTAGACCTCCTCGAAAGAGGCGCACGGTGTTACCACTGGGCTACCACAGCTATTATATATATTATAGCTATTATACATAAATTTCTACTTCTTACTATTTCCTAATTGTCCTAAGCGAATATATAACATACATGTTAACATACATGTTAAAGTGCGAATTATGATCATACAACTTCATTATAATGTTTTCAACATGACACAGTTTTAATACAGTCATTCTTATTATAATTAATCATCGATTAATAACCAGACTTCCGGATGTTTAACATCTTTACTGATCGACACTATACTAACCATTCCACATTGGCCATACCAACATTATAAATGCGAAATTGTATCTGTTTGTGTCACCCATCTCTTGCTTCCAAAGGTGGTAGCATCTTTGGGAACAAGGTATCGGTAATTTTTAATATAGATAATTGAAGGACTGAAAGGAGTCCTCTTCTTCGTTAATTCCTTCTTCTTGGCCGTGGATTCGATTCCGACTAAGGACCAAAATTTTCTAACAAAAATTTGTTGGTTCTTCGAGCCTGGGTGTATATATTTATTTAAGTATGTATTTAAAATTATTTAAGTATATATTTATCAGTTATCTGTCACCCATAACACAAGTATTAAGTTACTTGCTTTGGGAACGGACGAACGTGTTTTAAGTGTCCCATGTATTTATTTATTTATTTCATTCTCTCAGTACAGAAGTACAAGTGCAATCGCGGAAAAAGGTAAAATTGGATAATGTTATTACAAAGTTTTACATGATGACTTAACTAATATCCGCACAGTTAGAACTAATACAGAGTATTGCATTAATCTTTAAGACTGACTGCACTTTACTGGATAGTTCAAAATAATTATAGTCCACGACAAGTTTTTTATGCAAGTTTGTATATAAACACGCGAAGATGTGTCTTCTTGCGCAGTTTTGGAAGTCCCTCTACTAGATAAACTGACGACCTCTAAAAGGTGGCGGAGAGCTGGATACACAAAATCGTGTGTTTTGGAGATCTCATTAAGAGACCTACGTCCAGCAGTGAACATCCATCGGTTGAAGAAGAAGAAGAATAAGAAGTGTTTTCTTCTACCTAAGGTAGGATAAGCTGAACACAAACTCCGTCAGAATTGTTGGGTTGGGTTACCCCTGTATGGTCCGCTCAAAAGTTTCAGACTGCAATAGAAGCAGTCTTAAGCAGTTAGGGCTTTCAAACAATCTATGGTCTGAGTGCCAGTAATATGGTTAGCTATCCTTGACACATGGAAACTTAAACACAAGCTTATGGGTTGAAGCCTCTTATTTGGACAGAAACTTTCCACGGGTAGGAAAAAGTATTGATAAAAAGACTCTGAAACAGGACTATTTCGCTAAAGAATTCGGAAGGCGGAAGACAGAATGTTTATATCATTAAAGTTTTTTTGCAGAAATCCCGGTTAAATATATAGTCTTAACTCTTATACTTTTAGCAAGTTATACCTAATAAACAATGCTTACCTAAGAGGCAACTGCATCCTACCATGAACACGAATAACTTAAAAATACTTGAAACATTAGTGATAAAAACGACATAACTATTTCTATTCAAGTGTCAAGTTTATGGAACATTAATGATTTTAATAATACACTATACACAGATAAAAACAAATGTTTTACCATACTTATCTTCATAGTATATACAAAATAATGTAGCAACAGTTATATAAAGAGATCAGATATGTGAGAGAAGTGCCGTGTCGTATCCGGCTGAGTAACGCGCATTTTTTACCGAGGCGTCGTAACAGGCGACTAAGGTAAGTTGGCATCAGGAAGGCGGCTGGTCGTAAAATACCTAGCCAAATCATGTGACAACATGTTTATAACATGTTGTGCCGACCCCATTAATGGGATATCCCACGCTAGTGAGATAAGGGCAGGAGGATTATGATAAGTATGGATGTCTGGATGGATGAGATGTCGTAAAAGGCGACTAAGGTAAGTTGGCATCAGGAAGGCGGCTGGTTGTAAAATACATACCCAAATCACATCACAACATGGTTAAAACATGTTGTGCTGACCCCACTTAGAGTGGAATAAGGGCAGAAGAATGATGATGATATGTGAGAGATACAAGTCACTCTCAATTCTGTTCTGATTCCGTATATTAGGCGTATTTTTATACGGAAACGGCTCCAACGATTATCCTGATCAGCATGTAGGGGGTTTTGAGGGAGAAAAATCGATCTAGCTAGTTTTATGTAAAAAAAGATTGTTTTATCCCTGGTTTTGGGCATTACATTTATATTGAATTAAATTTTCGCCATCAACTGTCAAATCACCGTAGCTTATTCGGGGAACAGGCAGCCTCGAGAAATGTAAATAATTAGGATCGAACCCCAACTGAATTATTATTTTTTTCTTTTTTTTAAGTTTTTTTTTTGAAAAAAAATTACCAAGCAAGGCTCACCCAGATTTAAAAAAGCTATTACTAAATATATTGCAAATGTTAAAGTTCGTATTGCATTGCCTAATTTCTAACAAAATTACGATCATATGTAATTATTCAAGAAGTATTGTATATCCAAAGGAAAAAAGGTGTCACAAATAGCTTAACCGGTTAGTTTTGATAAACGTGCATCTTACACATGGCGTACATATAATGTATACCGCGACCGTGACATGAGACGTGTGACCCCGGACCATACTAACTCGGATTTTCTTAAGCAATCAGGGTTGTCAAACAATTTTAAATATATAGCTAACATGCGATATTTCTCTATATTATATCTTAAACTTAATGCTGCCACATAAAGCTGAACTATACAATATTGAAGATTATTTGAGTGACAATAGCATTCTTTAACTGCAGTCAGCTACGCACCAGACTGCAATGATTAACATGTTATCAATAAAATTGTATAATTTTCTTTTTGAAAAGACTATACGCCGAGTTTAAGATTCAAAAGTACAGAAAACAGTCTACTTGAATAAAGAATAATTTCAATTTAAATATCTCTACATAATAAAAAAAAACTGTTTCGTTTGCTTCCATTGTTTAACTGCGCAATTGTGGACTTGAGTGTAATAATTAAAAGCCCTAGATTATGACCTTCCAAAATGTAGTTATTGCAGTTGTTTTGTGTTTATAGTTTAATAAGAACAAAAGATTTGCCACAAATGAAAATCTAAAGTTTACTTTCCTGCTAACAAAAAGCAATATTAAATAGTATATGCATTGTAACATTGTGAAAATTTTGTATTATCCTTTTTAACATATATAAAAAATTTTGATTACATCCGTGTGATAACCCTATTTTTATTAAGTAACCTGTCTACTTGACTTTGTGAGTCTCTGACCGCAGAAAAGAAAGACTTAAATATATATAAATACGATATGATGAACATAGTATAAATAATAAATACACGATTCTAACGACTCCTTGAGGGTTAGATTGGAAGCCGTGACTCTAGAACTTTGACAGCGCATAACGCTTATCGAGGGTTTAGTGGTTGAATAACCGAGTACTTATGAGATTTCAACAAAAGCTAAACAAAAAAACAGTAACATCGTAAGTTAACCTGAATGAATGAAAAACTCTTTATTGTACACCAGGTAAATAATAGACATAAACAAGAGAAATAAGAACATTTAAGAGTGCAAGGGCGGTCTTATCACTAAAAGTGATCTCTTACAGACAACCCCTACGTTAAAGTAATAAAGATAAGAGACAGGCTGAGATCGGTGCACAAGATGAACTAAACAATAAAATCGATAAACTTACTTATTAATATTACATTCTACGTTACACAAATAGAATATAATAAAATATATACCTACTTAATTAAATATTCATATGCTATACATATATACAAATAAGCGTGTTTATAAAAATAAAAAACTGCTGTAAAACTATGGAATGTACTTCCACGGCATATAAGATATTCAAAATCTTTAGAAATTTTTAAAGATCGTCTAAAAAAGTTTTATCTCAATAATTGATATAAATTATTTATACGTTTATATACAATAGATGCATAATATATTTGAATAGATATATATAATTGTTTGTATATATATATATATATATATATATATATATATATATATATATATATATATATATATTGCTTATATGCTTATATGCTTATATATATGCTTTAAACTTACTATAATTATTACGTTCTATTCCAATGTCATAAATTTAAAGTCAAACATAAAAACAAAATCAAAAATAACGTATCAGTATATTGACCTCTTTTGCAAGTTTGCAAGTGTTAAATAATCGTGAGTCATAAAACTTGTATGACGCTTACAATGTTTCTTAATGTTAGTCAACTGGAATGCTATATTGGGCACACGGATACAGGATCTGTAGTCATCACAAAAACTAGATTAAATAGCATTGGTAATTATTAAAATGTAATTTTGTACTGACTATAAGGACGATTACACAATGTACGAACTATAGTTATAGTTTCATAGAGATAATTTAATGTCTATGATACTGTATTTTCTCTCCCCTCGCTTGCAAGAAGGAAGGATGTCTGATTGCGCTTTTCCTTCCTCATTTGCACGTCTCTCGAGCAGTAAAATATGTCCATAAGACATTATGTTAGAACAAAAATTTTATGTTTCTCACGTACTTTAATTAGTAATCAATTACTAAAAGTTATATAAATTCAGTTTATAATAAAATATCATGATATAATGGGAAATCAAAATTTAGCACTTCACGTCATAACAGTGTGTACGTAGCTCAGTGCCAATCATTCATTCATCATCATCATCTTCAGCCATTTCTGGTCCAATTTTGGACGTAGGCCTCTTTCATTTCCCTCAATGCCAGACGGTCTTGTGCTCTCAGCATCCAGTCTTGACCTGCGTGTTGGCTCATGTCGTCTACCCTTCTCTTGGGAGGACGGCCACGGGATCTGTTGTTAGCCTGCGGTCTCTATTCTAGGAGTCGTTTGGTCCAACGAGTAATACCCATTCGTGCCACATGTCATGCCCATCTCCGCCTACTTTTAGCAATAACGGAGACTATCTTCCTGATCCATTCATTTTTCTTGCGGTCACGCAGAGTAATACCGAGCATCACCCTTTCCATCGCTCTCTGCGCAACTCTGAACTTCTCAGTGGTCTTTTTAGTGAAAGACATAGTCTCGGCTCCATAGGTCAAGACCGGCAGAACACACTGTTCAACCACTTTTGCCTTAAATTTTACTAACAGCCTTCCACGCAAAATCTGTTTGCTCGCCCCGAAGGCTACCCAGGCTTGGGCTATGCGACGGTCTACCTCTACTGTTTGGTTCGAACTACCCAGGGTAATCGTATGACCCAAATACACATAGGAGTCGACAATATGCACAGAGAGCGCATAGCTTTTTTTCCTTCAATTCATTCTAGTTTCAAAATGTTAGTTACCACACTCCTCCAAAATGACAAGAGCGGTTCATATGAAATTTTATATGCATATGCAGTAGGTCTGAGAATCGGCCATTATCTATTTTTAATACTCCTAAGTGATAAGGATTGTCCACCCCAAAATATCTTTATAATGTACACTAGAAATTCCCTAGAAATAATTTATGTGGCTAAACAACGTTTTAGTTTACATATAAAAATTCTGCAATCACTAGTAATAGATATACTAAGGTAATAATAAAAATTATTTTGCTATAATCCGCGGATTATAGCATAATAATTTTATTATTACTTTTGTATTATGGATCTCCGCAAAGTAACGCCTAATTATATAAATTAGATATACTAAGGCAAACAATATCACACCAAATGCAATTTAATGTTGTCCTAAACTATTTATTTTATAGTTCCCACAGGAACCCCAATTTCGGTATGCATAATGAATAAGCCAAAAATCATGTCAGCTGGACAATTCTATCTATCTAATTTCAGGGACGCCCGACGTTGCAGGACGGATGGTCAGCTCTTATTCTGGACTATTCCACCCATTTCCCCATGTTTGGACACGGGTTTCACTGCTGTCCCGACAGTGTCACCTGCTTTAACCTATCTCTTGCTTTTACAAACCTAATAATATTGTTAGGTTTGTAAAGGTAGGGATATCCCTGAAGGGGATATTTGTTTGGTCCTCAACTTCAATTACATCCTAACCTAGTATCTCCCATCTTACCAGCGAGTACATAGGACACTCAGCCATAAGGTGAAGACTTGTTTCTCCCTGTCCACACTCTGGGCACGCTGTGTCTTCTTTTATTCTCATTATTGACAAGTGATTGGACATACTTATAATGAGATTACTTATAATGAGACATTTATTTTTTTAGATCCGATGTAATGAAGTATATATGGACTAATGTGTTCTTACCTTTATAAGGATATTGGCAGTTTTATATGGAAATAATCATAAGTATTACCGCTTGTGTTTGTCTAAAAACGTAACGTAGAACGTATTTCCATAAATATAATATTATATCAATCCTTTGTTAACTAGTATTTTATTGTCAATGCGACCCACATTTAAATGCTGAATTTATAATAAATAATAATGAATTGAATAATACAAACGTATAAAATAAATAACAAAGAAAAGACCACTTTGTAACCATTAAATCATTTATGTTGGTCTTTACTTTGGTCTTTTTAATTTTAACATGAAAGAAAAACCTCTAAATCGCATTATTCTATTATGAGTTTAAAAACTTAATTCTATTCGTGAACAAAGATTTTTTATAAAAAAAGTTTTATTATTAGAATTATTATAATAATAAAAAATTCGTTTTCAAATTAAGAGTTTCGTTTTGAAATAATATAATAAATAATGAAAGTTTAGCAAAATATAAGAAAATATAAACTCGATTTTCGTCTATAATCTACATTAGTCTTAATGCCCATTAACCTTAAAGCCTATTTATTACCTATTCACCGTTTTTAGTACCGCGGTTTTCAGCTAGTCGTATATAATGTATATGTTTGAAATAAATAAAGTTTTGATATTCTTTTAGCAGTTTTGCATACAATATATCATGTGTTTTGTGCTATTACAGACTATCGTTAAAAACCTGAATGTCGCTTTTTTTGGTGTCCAGTTTTTAGCATTCAACATCTGCGTCACTTAAACCTGTCTATAAGCAGTTTCTCGATAAAAAAAATTATGCGAAAATTATGTACCATAAAATCACTAATTCACGACCTATTTCAACCAAGCGTATCGAATGTCAAAGTGTAGTAAAATAGATAATAGCCATTGGATTTGTCTTTGATAATGGAAGATAAATTTCAACGCCGAATTAATTAGTAATAACGTGATTTGTATAATGTATCTATTTAAAAAAAAATAAAATAATGAGTAATACATATGTAACCTTAGATTAGATGGTAAACGTGATCGGAGTTTTCACGAGGATCTAAGTAGGACATTTAGATTTCCCAACATCGCATAGGGTTTTTATCTTTTTTTCCGGCTACCGTAACGAGATAACAATAAACCGTTAACTTGTTAAGGATACTGTTAATACTCGCGTAGAGGGGATAGCTACTGGCCTGGACGGTGGCTCCGTCGTAGCGCAGTGGGTTTTCTGAAGGCTGTGCCGCGGGCCGCATGCCAACTCCGCGAGTGACCTCGTACGACCCTATTAATACAAGATACATCGTCAACTTGACATAGTATCAAACGGGCTCGATCATGAAGTTCATCTGCACGTGGTTGTGTTTATCCGCCGCTGTAGGTATCGCGAGATCTGCTCCCGCCAATGGCTTCGTATTCCCGGATGAACGGAGGCATGATAGAAAGCTGGAGCCAATAATCACGCCGCCCATACTACCAGTTCTAGAGCATTTGGAACGCGATCCTAGCACCCTCTTACCTGGTGAGGGTAGGAAAGTGAATCAAGTGAAACCGCGATCGGGGTTCGGAGGCGGTTTTAATGTGAAACCAAGTGGCAATGGGGGTTTGACTGCGAGTATAAGTAGCAGTGCGAATGGTGCTGGCGCTAGTCATTCAGCCTCGCAATCGTTTTCTTTTGGTTTTAATGAAGGATTCAGTGCGTCTCATTCGGCGAGTCAAGCGTCTTCCTTTAATGGTTTCGGAAGGTAAGTTTACCGTAACCTGCTACTTTGAAATACCGTTGTTTTTATAAACTTGTCTATAGACCAGTTACGTATGTGAGAATAACATTTATCTGTCTCTTTTTATATTTATTGATTTTATTATAAATACGAAAGTTTGTGAGTATGGATAAACGTTTATTACTCTTTTACAGCGAATCCGTTGTACCATTATCGATTAAATTGGGCACAATTATTCCTTATACACCGGGGTGACATATAGACTATAGAAACTCTGAGACAGATAAATATAGTCTTATTTGATTTCTCTTTGTAATAGGCCACTACTACTTACTATCCCACTGCTGAGAATAGGCCTCTTCGTTTTTGGAGAGAAGGTTTGGAGCTAAGACCTACCACGCTGATCAAGCGCAGATTGGTAGGTTAGGAAAAACTCATTGGTAGACACCAATGAGTTTTTCTGTTGAGTTGAGGCCCGGGTTTGAACCCGTGACCTCCTCGAAGGAGACGCATGGTGTTACCGTTGGGCTACCACAGCGTCAGTGTAAATAATAACTACAGAATATTGTTTGGAATACATCCTTTTCCCGTATGCCCACGCTAATCACTAAAAACAAATCCAATTAAGGAGCTGAATAACCAACTGGATTCATAGAGTTTACATATGAATGTCATGAAAAATAAATAAATAGATTAAACATAGTTTTAAAAATCAACATATAAGATTAAATCCAATATCGCTTAATTGAGTAGTCACTGCGAAAAAATTCACTGATTTAAAAATTAATATTTAATTTATGCAGATGTGTCCAATTTATCTTATCTGCATAAATTAAATCGCTTTTGTCATTTTTATTAATTCCGTCAAAACATAGCAAAAACTTAAAGCTTTGCACTTTTGCTTCTCATGTTTTTTATTTTGTGATGTTTGTTTTACGCTAATATAAGAAATTATACCTAGTCTGCTAAAACGTGTTCTTCTTCTTTATGTATCCAAGGATTAGCTTAAGGTTTTCCTTAAAAACATGTGTTTCTAATAAATTCATCATGTATTTTACGGTGAAGATAAACATTGTGATAAATATCTTCATATGCTTAGAATATTTCCCACCTTGAACACTTGTAACCCAGCAATCCGCAATGAATTTCAGCAGTTTAAAAACACTGTTTAAGAGAGGCTGATACAGAAAGCCTACTAACTATACTGTTGAGAATTACTTAGATGATAAGAATATGTGGATATAGAATAGAATCTCTTTTGGAACCTGTACAAGATAGTAATGAGTAAATTTAAGTAGTATTCAGAATTATATTTTTAAAAGAGCAACCGCCGAGTTTCTTACTGGCTCTTCTCGGTAGGAACAGCTTTCCAATCCAGCAGTAGAGTTGATGATTCAAAAGTAATTGCTTAAAAGTTTATTTGAATAAAGAATATTTTGAATTAGAATTTGAAAAATTAACGTGGTGGACGTACGTTTCATATCCTTTTTCGAATGAAGAAACCAAGGTCAAGAAGCGTTTAGTACTATATTTTGAAACAAATGAAGTCTACAGCCTAATGTAAAGTTAAGCTTATATATTGCTTTACCTTTTCAACATTTGTTGTCTATCGCTTCAATATAAATATTTCTTAGCACACACGTAATGAAATCTCAGGAACTCTACCTTTCGACCTCGATTAAATCAAACACATACTTTCCGTTACTTGCAATATTTTTCTTCATTCCAATATTTATTACATCTCATCCTTATTGACATTTTATCTGAACTACATGCTACTGCATTATTTGCCAATAATCCCTTTAAGCAAGTATGATATCCCCTTCGTCGTCCTAAATTCCAATTATTCCCCTATTTTACTATATCGTCCCATGTTTATCTATTTTCTTACTTACTAATGACCTACTATATAAGCAGGCCCGTTTTAAGCACTACACGCACCTGGGCGCAAACAGTGCTCTGGTGACCCAAATCGCCCCCCCATTTTCTGAAAAAAATTGTCACGTCATCCTCTAACGATGCCCGGGTGCATTGCACGCCCTGCATCCATTGGTCAAGACGGGCCATTTTTAAGAACATCATCCTCCTGCCCTTATCCCACCCTAAGTGGGGTCGGCACAACATGTTATAAACATGTTGTAACATGATTTGCGCCTGCCTGACGTCAACTTACCTTAGTCGTATTTTACGACACCTCGGTAAGAAGGAGGGTGGTCCATTATACGAAACCGGATACCACACGGCGGGTCGACTTACCTTAGTCGCCTTTTACGACACCTCGGTAAGAAAAGAGGGTGGTACTATTCTATTTAGCCGGATACCACACGGCGGGCCATTTTTAAGAACAATCTTTGAAATTAATTATACAAAACAGAAATGCTTCAATAGAAGCCTTTTTTCCTTTCTTTTTTCCGTAATTGCTAAATGATCAAGATTATGAACTGGTTTGAGAGAATTTAGACACTAATGTTATCTTGTGTCGCTAAGATCTGCTGCCTTAAAAGCTTTTCTTCAGCAGCTTCTGGTGGTATTTGTGCATTTTTTATACGATACCTATCATTATACTTCGAATTCTCAAAGTTAAGTTGTTTAGTTTCTAAATTACAGATTACATTTCGTACGTACGTAAAATATATTTGGTAGGTTTTTAGCCTCAATTGGATTTCGATAAGTGTAGCTTTAGTTTACTTTCCATAATTCCTTTGTTTCACTTTATGTCGCAACAGTGAGCTAAGAAACATAAGTTGCATTCAAATTTCAATGCCCTTTTTCGACCCTGTTAATTTCATTGAGACCTTCGTCTTAATATTAGTCACAATCGGGTTCTTAGTTTTACAAAAGTAATAATTATATTAATTTGCTATAATCGACGATAAACCAGATTGAAAATAACACATTCACTATCACAAACTCAACAAAATCGCAAAGCGCTTACTTTTCAGTTTTTTGTCGGGGAGTCTATCTCCTGATGATGCTACAGTTATGGGGCAAAACAATTGTTGAGTTTGTGATAGTGATGTGTGTAGTACTTCTGTTGGAATTTTGTACTGTATGGGTTCTTACAAATCCTGTATGTATTAGGTATGAAGGATGATCTTGTTAACTTTACATTTACCTTTATATATATGTATATGCTTAATACTTCGCATATTATAGCAAAATAATATTATGAATACTTTTGTATTATGGATCTTCGCAAAATAAGGCCTAAATTTATAAAAAAAAATCCTAGTTTTAGCTTTTATAGTTGACCTTTGTGTGACATAACTTCTTTTTCTACTAATTCCAGTGGTTTCGGTGGCAGCCAAGCCAGCAGTCAAGCGGGTTCATTCAACGGAGCAGGAGCATCTGGTGCAGCATCTTCAGCATCAGCTCTAGGAGGATTCAATGGAGTAGGTGGCAGCCAAAGTGCCTCGTCTGCATTTGGATTTAACTCGATTAACGATTTTCATAATGACCCCGTAAGTATATGTACCTACAGAGATTTTTTTTATCAATGAGAGATATAGCATGGAAAAACCATTGCATCTTTTTTTTCAATATCTTTTATTTTCAAGGTATAAATATAAGCGCACCTATAGAAAAAAGTTTAAATTTGAAGTATGTAAAAGTATGGAAAAAAAAAAAAAATTGTTTCAAATATCGCGAAAATTATTTCAAATTAAAACATATTTTAAAGTAAAGTTCCAAATTTGAAAGAATTTAAATAAAGCAGGGTAATATACTTATGCGATGACATTTCCGCTATTTTATCTATTCTTTACAGTTAAAACTATTTCATTATGTATATAATACATATTAATTGAATAAGTTAATTATCAATTCTTTACAGATTATACTTTTATTTTTTTTGCAATTCTTGAGATTCGCACGGTCTCGCTGGGCTTTCAAAGCTTAATAAAAAAATAAAAAATATATATACTTGCTTAGCATTAAATTATCAGAAATACTCGTAATATGTCACAATCAATTAACAACTACTTTTCGTCTATTCAGGTCGAGGTTCAAATATCATAACGTAATATTTATCTAGTTGAAAGCTTATATTTACATTACATTACTCTTGAATTTTTTTATGTGACTTTGATTTTATACATCAGATCGTCGGCAGGAACCTAATAGTTTTACGCGTATTTATTCATATACTATATTGGTATTCATATTTAATATTAGTACCATAAAAAAATGTAAATAAATAAATATATATTGGACAATTATATACACGGTCATCAAATCATCAAATCATACAAAGTACATAATTTGTTTTATGGGTGACAAAATTAAGTACATAATTTAATACTTGTTTTATGGGTGACATACAACTGGTTAATATGTATATATACATGTAATTTTAAATAAATACTTAATTATATAAATACACCCAGAATTAAAGAACAAACAAATTATAACGAATCGAACATGCGACCCACGGAGATGAAAGAAGGGTCACTGCATGTCGACTGGCCCGTTGGCGCAGTGGGCAGTAACCCTACCTGCGGCTCCAAGGGTCGAGGGTTTGATACCCGCCTAGGGGCAACATTTTCTTTATAAAAAGTTGTTTTTTTTTTAGCCTGGGTCTGTATTTAAGTATGTATTTAAAACTATATATGTATATATATTTACCATTCTGTCACCTTATGGGTGACCACCAGTATTAAGTACTTTGGGGATGGACGTCGGTGTGTGTAAGTGTCCTATATATTTATTTATTTATATGTGACATTAAAAGCTCCTTTTAAAGTGGTTTTTAAGTTCTAAAGACCACCAAACTAATAGACAATGAGTCTTACATATGGCAACTTAGTTACGCAGTTTATCTTACCATACGATAAGGTTAAGGCCAGACTTACACTTTCACATCCTTGTCGGACCAGGAAATTTGGAGCCGAGAGCACCTACTGATATTTTATTTCACTGAAGATTTATACGAGAGTACTTTACTATAATTGCAGTAGTATTTACGTCATAAGTGCATTTTATAGGGTAACTTTAAGAAATAGTTATAAAACTGTAGAATTACTTAAGAGCTTGGGAAAAAAATTAATGAATAATTTAATTTTTATTTTAATAAAAATTAATTACATAATAGTCGCTTTATGACAAAATAAAAGAGGATTTCAATTCAAATTTCGTTTTTGTGGTCTAAAGGTTGCTTGGAGTTGTTTGATACCTTCAAAAAATTGCGTAGAGTTCTGTATTGAGATAAATCTCTCCAGCAGAAAAAGAAAAGAGAGAAAGATCAAATGTATTACATGTTACTCGCAGATATTTATGGTTTGAAATAATTGCTTAATATCTTTGTTCTTTACTTTCAGGTCTCGTTTGGAGACGGCCTCCTAAACATTAGACATCGCGGCGTACCAGACTTTCCGTTTCCTGATGTCCTCAAACGGCACAAAGCTCTCACTGCCCAAGCTTTTAAATCTATACCTAATATAAATAACGACGACTTCCTAGCTGTATTTGTATCGAGCTAAATAGTATAGGACATTTATATTATCTGATATAGAGATTCCAAAGAACGGCGTTGAACGCTATAAGAAACATAGAGTTATTATATTAGAATAGAGGAGTCAGCCCAAGCTTTATTGCAATATGAGAAAGCAAATAAGGTTTTACATCTCTAATTCATAGAATAAGGCTTAAGCTTTGGGATTTTGTCATGAAATCTATCTCCTGATAATGCTTCGGATGCTAGTGAACGTGTGTAGTGCTTGTGTTGTGGTGACGGTGGTGGAGGTTTCTGCGAGTGTTTTTACGAATCCTGCATGTATAAGTATGAAAACGAATAGTCCGGAAAACGGATTTAACATTACGAATATTTTCTATCGCCGATTATAGCAAAATAATTTTATTATTACCTACTTTTATATCTGCATTATTTGAGCGTGCGTAATGAGTACATTTTAAAAACGTCATTTTGAAAGTGTGCGAAAAATGGTCTAAGTATTTTTTAAATTAAGAACGCACCATAAATATTTCTCTGCGCATATGTCATTAGATAGAAATAAATATACGAATCTAATATTCCCTATCATTATTTATTGTGACTCTCTAAGGCATATCTATGACTTCCTACTCTAATATAATAACTCTTTAGTAAGAAAACGACAATATAATCGACACATTGCAAATATTACGCTAACCCTTCTTAAAGATATAGACCATAGGCAATATCTATGCGGAGCTTTAACAGTATTTAGCAAACATTTTATAAGCTCTTTGTCTTCATAATAATCTCCATCAATATTCTTTTTTTATTAATTAATCTATAAACCAGTCTTTATATTCTAACTGACGATGTGGCAAGAGCAGAGGTACGAGTACCTACAAAATACAGAAACTTTAGCGTCTTTATAAGGGTAACTCGTCTGAAGTAGGACCACGGCTTATTTCGATTTTATAAAAGCACCCCTCGTGCCATAGCAATCTACGTAGGGAGTTTTGCAAATTTAAACTATAAATTACGAGATTTATATTATTTTACTCAGAATATATTGACCATAAATGAAGTTCAAAAATACATATTATTTGGTTTTGATGTGTATACATTAATTATTAATTTCGGTTTTGTGTATATGTCTATGAATGTATGTTAATTTTTATACTTTTTGAACTAGGTTTCTATTCAATACAATTGTCAATAATACTTCAAACCAGAAGGATGAATAGGTATTATTGAATGAATAATAATTTTCGATAATAATAAATCGATTTAATTTTATAATTTAATTACGTATATTGCTTACAATCAAACGATATGACATTGTAGATAATAGGTTTATCTTTTAGACATATTCTCATCTAAAAAGACTCGTTTATACTGTTGCGTAATGTACTATCGCTCTCTTCACAAGTCACTTTATATAAAATTGGATTTGAATGCTCATTAACGCTATGTCATCAAAGCCGAAGCCTCAAGGGTAGACAGGTGATAAATTTACAGATTTTTTTGGCCTTTAACATCTCTTTTTACCAAGGTAAAATGGTAATCTATTTGTTGTTAGTTGTTATAAATTTTAAAAATTATTTAATTCCTACTTTTCTGATTTATTCTTAAGTAGCTGTGCTTGCGGTTTCGATGGTGTGTAAATCAATGTAGGTATATATTGAAGATTTTGTATTGAAATTTTAAAAATAAGAGTTATTATTGCGAGTTAAGCATAAAAGATAGCGACATGCTATTACGGGCTTTTTGTAGTATTTTTGTAGATCTCCAATTCTCTGGTACATCATTTTAGTGTATCTGTTGGGTTACGCAATGTACGCGACTAAAGCTCCCAGCAGGCGACTTTTTTTCAACCCCGTTACCCCTTCAACACAATTTACATAAAACCGTAATGCACTATCAATTTAAAAATTCCGGAAGAATTGTACACAAAAAAAATTAAATTTTGTGCCCGGGGCTTCGGACAGTTTCACAAAAATTTCCCCGCAGAAATTCTAATGTTATATAGACTAACTTAAATTTTCCTCGATCTTTTCTGTATCAAAACGTGTAACAAAATCCGATCAGTAGTTTTTAAGAAATAGATCACTTACAGACAGACAGGGGGACATTGTTTTTAATGTGTATAATTGGTTACTAACAGAAGAACAGAGAACTTCTATTCTCTCATACATTTGTCAACCAACCGTAACGCTATTCCTTGTTGGTATTATTTATCGTAAAAAACCTAACAAATTTATCAAACATTCTCTATTATGTCTAATGTCTAAGTCAGTAATTATTCATCTTAGATAATCCACATAGCTAATTTTTAACCGAACTTACGACTGAAGCTGTATTTATAATGTAGATGTAAATTTTTAAATAATAAAATAATTACTACTTCAACTGTATCCATTTTTTTCCAAGATCATAAACGGTGTTACAAACGGTTTAGTTTAAAAAAAACATCGTGATAAAACCTGTATTACCTTTCTACTGTAAGCGGGACGATGACAATCTCATAATAGAAAACATCACATTTGATTAGGAAATATAAAATATGTGGAATATGCCAAATATTTTATCTATACAGTTTAGGCATAACACGCTTTTGCTAATTTTATATATAAGGCACTATTATTTATTATGTAAACAAACAAAACTATATGAATCAGGTGTGCCAAAGTTTTAATTGCAATAACATGATCTACAAATAAAGAAATTGAAATAAAACTGCATATGTCAAAAATCATAAATGAAATATTTGTTTTATAAATATAAATAAACAATACTTAGTTATTATATTAGATTATTTAATGTAACACAATATCAATCTTTTATAAAGTCACAGTTGTGATAATGTGTAATTAAAGTATGTATATTTAATATTTTCCATCGTTTTCTATAAAAGGTTTAAAATACGTGTATTTGGCATGGCGCATGTTATAAAAAACCCCCTTTGATTGACATGTTCCGTTTAGTTAAGAACCTAAACCTACGGAGTATAGATTTTTTTCTCTACTAAATAATAATATGCTTTACAACGAATATTAACAAAAAATAATTTACTTACTAGGTTATATACGCAGTAGCGTAGCTAGGTAAACAAATACAATGGGACAAAATAAACTTAGGCTACAATTAAACTATTTAAATACAATTGTTCCGTATTACTTGTTCCGAATTCGATGTACTTCGTTGGGAAGTACATCGAAAGCTTAAGCGTAAGCTTGGCTTAGGGGGGGAGGCTGAGCTTAGGAGCCCCGGGACACCACCTCCTAGCCCGTGAAGCGATTTTGTCGTGGTGTCTATCTTTTGATAATGCTTCTGCTTCGGCGAAAAGATTGTTGAGATTGTGGCATTGAGTGTGTGTAGTGCCCATTGTATTGTTGTGTTATTGTTATTAGAGTAGTGCATACGTTTTTACGAATTCTGTATGTATCAGGTATGAGAACGAATAGTACCCTTTACATTTAGTATTACATATTTTTCTACGTTTCTTTTATCGCGGATTATATCCGCGATAAAAGAAACCGACTCTCCGACTCTCTCAAAGGGATCACGGGTTCGAACCCCAGGTAGGCATTGATGAGTTTTATATATTATAAAAATTGTAACATGTTTCAAACACAACCTCCTTCAAAAACATAGGTCAATACTATAAAAAAACATTGTCGCCACCGTCGCATGTGACAAGTTGTTGGAAACGAATAAATTGGTTGACTTTTAAGAAAATTGCTTCTTATTTATTGAATAAGTATAAAGGAAAAATATTGTTTTTATAAAATAATTGATTAATACTATTAAAGGAAAGGCAAATGATAACATAGTGAGGAAACCTGCATATTTCTAGAGAATTCTGGGGATATTTTTATCCTACCAATCCACATAGGAGCAGCGTGGTGAGTTTTAGCTCCAAACCTTCTCTCCAAGAACAGAGAGAGGAGACCTACGCTCAGCAGTGGACTAGTTGTTAGAGGCATAAAAAAATAATTTATGCTATGACAATTGTCATGTTTGACAGCCCTATTTCGCATACCTACTTTCAGCAACTAATAAGTGTTCCCATATACAAAATATAATAAAATACAAAATTTCAAGTAATTCCTTTATTTAAACAAAATAAAGAGGAAGTTAATAAAATAAACGCTAAGCGCAAAATATATAATAGTAACAAGTCGGTACTTTATTTATTACTTGAAATATTTAAGTTGATGCGACAGTATTCGTGGGTGAAGCTATAATAAATATATAGCTAAAAGCTAGTAACGTAATAACTCAATATAATTATAATCATTCATCAGATATTCACACGTTCAACGAGAACAATGGTCGAGTATGATTGTGTAACGTTCTTTTCAACCGTGACATCTCATATTACTGATCAATTCTCATTCACGATCCTGGATATACCTATGAGTCAGGAAAATACACTAGCCGAGAGCAGACTACAAATGGCACACAAAGTTGGACCAAAGCCCAGTAAGGTTTTATCGATCGTCACTTCTGGTTTTCGCGGACGAAATTTGAATTTAAAACGATGACAGCATATGCAAAACAGTTCTTTGTTTTGACAGGCATTATATTATTAAAGTCATTTTGGAATTAAATAGTTTTATCTTCTTGATAAAAACATATACTATATATAACTTGACTATCTCTACCATAAAGACAATCAGTTGGTATTTTTCCAAAGTCTAAATTTAAAGGCACTGATATTGAAAGAAAATATGTTACATATATAGCCCAGAATGATGCTCAAACAATATCACAATCACAATGTTATGTTAAAAAACATAACATAAAATTCTTTAACATAACATATTTAAAAATATGAATATCCACTTTTAAACATTTCGCATTCCGATATTGCTGATATTGATATTGCTACAGGAAGAGAATTTATTACAAAATTCTGACCCAGCGACCGATAAAATGCAAAAAAATATTTATTTCTCTTCAATAATTCATTACAATAAATACGGATTGAGACTTTCAGCGTATAATAATAATAAAGCGTCCTGCTTGGAGGATTTCTACTTGTACAATTTAGGAACTAGGATAGGAAGATGATCTGGAAAGGAAACAGGGATCCCGTAAAACCTAACGGCTAGGTCCAAACAACACGAGAATTTCAGACAACGTTTAGTATGACGCAGTGGATGATTTTGTAATGTTTGGTGGCGATCGAAGTATATTTTTAAATTTAAAAGACACATGTCGCTTATCTTTTAGATGATAATGATTTGTATCCAATGATTTATTATTAGAATTAAGATATTTTCGCAACTCGTTGGCACATTACAATAAATCCTAAAAAATAAATTCGCACGGAAAAACCAGTTTAAACATTCTGACATTAGTGCAGATAGAAATAGATTGCAGATATTTATCGAGCGTTAACATACTCTGAGGAAAGCCATACGCCATCGCCAGAAATATTATTAACAAACACATTGCAATTCACGGCAAACCTGATACGAATGAATGGAAATTTATTCTTGGGTAACACAGCACTAAGCCAAGAAATCGTTTGTACACATTGGCCGGACAGTCAAGTTTAATCAGCCGTACAGTGCTTTCGTGCCAATTATTATTCGCAGGTAATAATAAAATGAGTCAAGGACTTTATTTCGTTGTGCTTACAGCAGTGTTGTGGTCTGTTTCGTGTTTGAAAGTATTCCCAATAGAAGGAACGGCTGTGACAGTAGCAGGTGGGTTCAATATTAAACCTTCTGCAGTAAAACCGGTGTTTACTTCTAATGTCGCTGATATAAAACCAACGATATCACCAACTCGAGTTACGGCTGCTATTCAAACGAAAACTCCAACAATATCAACAGTGAAAGCTCCAACGGCCCAAATATATTCAACTGCAGCTGCGACGCCAATGCTCGCCGCTATCCATGATGAACCCGAATTGAGAACAACGAACGCTATTCATGCTATATCCCCTAGTAGTGTCGTGAAAACTCCATTGGAAACTGTTACTACGCCATCAAAGGATCTGCAGCCACCCAAATTTTCTGGACTACTTTAGAACATTATTAGCTGTACTCGCTGCTTTGCCCGCGAGCAATTCAATCATAAAGTTTATCCCGCGTAAATCCCGAACCCGCGGGAATTCTAATATAATGTACTGTTAACATAAACCTTCCTCAAGAATTGTACTACCTTTTAATAAAAACTGTATAAAAATTTCTTCAGTAGTTTTTGGGAAAAACGAAGACATACATACATTGGACATCACGACAGACATATTTTTGAGGACTTTACTATGTATAGATGATTCAATCGTACTTTTTAGATATTATAATTTACAAATATCAATTGCTTTACATATCCACTATGTGAACTTTTATATATATTTTTTAATAGCGGAAATATAAGATACACTATTATATCAGACTGATGCGTAGCTACCTCACCATATAATTTGGACTTTTCAGTACGTGATCGAACATGTTATTAATTCAATTATTTTAGATGACCACCGACATTGTGCTTAGTATTACGTAGTAAGATTATTTGTTTACAACTTGTTTGTTTATGTAGGGGTTCCCACACAACTGGACAAACCACTAATAGAGTTCGTTTAAATTATATAAAGGCAGTAAATTAACAATATCTATAAATTTAATTCTATTAACATAGAAAACACATTCAAACTATATTAGCTTTTTTTATTAAAATATTTTTTATGTAATTATTTTTAATACAGATTTATAAAAAAATACCATTACTAGTCCTTTTGTAAATAAGACTGTAATTTGGAATAAAAATGCTAATAATAATAGTAAGAAAATGCAATCAAAACTGCATTTATGTTTAAGATTTTATAATACCTTAATATAATGTCAATAATTAAAATAGTCTGATAGTAATCTAAAAACATAAGCTTCAATATAAATAGAATAACAAAAAAATTGTTACTTTTTTATTTTATTAAAAAATATATTGTTTACGTAAAGGAGTTTTATTGCACATCTTAATTTCATAATAATATATTTGACGAACGTATTTTATAAAAACACAACTTTATTTATTTATTATACATCAAGTGCCAATCAATACCTTGTCTAGTTTAAATTTATTTAAATTTACTAATCTAGTCTTAAAATTCAATTTTCAATCGATAGAAATCTACTACTATTTGGTTTATAATAGTTTTTGCTGTAATATTTATATTTTTTTTTCAAAGTCAAGAATTTGGCAATTTATCTTAGATATGTGATATCATTTATTTATCGGTTCGTGTTTATTTGATTTGGTATACATATTGTAACGCGTTTTATATCCTGAGAACTAAATTGCTTTAATTGTACTTAATAAAATAACAAAATTATGTTTCCTTCTTTTTCAACCGATGGACTGTTAGACATAGGTGTCCTCATGGGATCTCCACAACACACGATTTAGTGCCGCTTGTATCCAGCCGCTCCCCGCGACCTTTTTGAGGTCGTCAGTCCATCTAGTAGGGGGTCTTCCGACACTGCGCTTTCCGGTGCGGGTCGCCATTACAACACCTTGAGACCCCAACGCCCATCGGTTCTCCGCACTATGTGCCCTGCCTATCGCCACTTCAGATTCGCGACACCTTGAGATATGTCGGTGACTCTGGTTCTTCTACGTATCTCCTCATTTCTGATTTGATCACGTAGAGATATTTCGAACATAGCTCGCTCCATCGCTCGCTGAGTGACTCTGAGCCTTCTTATGAGGCCCATAGTCAGCCACCAATCAGTGAATAAAAAGAGTCTGAAAAAATGATACATGTATTGTGTAAAGTATGACATTCATATAAAAGCAGTAGCGTCAGTACTGAGGAATGATGATGGAAAGAGAAAAACATGTTGAACGAGATTGTGAATATAATTAAATGTATTATTATATATATTGAATTATAATAAATAAAGGGATAATATACAAGTCTTTAATATACAAATATACAAGTCTGATATATGATTTATTTGATTTTTTTTTAGCCTTCTACTATTTTTTCAAAATTTATTTATGACATCAGCATCAGACATTTGTAGCATATATTTATTGAAAATTTATTTAAAATGCTAATAAACTGAACTTGGTAAAAGGTCAAAATTTATATTGCGACTGACATTTAAGTTTCTTTCAAATAAAATTGAAAAATGTTCTTTATATAATCGAATATTATTTACATTACGATAAATTTACATTATGATGTCATAATTTAAAAGTTTGCAAAACTTCCGAGATCACGACAAGTCGTGATGTTAATGTATTTCAGAAGTGTATATAAAGCTTCCAATAAATTTATTGACTCACTCAATTGCGATGTTATTATTAAGTACACTTGTAATTAATTTTATTTTAATATTAAGTATCAGTATCATAAATGGGAATGTTAATTTTACTAACGACAAAGTGATACTGGTTGCACCAATACTTGCGCCAAATAAAAGTCCAAGAGCAAGAATAGTGGAAACCGCCAAAGATTTTCCTGTTGTTAGATTAATATCAACAGAGAATCCGAATGTAGATAAACCAAAATACATACACGATGCTGAACCAGTATATGTTGAAGTAAGTTAAGTAATTTTTAATAATATATTTTTTAATAAGCAAAGAAATTTTTTACAATTTACATGAAGATGTAAAATGAGCGTATAAAAATTTAAATTATAGAAAAGAGAAGTACGAAATTAAATTGGTATGGTATTTAATGGAGGAACGAAAATCATGTGACCAAAAGAGTTTTAAATATGAATGTGGATGGATATATAATTAGAGGGAGGCTGAGAAACGAGGGAAGGATTGTGTGAAGTACGATATGCATATAAAAGGAATAGCACCAGAGTTGACGAATGATAGAGGAGAATGAAAGATAAAGACGTACTTTATAGAGATACTTTACATACTTTATATATATTAGACATAGTCTAATAGGAAAAGAGTAAGAGAATGATGATGCGCAATTCACTTCAAGATATCTATTAAATATTCAATGTCCTTTGCGTGGCAACCCGAACAACGACTTTAATATAACATTATTTATCGCTTTAGTTTCTAATTTTTTTTACTACATCTACAAACTTATGCTCCGTTCATTATGATGCACTTAAATGTTACTCTTATATGCCGCTAAATACAATGTGACATAATTTTAGTTTCTAATGGTTTAAGATATATAAATCGTAAAAACATTTTGATAGTTTCTTCAAAATTTAATTGTAAATTAAAGACTTTGTGATTTTGTATCTGTATAAATTATTCAAAAACAAGACAATTGAAGCATCTTATTTATCAATCAATAAACTTAAAACAACACCACACTAAACACCCATACATTTTATAAAGCAGATTTAATTTTGGAACTAAAGTTTCTAATATTATTTATAGCATAGCCATTTTACACACAAGGCTTTATAAATGGCTTTAAAAAACTTTATTACAACTATGAGAATATATTATGTTAATATAATTACAGAAACTGGACAATCAAACTAACACACGTAGAAGATATTCCGGTTCTCATTAGCTTGTTTACTGGAGATTTTACCTACTAGACCTTCTTGATATACAAATATTATTAAAAGTAAGTATTATTTTCCTTATAAGCAACAATATGAATATAATTTAGAAATTTAGTTATGGAACTTGTTTTTTTAGTTCTATCCGTTTATACTATGACTTTATCAATTATCACAAAATATAATGGTAAAAATGCCTTTAAAATAAGACTGTCGTAAAAATTACCACTTTCGTCAATTTTAATAACTTTTTTTTTATTCATGAGACCATAAACATACTAGGAAGAATGGCATCTTTTGGACTTAATATTTTATCTCAGACAGTGTAACGTGTAAAATCATTTGAGGCAAGCTTTCTTTCTCACACATGGTGACGATAGCAGTTAACCTTGCCGGCGGACTTGTAGTGTTTTAAATGTAACCAAAAGTTAATTTATTCTGTTATCACCACGTGTAATTGCATTTCATGCATCCCATCAATTTAGGCAAAAATAATTATTGTGGCAAGTGATGTTGTCTAAAATGCGACTATCCGGCAAAGATAAAAGCTGGATATTCCTACGCTGTTGCGCAAAAGAAAACTAAAAGCGATTCGTACTTACTAGGATTTATATTTCTCTCCAACTTACTTTATTGGAAACTTAGTTATAAATAAAATGCCCATAGATTTTCGTTAGTGCCGAATTCGATTCGTTTTAAAGCTTCTATTCTTAAATAATGTGCTTAATTAAGCTTTCGATTTTCATATATCGAATTAGTGTCAAATTAACTATCGTAAATATATATATTGTGGCATGCAATACTGCTTCAACTATTAACAGAAATATCAGATCGTCATAGTGTTTAGTTAGATCAGCATTGTTATTTGCATAAGTTCTAGGTCGCTACGGACTGACTCAAATGGAATTTCCATGTTTTAATTGATCATGAAAATCTTGCTAAGTTTCATTCTATTAGCTAATATTCTAATTCAAATTCTAAACATTCTTTATTTAAATAAACTTGTAAACAAGTGCTTTTGAATCGTCAACTCTACTGCTGGTTCGGAAAGCTATTGCTCCCGAGAAGAGCCAGCAAGAAACTCGGCGGTTGCTCTTTTAAAAATATAATTTTTAATACTAGTTACATTTAGTCATTTCTATCTTGTACAGGGTCTAACAATATATATATTCTTATCATCTTAGTAATCCTCAACAGTATAGTAGGCTTTCTATATCAGCCTCTTTTTAATAGCGTTTTTAAACTGCTGTAATGGCAAAGCTAAAATTAAATGCGGAATTTTATTATAGAATCTTATACCCAAACCTACAAACACTTCCGCAAGGCGCAAAGCAGGGGGCACAATCTTATGTCGGTACCTACTTTGTCTATCATATACATCACCTATTATTTTATAATGCCTTATATGCAATGATATATTTTAAAAAGCGGCCTAAAATTCCAAGAACGTGAGACCATATCAGTCGTACAATTTTCTTTAACTTACGTCCTAAATTAAAATTAAAATACAAATAAAATCAAACAAAACTGTGGTATATGTGAAATCCTTTACAAAGTATCAACCATGTTAAAACACTCTTTCAACGCCGTATCTCACCTTTATCGAAACCATTAGCATTAAACCAAATATTTTTATTCTTTTCCAATTACTCAATTTAAGAAAAATAACAAAATGTGCTAAATATAGTAACAAATAATACCAAAGCTAAATCGCAGACACTAATTACTTAAACTTTAATTTGCTATAATTAAATATATACAATAATATGACGAGATATTTATAAATTAATTGCACGATGTTAATCTCTTAAAGTATCATATAAAAAAGCTGGCTTTGTATATTTATAACTTATTACTATAAAAACTGACGACCAGTCCAGACGATCTGTTTATCATATTATCTTATTACATGCAATAATACCGAAATATTGCATATTCAAGACTTTGAAGACCCGCAAGAAATGTAAATTTTTACTTGACCATCGATCGCAAACCATTTAATCTACCCAAATGTCAAACGAACCTTAGACAACATGACCCTGTGTACCGAATTTGGTTTCAATTGAATGTAGAAATATGAAGAAGTAACGTAGATGTTTTCTGTGGTTCTTTAGCTTCATTCGAAAGCAAATTGCGTAAATGCATAAGTAAATTAAAAGAGTAATTTACTTTAACTGAACCTAGTAAGGTAAGTATTAGTTATATAGGTATATGTGTACTCGTATGTTGTGTTCATTTATAGTAGGTTAAATTCTTGTATATTTATTATTAATTTTGTTTTTATACATCTAAATTGATTATAGCCAGTTTAAAGAACCAAAAAAAATTCTTATCCTACTCTAAATGGGGTCGGCACAACATGTTATAAACATGCTGTCACATGACTTGGCTGCGTTTTTACGACCGAATGCCTGCCTGACGTCAACTTACCTCTGTCGTACTTTACGACACCTCGGTAAGAAAGAGGGTGGTCTATTCTACTAAACCGGATACCACACGGTGGGTCAACTTACCTTAGTCGCCTTTTACGACACCTCGGTAAGAAATGAGGGTGGTCTATTCTACTCAGCCGAATACCACACGGCGGGTCGACTTACCTTAGTCGCCTTTTACGAAACCTCGGTAAGAAAAAAGGGTGATAGTATTCTATTCAGCCGGATACCACACAGCGTGGTTTAAAAAACCAAAAAAAAAATTCAAAAAAACATTTCTTATTCCGTAGCACGTTTGCTGATGAACAAAGACTAACTAATATAGTTACGCATTCACATGGAAAAGGTATATTTATTATAATTGATATTTATGGGGCTAAAGAGGAAATTGATCAAGACCTTGTAACGGTATCATGTATAGCGCGAGGTAATTTTTCCTTTTTAGCAAAAAATAATAGTCAAATTATATAAGTGCAACCATTTGATCTTGCCGGAAATTAAAACAAGTTTTTTTGCGTATGAATCATTTTAATTACTGTAATATAATTGAATTGTTAAACAATTCTGTAGCATCGTGGTTCTGAAGGTTATTATTGTTTAAATGTGAATAAAATGTCTTACCAACTTTGAGCGCCGGTTGATTGGTACTTTTGACTTCATCCGATTTATTATAATTCATTACCAATTCCAAAACAAAACCTTATAAATATAATACCATCAGTTATAGACTTTATTTTATTCCGCTTAACAATGTAAATTAGAATCACGGAGATGAAATACAGACATACCATGTTACAGAAATTCTTTTGTTTTTGCTAATATGATTTTTAAAATACTTGTTTACTTTATCAGATTAAAGCATGAAACTAACTAACCCACTTAGGATTTTATTAAGATATTGAGGATGGATGGCAAGAAATAAAAAAAAGAAAATTTTCATCCTGTTGTCGGTGTAATTATGTCGGTAAAAACCTCCTCTCACCTTGTATAGACGGATTGGCGCGTAGTAATTATCCCATATATTAACCTTTGTTTTAATTCAAATTGGCAGATATCGCACATCCCAGATATTCTTACGTAAAATGCAGGTTTATTGACAATATTTTCCTTCATCATTATAGCCGTGTGGTATCCGGCTGAGTAGAATAGACCACCCTCATTTCTTACCGAGGTGTTATAAAAGGCGACTAAGGTAAGTGGACCCACCGTGTGGTATCCGGTTTAATAGAATAGACCACCCCTCTTGCTTACCGAGATGTCGTAAAATACGGCTTAGGTAAGTTGACGTCAGGCAGGCGGCCAGTCATAAAAACGCAGCCAGATCATGTGACAGCTTGTTTATAACATGTTGTGCCGACCCCACTTAGAGTGGGATAAGGGCAGGAGGATGTATTTTCCTTCATCATTAAGAGAATGAAGAATTGTAAATATTATTTACACGCCTAAGATTTTTTTATAGAAAAAGCCTACTAGGTTTTAACAAAATTTCCAGTAGTAAAGATTAAGGACTTTCAAGATTTAAGAATAATGTACTACACTGCTCTCTAAATCTAAAATAAAAATCTATTTCCTTTTATCCCCGTACACTATAAGTATATTGTATAAAGGTAAAAACTTGGATTATAATATATATAAGTTAAAAAATAATATACAAAAATTAAAAATGATAATGAAATACATAAAAACTTTTTTTGGAATGCTACGGTCAATAAACCTACATAAACTATCTATATCAAGCATGAGTTATTGCACAACTAAATATAGTCTACTCGACCACAGCCTACTAATATATGTTTATGTTTATACATTGTTCTATATTTATCTTAATTATATAGGGAGAAACACTTTCGGTTCTCTCTGTAACCGAGAAATTAATTTAGTTTTGGTCCTAAAGTATGAATTAAAACTCAAAGGAAAAATAGGAAAATTACTAACTAGATCTTATAACTTACTTGTTGATATTTACCGTATTCTTCAATTCCGAAAATGTTTAACAGTATTTGGCATAATTAATATATTATTAAATGATTTTACAAACAAATAATAATTTATCCGTTTATTATCAGAACGTTAGGGGGCTCAGAACAAAAACCAACACGTTCTACAATAATATCCTGTCCTGTAATTACGATTTAATATTGATAACAGAGTCATGGTTATGTGACGGCATCCTAGATAGCGAGCTCAGTGATAGTAAATATAGAAGCATGCGGCGGGATCGCGGATCGGGGCGCGGCGGGGGAGTCTTGGCCTTGTGTGCGTCGCGCTTAGAACCGCGCCATCGTCCGGAGTGGCAAAATGCAGATATCGAATGTTTATGGTTTACAATTTCTTCCAAGGTGCTAAAATCAAACCGTAACTTACATGTTGCTGTGGCTTATTTTCCACCCTACGATACCTCGCTCAGAAAGATTAATACTTTTCTAGATAACTTAGTAGAAATCAGTAATAAAGTTGAAGGAGACCATATCCTTATTACAGGAGATTTTAATTTACCGTGTATTAATTGGCTCAATAGCGAACCACTAGTTCTAAAAAAGGGATCATTGGATATGCAAAACACTGCTTCTAAATTTATAGAAAGGATTGTTTTTTCTGGTCTTACTCAATACAATCTCAATGTTAACTGTTCAAATAACATCTTAGATTTGATAATTTGTAATTTCTCCGTTACAGTCGATACTTCTAACTTCCCGCTCGTGCCGGAAGATAATTATCATCCCTCGTTGGTATTTAAAAGTGCTGACATTATAAGCAAATCATTTAAAAATCGATCCTTGTTAAAGCGACAATTTAGTAAAGCGGACTATCATATTATTAATAATTGTATTAATGATACGGACTGGTCTTTTATCAATCAAATAGGTAATTTTTCAGAAGCTGTAAATACCGTTTATGTAGTTCTTAATAAGATCATTGATAATCATGTACCTAAAAAAATGTGTTCTGGTGCCTATATTTACCCTGTTTGGTACAGTAAAGCATTAATTAAACTAATAAAAGAAAAAAATAAATATCATAAAAATTGGAGTAAATTTCACAACCCATTAGACTATAATGAGTTTTCTACGCTCAGACGCCGACAAAAGAAATTACAAAAAGAATGCTTAGATACCTATATAAAATTATCACAAAATAACATTAAGCGTAATTCTAAGTTATTTTGGTCATATGTAAATTCTAAAAAGAATCGTAAATCAAAATATCCTAATAATATGACATTTAATAACACAGAGATTACTAGTGGAAAAGATATTTGTAATTCTTTCAACTCTTATTTTATCCGGAATTTTGGAAACTCATCTCACTCCCATACGGCAATTTCCACTTATACTGAAAATGAAAAAGCAAATAGTATGCATAGCATTGACATATCTCGGGAATTGATTTTAAAACTTTTAAAAAATCTTGACAGGTCCAAAGGCCCCGGTAGCGACAATTTACCACCAATTTTCTTTTTGAACTGTGCAGATTCTATTGCTTATCCAATTTCTCTCCTTTTTGATAGAAGTTTACGGGATGGTTTTGTTCCTATAATTTGGAAGACTGCGCATATTGTTCCTGTGTATAAGAAAGGCGTAAAAACCGCGATTGAAAACTACCGGCCGATATCTATTTTAAACGTTTTGGCAAAACTGTTGGAGAGAATTGTACACGGATATATATACAGTAATCTTGCTCAATTGATACCAGAGCAACAACATGGTTTTATTAAAGGCCGATCAACGCAGACAAATCTGGCTATTTTTATTAATGATGTGACGCGAGGTATAGATGGTGGGAAATCAGTGGATGTGATCTACACGGACTTCGAAAAAGCATTTGACCGTGTAGATCACATAATTTTACTGCGTAAGCTATTTGAATTGGGTATTCGAGGTAACTTATTGAGGTGGTTTGAGTCATATTTAAGAAATCGCTGTCAAGCAGTAACTATAGGAGGATACCGCTCTGATTACGCCAATATTCCTTCGGGAGTGCCTCAGGGCTCAATACTGTCACCCTTACTTTATGCTTGCTATCTTTACGACATTCAAAAGACTCTGAAACACGCAAAATTCCTCATGTATGCGGATGATACAAAAATTTATATGACAATAAAAGATCGGTCAGATTGTGAAAAACTGCAATCTGATCTTGACAAACTAGCCAAGTACTACAAAGACAATAAAATTGATGTTAATGTAGACAAATGTTCATCCGTAACGTTTACGCGTAAAAAATCACACATTAAAGCTACTTATATACTAAACGATACTATTATTCCAAGAGTAGATAAAGTTAAAGATCTTGGTATTATATTTGATTCCAAATTGACATATTCTGATCATGTAAATTCGATTGTTAACCGTGCTAATAAAACACTAGGCTTTGTATTACGTATAACTCAGCCCTTTTCAGACCAAAATTGCTTAAGACTTCTTTATTGTTCACTCGTTAGAAGCATTTTAGAATACGGTAGTTGCATTTGGAACCCCGCAACCAATTATCAAAAACATAACATTGAAAAAGTGCAATCAAAATTTTTTAAACATCTTAGTTTTCGAACAAACTCAAATATTAACATGAAAAATAATTATAAGCAGTTATGTACAACTTATAAACTCATGTCTCTTGAAAATAGAAGATCCCTGTTAGACATGCTTTTCCTACACAGGATATGCAACGGCCACATCGACTGCATTGAGCTGGTAAATAACATAGTGCGCTTGTGCACTCCTAAACATTTATTTCGCAAAACACCTCTTTTCTGTGTCCCTTTCACCAAATCTATATATGCAGGGAACTCGGTAGTATGTCGACTGCTTAGAACATACAATGTCAATTATACCCAGATTGATATATTTAATAACTCCAAGGAGTGTTTTAGGAAAAAAATTCTCGATATAATGCAGACTTCATAGTACATTAATTAAATTATATCTATAAAGTATTTTTAAATAAACATAATAGAATAAAGATTACATATTTAATTTTATATTTTTATTTTATATTATTATATTATATATATTTCACGCATAACATACACATACACACACACAGACACATACATACACACCACATACTTCTCTGGCGTCCTAATTTTAATTATAATAAGCATTATGTAAACAAATTTAAAATCCGTTATTGGCTGTATGTACTGTTATTTTAATACTTTGTAAGTTACTAGATTAAGAGCTGTGGATTTTGTAAAATAAATAAATAAATAAATAAATAAATAAATCTTAAAGTGATGTAATCCGTACGTAATATTAACCATATAAGAGAGTCAAAATATAAAGAATGATGGTACCGAAAGATTTGGGATAGGATCGATTAGTCAATTTCACAAATATAACAGATGCCTCTTAACCAAGATTTGTAGAATTTTTCTCTTATTTTTATTGAAGCCTGTATAGCCTGGTATTTTAGCCACTTCCCGCTTGACGTTGTTTCTTCAGTACATTCTTGTTACATTCCTTGCGCGTTACCTTAGGTGCGTTCCACATGAGACGAATTAATTTTCGAATAATCTCCGATTACTAACAACATTAATTATTATATAATGCTGCAGCTAAGCACTACTAATCGATTAAAAAAGGATACTGAAATGCTACATAATGAAATATGAACATCACGCATCTGCAATATGATTGCAGGTGTTTCCAACCGCAAATCTGAAACGCGAGAAGCTTCCTGTTATAAAAAAGGTCATGCAATATTTACACTGGTCTGTTTTATTCCACATGAGAGTTGTCAACGCAAACTAGGGCTTAAAAATATTAAAATCTGTGGTAACCCTGGTATCGAGCTCGGTAATTTTTTTAAAGATATAAAAAAAGCAATTAAAAAAGTAAAAAAGTTATTTCTTATGTAGATTACTATGTCGATTAAAATTATTACTTATGTAGATTAAAAACCTATAAACCGATTTGAATAGGGCACCAAAAGTATGATATATTTTTTAAAAATTATTTATTTTTAATCATTTTGTTGCAGCTCAATTTCTTTATTGGCACTTTATTGCAATATGAAAATATACATTCTAATCTTACTGAGTTATATTATTATATAATTTCCACGCGTCTGTTATAATCTATTACCTTCTCTGTGATATATCCGCCTTATTGACAGTCAAAACAAACAGAGTCAAAATCAAACCTGTTTATTATTAACAAAAGAATATCAATGCTAATGTTATAATACGACATGGAACAGTAACAATGTGTCTGTAAAGTACTTTTTCCCGACGGTTTTTTCTCCCCTCTAATACTAGATAATCAGACAATCGTGAGTCTTTAATTATATCGTCTGTCATTGCGATATCTGGTAATACTATACCTACTTACTCTTTGCAATTATATTGAGTTAATACTTGGGAAATTTAATACGTATGGATGAACGGATCGTCGATCGAGGTAACTAGTCTATAATAAATAGACCTTCATATATTTTATGAAACAATTTTTTTCTGAACTGCTTAGCTCATATAATAGGATAAATCACCCCCCCTTAAGCTCTCTGTCAGTATGTGATCGATTTTCTCAAAACCACTGAACCGACATTAGTACAGTTTTTACTTAAAGCAATTTTTAGGGAAAGATTAGGTTAACTGTAATATATATATAACCGTATATTACGCTAAAATTGCCACGGGGGTCGAGACTTATGTGGGAAAAACTTAAATGACACTGATTTGCAAGCGGACGAAGCCGCAGTGCACAGCTGCACATTTATAAAATAAATTTCTTTCTTTATCAACACCTTCGATGGATGAACAAATTTGATTTCTTCAAGATATCTATACACCAAATGATCTTGTGACCATTGGATTCAGCGACTTCCTGTCATCTTTTTGAGAACATATTTAAAAAGTTTGTGTTTTCCGATGCAAAATTACCCCTCATGTATGTGGGAGATAATAAGTTATTTGACTTATTTTTGGGAATAATTTCTGTTTTGATTATTTGCGTTTCCGTAAGATATTGTATTTGACTAAAGGTTCATATCCGCTTGTGAGAACCCGTACTATGCCAACTGTCGACAGATCAGTCTTGGTCCGGATTTGGACACGGCAAGTAGTGCCCTGAACTGTCTCTGCGTGGTCGGGTAAATGTTAAGTTAAGTATTGTGTTTCTAGATTGTTATTATGCTGCATCGTTTACATATTCTGTTCCTACCTGAGTTGCGTTCGTTATTCGTGTATTTAAACGAGAAAGATATTTAAATAATAAAACTAAATAATTTAAATAAACAATAAAACAGTTTAACTAACATATTGGTGTTATTTCTAAAGTACGCGCCCACATCAGAAGCGGGATTAATAAACCTAAACTACGCCCATAAAATTTCTGATTTAAGGTGCTACAAAGTTAATAGTGACGAAGACGATGTTAGTGAAGGTGATTCCCGTGACCGACCTCGGGACAGTGGACCAAATGCACAGCCAGTTGCTGGCTTTCAGTCCCCGATTCTTGGACTGGTCAAATGACTATCCGATTTTTCCACTTTAACTAATTGGGAAGGATTTAAAACTTGGCTTGTTGAAACTGTTTCAGATGAATCGCGGTATTATGATGACCTGATGCCCTTAATGACCTTGATGTACCAGGTGCTTCTGTTGACCTGATGTCATCAGGTCACCAGGAACTCAGCTACCACTATCATAGAATACGCAACACCTGAATGGGTGGTGGTAAAAAAAGGTAATTGGTGTGGAGATCACTAAATAGTGGTTGGTGGAAACAGTTGTTCTGGTATGTAAGATTTTTGTATACGGTCCGACTTGAAACGACTGACTCCGAAGAATTTGCCTGTCTTAATTCAGTCTTAATTTCTACAAAATGACCCGGTAGACACCTTGGTGACACTAACCCGTCGTTGCCGTCGTTCCTAACGTTGCCGGATGTAACCCAACGAATAAAAATTGTACCTCCACTTTTAATAATTCTAAATTGTTTACTCCGAAGTTTCTTGTACTTTTGTACAGACTTTATTAAGCCTTATTGTGAAATGAGAGGTCAAGGCTTTGAAAACTATTTTAAACGTTTAGACGAAAAATGATACAGTTCATCATAAACTTTGTTATTATTTTATTATACCTTTTTGCAACAACTACAAATAAATCAATTTTATACTGATACACGACAAAAAATACTCCTTGATAGTTGTGCTGAATATTTAGATGTGCCCCAGACTGTAGTGGATTCAGTTAAAGGCAAAATTGTTTACCTCATCACTATTTTGCGTGGTGCTGGAATAATTAGTTTACTCACTCCTTTCTTCATCGTAATAAGCAGTGTATGATGTGTTAATGGCTTAAATATTGAATTACATTTTATTTTAGCACCAATCTATCAGAGATTTGTCCAATATGGCTTTTTGCTTGGTCAAGATATTTTTGCATTACCTAGAATATATTTCTAGAATTAACATTCTTCAGCTACGCAATAATTGATATGGTTTTATGATTTTCATATGTTACAAAATACTGCCAAAATAGTCGCAGAACAACAATCTTGTGTTGACTTGTTATAATCTTATTGACATGTTCATTTCTCATAATTCAGTGCTACCAGACTTAGAAGTGATCGTATGCTTTGATTTTATAGAGCTTAATAGCAATACTATCGACGATACATTACAATGACTGACAATACATTTTCCGCTTTCTTTAATTCAAATTTAAATTATTCTTAATTCAAGTAAACTTGTAAACAAGTTCTTTTAAATTGTCAATTCTACTGCTGTTCCAATCGATGACCTTATAGACAAGCTATTTGATGCTAAATATTTTACCATACTTGCAATACAAGCGCGGTTTTATCTAATACCCATCGCTGCAGATTCTATTGAAAAAATTGAAAAATCTGCATTTGTTACTCGTGTTGGGTAGTACGAATTTTTGCGCATACCTTTTGGCCTTTATAACGCTCTATCGGTTTTCAAAGAGTAATTAATGTAAAAACCATACATCGAAGTCAAGGCCAGGATAAATTCAAGCGCTTTTGAATTCCCCTTACCCATGACAGTAAAACAAGTCTGTCAATTTTGCGGATTCTCAGGATATTTTATAAAAAAAAAATTTGTGGCGGGGTTTTCTTCAATAAAGGGGTCACACCTTTATATAATTTGACTCAAAATATGCTTGGATTTCTGAATACGATTCTAGAAATATTATATTTAGACATCTTTCTTCTGAACCTATTTGAGCTCTTTTTGACTGTAATAACATATTAATTTTATACCGATACCTATTGGGTGGTGTTTCGTTTTTAAAACTTTTGCTTTATTAGTTGAGTGTTTTAGCATACGCACTATTGACATAAAAAAAAATCGTTACCAATCTTATAAGTTGGAAACATTAGCTGTTGTCAGTTATTATGCCATTAAAGATATCCGGCTTTATCTATTTAGTCGATCTTTTACAGTGATAACAGACTGTAACTCCCTTAAAGCTTCACGCGATAAGAAAGAGTTACTTCTAGAGTTCACAGATGATGAGCTTATTTTCAATTTTTAAATTTTGTGATTAAGTATCGGAAAGTAGAACAAGTAGACTATCTATATATATAAAAGAAACTTGGTCTAAGTTACACTATTTATAACTCAAGAACGGATGAACCAATTCGGCCGAAAATTGGTGGAGAGGTTGCTTAGAACCAGGAAACGGACATAGGATACCTTTTATCCCAATCGACCGCATTTATTTTATCCCGTCAAGTCACTATAAATCGTGGTATTACAAGAACGACTATGTCATTGAATAACAAAACGCAAATGTCAGTGGAATACAAAACATAGATGACAGCTAAACGTAATTTTTCGTTGGTGAAGTATGGTAAAATATTTGACAATTATCAAAATAATAGTGTTACATGTTTTTAATACAACCTCCTTCATTGAGTTGGTCATTAATATGAAAAAGCATTGTGGCTGTCATATGAGTCATTAAATTGTTGAGAAAGAGTAAATGGGTTGACTCTGGGAAAACTGTTTTTATTTATTGAATAAGTATAATAATATAATAAGTACAAAGGAGAAATATCGTCGTTTATTATATTCAGGAGAGGATGTAACCTAAACTCACAAATAGAGCGGACAAAAGGAATATCTGGTAATTTAAAGAGTTTAAAGAAAAGACAAATGACGATCAATATCTTGAGAGAACACGGAGAGTGCGAATTTCGTATAATTTGAGAGATAGTTGCGATATGCGATGCTATGGAATAAAAAATGGAGTTTTTATTGGAGAGATTATTATGATGATATTATGATGGTAATTGGTATTCAATTTATTAACTCTGTAAGATCAACGTGACGATGTGCTATGTGAGACCATAGACGCGCCCGTGACTATTGTTCGATGGAACTGTCAGCTAGAATGACGATTATTCTCTGGATTTGTTCCAGTTGTAACAATTGTTTTCTAGACTGTGGTCATCTGCAACGACTGTCAGCTAGACTCTGCCTAGATGTGGTGATTGTTATTTGAGCGTTATCATTTGTGAGTCTGTTTACGTTTGTATCTGCTGAGTTGGTTGCCACTTATTGAGCTGTGTTATGCCATGACAGTGATTGAGGGTAAGCTTAAGGTGCGAAATGATTTTTCTTTTACAGATTAAAAGAGCAAGTATTAATTTCCTTGCCGATTCTTCTCAGTAAAATCAGCATTCCGAATCGGTGGTAGATTCATTCCCAGAAGTCAGCTTAAGAGATTTGCGGGGTCGCAAATGTTGTCAGGATGGTCGACTGTTACAACATGTTTTTAATTCAACCTCCTTCAGAGTTAGTCATTAATATGAAAAAGCATTGTGGCTGTCATATGTGTCATTGAGTAGTTTTTGAGAAAGAGTAAATGCGTTGACTTTGGTAAAATTGATTTTTATTATTGCATAAGAATAAAGGAGAAATATCGTCGTTAGTTATAATAGCTAAACGTCACTAAATACTATAAAACAAAGTCAGTTTCTCTGTCTGTTCCTATGTCCCTATATCCCTTTGTATGCTTAAATCTTTAAAACTACGCAACAGATTTTGATGCGGTTTTTTAATAGATAGAGTGATTGAAGAGAAAGGTTTATAATATGTATAATCTAACATATTATAAACTTTTATTATAAACATTCAATATGGAGTAAAGAAATACTATAATTTTTGAGGTTTCCAATGTGATGTCGTAAATCATTACATTTTTTTCCGTTTACATTGCAAACGCAGGCTGAACCCTAAAATATTTATCAAAATAATGTGTTAAGTATTTGTACACCTTGAAAAGGTCTACAGAAAACTCCGCGATGGTATACATGTTATATCTATCTCTTATGGACAACCCACAATAGCATTTTTTTGACATTTTCTGCTTAATTTGTAATTTAAATGACAATTTTCGAAGTTATTACAGATTTAAAATGTGGGCATAGCGATTGCCGCTTTGTCCTATAGCACTTCGAATTTAGCTGCGATTGGACGAGTTTTTTTTCACACGGCCAACTATATGTCGCTTTATCAAGAGTAACCTCTAAAGTAAACATGTTTGTATTGTGTAATGAAGATTCTTTCTTTATGACAAGAAAGCGGTTAATGTTGTATATAAAGACATTCTGTAATTAATTGTAAAAATAAAATACTTAGGGAAAATGTAAAAGTAAATAAGTAAAAATGTAGTATATGAATTTAGATATTCCAAAGACAGCAGGGAATCTTCATGGTATAGGGAAAGGGGAATTGTTTTTTTTTTATACAGAAAAAAGCTCCTTATGGGTACCGCCGCCCGACGGGGACAGGCGGCAGTTATGTCGGACTCGCACCGACTAAATCGACCTGTGTGCTCCACCACGCTGCCGATGGCAAGGACAGGGTATCATTGTACATATTGCCCCCATCCCGGCAACAGCTCTGATCCCAGAGAACAAACACCTTCTTCGGGTAGGGGCCCGTCGAAAGAGAAGCCCCCCTCCGCTAACCGGTGCATCGGTAGCACCAGATGCACCGACCGCCTCGGGGACCTGTAAGCCAGGCGTCCGATATACTCCGTCGGAACACCCGAAGGTCCCCAGTTAGGGCGGCAGACGATGGGCTTGGGCGAGTCACTAACACCTGGACTCACCAGCAGCAGATTGGATCCAGAACAACAGTTCGTGGAACCGCTCCGCCGCTCCCTTCACCCACCTCCGCAGAACAAAGGGAGGACATCGCTGCCCACGGGCGCTCCCTGCCCACCGTATTTGTTATGTCACGGTCAACAGGGAGAGACCGCGCCCCAAGTAGGGACCACGACGCCTTGGTGGGCGTTGCCGCCCCCACCGGGTAATTTTTTAAAGAGGTTTTCTTCCTCGCAACCCGAAGGTCCCCGTTCCCATTGCTGTGCTTCCGGGTTTCGCCGACGGTGGCCGTAACCATGTCCAGCTAGACTTAGAGTAAGCCCAACCGGACCCGTCGCTCATTAGGAACCCCACCCCAGCCCCCCCGGAGTCCCCGGCCTGTCCAGATTGCCCTCTGCTAATCAGAAGGACAACTGGATTGGCCACCCCACAGTGGCCCGTTCGCCAAGATTGCCCAGGGTGCGCCACGAGGATACCGACAACTTTGGCACCCCAGGGGAATTGTTTTACTCCAAATTTGACGCGTGCGGGCCACGGGCAGTAATGAATAAAACAAAACTGCTGGATAGATTTTAATCATTTTTTTTACTGAGTGACATAGGCTATATATTTTATACCCGTACGAAGCCGGAGCGGGCCACTAGTTATTTATAAAATTTTTGCTTCTGGTTATAAAATACAGAACGGATCTGTTGCATTTATATTAATAATTTTTAAAAGAAAAATGTTTCTTTACCCTTAAAAGCTATCGATGTTTATGATTCAAATATTTTACGATTCTCTCCAACATTTAGGCTGGGAGAAAACTCTGAATAAGATCAGACAGCAATTTTGATTTTCAAATGTACTCTTAAATATTTTAAGGGTTGTCTTAATTTAAAGCGAATAAAAGTCGATCAAGTTCTAATCTTTTCTTGTCAATAGACAAGATCCCAGTGCTCTTTCATACTGTGCATATGGACACGACAGAAAATCTAAGTGGCAACAAACCTGCCAAGTGATATGCTGTAGTATTCGTAGACTCATTTACACAATTGTTTAATAAATCCTGAAAACTATCTTACTGCTGCGGTTACATTTAATTGCTTGAGTGTTTTGATTCATATTTTTAGTACTCCTAAAAGGATTACTTGTTATCGGGTTGCCTCCTATACCGGATAAGAGTTTAGAAATGTCTGGGCTCATTGGTCATTAGAAGTACAATTTATTAGTAATGATATGCGTAAGTAATATTATGCGTGCTAATTTGCAGGTGGAACGAATTATGAGGTTCTTGACAAACTGTTTCACTATTAGTTTATGTATAGAAACCGAATATTATTTATTTATTTATTTATCTTTCTTTATTTATAACTAAACAGTTTTTCTTACATATTTAATCTGCCAAACTGCAAAGCAGTTTGTCGGCAGTATGCTCTCATTACTTAATTAGTTATTTATTATAATAACAATAATATACTCGCGTGTTACTGTATTGGGTTAGCTCGATTGGTTTTGAGTTTATCCGTGGCACTTATTCATGTTTCACTGTGTATAAAATATCGTTTAAGAGTTGGAAACATGCTGTACGTAAGGTGCAGTTAGGAATTAATAGCATATTTAGTAAAAATCAACGGTCACAGTCCTTTTCAGCTCTTTATGAGTTGCAATCAATCTCTTCCCGCTATATCAGCCTTGATACGTAACTCTAATAGTTTCTAAGCATTCAACGCGATTGAGTTTTACCTACCGATGCTTATCGTCAAGAATCCAAACGAAGGATGGACGAGCGGTGCAAACATAAATTTTGATATAACAACCTTTGCTTTAGGTTGTTATACCGTATTACATTGGTGTTATTGTATAGTGGTCCATTCATCACTCAAGTATTGAGATTGGGAATGAGTTGTATGTATCCCATAATAATAATTTACGGATTGTATCCCGCGATATGGGATGTGAGTTAATAGACTCTGAAGACACGTCAACATGTAAATGTGGGTTTGTGAAGGAGGTGAGCGACTGGCCACCGAACACTTCTTGCGCAAATACCTCATTGTAGTGCGGAAATATGTAATAGATTTAAGATTATCAATTCCGTTATATTTTAGCAATAAGTTTTAAATTTTGAATGTATGTGTTCATTATTATGATTATGTTTATTGGGTTGGTTCGCAATTGGTTCGCTAGATTTAGCTTAGCTTAGATCATGAGATTTGGGAAATGTCCTGTTGTCATGTGATTTGACACGGACATAAGTCATGTGATTTGGCTGGATTAGGGAAATGCCCGATTGTCATGTGATTTGGCAATTAACCAAGTTTTTGGCGGGCATAGCCATGTGATTTGGCTTAGGGAAATGTCCGATTGTCATGTGATTTGGCAATTAACCAATTTTGGCGGACATAGCCATGTGATTTGGCTTAGGGAAATGCCCGATTGTCATGTGATTTGGCAATTAACCAAGTTTTGGCGGGCATAGCCATGTGATTTGGCTTAGGGAAATGTCCGATTGTCATGTGATTTGGCAATTAACCAATTTTGGCGGACATAGCCATGTGATTTGGCTTAGGGAAATATCCGATTGTCATGTGATTTGGCAATTAACCAATTTTGGCGGATATAGCCATGTGATTTGGCTTAGGGACATGTCCGATTGTCATGTGATTTGGCAATTAACCAATTTTGGCGGACATAGCCATGTGATTTGGCTTGCTTAGGTAAAGTGTCCATTGTCATGTGATTTGACAATTAGCCAGGGTGTGCGGACACTGGCCATGTGATTTGGCTTGTTTATGTAAAGTGTCCGTTTGTCATGTGCTTTGACAATAAACCAGGGTGTTTGACGGACACTGGCCATGTGATTTGGCTTCAGGGCTAAAATTGTTTTTTTTGTACGGTTGTGTGTATACCTACTGTATTGTTTTGCAAATATTGTAAACAATTGTATTTGTTGATCAGTGCAAAATTAAGAAAAATTGTAATTTATTTGTTCGCGAGCCGTGGTAGGCTGCTCGTCAGAATGGCCGTGTGGGAGATAATAAGTTATTTGACTTATTTTTGGGAATAATTTCTGTTTTGATTATTTGCGTTTCCGTAAGATATTGTATTTGACTAAAGGTTCATATCCGCTTGTGAGAACCCGTACTATGCCAACTGTCGACAGATCAGTCTTGGTCCGGATTTGGACACGGCAAGTAGTGCCCTGAACTGTCTCTGCGTGGTCGGGTAAATGTTAAGTTAAGTATTGTGTTTCTAGATTGTTATTATGCTGCATCGTTTACATATTCTGTTCCTACCTGAGTTGCGTTCGTTATTCGTGTATTTAAACGAGAAAGATATTTAAATAATAAAACTAAATAATTTAAATAAACAATAAAACAGTTTAACTAACATATTGGTGTTATTTCTAAAGTACGCGCCCACATGTATATTAAAACTCAATACCCATCAGTTCTTCGTCCTAATGGACCAGTGTAGCACAATTCTGACTGACATGATCCTATGCGCCCTGCGCAGCAGTGACAGGGAATTGGCAGTCAGCCGCTCCGCCCATACGGGAATCTGTTAATCTGCCTCGTCTAGGCATTAAGCTGATTGATCACCGGCTTAACGCCTAGTGTTGTGTTTTAGTGTGCATGATATACGCCTAGCAGCGTATCCATATAAAAGTTCTCTCCTTACACATTTGTTTTTGGTGGAAGAAGATCTTGTGAAGCTCTCCTTATAATTATTTTGAAAGTGTGAGTCGGCTTCATCAAATTGCAAGCAAGTAGGCATATTTATGTAAAATGAAATAAAGAGAACTTTAAAGTTATATACGCAGAAGACACCTGTTATAAAATAATATGTAAATAAACAATGGCATCTAATTTAAAAATAAAACGTTTTTATAACCCATCACTTCAGACGCATAAAGATTTCATTGCAGAAAAAATAAAAAACCCACTTCAATGTATCATCAGAACGAACCAAGCAGAATATCCGGTTTTAATCTAACCTGATATTGTACGTGCGTTGAATAGGTATACAAGTTGTAAGTCAAATAGGGATTCGTATCGAGCAATTTCAACGCGGCGTTGGTAAAGCCCGTACTTAGTGGACCGACGACCTCATTTTGCATAGGAGGGATAAAGAGCGCAGACATATCTTGGAAACATATCCCGCCATGGGCTCATTTCTTACCGAGGTGTTATAAAACGCGACTAAGGTAAGTCGATCTGCTTGTGGTATCTGGCTGAATAGAATAGACCACTCTCATTTCTTACCGAGGTGTTGTAAAAGGCGACTAAGGCAGTTACCATCACGCAGGCGGCCGGTCGTAAGTTAACTAGCCAAATCATGAAACAACGTTTATAACATGTGCTGACCCAACTTAGAGTGGTATAAGAGTAGGAGGATGATTATGATATGCTGGACACATAAGAAGTAAAGTAAATGCAATCCTCGAGGTTTATTCATACATTTAATGCAATCATACATTTAAGGTTGATAATCGTGAATCGAACGCCCAATTAGAGTAGGTCCCCAAAGTGGTCGATGCATCTGATGCTGTCGATACATAGATTAGCTGAAGGAGGAGTCGCACTACTTAGAGAGGCTACAATCCGAAGTTGGCACTCTCCAGGGTTAGGTACAATGTGTACATATTTCCCCAGTCCTCGTCATCAGTAGCGTGGAGAAGTAGTATCAGATTTTTAATCGGTGCGAGTCAGACATACCTACCACCTGTCCCCGTCGGATGGCGATACCCATAAGAGGTGTTCTCGATATAAAAAATGGTTTGTCAACGAACTCAGCTCACATATGATCAATAATAGTTGGTACATACTCGTACATATAAAATCTCGGATACAGATTGGAATCCGAATCGGATCCTCTGAATTTGTACTGCTCAATCTTTTTCGTACGATGGATTCCCTATAGTCAAGTACATTTGTTAGTATTGTAAGGCCATCGCCTCTCCTTGGGACAAGGTCACAAAGTACGCGCAAGTAAAGTTACGAGTATCTTACAAATTTATCTTTAAATTCATACGTTCAACGCAAGGGTGGTAAAACCCGGAATTTGTTCACAAACGAACCTTCGCATATCTTTACTGGTAAAGTAAAGTAAAAAGACTATATGAAACCCTAAAAATGCCTTTAAAAGTATATTAATAATAAGCCTTTCGGAAGGAATTCACACATATTTATTGTTAAGAAAAACACTTGTACCCAAAATTTGATGCGCCTTAACTAGTCATATACACATACTTATATACTACGGAACATATATATGCAAATGGCTATGAGTACATAATCAAATAAATGAAAGATGCTGATAAATGGAGCTTACACTCAACTTGTTGCTCTTTGTAGATTATCCTTTGTAAATAGAAGAATGTTTAAGGCATGTGCAGGTTTTCTGATGATTTCGTTTACCTTCGCGTTACAGAGCTTAACGAATTCTAAATATCAATTAAGCACATTAATTTTTAAACGATAACTCTCTATGTCAAAACGTTCTATCACAGGTAAACCTACACGTTGTATAAATGCCTGGTTTAAAAATGAAGGTATTCAATTACTAATAACTAAAGCTAGACTATCTTCTTCTTCTTATTATTATTATTATGTTATACTTCAAAAAGTTAAGGAAAATTAAGTCTCTAAAATAAAAAAACTACAGGGGCTCAAAATTTAACTTTGTCCAACTTATATGAAAGGACGACAGGGGTAGAAATCCACAGATACTTAGATCCGGATCACAAAAAATATCAATGACATCTTATTATCAGTGCGATAACGTCATCATGGGAAACCAACGTCCCGTACAAAGGCATACCATGACGTCGCATCACGTATGATTGAATGACATATAAATAGGTTGGACGCGCGAATCCACCGCCAGTAAACAAGATGGGACTTTATAGTGTAGTGAGCTTGCTGGCTGTTATTTCAACAGCCTGCGCGTCTGTGAGCGATAATAATATTGAGGGTGGGGAAAGGGTGGTGCTTGTCGCGCCGGTTTTAGCTCCCCCTAGGGATACAAGGACACATGTCACTGACCGGGCGAGGCAGTTCCCGATCTTAGTGCTCCTTGCTCAACAGAACCCGCCGCCGAAAGAACCGCAAGCGAAATCTTTAGGATTAAATCCAGAACCCATTTACGTTCAAGTAAGTTACGTAGCATATTAACCATATTATATTTGGCCAAAGTAAATAATAGATCGTCCTGGAATGTTTAAAATTTTGCCATATTTACTTAAATTGGAATGAATTACAGAATTGGGCGTTACTTTGCGGAAATCCATAATACAAAAGTAATAATCAAATTATTTTGTTATAATCCACAATAAAATCAATAAATTTTATCAAGGATTATAGCAAAATAATTTTATTATTACTTTTGTTAATTGGAATACTAAAAAACACTTTTATAAATTAGTAATAGAATTTGAAATAGTAATAGTTTGTTCTTGCGCAGTACAAACATTTTTCACACCAAAAATTGTTTTTAACAATCATCAACGAAAACAGATAACAATAGTTTTTTCAAACCGAAAATATAAAGTTTGTTAAGTAAAAAGAAAAATAGTACTGCAAAAGTAATGATCCTAGAAAAAAAAGGAATTTTGTTTATAAATACATAGGAGAGCCCTATAGGTTCCTTATTTACTAGTTCACTTTATTTACTTGTACCTTTATTTACTTGTACCTTTACGCTACGAGTGATATCACAGGGCACAGAGACTAGTATATATTATGTTTATGAATATATGGATGCCCTTAATATAAGGCCTTACTTTTAAATAAACATCTTCATTTGCAGAAATTGGAGGACCAACAAAGATCCGGTTATTTGAATAGGCAAAAACGTCACCTACATAAACTGTTGAGTATCGGGGGTGGAGGTGGCGGCCTCTCGTTTGGTGGTGGCTTTGGATTTGGGGGCGGCGGCGGCGGTGGCTATGATGGTGGATATGGCGGACGTGGCTACGGTGGTGACGGTGGATATGGTGGTTACGGTGGATATGAAGGAGGGCCTCCGAAGATGATTATCGTGAAAGTCGTCAAAGACCATGGTAAGAAATTCAATATAATCATTTTTTTAATTGTCACTTGAGCCACATATGCGATTGTTGCTTTGGTAGATCTACTGAGCAATGTCTAACAATACTGAATTATTATCCCTACGCTTAGTTCAATTGTGAGCAAATAACCCGGCCACGCGTATGCTGTGGCTCAATCTGGTTTCGAGTTGTCGAAACTGTCGTGGACATTCCAAATAATGATCAGATCGCTCAAACATTACAGGATTATCCGCTGCTAAAGATTGTATGGAACTTTCATTAAAATCGTTCCAGCCGTTTCGGAGTCTTTAGAAAGCATACATACATACTTTCTCTTTTATATATCTATATATATTACACTATACGAATACCTTGCCTCTTCTGGAGTCGACATATTATCTAAATCGAAAAATATTCATTTATATTTCTAAAATGACTTTGAAATATAATCGTCAGGGCATCGATCCAGGGCAGCAATCGTCATTCAGCACGATTGTTCCTGCTAAGTCTTCGCGAGTGCAAATGAATATTTTTTTATAAAAACTTTTGCACTTACGTGTAAAAAAAACCAAAAAAGTAGCTAACACATTGTATTATACGTTCGTTATCCAAAGCTTCATAGGTAGTTTCATAGGACAACGTATGGACAAGTGCTTTTTTTTATTAGTCCAACAGTCTTATCATTAGATCTAAATTTAAAACTTTACACGAAAAAAAAACAATTATTAAATGAGTATATTATGACCGATTTGAGAAATTCTTTGAGTGTAAGATATTCCATTTGTCGAGGAAGGCTATAGACTATATAACATTCCGCTAAGATAGGACAGCAACAATCAAAAGAATATTGCGAAAACGGCAAAATTTAAAGCTGCTTGCTTGCGCTAAGTGAACATCTTGTCAGAAAGTTATTCAAAAATCTCTTATTTAAAAACATTTCATTTAATTACCGTTATCACGGTTAAGTATAGATTCAAAATTTCAATTCGGGAAAAAATGTGACACATTGATTTCCAAGCGGGTGAAGATGTCGGCACAGCTAGTTTTAAATAAATATACTTGAATATATTTTCAATTATATTACAAAAGTCACTAGCTTGGAACTAATCCATAAAATGTTTTTATAAAGTCATCGTTTCATACATAATTTAGTGTATAAATATCTTGACCATGTAGATATTTGAAGATGTTCAAGTTTTTACATACGAACAGATTCAAGATTATAATTTTACGATAGCAAAACTGGTTACAAAACGTGCAATTAAAACCGCTTTTTGTGCTGTACAGAACGGGGAAATTCCTAAAAATATATTATAACTTCGCAAACAATTCGCCTAGGTATTTTGTCAATTAAAATTATTTTGAAATTTTTATTGTTTTCTAGAAAAGAATTCTTGCTATTAAAAATATATATGGGCGTGTAAAAAATATAAACGGGCGTGTAGGGGGTTGGTGTCCCGCTGAGTAGAATAGACCACCCTCATTTCTTACCGAGGTGTCGTAAAAGGCGACTAAAATAAGTTGAACCACCGTGTGGTATCCGGTTAAGTAGAATAGACCACCCTCTTTCCTACCAAGGTGTTGTAAAATACGACTATGGTAAGTTGATGTCAGGCAGGCGGTCGGTCGTAAAATACGTAGGCAAATCATGTGACAGCATGTTTATAACATGTTGTGCCGACCCCACTTAGAGTGGGATAAGGGCAGGAAGATGATGATTGTTTTCTAGAAAAGAATTATTGTTATATAAAAATATATATGGGTGTGTAAAAAATATAAATGTGCGTGTAAGGGGTTAAAAAGGCGATATTTTTATTTATAAACTGTTGAAATCTATAAAATGTTAGCAAAATAGTACTAATTTTAAGGTCCATAAGGATTATATTAAATTTAAATGAAAATATCAATAAATAAGCAATTATTAAATGAAAATAGCACATCTTTTGAAAAAACAGTACATTTTGTATACATATTATGTTATTCACTATTACTAAATTATAATCTTTAAAATGTCAAAGTTAGATGTAAACAGAAAGTTTCTTGTCGTTTTAATAAAACATAATATATTGTATACTACACACATAAATTACACAGATTAAAACTTGATCATTCATGATCCATAATAGACCAATAATTACCTGATTGTGAAATTGCTGTAGGACAAGAAAAGACAAAGCTGTAAATGGGACTGATATATTATTATGATATTCAATTCAATGGAAATTATGATTTTAGCTTAACCGAATAATCGCACAATTTCCAAATAAATGAAATCAAATTTCAAACATTATTTATTCAAGTAAGCTTATCCGGCTAAGTAGAATTGTACCACTCTCATTTCTTACCGAGGTGTCTTAAAAGGCGACTAAGGTAAGTTGACCCACCGTGTGGTATCCGGCCGAGTAGAATAGACAACCCTCCTTCTTACCGAGGTGTCGTAAAATACAACTAAGGTAAGTTGACGTCAGGCAGGCGGCCGGTTGTAAAACGCAGCCAAATCATGTTAGGTACAGCATGTTTATAACATGTTGTGCCGACCCTACTTAGAGTGGGATAAGGGCAGGAGGATATATATTTATTCAAGTAAGCTTCCTAAACAAGTGTTTTTAAATCGTCAACTCTAATGCTGGTTCAAAAAGCTGTAATATAAAACTATGTGATGTTCCAGGACATCATCATCATCATGGTCATCATGACGGCGGCTACAGTGATGGCGGCGGATATAGCGGCGGCGGTGGATATGGCGGTGGCGGATATGGCGGCGGCGGTGGATATGGCGGAGGTGGCGGCGGTTACGGTGGAGGCGGCGGCTTCGGCTATGGTGGAGGTGGAGGCGGAGGCGGAGGTGGCGGCGGTGGATATGGCGGTGGCTATGGCGGTGGTAATGGTGGTCATGGAGGCTACGGCGGCGATGGTTATATACAACCTGGATATGGCGGAGGTTGTTCCGGCGGATGTGGTGGCAACTACGGAGGTGGTGGCGGAGCTACCGCCACTGCTACCGCTACGGCGACAGCGACAGCTCAAGCTAAATCGTACGGGTAAGTTTTTATGGTATCCACCACTAATTTTTTTGAATTATTTTCAATAAATATAATCCTGATTATAATAATCTTCTACATAAATACTACTACTACTATACTACTATAGCTATACTATTTCGTGAATTGGTCAAAAGGCGAAACCATGAAAAATAAGTAACTTTTAATATCTATTAAAACATTAAAATGTGCACTAAGGGAGTTAAATGTTAGATTGAAATAAATTCATACATAATAGAAATAATAACGAGAACTAATTAGTAAATTATTTCGTTAAAAAATCGCTTTTTTCTTTTAAAAAATCCAAATAGTTAAACTCGTGTCAAGTCTATTTGCGTATTGCCCCCTTAACAATCATATTAGCACCTGTGGGCCGTGGACCCCACGGCGGGATAGACTGGCTTATATGCTCAATTCACCATGCGTAAAAGTGAATGAATAAAATCGAATGGTAACCTTCATATTTCTGTAGAATTCCAATAATTTGTGTCACCTACCAATCTACATTAAAAAAGCGTGGTGGGTCTTCGATTTCATACTCCTAACCAAAGGAGACAAAGGGACTTTGCTAAGTAGGATATAAATTAAAAAAAACTACGGTAAGACATTATAACTTTTCTAAATGTACAACTTATATAATCATGTTCTTTAGTCTTTAGAAAAAGAGCTGAATTATATTAATTTATGCACATTAAAATACAACAAGATTGATATTCATTCCTTATTTAAAAATTACATCGAAGTACTTAATATGCTTTTTCTTTTCAGGTACAAAAAACGTTAACAAAGTCCATTAATATAAGTCCAACGGATTGAAAAACCAAATAAAATTTAACATTCAACTCGAGGATTCACTACACAGCACTGTGATTCTGATTAATACCAAATAACTCTAAGTACTGATGCCAATTACTAACTACTTGAATACAAATAACTAACAATTATGTATGCTTCGTAAGTCGAATGTAGATTGCAGATTCAGCCAGAACAGAATAGTAAACGCATGCAAGTGACGAAGGCTTCACATTTCTAAACGAAGTCCAACTAACGTAATAATTAACGTATTATAAAATTCATTATATGTATAATTATAATGTATTGTATATTTTTTGGATTTTCGGTGTCTGTACACAGCGAGGGCCGAAATAAAAATTTCGTAGTGTATAAAAAAAATATGCTATCGTCTTAAAATATTCTCCTACTTGTGCGTTAAGATTAAAAATAACAATGTCCTTATTGTTCCAATACACATATATTATCTTAATTTTTTTTTTATACTCCCATATGACGCCTACTTGAAGTCTTAATTTGGTTACAAATAAAATATTTTAACTATTTTTGTGTATTCAAGTATGTTTTATATAAAAGGAACATAAGTCTAGCTAATGAGATGGACTTTCATTTATTTTTTTATAAGAAAAATGCTCTGGATACCCGCCATTATTTGAATCATGGGTCGCACTATAACTTTATAAGCGTGTAAAAAAGTACAGTCATGTGCAGAGTTATTTAAAAAACAATCATGTACAATCATTGCATAGGTATACAAAAAACCCAAAAAAATATTATTATCAATATCGAAACAAATAAAAAAATGATAACATCGATGTTACAATGTACCATACCTTAAGTAACATTATATATCGTTCCGGTAAACAATTGATTTAATTATAATTCGATGATAATTGTACAATTCTGTGAATATAAGATTATTTTTATAAAACTGTTGTTTTATTTTTATTCTACCGATATTAAGAATTATTATTCACTTTTTAGTTCGATGCGTATAAAACGTATTTTTTAATTTTTATTAAGCAATATTTATTTTAAAGCATTTGATTGCATACACTATAGTTTTACTGTTCGTTAATTAACTACACATTATTTTAAAAAGATAAACAGATCGTCTAGTTTATTTCCTCAATCTTTTAGAATAAAATATAGACTAGTCGAATGAGCACGACCCCAGATTACAACAGCGATGATAAATCATCTTTAATTCATTCTTAGAAAGAAACGTGCACAGAATTATTAAAAGGGACCGTATAACTACATGAAACCGCAAACAAAGTAGGTACAAAAGATATATTATTGAAGAGTTTAAAACACGTAGCACAATGTCCGCTTTTTCTACATTATACATCAGAAATATACGAAATAATAATATAAAGGTAAGTAAATCTTTCCGCTTACAATGCCCACACTTTAACATAATATATTATATTATAATAAAATATTTTTAAAAAAAACAATGTCAATGTCAAACAGCGTCTGAGTAACTATTATTTATGATCAAATTTGAAGAGCTTCCTATACAATCTAATATAATACGTAAAAAAATTGTATTTGTATGTTTAGTGAAGAATAGAAAAATATTTTCTGATTAGATTTATACACGGATATCCGATTTTTTAATTATTCAAAATAAGAAATCTATGTAACTTAGGTACAACTAGTAAAACTTACAGAAACTTCTCCAAATAGGCTTTTGTTATGTTGTCCCTTTAATTTATAATAGAAATTTTCAACCCACCAAATACCCCCAAATAGGTTTTTTGATGAAAGCTCCCAGGTGCTTAGTCTATTTATACGACATTTTGAAAAATTAACGTAATATTTCAGATTATAAAACGAAATCCTGTCTATGAGATACTATCAATTAAAAATCCTGTCAGCAGTTTTGAAATTATCGTGATCAGAAAAAAAAGGATGGAATATTTTTTTAAAGCATTTCGAGTTCATCCGTGTCAAATTTAGTGTTAAAATCCTTATAATATTTTTGTTTTGTTTTTTGTCCCTGATGAAAATCGAATTGAAGATCGAGATACTTTTATCCTATTTGTTAGCTCGATATATGTTTTAATAATGTAATTTTAAATTTACAACAATTTTGCTGTAGTTGGTTTGCGTGATAGCGTATCTGTTACACTCTGGCATTTATAGTATGTATGGGTCTTAGCATTTTTGTAGCGATTTTAACGCCAAAACGAGTTTAGGTTTGTATAAAGAAACAATTTGAACCTCATAACCTGCCGCGACGTTCGATGGCGCCACAAACATACAACGATCGCGCTGTCGATAAGCGAAACCAAATAGCACACCTTTATATACTCGTTCTGCAGAAAATTATTTTGTTATTATCAATTAATTATATTTCTCTATATATTATATCAACTTAGAACATGTAATAACTTTATAAATATAATCAATATTTAGCCAACTTGACCTAAAGCTTTCTTATTTTTAACCAAATCAAAGCTTACAGTGCCATCTATAAAAGTGTTGCAAAAATAATTCATGCCTGTCTGTTTATACCCCTTTGCATTCGTTTCTCTGATATTTCTCTATTATTTAAATCTAATTTAAAAAATCATAGGCGGTATTACAAAGAGAAAGACATTTAAAGTTAAAACAAACAAGGAAGTTCTTTGCACTTTTAAGCGTGAGTGAATCTTTCTGTTATCTCGGCATGTGTCCAAGGAATTCTAGGGCGTCATGCCGGGAATATATAATGTAAACAGATTTGTTATGATTACTCGATTATGTCAATTACGATTATTCTATTCGGAAATTTGGTTTTTAATAAAGTATTTTAGAACTAAAAATACTAGGATAAAATTTAATATTTTAGAATAATATATTTACATGGAGAAATGTTTGTTTTGAGAATTATAGAGATTTAAAGCTCAAAGCGTCGTTTATTTAAATAATTAATTATTCAATATAGGTGCAAATGATTTTATATTTAAAGAAATTTCAATTAAAAAGTCCTTATATTCGTTATATTATATTGCTTTATTACATTGCTTGAAACATTAATCAAAAAATGAGAAATTTTTACGTTATAAACAATTTTATTTTCTGCTGAATATTTATAGTAAATACCGGATTCTAAGTAATAGTAATAGATAGGTGTAAAAACCATAATATATTTGTCGGAAAATAAACTCTGACATTCCGTAGTGGCCTTGTTTATTAGTTATTAGAATTCATCATAACAAGCACTTGCAGGTAGATAATTATAGTATTGTCTGTAAGTCTTTAATTAATTAAGTAAAGGTCAATCTATATTGAGAAGTATTAAGTTTATACTTCCTTTTTCGGTTGAAGCAAATGTATTTATATATTTCATACTTTTAGCAATAAATAACATTTAAATAATTGGTTATTTTAAGGTATGTAAATATTTATCAAGTTAGTTTTTTTTTTTAATTTTAGCGGCCTAGTTTTAATATTACTCTTTTTAATTTTAATCTACTTTTAATTATTCTATCGAATTCTTTTAGAGTTTTAAATGCGAGATTAAATATTAGTCTTGATGAATTAATGATTGTAATAAACACTTGATAGGCATTGACTGTATACTTTTAATATTTATATCAATTTTGAGATTGTTTGCTCACACTAAACTAGCAGGCGTTTGATAAATATTGTTAACTTGAACTTAACTTTTTTAGTTTTATAATTTTACTATTTTTAAGGTTAAAATAAATGTCAATAGCAATCTAGAAATATTGTGAGTATAAATTGGTAAAAGAATACTTTTTAATTATTTTAATGTATTTTAGTAAAACAAATTATCTATTGTATCATATTAAGATTACATTTACTTACCGTCAAACATTACTTACTAAACAAAATTTTTTGTGTATTACCAAAATATTTTAAAATCTACATAGACATCGTTTTATATTTCAAAATTACAAAATTATAGCAAAACATTTATTAAAAAAAAAAGAAAAAGTAAGAAAAAAAAATGGGTAGTAAGATTTGAACATACGTAATTGCTTTGATATAGTTTGATGTTTTCGCAACATTAATCGACTGGGAGCGTGGCGTCTCCTGTAATCCGGCTACTCGGAGGTAGGGTGTAGAGGATGGTTTGAGGTTGGGAGTCCTGATGCTAAGTGGCTCATGTTGACTGGACGTCCACACTAAGCCCGGTATTAATATGGACCACCCGGAGGAGTCCGGGAGGTGCAGGTTAATTAAGGAGGGGCGAACCGGGCCAGAGAGGAAACCACGCAGCCAAAAGTCCCCGTATCGGGCAGTAGTGGGATAGTGACTATATATATCGTAGTAACCATTATGTGTGACATCACTAAGTGGGCGGTACCCATCCATAAAGTACAAATATTATTTGTATGATATTTGTACGTAAGCAATACAAAACTTAATGAGCGTGAGCTGTCAAAAGACTGATAATATGATGGACGCAGTATAGGAGTGGGCGCTCAGTATCAGCCCATCCAATAAAACCAGACCTATTCCTTTTGTCACGTTTAACATCAGATTAAATTTTGCCGTAACTGTATTTTATTAATGATTCTGTTCTTATTTTAATTATGTAACACGCTCCCACGCGACTTTGTTCGCGTGAACTGTTGTCGTGTGATAGATCGATAATAGATTTAACTGAAAAGATGAAAATAGAGGCCTCCCTCTAGGCACATATTCATCCACATTCAAATTTAACACTCGATTGGTCACATGATTTTCATCCCTCCTCATTACATGTCCTTACCATCTTAATCTTGCACTTCTCGTCTTTTCTATACCTAATGGGCGCAACTCTCAGACCCGGTGTATAAGGAATAATTGTGCCAAATTTCATCGATATTGGTTTAGAGGATTCGCCGTGAAAGAGTAACAAATATACATACTCCCAAACTTTCGCATTTATAATATTAATAGGATTTTTTTTGTTAAATAAATAGCTTCAGCTTAATTCTTCTAATTCTTAAAACACTAACTGGAAAATTAAAGCGACTCAATAAGTTATGTTTAAGGCATTCAGTACTTAATATTAGGGTCATGGTAACTTCGGACTCAATTTTAACACGTATCCACTAAATCGGTTTTACCTACATCGTTTTGTTTCATTTTGAGGCTAAAGACTGCGATTAAGTAAGAACACGTATAGACAACCACGTTCTTAATTGTAACTTAACTTCGCGTTGTTTATACATATTCATCATACGAATAAAAGACACGAGAAACAAAGAAGGAGACGGTGGGTCACAGGTTCAAAACCCGGGTAGGCGCCAATGAGATTTTCTGTTAAAAAATTTTTAAATCTATAGATTTTTGCTATTTATGACATTATTTTCGGTCCAGAAATTTTTGAATTGAATTGAAATTTATTTATGGATCACCTGTAGCTACTACATTTAAATAAATTATTATTATTATCTTATCTTATTTATATTACTTACATACATACATTACATATTACTTATATTATTATCTTATATTTAAATAAATTATTATTATTATATTATCTTGCTTTATGGCCTGTAAAAAGCTGTGATGGCCTAGCGGTGCGACCGTGTGAATCTCTAGAGACGATCATGGGTTCAAACCCGGGCAGACACCAATGAGTTTTTCTATTAAAACTTATGTGTCTAATTGATAATTGCAATTTATCACACGCTTCTCGGTGACGGAAAACATCGTGTGGAAACCTGCATATCTCTAGAGAATCCTAGGGATATGTGTAACCTTTTTTTTTTTTTTTTGAACGGGGGGGAATCTTCAAAAAGATACCGGAACTCTTAGGGGTGAGATCCGGTTATGTGGGATTTCTACCCACTAAAACCCCCTCGATGGACAGCCTCCGCACTAGCAGAGAGGCCCCGAGGATCTCTGACGAACTGCACCGAGGTCTCTCTAATGCCGTGCACATCGTGCTCTACAAAATATAGTACGGAGCTTGTGTCCGTAACAAGCTCCGTTTCCTCTCGGGGTCGAAAGGAACGGCCACAGCCCCCACTCTGACCGATCGTGACCCCAGAGGTCCCATTGGCCGGGACTATCAATTAGGGCGGTTTCTACGGCCCCTTCGTCTCTGCCTGCGAGAAGGATCAGCCCTTTCGCGGTTACGCTCGGCAGTCTCTTTCCTGACCATGATGGTTTCACAAAAGGAGACTACGGCTTTCCAATCTCTCTCACTTCTCAACATGGCAGAGACTACCGCCTTTAGAGAAAGATCTGTTCCAATACTGTCGATCAAGACACGCCGCTCCACATCCCATGCAGGACACTCTTCGAGCGTGTGCTGTGCGTTGTCTTGATCTCCTCCACAATGGTAGCAATGCGGAGTAGCCTCACGTCCAATCCGACACAGATACTCACTGAAACAGCCATGTCCAGTAAGTACCTGCGCCAGCCTGAAGGTAACGCTACCCAAGCTCCTCGCTATCCAGGCCTCGAAGCTTGGTAGAATAGCACCAACAGCACGTTGGCGCACATTTCTCTCCTCTTGAAGCCGCATATACCAGTCTTCAAGTACTTGTTGGTGTGCGAGCCGTCTGAGTACTTCAAGATCGGCCCCATTTTCACCCCTGCGAGTATTTCGAATTTCGGCGAAGATCCTCGCGTCTCTATCCGCTAAAATATCTAAGGGTGGAAACCGAGCCAGAAGAGTTGCCGCCTCAAAGGATATGGTGCGATATCCTCGTGCGATCCTAATCGCCATACGTCTTTGTATGCTGTTGAGCTTAGTTCTAAGGCGCTTAACCCTTGAAAGTCTACTTGACCATACAGGCGCACCATAAAGGGCCATTGATCGCACAACACCCGCGTAGAGGTCTCTGGTATCTGACGCCTTCCTGAGGTCCTCCTAGATTTGGTAGCAAACGGTGCATTGCTCCTGTAAACCTCTGTATTTTAGGGAGCAACCTCTTAAAATGGTCTTCGAAGCCCCAACGACTATCTAAAACTAGGCCGAGATAATTGAGATGCTCACCTACCATTACCTCCACGTTGTCCACACGGATAGAGGTGATGGATGGTTCCCTTTGTCTAGAGAGTTTGTGGAACCACACAGCTTCAGTTTTGTACGGCGTTACCGTAAGACCTATCTCGCGAATTTTTCTTATGACACAGGCTACTCCAAGCTCAGCGAGCCGAGCTGTCTCTCCAAAGGTGTCCCCTTCAGCTACTAGTAAGGTGTCGTCTGCATAGCAAACGATGTTAGTATTTAAGGGCAAGCTAGTGCGCAGAACTACGTCGTAAGCCAAATTCCACAAGATCGGCCCCAACACCGAGCCTTGTGGAACTCCACAAATTACCTGCTTTAAACAGTTATTCCCATCCCGATTTACGTACTGAATAGATCTGTCACATAGGTAGGCCCCAATTATATCATTTAGATAAGGTGGCACCTGGTGAAAGATAAGTGCCTTCCTAATAGCCGTCCATGGTAGAGCGTTAAAGGCATTGGCTATATCTGAGCTCACAGCTAGCGCCACTCCCCCTGGCTGGTGGACCGCTCCGATAAGGAACGAACGCGTAAAATTGCGTCCACCGTTGATCGGTTCTGTCGGAAGCCATATTGGTTGTCTGACAGGTCTGGGCCAACTTGTGACAGATGTAAGCTAAGACGGGTGAATATCACTCTCTCAAAGAGCTTGCTCACCTCATTCAGCAAACAAATAGGCCGGTACGATGAAGGTGAATCTGCGGCTCTACCATTCTTTTTCAAAAGAACCAACCTTGCCTTTTTCCAATCGGATGGGAACACACTCAATTTGAGGCAGCTGTTAAATAATTGCCTCAGACGACTTCCCAAAATAGGTACAGACAATACCCATGCTCGTCCCGGTATTCCGTCTAGCCCCGGCGAACTGTTTCGTCTTCCGAGACGCCTGACAGCCTGAATCAGCTCTTCCTCCGATACATCTAGTTCCCCAGACCAAGCGGTTTGGTTTCGTGAGTCCACAGTGTTAAAAGGATTAATCGGGATCCTAGGAAAAAGGGCATCAACGACTGTATTGACTAAATCAGGTTCCATAATTTCTGTCAACGCAGGGACCCTTGGTCTAAGCTTACCCAGTACTATTTTGTAGGGATGACCCCATGGATTATGATCAAGTCCCTCAAGGAGTTCCTTCCAACATTTTGCCTTAGCCATTTTAATTGCTGCTTGGAGAGCTTTTGTGGCATCTCGGTACGCCGTGTAAGCAGTTGCAATCTCTTCATGAGTGGCACGTCGTCTTCTTCGTGCCCTTGTGAGGGATATGTGTAACCTACCAATCCGCATTGGAGCAGCGTGGTAGGTCTTAGCTCCAACCCTTCTCTCCAAAAATGGAGAGAGGAGGCCTATGCCCAGCAGTGGGATAATAACAGGCCGTTACTTACTTACTTATGACCGGCACAGCGCAAATTAAATAAATTATTAAACTATAAACATATTAATATCGTTCGTAAAATGTGCGGCTTATTAAGGTAGCCACAACATGCATAAAAGAAACAAGTTTTATTACTTTACTAGTCAACAATACCTATTTTAAAATTAGTGTTGATAAGAACAAGAATGAGAAACAAAAAAGAGAAAATTTAAAAAACAAAAAACAAATACGCTAAACAATAAAAACAATTTTATATATATATAAAATTTAAAGAAAATCTATGTCACAGCTCCCATAGGTCTGTACTCAGCACCTCTCAACAACTTCAATGTATTTTGACGAAATGAGTTTGCGGAGTCATGAAAGATATCCAAAGACGTTTCTTCTAGGAACTCTTAATATTGCCAGGCTCAGGAAATATTGGCAATAGCCTCAATATTGTGGTGTCAACTTGAGGGGACTTTAAAAAACGAAGGGGAATTAATTTTGGCGGCATTCCGATGTGACGAAAAATTATTGTTATAAAAGTAATTAAGAGTACCTAATATATAGAATTAGGTTAGTTACTTTGCAGAGGTCCATAATACAAATCTAATGAAAATATTATTTAGCTATAATCTACGATAAAAGAAAATATATGTAATGCTATATGTAGTGTGTACTATTCGTTCTCATACCTGATACATTCATATCATAGCATTCTCATAACATAACTCGGTACTATATAACTCTGCTTGCTTGGGTAATGCTTCGCTTTGCGATTTTGTCGTGGAGTCTATCTCTTGACGATGCTTCGGTTACGGGGCGAAATAATTGTCGAGATTGTGGTGGTGAATGTGTGCAGTGCTTGTGTATTGTTGTATTATCGGTGGCGGGAAGTACATGAGTTTTTACAAATTCTGCATGTATCAGGTATGAAAACGAATAGTACACTCTACATTTAGCATTTTATATATTTTCTTTTATCGCGGATTATAGCAAAATAATATTTTCATTAGTTTTGTAATTCAGAATAATAAAATGTTTTAAGAATTTTGATATATTATTGGAAACCTTTCTAAGTATTTTAATACTACGTTTCACAAAGTATTTATAGTAACTGTTTTGTTTGTTTATATTATTAATATAATATATACTACGCAATATCCTAACTACGCATGCGTCTAGTACCAGTTCGAAGCATCGTATCAACAAAATGGCGAGCGTCAGCCAATTAAAATCTTATCTGAGGACACCCAGAAGGTGCACTTCGACCTTTTTGAAAAGTAAAGCTATTAGTGCAATTGCGTTATTCATCAATGCCGCAAAACATAAGACGTTTTGATTGACTTATACAGAAACATTTATCTACATTATTAGTGAATTAATAAATGTATTTCATTTGATTTATGCTGCAATACATATATTAAACAATTAGTTTTTACCCGCAGCTTCGTTTGCGTGGACTGTTGTCGCGTGATTAGGTGATAACGGCTTGACGCTTTTCAATATCATCCTATTCTTGTAGAATTAACATGGTTTCTATATCCTATATGTTATCCCGGTGTATACCGTAAAACATGCCATCTTTGCCAATAAGTATAACTTTGCCCGAAGAGTAAATTATAAGCAAATCTGCTAATAAGGAAAAATATTTTAGATTAATAGCAACATTGACTATGTAGTGAGAATTATCAAATCAATTATATTTTTGCCAATACTATATATCACGTTCTTCCCTAAGTTCAGTCAGTATCCTGTTACAACCTGTCGAAGTGCAGTACGAAATTTTTCGGGCAAATTTTAGGGTAAAAGTTTTTATAATTTATTCGTAATGATGAAAACGCAGGCAAATAGACCACCTTCTTTCTTATCGTGGTTACGTAAAATACGACAAAGGTAAGTTGACGTCAGGTAGCCGGTCGTAAAAACGCAGCCAAATCATGTGACAGCACGTTTATAAAATGTTGTGTCGACCCCACTTAAAGTGGGATAAGGGCACGAGGAACAACAACATTTTACGACTTCAAATCTTTACAATTCTAGGCTAAGCTTTAAACAGAAATTCAATTGCCGTCGCAGTATTACACGTCATTACATTGTACGTAGTATTACCGCAAAAACATTAAATATACCGAGACAAAAGAATAGTCGTGAAGATAGCTGTAAATGGGTATAATTTTATGGTTGTACGGATCATTTAGCCCACAACAATCTTACGGAAGGGACCGGTCAACGCTCCAAGGGTCGTCGCACCTGAATAGCTGCCCTTCTTGCAGGTAGCCGCTATTATTTTTGGATTACAAGTTACAACCGGCAATATTGTCAAAGCAGATGTCAAACTGAGGGATACACTGAATATAAAAGCATCTACTCCCCAAATCTAAAAAACGAAAATGATCTACAAATATTCAAAGAATCCTCAAAGTATGATGTAGGATCAAAATATTTTGTTAAAGCTCCTTATTTTAGACAAACATAGTGATATCTAAATACCTTCCTACATGATTTAAGAAAAATGAAATGTTTACATACTTAGTAGTAAACATTTCATTTTTCTTTCCATTTTCCTAATGGAAAGAAATACCTAATAAAAATCTTATGTTCTAAATGTCAACATATTTATTTTGTCATAAATTGGTTATGTAATAAAACTATAGTATTAACTTTCCTTAATTATATTTTCGTACATCATAATCAGTAATCTACTTTACAAAAGATCCCTCTTTATATTATTATACATTTCCATCGAACACATCCTTCTTGTAGCTAGCCGCCATCTTATCTCCCCCCGCTTAGTGTGGCCGCCTCCAAATATTCGTAATAGTTGGTAATTATTTGTTCAACTTTACACTCGTCCATCCTGACCGCGTGTATGTCCTCATACACGGGATACCACTTTACACTCGGCAAAAGAAGACATTCAGAACCTGCATATAAATTTCAATTAATTTTACATATGGCCATTACTTTAAAGTGCAACTATGGATTACTACTTCTGTTACGGGTAAAAACTTAAGTGTTCTCCAAAATTTTTTTATTGACTCCCATCACTTTAATTTCACATTCCCATTAATACGACATCCCACCTACTTACTACAATTCTTATAAATTTCCAATGTTTACTAATGTACCTATGTGTACATTTCGTTGGTGACAAAAACAATATTAAATTATAATGTTATCTGCTATATACTAATTAAATTAATATCGTTTATTAGAATGCAATTATAACTATAACAAACCATGTGATGCGTAGTAAGGCTAAATTCTATATATATTTATACTGGCTTTTACCCGCAACCCCGCCCACGTAAACTGCTGTCGCGTAATTGGTCGGTAATAGATGACGCTTTTTGTCATTCTATTCCTGTAGAACCAACATAAATTCTAAAGTCCACATGTCACTCCGGTGTACAACGGATAAATGTGCCAAACCCCACCAATACCGGCCCAGCGAGTCGGCCGCGAAAGAGTAACACACATACATCCATACTCACAATCTTCCACATTTACAATATTAGTAGGATGGTTGTCTACGTAAGTAGGGAAATACTGTACAGTGACGTGGCTTCGCAATGAGGGCGCGCTGATAACTGCCAACTGGGGCCGGGTCGCATGCGGCACTGCAGGCGGTGCGACCCCAGCAGGATTGAACTCTGCTGGTTATTGTTGTGGAGCCCCTACAGCGAAATATATCATGCCCTAAAAGCACAAATCCAAATCATAAATACACTAAAAAGAAACTTAAAGTCAATAACAATCGTACAGTAACAATGGCACCGTTTATCTCTCCTGTTGTTATGCTTTATCCAAGTCTAACCAGTCCAATTAGTTACCACTGCAACTTAAACGACACATCTACTGAGTCCTGGAGACGCCCAGACTTGTAGTTAGCTCATGTGATTGACTACTTGACAAATTTCCCCACGTAGTGCCACCAGATTCACTGCTGTCCCGATAGTGTCACCTGCTTTAAGCTACCAGTCGCTTTTACAAATCTGATATTATCCCTGAAAGGGATATTTATTTAAGCCTCAACTTCAGTTTTATCCTTACCCAATATCTTCCATCTTACCGGTGAATAAACCACAAGCCTTCCTCTTCTCCACTCCTGGACATGCCGAATCCTTCTTCATTCTTATCACTGATAGGCGCCCGCTTAAGTGTCGCCGGCAGCCAACAACACACCCAGCAACCGTCAGCACACCCGGCAGCCGTTAGCACACCCGGCAGCCGTCAGCACACCCGGTAGCCGTCAGCACACCCGGCAGCCGTCAGCACACCGGCAGCTGTCAACACGCCCGGCAGCCGTCAACACGCCCGGCAGCCACCGACACACCCGGCAGCCGTCAACACACCCGGCAGCCGTCAACACACCCGGCAGCCGTCAACACACCCGGCAGCCATCAATACACCCGGCAGCCGTCAACACACCCGGCAGCCGTCAACACACCCGGCAGCCGTCAACACACCCGGCAGCCGTCATCACGCCCGGCAGCCGTCAACACGCCCGGCAGCCGTCAATACATCCGGCAGCCGTCAACACACCCGACAGCCGTCATCACACCCGGCAGCCGTCAACACACCCGGCAGCCGTCAGCACGCCCGGCAGCCGTCAACACGCCCGGCAGCCGTCAACACGCCCGGCAGCCGTCAACACATCCGGCAGCCGTCAACACACCTGACAGCCGTCATCACACCCGGCAGCCGTCAGCACACCTGGCAGCCGTCGCTCATCATCGATCATCACGGCACCAAACCACGGAGTGCGATGTCATCATCAAGTCGCTTACTATCGTGACAGTACAACGTCCACGGAGTATAGTGTATGCAAACCATTCATTTTGCGACACCGACTATCGCAACGCTGCACCCTTCAGTCACGGAGTGCGATGTAGATGATGCATTACCAAATTAAACTCATCAAATTAAAATAATCTTTATTCAAATTACCTCTTTTAAGTACTTTTGAATCGTTAATGCTCAATATGTTTAATGAATCTACAATTCGTGCGTAATATTGCTCTTACCGAGAATAACCATCAAGAAACTCGGCGGTCAATCCTTTATACATTTTCAATTTCACATTATTAAACCTCAGTCTTGTCATTCAAGAATGCAGAGCTGATAGTATTCTCAATCCAGATATTTTAATCATTCAAATAATATTCAAATATTTTTTTTTTTTATATTCTTTGTGTATAAACATATTTCTTACACTTAACTCTTTCTGTACTAAATATAAAATCAATGCCATAACAAATATATCATCCGTATTAAGCTGTACTAGTTGTGCAGAAGAATTTATTTATATTTGAGGTTAGATTCGAATGACACTTTATATTGTCGGAACAAAAAGCAACTCATTAATTATATGTTACTGTAGTTCGGCCATACTTACTAAACCACCCCATTCTAGCAAGTTTGTCTATTCACATCCTAACAGTAATATAATACTTTCTAACCCCTCAATTTCAGCAAGATTGTATATAAACATCCTAACAGTAACATAGTACTTTCTAACCCATCAATTCTAGCAAGTTTGTCCATATCAATACTACACAGTTACACAATACTCGCTAACCCATACGAGATTGTCATCTTAAAATATATCATCATAAATGCCCGAATACCTGGCAATAGGCTTTTTATGTCTTAAACTTCTGGCTCCATTAATACATACTTAAGCCCTTCAGGTTGCTTATAATCTGAGAGCGATTACTTTTTTTTTTTTTCAATTCATATTCAATACCTTTAATAAATGTTGTCATTTTTTTTTTTTTAATGTAGTTGACCCAGGCGGCCACCCATCCAAGTACTGACCGCGCCCAACGTTGATTATCTTCGGTGATCGGACGAGAACCGGTGTATTCAACATGGTATGGACGTTGGCAAATGTTATGACCTGTTTAAAATTATTTAACCAGTGAATACTAATTTAATTATTAATATTTTATTTTTATTCACTAATATTTTTTCTATTTTTTTTTTTTTTGTGGAAAATGTAGGACTGTTGAAATTAGTATTTTTATTTGTATTTCTGTGTCAAGTATGCTCCTTACTTTCTTTACAATACAGAAATTAATCAACCAAATAAACATCTCACTTTCTACAGAAGGTGGGAAATATACAAACAGATCCAAAAGTATCCTAAAACTTCTGTATATATAAATACAATGTTAAGATTAAATTATGGAATGAATTACCTTTAAATATTCAAGAATCCAAATCATTAGTCATATTTTTTTTAAAATCTGTAAAGCAATACTACTTGTCAAATAATAATTAATGTATGTATTTAAATCATTGTTATGTATTCATTATATAATATGTATTAGTTTATAGATTGCATATATATTACTTTTAGATGTTTTTATGATGTGTAAATCTTCTGTCTTTGTATTTGTATGTATTATTAGTATGTATTTAACTATAGAATAGTGCACCACCCACACCGTTGTTACAGTTCTACTTAACCCAAGGGTCGCCTGGAAGAGATCGCTACTAATCAATAAGGCCGCCTCTTGTATGTTAGAATTTGTTTTTTTTTTTTACTGCTTCCAATTTATTTGTTGTGGTGTACAATAAAGTGTATAAATAAATAATAAGATTCCTAATGATTGATAATGAAGATGGACTCCTAATAAACATGATCACTAATATCAGTTTTGCTTCAAGCAATAAAATTCTAATTGACTTATGTTAGTGTTTAGTTATAATAATAGCTATGGATTTATTCCAATAAATAAATGATTTATTTATTTTATATAAATCATAATCATATTCTATCATAACTGAACTTATAGGGAAAGGGCATCAAATATTTAAAGACATGAATTAGAGACAAACTGAAACTATCTGTAATTTATGAGTATAAACATATAAGTGAACTACTAACTGCTATCTATAACAAACCAAATCTGTTTCCCTTCGGCATTTAAGTCACAGACTAGAAAATATTTGTTTCAAATCATTATATATTACTAACATCTTTATTCATCTACTTATTTTACAAAAATTAAACAGTCAAATTTATAAAAATTTAAATATTTACTTGTATCTGTACTGCATTTTTTTTCTTTTGTGTAAAGTGTGCAATTATTATTCTTTATATATCATTTGTTTTTGTTATTTTTCTTTCTTTCTATATTACCCATATTTCACTTCTTCACCTTTTCCTTCTGGTACTCAAATGTAGGTGCAGGTACTATTTAACTTTTCTAACAATATGTATGTACAATAAAGTAATAAATATTTATTCTGATTCAGGTAAATTATATCAATAAACTTTAAATATTGATGTCCATTAAAAATCTAGACCCAGAACCAGACCAGAACTGTAAACACAATTTGTGCAACAAATAAATAAAATATATATGTATTAGTACTCATTGCTTTAAATCAAATATCATTTTTGTATAACCATTTATAACAAAATCCATAGCATTACCACTTGCTACGGCCACAGTAGTGTTTACAAACTAATGTTGTGTGAATATAGCACAGGCTCAAACACACACTAAAAAGTAACAACATGTCACTTTACAACCACTCTCACCAAGGGCTCTCATGTTACTATCATGGTGCATCCTGAAACTGTGTATGTCCTTTTGTATAAGTGTGAGTTAGAGTGACTATGTTCATGTATGTATTACATATATGTGTCTTGTATATAAATATACAAAGTACATTACACTCTACATCTCCACCTGCATACACTACAGCCACAATTACACAATGAAGGGAAATACACTTTAAATTAATCATTTTCAGTTCAACCTCCATGCGTCTGAGACACAGTATTTAGCATATTTGTATTGATATGGATTAGTACCAGCCTAAATGAGTCTCGAACCTGTTTATCAAACTGAAACTACACACAATAATATATTTTATATCCTAAAAACTCAATATTACTAAATATTATAATGAAAATGAAATATTGATTAATATTTTACTTGTTAGATCTAAAACCATTAGTTTGAAACTGCAAGTATTTCAAAGGAAGTCAAAATATTGAACACCAATTGGGTATAATTATAATATAGGTAATGCTTTTATTACTATTTCACATAAAAGCAACAACAAATACTTTTTAATTTACATTAACCATAAACTTATATTAAAGATACTTTTATTATTTACCTATATTATTTAAAAACTTTATTGTTTTGTTTTGTTGTATTTATTTTTATTATTATTATCTTGTTAATGGCCTGTACAGCGCAAGTATTCATTTTTAACGAATAGAGTAAACAAATAACACAAAAATCAATTACGTGGAATACTGTCAGTTATCTATTTTCTTTTAAAGGAAGTTAATATAAATAAGGTAGTAGGCGTGTATATCAAAACAGTTACGATGAAAATGGTTATCGCAATATAATAACATATGAAATAATTAAAATTTAAAACCTTACCATTTTCATTTGTAGTATGTTCAGCCGACTTCTGAAATGTAATAAAACTATAGTATTAACTTTCCTTAATTATATTTTCGTACATCATAATCAGTAATCTACTTTACAAAAGATCCCTCTTTATATTATTATACATTTCCATCGAACACATCCTTCTTGTAGCTAGCCGCCATCTTATCTCCCCCCGCTTAGTGTGGCCGCCTCCAAATATTCGTAATAGTTGGTAATTATTTGTTCAACTTTACAGTTAAATATCAAGTTATCGTTTAAATTCAGTTTATATTCGAAGATACATGACAAAGTGTCCATTCGGAAAAAAAAAGCCTCGAAGATGTTAGCGATAAAATCATAAGCTACTGAACTGATTTTCATGCGGTTTTCTCCAATAGTGCTTCGTGAGAAAAGTTGACTAATAATTTTTATAAGTGCGTGTAGCAGTCTCGTATAGCATTATACATAAACATCATTAATTAACAGTTAGGACTGGTTGATAGTTAGAACACCTCGTAGCAACCTGGTAAACTAATATAATATCTTAGATATTATATTAGTTTAGCAATCGCCAGCAACTCTGCCCGCGTGGAAAAATTAAAACCGTATAGTATTTTGATAACCATAAAAATGTTTAAAGTGGGTTAACCTTAGAAGCTAGACATATGCTGTCACGGTATTTATTTAGAACTTTTAGAGGGGAACAATTTTGCAGTACATAATTTTGGAATAAATTTCACCGTTTACTAAGCGCACGCAAGGAAAGCTTTAAATTTTGCCGTTTTCATAATATTTTTTATTGCTGCTCCTTTCCTATTTATCTTAACGTGATGTAATATAGCTTATAGGCTTCCTCGATACATAAACTATGTCCATTGACTCAAAGAGTTTTTCAAATCGGTCAAGTAGTTCCTGAGATTAGCGCGTTCAAAAAATCAAACAAATGTAAAAGCATACTTTCTACAATAGCACGATATAATAGAATACCACTATTCCCGATGCGAGATACACTTGAGAATGACGAACAAAGACTGAATGTCACTGAAACGTTTTATCGATAGGAAGACTCCACTGGAAACAACAACAGCACAGTGTTGTCACCATTTGCATCAAAAAGTGCGGGAAACTCTTGTTTCATGACTGTGTTGCTATAAAATACAAAGCGGAAGTCATTGGCGACAACACAAACAAACTCTTCAACTTCATATACTAGTATAGAATATAGATAATTGCCTGAGTTTCTACGATTAATATACGTCAGTGTTTATAAATATGTTTCCATCCATTAGTACAGACGTCATATGAGTCTAGACTAAGAGAGTGTCAAAGGCTATCGGAGAAAGTTTAATACAGTAACTGCAATTTGAGACAATTATAAGATATTGAATACCTACGTTTATATGTCTGGTCTTATAGGATGGCAAATAATGGATGTTAAAAAAATTAATTTCATCTTAAACTGTGTCCACAAATAGCTTTTACCCGCGACTTCGTTCGCGTAAACTGTTGTCGCTTGATAGGTTGATAATAGATGGCGCTTTTTATGTGTCATCCTATTACTGTAGAATTAAAAGGATGTCTATAGCCTATATGTTTTGCGGTGTATAATGAACAATTGACCCAAATTTCATCGATATTGGTTCAGCGGATTCGCCGTTAAAGAGTAACAAACATACATCCATACTCACAAACTTTTCCATTTATAAAATTGGTAGGATAGGATATTACAAGTACGCACTCTTTTTAACCATCCATGTCTATCATATAAACACCTAGCTATAAATTATATAAAAAAAACTAGCTAACTAAGTATATGATTTTACTGAATACCCATATACCAATATTTTAAATGTGAAAGTCGGTCTGTCTGCTACGCTGTCACGTCTGATGCTGGCGCAGTATTGTCGAAATTTGACACAATTGCAGCTTATATAACTGGCTAATCATCATCCTCCTGCCCCTATCCCACTCTAAGTGGGGTCGGCTCAAAATGTTACAAACATATTGTCACATAATTTGGCTACGTATTTTATGACCGGCCGCCTGCCTGACGTCAACTAACATTAGTTGTATTTAATGACACTTAGGTAAGAGGGTGGTCTATTTCACTCAACCGGATACCACACGGTGGGTCAAATTACTTTAGTCGCCTTTTACACCTCGGTAAGAAATGAGGGTGGTCTATTCTACTCGGCCGGATACCACAAGGTGGATCGACTTACCTTAGTCGCCTTTCACGACACGTCGTTAAGAAATGAGGGCGGTCTATTATATTCAGCCGGATACCACACGGCGTGTTATATAACGGGCTAATATCGTTTAAAAAAAAATTCCCTTAAGCAATAAAAAAAACCTAACCAGCACCTAAGAAACGTTACGGCCCTACATGTTATTAAGAATATATATAGCTTCATTAAATGGTCATTTTTTATCATTTTTTTCACATTACACGGTTACAGTCATACTCATAAAAACGCTATTAGAACTTATATAAGCTATTAAGTTAATTATTATACAACGGTAATGAGCGTTTTAAAACTTTATTGTTCATAAACTTTCAACATTGCCTTAAGATAATATGCTCTTCAAAGAACATATTTTTAAATAGAAATATACATTATATAAAATTAGTCTGTTTCTGAAGAATTGGTTGTCATTTTGCTGCCTTAAATAACCGCTACTTTCAATTTCATTTGTGGCATGATTTGGATTTAAAAATGTATTTATACATTAATGTTTTATTGAGATAAGAAGATTTTATATGACATCTTAGATACTACTAACACGCTGTGTGGTATTCGGCTGAGAAAAATAGACCACCCTCGTTTCTTACCGGGTTGTCATAAAAGGCGATTAAGATAAGTCGACCTGCGGTATCCGACTACGTAGAAAAGGCCACCCTCATTTCTGACCGAGGTGTCTTAAAAGGCGACTGAGGTAAGTTCATGTCAGGCAAGCAGCCAGTCCTAAAATAAAACGCCAAAACATGTATTTAAACATGTTTATTGTTGTTGCACTTAGAGCGAGATAAGTATATTCTACCTACTTCTACAAAAGAGATTGTATTTTGATACATTAATATAAATTTATTTTATTTAATAAAGTTTAAGTTTTATTGCGATGAATGTCGCCTCAAAGTAAAAGTTATTGTGAATCGAGATAAAGGCAATTAAAACAGACAAGTGAAATAAATCTCTTAAATGCAGGTTATCTTAAACGGAACTCTAATTGACGCGTAATCTTAAGTGTCAATTAGAAAAGTTTCGCCGTCTTCTAAATGTTTTCCTTTCTAGTTAATGCTTGTTACATTTGACATGATTAGAAAGTTTATTATTTATAGCATTGAAATTTCTCTTGGCATTTAACTTACGCTTAAATATTGAGCTTCGGAAGCGAAACATAAATATAATCTTTATGAATGAATTTTTATAAATGTAAACAATAACTGGTAGCTTTTTAAGCTTAATGAGTGAAAAAGCCTCATGAATTCCGTTTTTCCGCTTTCCTCTTTAATGACCATATTAGTATATGGTCTCATATTAGTATATACAATGATGTATATACAAGATTATGACTGGTGATTATGGTAAATGGTGAATATACTCTATACTAATATATAAAGCCTGAAGAGTTTGTTTGTTTGAACGCGCTAATCTCAGGAACTACTAGACCGATTTGAAAAATTCTTTCAGTATAAGATAGTCCATTTACAGAGGAAGGCTATATAACATCACGCTAAGATGAATAGGAGAGGAGCAGGATTAAATATTATTACGAAAACGGCAAAATTTAAAGCTTTTCTTGCGTGCGATGGGTAAATGGTAATAGTTATTAAAAAATCATAAATTACAAAATTGTTCCCCTCTAAAAGTTCAAAATAAAAGTCCGCAACAGCATATGTTTACCTTGTAAGGTTCGTAAAGACGCAAAGTTTTGTTATTTTGTCGTGGGGGGTCATCTCCTGATGATGCCTCGGTTGCGGGGCTTCAACGATTGTTGAGTTTGTTATAATGAATGTGTGTAACGCTTGTGTATTGTGATGGCGGTGGTGGAGGTATGTACATGTGTTTTTACGAATCCTGCATGTATCAGATACGAACCTACATGTAACGTGAACCTACATGTAACAGATTGTCCACTCTACATTTAGCATTATATATATTTTCTATTTTACTTCATCGTGGATGTTGGGAATTCTAGTGAAGAAGGCGGTAACACCGGGGGGCCGCGTCTCCACGGTAACAGAAAAATAACGAGAAAAAGAATAATGGTGTCATTTCGAACTAAGAAAATAAAGAATAAATAATAAGAAGTAAAATACTAATCTTGGAATAAATGATAATGATAAAATACTATTCTTGGAATTATCCCCAACAGTGGATTATAGCAAAAAAATATATTATTACTTTTCAACCAATTGACTAATCGAATATGCAGAAGATTTTACAATAAAAAAATGCTCTTAAACATATTTAGATCATCGAGCATTGATTCATAGGTTCTCAAATCAGCAGTGATCGAGTGATCTCAGTATCTATACTTATCATACACATCCTTATACGGTAATAATGACTTGACTGTTTTCTAAATTTGATACATCACTATTACATTTGTGAATATTATTATTACATATTGTAACAACGCCGCCGTGTCGCTATTGCAAGCAAGCAAGCAAGCAAGCCATGACGTCACATCTTGCCACAGCCTTTCGCGCCATTTTGACGTGGGAGATGTGGCAGCCGCTGTTATTAGCAGCTAGCCCGCGGATAGCGAATGAGAGTTTGCTTTGATTTCATTTTAGCATTTTTTATGAAAAGAATAAAACTGATTTAGAATACTTCTTTTATTAATAAAAATAGTTTAGTTACAATATAATCAAACAATAACCATTCTTCAATTACACTTGAGCAATGTTGATAAAATTTGGTACTAATTTAGCTTATATAGCTTATGTTTATAGACTAATTCCCGTTTTTTTTCTTTCAGAAACAGGTAACGCCTAAAATATTTTATTTATTGGTAAAGTTAACGTGACGAAAGTCGCAGATACAATTAGTATACTGTATTAAAAGCGATTTGAAATGGTTTGATAGAAATTGGAATTTGAGAAGAATATACTACATTAGATAATTAGTCTACACTAATGTCTTCCAACATTTTTTGTACCATGCTTTCCACCTTGAAAATTATTTTGTACCCATATGAACTTAAATGATAAACTTTATGAAGAAGAATTTGCAACCGAAATCTAACATTGCATTAAAAGGGTTAATCTCGACTCGTATTGAGTCCATTTTTTGAATTGCCCCCCTTTGATAATCAAAATACCCCCAGGTATCACTACATATTATAAAACAAAGTCCATATTTCCGTATGTACGCATAAAACTTTAAAACTACGCAACCGATTTTGATGCGGTTTTTTTTAATAGATAGAGTGATTCCAGAGGAAGGTTTGTACGTATAATAACATTCAATACGAATTAGAGAAATACTGTAATTTTTGAGGTTTCTATAAATAATTAAATTTTTTTCCGCTTACATTGCAAACGCAGGCTAAACCCTACGAGATTTATCAAAATGATGTACTAAGTATTTGTACACCTTAAAAAGGTCTACAGAAAAGTCCGCGATGGTATATGTCTATCTCTTATGGATAACCCACAATAGCAGTTTTTTTCATTTACTTTTTACGAAAAATGATGCCTTATGTTCAAAGCAATTTTTATACAATACAGCATTAATCCTTATCCAATTGAGTACCTTAAATAAATTGCTTATTTAATATAGATCAATATGGCCGTTTACAGCATGCAATTTAAGTGAACATTTTCGGAGATATTACAGATTTAAAATGCCGTGAGGACGCCGCGCTTCACCCTATAGCACTTCGAATCTTTTAGAGTTTGTTTAAAGACATTCTGTAATTGATTGTAAAAATAAAATACATAGGTAAAATGTAAAAGTAAATAAGTAAAAATGTACTATATGAGTTTAGATATTCCAAAGCTAGCAGGAAATCTTCTTGGTATAGGGAGAGGAAATTGTTTTTCTGCAAATTTAACGCTTGCGGGCCACGGGCAGTAATGAATAAATCAAAACTACTGGATCGATTTTAATCATTTTTTTTACACTGACTGACATGGGATATATATATATTTTTTTTTTATACCCGTGCGAAGCAAGGGCAGGCCGCTAGTAGGTTATAATTATCATTCAATATAGGTTATAATTATAATTATCATTAATTATTCAATATAGGTGTAAATGATTTTATATAGGTGCAAATGATTTTTCTTACCGAGGTGTCGTAAAAGGCGAATAAGGTAAGTCAACCCACCGTGTGGTATCCGGCTGAGAAGAATATACCAACCTCATTTCTTACCGGGATGTCGTAAAAGGCGACTAAGGTAAGTTGACCCAGCGTGTGGTATCCGGTTTAGTAGAATAGACCACCCTCTTCCTTACCGAGGTATTGCAAAATACGACTAACGTAAGTTGACGTCAGGCAGGCTGCCGGTCGTAAAAACGCAGCCAAATCATGTGACAGCATGTTTTTAACATGTTGTGCCGACCCCACTTAGAGTGGGATAAGGGTAGGAGGATGATGATGAGGTGCAAATGATTTTATATTATACGAAATTTCAAATATTTCAATGAAAAAGTCCTTATATTGGTTATAATTATTCTGCTTAATTCGTTATATAGGTATATTACATTGCTTGACACATTAATCAAAAAATGAGGATTTTTTCGAAATAAACAATTTTTTTTCTGCAGAATATTTATCGTTAAAAAATCCGGATACTAAATAATTGTAATAGATAGGTGTAAAAACCATAAATATAGTTATCGGAAAATAAACTCTGACATTCCGTGGTGGCCTTGTTTATCAGTTATTAGAATTCATCGTAACAAGCACTTGTAGGTAGATAATTATAGTATTGTCTGTAAGTCTTTAATTAATTAAGTAAAGGCCATCTATATTGAGCAGTATTAAGTGTATACTTCCTTTTTCGGGTGAAGCAAATGTATTTATTTATTTCATACTTTTTGCAATAAATAACATATAAATAATTGGTTAAAGGTATGTAAATATTTTACAAGTTAGGTTATTTTTATTTTTATCAGCCTAGTTTTAATATTACTCTTTTTAATGTTAATCTACTTTTATTTACACATTCTATCGAATTATTTTACGGTTTTAAATGCGAGATTAAATATTAATCAGTCTTTATAAATTAATGATTTTTAATACACACGTGATAGGCATTGACAATATAATTTTAATATTTATATCAATTTTGAGATTGTTTGCTCACACTAAACTAGCAGGCGTTTGATAAATATTGTTAACTTGAACTTAACTTCTTTAGTATCATTTTTAGTTTTATAATTTTACTATTTTTAAGGTTAAAATAAATGTCAATAGCAATCTAGACATATTGCGTGTATAAGTTGGTACAAAAAAAAACTTTAATTATTTTAATGTATTTTAGTAACACAAATTATCTAATATATTATGACATATTAGGTTTTTGATTACATTTACTTACCGTCAAACATTACTTACTAAACAAAAATTTTCGTTGAATTATCAAAATATTATAAAATCTACATAGACATCGTTTTATATTACGAAATTAAAAAATTATAATAAAACATTTATTAAAAAAAAATAAAAAGAAAGAAAAAAAATTTGGGTAGCTAGATTTGAACATACGCAATTGCTTTGATATAGTTTGATGTTTTCGCCACAATAATCGACTGGGAGCGTGGCGTCTCCTGTAATCCGGCTACTCGGAGGTCGGGTGTAGAGGATGGTTTGAGGTTGGGAGTCCTGATGCTAAGTGGCTCATGTTGACTGGACGTCCACACTAAGCCCGGTATTAATATGGACCACCCGGAGGAGTCCGGGAGGTGCAGGTTAATTAAGGAGGGGCGAACCGGGCCAGAGGGGAAACCACGCAGCCAAAAGTCCCCGTATCGGGCAGTAGTGGGATAGCGGCTAGGAGTGGGCGCTCAGTATCAGCCCATCCAATAAAACCAGACCTATTCCTTTTGTCACGTTTAACTCAAGATACATTTATATCGAATTAAATTTTCCGTAACTATATTTCATCAATGATTCTGTTCTTATTTTAATTATGTAACACTGTTATCTTTCCCACAGAGTAACAAATAAACATCCATACTCACAACTTTCGCATTTATATAATATTAATAGGATTTTTTTTTTGTTAAATAAATAGATTTTATTCAGCTTAATTCTTCTAATTCTTAAAACACTAACTGGAAAAATAAAGCGACTCAATAAGTTATGTTTAAGGCATTCAGTACTTAATTTTAGGGTCATGGTAACTTCGGACTCAATTTTAACACGTAACCACAAAATCGGTTTTACCTACATCGTTTTGTTTCATTTTGAGGCTAAAGACTGCGATTAAGTAAGAACATAGACAACCATGTGCTTAATTGTAACTTAACTTCGCGTTGTTTATATATATTCATCATACGATTAAAAGACACTAGAAAACAAAGAAAAACACGGTCCCGGGTTCAAATCTCGGGCAGACTACAATGAGATTTTCTGTTAAAAACTTTGAAATGTATAAATATTTGCTATTTATCACATTATTTTCGGTAAAGGAAAACATGGTGAAATCCGCGTACCTACTATACCGCATTAGAACAGCGTGGTAGGCCTTAGCTTCAACTCTGCTTTCCAAAACAGAGAGGAGGAATAGAGAAGGTATAAGATAAAAAAACGGTTTTTAAAACGAAAAAAAACACATATTGCGTTACAAAGGGTGCTTAAACGCTTCAGTTGACGTGTACAAAGTCGCAGGTATCATTATTCACTATAACTTAATTTTGACTATAGTCTATACACGTTAGTTAGTTAGTTATGTTAGCATATGTTAGCAATTTTAACATTTGTATGATAATATAATAATTATTGTATCAAGTTTGGTGTATTAGGAAGTATAAATAAATAAATATATTAAATATATGGGACATTTACACACACGGTCGTCCGTTCCCAAAGTACCTAGGTAATTTTAATACTTGTGTTATAGGTGAGAGACAACTGGTGAATATATACATATATAATTTTTAAATACATACTTAAATACAAATATACACCCAGGCACGAAGAGCCATCAAATTATTTTTCATAGAAAATGTTGGCACCCGGCGGGAATCACACCCGCGACCCACGGCGCTGAAGGCAGGATTACTACCCACTGCGCCAACGGACCAGTCAATATAAATATGAAACTAGCCTCAATATTGCAGTCTCAACTTGAGGGGACTTTAAAAAAGAATGGGGAAATTAATTTTGACGGGATTCTGGTGTGACGAAAACTAATTGTTCTAAAAGTAATAAATAAATTTTTAAGAATTGTTTTGATATATTATTGGAAACATTATTTTAATTTAACGTAGTATTATTAAAAGTATTTAAAAAAAGTATTAAAAGTATTTTAATACTACGTTTCACAAAGTATTTATAGATGTAACTGTTTTATTTCTTTATTAATAATATATACGCAATATCCTAACTACGCATACGTCTAGTACCAGTTCGAAGCATCATATCAACAAAATGGCGAGCGTCAGCCAATTAAAATCTTATCTGAGGACACCCAGAAGGTGCTCTTCGACCTTTTTGAAAAGTATAGCCATTAGTGCAATTGCGTTATTCATCAATGCCGCAAAACATAAGACGTTTTGATTAAGTTATACAGAAACAGTTATCTACATTATTAGTGAATTAATAGATGTATTTCATTTGATTTATGCTGCAATATATAAAACAACTAGTTTTTCCCCGCAACTTCGTTTGCGTGAACTGTTGTCGCGTGATTGAGTGAAATTAGATTACGCTTTTCAATGTCATCCTATTATTCTTGTAAAATTAACATGATTTCCATATCCTATATGTTATCCCGGTGTATAAGGAATGATTGTGCCAAATTTCATCGATATTGGTTTAGTGGATTCGTAGTGAAAGAGTAACAAACATACATCCGTACTCACAAACTTTCGCATTTATAATATTAGTAGGATAGGATAGGGTATTATATAGTATAAAAATATAGTATATAGTATTAAAAAATTATAATTAATAATTATAAACTAAAATAAACAAAATTTAGCTGGACTTGAGTTTGTGTACACGACAGTCGTCCCTGTGTAACATAGTTTACGTTGTTTAAAGAAAGTCGTATTTTTTGCCAACGTGACTAAACTTTGTGTCGATTTTGTATGTATCAAATTTTACTTTTAATGACTTTACTTTACTTTTAATTTATTTGTGGCTAGCCACCGAACGGAAGGTTGTAGAATGGTCCTGTAAATTCGATGTTTACGATCAATATTTTACAACTTCAAATTAGTTGTGTGGTATCCGGCTGAGTAAAATAAACCACCCTCATTTCTTACCGAGGATTCCAAAAAAGGCGACTATGGTAAGTCGACCCGCCGTGTGGTATCCGACTGTGTAGAATAGACCAACCTCATTTTTACCGAGGTGTTATTAAAGGCAACTCAGGTTAATTGGACCCACCGTGTGGTATCCGGTTAAGTAGAATAGACCACCCTCTTTCTTACCGAGGACTCTTTCAGGCAGGCGGCCGGTCGTAAAAACGAAGCCAAATCATGTGACACTATGTTTATAAAATGTTGCGTGGACCCCACTTAAAGTGGGATAAGAGCAGGAGGAATAGCAACATTTTACGACTTCAAATCTTTACAATTCTAGGCTAAGCTTTAAAGTTTAAACAGAAATTCAATTGGCGTCGCCAATGTTACACGTCATTACATTGTACGTAGTATTACCGCAAAAACATTAAATATACCGAGACAAATGAATAGTCGTGAAGATAGCTGTAAATGGGTATAATTTTATGGTTGTACGGATCATTTGGCCCACAACAATCTTAGCGGAACGGACCGGTCAACGCTCCAAGGGTCGTCGCACCTGAATAGCTGCCCTTCTTGCAGGTAGCCGCTATTATTTTTGGATTACAACCGGCAACATCGTCAAAGCAGATGTCAAACTCACGAGGGATATACTGAATAAAAAAATATCTACTCCACAAATCTAAAAAACTAAAACGATCTACAAATATTCAAAGAATCCTCGAAGTATGATGTAGGATCATAATATTTTGTTAAAGCTCCTTATTTTAGACAAACATAGTGGTAACTAAATACCTGCCTACATGATTTAAGAAAAATGAAATGTTTACATACTTAATAGTACACAACTTAATAGTAAATATTTCATTTTTCTTTCCATTTTCCTAATGGAAAATGACAAAGTGTCCATTCGGAAAAAAAAGCCTCGAAGATGTTAGCAATAAAATCATAAACTACTGAACTGATTTTCATGCGGTTTTCTCCAATAGTGCTTCGTGAGAAAAGTTGACTTATAATTTTTGTAAGTTCGTGTAGCAGTCTCGTATAGCATTATACATCAACAACATTAATTAACAGTTAGGACTGGCTGATAGAACACCTCGTAGCATCCTGGTAAACTAATATAATATCTTAGATATTATATTAATTTAGCAATCGCCAGCAACTCCGCTCGCGTGGAAAAATTAAAACCGTATAGTATTTTGATAACCATAAAAATGGTTAAAGCGGGTTAACCTTAAAAGCTAGACATATGCTCGTATTTATTTAGAACTTTTAGAGGGGAACAATTTTGCAATAAATAATTTTGGAATAAATTTCACCGTTTACTAAGCGCACGTAAGGAGAGCTTTAAATTTTGCCGTTTTCATTATTTTTTTTATTGCTGCTCCTCTCCTATTCATCTTAGCGTGATGTTATATAGCCTAACTATAAAACTCCCCGATAAATGGACTATCTTACATCCAAAGAATTTTTAAAATCGGTCCAGTAGTTCCTGAGATTAGCGCGTTCAAAAAATGAAACAAATGTTAACGCATACTACAATAGCACGGTATAATAGAATACCACTATTCCCGATGCGACATATACTTCTCTTGAATGACGAACAAAGACTGAAATGTCACTGAAACGTTTTGTCGATAGCAAGACTCCACTGGAAACAACAACAGCACAGTGTTGCCACTATTTTCATTAAAAAGGGCGCGAAACTCTTGTTTCATGACTGTGTTGCTATAAAATACAAAGCGGAAGTCATCGGCGACAACACAAACAAACTCTTCAACTTCATATATTAGTATAGAATATAGATAATTGCCTGAGTTTCTACGATTAATATACGTCAGTGTTTATAAATATGTTTCCATCCATTACTGCAGACGTCATGTGAGTCTAGACTAAGAGAGTGTCAAAGGCTATCGGAGAAAGTTTAATACAGTAACTGCAATTTGAGACAATTATAAGATATTGAATACCTACGTTTATATGTCTGGTCTTATAAGATGGCAAATAATGGATGTTAAAGTATTAATTTCATCTTAAACTGTATCCACAAATAGCTTTTACCTGCGACTTAGTTCGCGTGAACTGTTGTCGCTTGATAGGTTGATAATAGATGGCGCTTTTTAGTGTCATCCTATTACTTTAGAATTAACAGGATTTCAATAGTCTATGTGTTATTCCGGTGTATAATGAAAAATTGACCCAAATTTAATCGATATTGGTTCGGTGGATTCGCCGTGAACGAGTAACAAACATACATCCATACTCACAAACTTTCCCATTTATAAAATTGGTAGGATAGGATATTAAAAGTACGCACTCTTTTTAACCATCCATGTCTATCATATAAACACCTAGCTATCACTACATATTATAAAACAATGTCGCATATATCCTATGTACGCATATAAAACTTTATAACTACGCAACAGATTTTGATGCGGTTTTTTTAATAGATAGAGTGATTCCAGAGGAAGGTTTGTACGTATAATAACATTCAATACGGAGTAGAGAAATACTGTTATTTTTGAGGTTTTTGTAAATAATTACATTTCTTTCCGCTTACATTGCAAACGCAGGCTAAACCCTACGAGATTTATCAAAATGATGTACTAAGTATTTGTACACCTTGAAAAGGTCTACAGAAAAGTCCGCGATGGTATATGTCTATCTCTTATGGATAACCCACAATAGCATTTTTTGTAATTCACTTTTTACGAAAAATGATGCCTTATGTTCAAAGCCATTTTTATACAATACAGCATTAATCCTTATCCAATTAAGTACCTTAAATAAATTGTTGATTTAATATAAATCAATATGAACGTTTACAGCATGTAATCTTTTAAGAGTTTGTTTAAAGACATTCTGTAATTAATTGTAAAAATAAAATACATAGGTAAAATGTAAAAGTAAATAAGTAAAAATGTACTATATGAGTTTAGATATTCCAAAGATAGCAGGAAATCGTCTTGGTATAGGGAGAGGAAATTGTTTTTCTCCAAATTTAACTTGCGGGCCACGGGCAGTAATGAATAAATCAAAACTACTGGATTCATTTTAATCAATTTTTTTTACACTGACTGACATGGGATATATATTTTATACCCGTGCGAAGCAAGGGCAGGCTGCTAGTTACGACTATATATAGCTTCATTAAATGGTCATTTTTTATTCATTTTTTTCACATTACAGGCTTACAGTCATACTCATAAAAACGCTATTAGAACTTATATAACCTATTAAGTTAATTATTATACAACGTTAATGAACGTTTTAAAACTTTATTGTTCATAAACTTTCAACATTGCTCTTCAAAGTACATATTTTTAAATAGAAATATACATTATTAAAATTAGTATGTTTCTGACGAATTGGTTGTCATTTTGCTGCCGCTACTTTCAATTTCATTTGTGGCATGATTTTGATTTAAAAAATTATTTATACATTAATGTTCTTTTGAGATAAGAAAATTTTATGACATCTTAGACACTACTTACCCGCTGTGTGGTATTCGGCTGAGAAAAATAGACCACCCTCATTTCTTACCGGGTTGTCATAAACGGCGATTAAGATAAGTCGACCTGTGGTATCCGACTACGTAGAAAAGGCCACCCTCATTTCTGACCGAGGTGTCGTAAAAGGCAACTAACGTAGGACGACCCGCCGTGTGGTATCCGGCTGAATGACCATCCTCATTTCCGAGTTATCTTAAAAGGAGACTAAGGTAAGTTTATGTCAGGCAGGCAGCCGATCCTTAAATAACTTGCCAAAACATCGTTGTTGTTGTTGTACTTAGAGTTTCATAAGTATATAAGTATATTCTACCTACCTCTACAAAAGAGATTGTATTTTAATATTTTATTTTATTTAATAATGTTTAAGTTTTATACCAATGAATGTCGCCTCAAAGTAAAAGTTATTGTCAATCAAGATAAAGGCAATTAAAACAGACAACTGAAATAAATCCGATAAATGCAGGTACTGAACTCTAATTGACGTGTAATCTTAAGTGTCAATTAGAAAAGTTTCACCGTCTTCTAAATGTTTTCCTTTCTAGTTAATGCTTGTTACACGGAACGTATGAAAAGTCGTAATAAATCTATTTGACATGATTAGAAAGTTTATTATTTATAGTACAGAAATTTCTCTTGGCATTTAACGTACGCTTACGTACATATTAAGCTTAAAATATTAAACTTCGGAAGCTTAAAATAAATATAATTACTATTATGAACGTACTAGCTTTTACCCGCGACTTCGTCCGCGTGAACTGTTGTTGCGTCATAGGGTAATAATAGATGATGCTTTTCAATGTCATCCTATTCCTGTAGAATTAACAGGATTTCTATAGTCTATATGTAATTCTGGTGTCTAAGGAATAACTGTGCCAAATTTCATCGATATTGGTTCAGCGGATTCGCCGTGAAAGTGTGACAAACATACATCCATACTCAAAAACTTTCGCATTTACAATATTAGTAGGATATTAATGTAGTATCGGTTTTAAATGTATTCATTGTTATAATGTAAAATGTGAAAAAAGGCATTTTCACACCTCGGTAGGAAATGAGGGAGGTCTATTCTACTCAGCCGGATACCACACGGCTATATGGGGCCGAAACATATATGTCTTATATATTCAATAAATACAAATACTAAATATAAAGGGTAAAAAAATAATATAATATAAAATACTGATTTAATTTCTTTCTAGGTCAAAAATCTGTCATGACTTTTGACCGCGTCCAAATCGTCAGTCATTTGAATAGGACACTTTTTTGAGTTTACTATACATTCCCTCTGAATATCTGACACGCTCAAATAACTTTTTTTTTCTTTTTTTATACCCCTTTTTACGGCTACCTTCCACTAATTACTCGTCAGATTAATATCACTCAGTTATCACAAGGACATAGCGGGTCATCATGAATATCTGACGCGCTCGACTATTTCCATGTAACTGTTTTTTTTTACACGCTTTCCTCCACACTAAAATGGAAAACTTAACATAAACTTTTCTTCCTTTTAGGACTTATTCTTCACAATCCTATAGGTCCCCATGACGCTTTAGTCACTGTAAATTTAGCATCCCGGGCTCCCCTACTATTAAAAATGAATTGACAAATAGAATATTTTACATTAAAAAATTGTACTTAAGCAAAGTTAGATCATCGAGGATTGATTCATAGATTCTCAAACCAGTAATGATCTCAGTATACTTCATCATTGTAAGTTAATAATTGATGTGATTATTTCCTAAATATCAGTGACGCTTAAGTTATGAGTACCTGGGTGACCGAGCAACGCTCTGTAATATTTGTACAAGATTTTGAAGAAAGAAGAAGAATTTTGAGAAAATTTGTAAAAGAAAAATTGTTCAGGTGTAATGTAAATTTAAGCATTTTTCACTGCCCAAAACAGGGATAAAACGTTATTTTTTATAAATGAAACCTACCTAGACCGAATTATCTCCCCAAAACCCCTGACATGCTGAATTTCATGATAATCATTGGAGCCGTTTCCGAGATTCCGAAAATATATATTAATACATACAAGATTAACTAATTTAAATATTAATTATACAACAATTGTTTCGCCTCGTATCATTAATCTAATAATTGTTGATTACTGATCAATTACTGATTTATTAAATTATAGGATATCAGCGGACCTATATGATCTTCTTACTGATTTTATATACTTGAAAGCTTTCTTGTATATGCTTTTAGGTACTCTACATAATATGTCATCTAATCTGCACAAGGAAAGTTGCAACCCGGGAGTCGGACAGCGCGCTCTTTTTTAACCCCGTTCGAAGCGCGCGCGCCTCACTCGCCAGCTCGCTGCCGTGGCCCGCACCCGTTAGTGAAATATTTGTTTCTATAATTAATTATTATAATTCGAAATGTACAAATCAATTATTATTGTGTGTGTGCTGTGCGCGGTGTTAATTGGTAAGTTAATTTATGAAGTTGAAATTAATAGTTAAAATATGGACTCGAAACGTAGTAAAAATCAAAAAAGCTGTTTTAATTAGCTTGACCAGTTTTTATATGGATATAACATGTACATTAAAATCACGAATTTTTGGAGACGTTTATTAAAATTTATCTTTAATGTAATAAAGTTAAGTTGAAAAAATGATAAGAAATATAAAGTACGTAGAACTTTTTTCAATGAAATGTAATATTTATTAAAATAACTATTGATATGCTACATATACAATATTACTATTATAATAATAATATATATATATATATTATTGTATAATAATAATACAAATATTACTATTTCCAGGAAAATTAAATGATATAATCGTATGGATTTAATTATACTCCAAACTCTCTTAAGAAAGCAATGACAAAATAAAACTAGTTATAAGAATTTTATTTTAAAAAGAGCATCCAGCGCTGACTTTTTGTAAGAAAACTTGTTCAAACCAACACTAGAGTTTAGAATTCCAAAGAACTTGTTAAAAGTCAAATAAATAATAGAACATAAATAGAAGTTACTTGAGTTACACCTACACATTTGGGAAACATCAAAATTTATCATCAAGAAATCCTATATGCAAAATTATGTACATTAAAATAATGTATGTCGTTAAGAATTTTAGTGAATATCGTGTTGTGAATTCGATGGAGTATTGAGATTATTACTTAAAATAAATACTAATAACAATAGTATAATTAAGAAACACTTTTACATGTTATTTAATTACCTTAACAGCTACTGGTCAAAAATGTTTATTGTTGATACGTTTCTAGTAACAAAAGGCTTCTTTAAAAGTAAAATAGTGTTTGAATTAAAAGCTTTTATGCACTAAAATCAACCAACTCGCCTTATTATAAAACAACAGTTAAGTCAGACAAGAACCAGTTTAGATAATTTCGCAAGCGAAGCGTTCGATCAAAGTTACAAGGCAAAAGGCTTTACAAGAAAAGATAATTTAATGATAAGATTTAAGTCTATTGTATTGAAATAACTATAAAAATTTTAATTAGTTAAATGGTACTACTTACTTTATAGCCGTGTGGTATCCGGCTGGGTAGAATAGACCACCTTCTTTCTTACCGAGGTGTCGTAAAAGGCGACTAAGGAAGGTCGACCTGCCGTGTGGTATTTGGGTGAGTTGAATAGACCACCCTGATTTCTTATATAGGTGTCGTAAAAGGCGACTAAGATAAGTTGACCCACCGTGTGGTATACGGTTTAGTAGAATAGACACCCTCTTTTTTAACGAGGTGTCGTGAAACACGACTAAGGTAAGTTGACGTCAGGCCGGTCGTAAAATTCGTAGCCAAATCATGTGACATAATGTTTATAACATATTGTGCCGACCCTACTTAGAGTGGGATAAGGGTAACAGGATGATGACGTAAATTACGTATTGAGCGTTGAATAATTTTATAATTACACTACTAATTAATAACTAATAACATTTAATAAATTAAACTAATAAATGATGAAAATGGGTATAATTTACATATGATAGCAATGACGGAATATAACTAGTTTTAGGAATTATATTTTTAAAACTGTAATTCTTTTATTTTCTCGTTTCGGTCTTAGTAGTCCAGTCTTTTAGGTAGGAGTAATTTTCCACACCCAGAGTAGAGTTGACAATTTAATACCACAAGTTTATTTAAATAAACAAAAGTACATACATGGATGATCGAGCCCTGCTCGCTTATTTTTTTTTAAATTATAAAAAAGCACAATAAAGGTTGGTTATTACAGCGGGTTTGACCCCAGGTGTTTTCACTTCTTTTGTCCACCCGTTATCAACTAAACTATCACAACTTTACAAATGACAGCTAAAGCATCATATGCTTTCAACATTTTAGCATTTTTCAGTGCCCGAAAACAGGGACAAAACGACATTTTTTTTAAATATAATCTAGCTAGATCGATTTTTCTCCCCCAAAACCCTATTAGTTTGTGTATGTCTGAATAACGCTTTAACCGTCGTACACAAACTTTTGCGTACAGGTAATTCTGACCCTTTTAATTCCGAGAACATTCATGGTCCCCGAGAAAATGAAAAAAACACGTTTGCTTACAACTTAATAACTATATGTTAATATCTTCTTTTTACATAACATTTACATTGCCGTTAAAAACATTTTACACTATTAATCTTATCTTATCTTATTATATTATAAATGCGACAGTTTGTGAGTATGGATGAATGTTTGTTACTCTTTCACGGAGAATCCGCTAAACCAATATCAATGAAATTTGGCACAATTATTCCTAATACACCGGGGTAACATATAGGCTATAGAAACTTGTTAATTCTACAGAAATAGGGTGACATGCAAAAGCGCCAATTGTTATCAACCTATCACGCGACAAAAGTCCACGTAACGAAGTTGCGGGTAAAAGGTAATCGTTAATAACACGTAGCACTGACATCATAAAAGTTCTTAATACCATCTTGCGATCCGGTCTTAATGATATTTAAAGTTATCTTTTTGGTATTTAATCTACTTAGACTTTTTATATATTTAATACGCATTTTTTTTATTGAAATAAGGAGCTTTCTAAAGATTTGGGCTCGGCAAATTACTAGACCTTTTTTAGCTATACCGATATTATAAATGCGAAATTCTGCGTGTCAGGCGAAAGTCATACACTTGTCTTTGTCTATTACACATAAAAAAGAGAGACGGATAATAAGTCTTATTTGCTTTCTCTTTATTTTCGATGGACGCATTTTAGGCTGATTCACTTACTAAAGTATAATAGCTCCATGTTTTTTATTCAGTGTAACACTATTAAAATACTTATAAAATGTACGCAGCCGGTCGTACAGCTATCAAAAGTAATTATGGCCGTATAAAGAGCTTTAGCGTGTCCTATTAAATGAATCATAACTTGTGAATCTCATTTATTTGAATTTTTAATTGACGCTAGCTTTAAATTCTGTGTATAAGTGTAAACGTGTTTGACTTCAGACTTCAACTTTTATTATTGCTAAATTTATAACTTGATTTTTTTAACTGACCACACGCTTTAGCCTTAATGACTTTTGCGACAGTGCGTTAGGACGGTCAAGAAAGGGCAGAAGAACCATTTAAGCTTCTGCGTTCTACTTTTCGCTACTATGCACATTAATCGATACTTCTTTACTTCTATACTCGCTCTCGCTGCGTCATTTTGTTTAAAAATTTTGCATAATTATTTTTTTTGATTGTTAGTACAATTTCATTCGTTTAGAATCTTCTAAATTAAAATTATTCCAGATTTTAATGGAACAATACTATTTAGAATTAAAGTCATTTCTAAATTATTTTATTCATAAGTACCTATGTAAAAAAATTGCATAAATAAATTATATAATACAAATGTCATTTTAGCTATAAAAGAATTGTTTACTAATTTATCTTTCTATTTAAAACATTCAGTTTAAAGTTAATTCAATGTATCTCGTGATTGCGTACCTAATTTGATATCTTAGTTAAACTTTAAACCAAAATAATGAATAAACATAACATAACATAACAAAACTCATGTAGAGTTACCCTTGAAATTATAAATTAATATTTATTGAATTTAGATCAAGTTTACAATTAAAATCATTTTTAATATTTTAAGTATTTTTTTTTTTAATTTTTGGTAATAACTTCAGAGAATTTAAGAGAAGTTTATGTCACCACATCAACATTTGTGTACAACAATGTAATTTTATATTATAATTTATATGATTGACTATTAATAAAGGTTACTCTGTAATGTTCAGTTATATACGATTAGATTACAAATAAATAAAGAGCACAATTGTTCTTTTGACTAGACCATAGACTAAATATAGGAATACGTGTTAACGGTAATATAAAAACAACAGTAATATAAAAAGATTTTGTATTATTTTTGCTTGTTGAAACTTAGTTAATATTCAACGCTTTGATATTTTTTTGCATATTGAAAATTGATTTTGTTTAGTTAATAAAAATGACCACTTATATCACAACAAAAACCATATGACTTGCTAAACTAATATATTAACTATACTTATTCAAGTTTCAAGTCACGATTAAATCCGCTGATGAATCGTGATGATCTTTTCCGTGGTCGTGCATCCACGCAGTATCATTTATAGAAAATAGGTATTTCGCGTTAAATTAAGAACTATTGTAGTCAAAAATATTGATATCTAATAATCATCATAGCGACGTTACTTTGATCTAAGATATTTCTTTGATATAATTTAATGAGATTGAGATATTTCTTTGATATAATTTGATTTTGATCTTTGATATTATATCTAAACATGCCCTCGGAAAGGCATTTCAGTGAGGTTAGTGAGAGTTTTTTTAAACTACACAAACGCAATAGCGTAACGCCAATTTAGCGACATCTAGTGACCGTTGTTCAAGCGCCACACAAATCGGCGTTATGACGATGCTTCGGTTACGGGACGAAACAATTGTTGAGATTGTGGTGGTGAATGTGTGCAATGCTTGTGTATTGTTGTGTTATTGGTGGCGAATAGAGCATGACAACACAATTTACATAAAATCCTAATGCAATGTTAACTTAAATGTTCCGGAGGAATTGCACTACCTTTTAGTAAAAGCCGAAAAAAAGCGATATTCCAGATATTCTTGAGATATATGTTATCCTTTATTTCATTACAGTAAAGCGCAGTATAAGGTATAATAAATAAGTAACATACCTAAGTTTTTTTAGAAAAACTCACAGGTGCCTGCCATAACCGTTAGATTTTACGACGAATTACCATATAAATGTATAATCGCAAAAATTTATCATACAACACGTAAGCATTGAATGAGTCTTAGAATATATGATATAACTCAAAAGTATCATAATAATTATTTTGCTATAATTCGCAGTATAGTAAATAGAAAATATAAAAAGTAAAGTAACGGCCTGTTACTATCCCACTGCTGGGCATAGGCCTCTTCTGTCCGTTTTTTTATTTTTTGGAGAGAAGGATTGGAGCTAAGACCTACCACGCTGCTCCAATGCGGATTGGTAGGTTACACATATCCCCAGAATTGTCTTGAGATATGCAGGTTTCCTCACGATGTTTTCCTTCACCGAAAAGCGTGTGATAAATTGCAATTATCAATTAGACACATAAGTTTTAATAGAAAACTCATTGGTGTCTGCCTGGGGTTTGAACCCTAGATCTCCTCGAAAGAGGCGTACGGTGTTACCACTGGGCCACCACAGCTATAATAGAAATATATATTATGTTAATTTAGAGTATATTATCACTTTTATATTTTTTGATACATCCTGTATATATCAAAATCACTCAAACACTCCAAACAATCGCAAAGCTATTGCTCTGCATTTTAGATTGTACCAAAATCTTTTTATTATAATTTTTTTATTATGGATCTTCGCAAATTACGGCCTAACTCTATAACTTATTTATGACATAACTACTAAAGGTACACTTTTATTTATCCATTTATTTTTATTAGTAATCTTATAATATAAAATAAGCAAATTACTGTGATTTATTCTCGAAATAATTCAAGTAATAATAGTTTATTTGAAATATTTGATTTAAATAGAACAATTAAACTGATGACAAGTCCCTGTTTGTTTAATATGTTAAGATTGGCTTATTAACTGAATCTAATTCCATATTATAAGTTTACGTTCGTTTTTTAAAATATTTTTGCCGTTGCTAATTTTATTAAATTTTGCATCAATAAATTACAAACGTAAACAGCGTGAAGGAATCTATTAAATCCTAACCGTCAATCAATTAATTGACTGTGGATATATAATTTAAGAACATAAATTCAATAGGTATTTATTAATACATTTTGATGACATCAAGGTTACGTTATGAATTAGAACAAAAAACACTGATAGGTATCTACCCATATCAAAGAGCAGCTTTTTCAAGCTTACGCATCCTATAAATTTTTTAATACTCGTACAATCATACAATGATATCATCCTTATTTTAAATTAGGTAAACCAAAAAATGTCTTACTAATGCCTAGAATTAAATGTTAGTAAAAACTTTTGAGTAAGTGTAATATAGTAATAGTGTAGTGTAGTATTAGTGCTACTGAAAAAGAAAACAAGAACGAAGTGTCTCCTATAGTAAGAAAGACTAAGATAAGTCATTGGACCTGTTCTTAAATAAAACTTAATTTATGAGTTTAGTTTAAAATTAAGTTGCTTATTAGCCTTAAGGTTAGATTGTAACGACAATCAAGTACTTCCATAGTGATGTACTTTATAATAGAAAAAAAAGTAAAAAAGCTTTGGATAAACGCATTAGAATCGTCTTCAATAACTTTAGTGGTTCTAAAGCATTAAATATTAAATTATAACCACATTAATTGCATTTCATATTTTCTAGACATTACAAGATATGAGTAATTTTATATATTCCCATAACATGATAATAATCTTCTTGTAAGCCGTGTGGTATCTGGCTGAGTAGAATAGACCACTTCGTACCGAGGTATCGTAAATGACGACTAAGGTAAGTTGACCTGCCGTGCCGTATCCGTCTGAGTAGAATAGACCAACCTCATTTCTTACCGAAATGTCGTTAAAGGCCGATAAGGTAAGTTGACCCGCCGTGTGGTATCCGGCTGAGCAGAAAAGACCACACTATTTTTTACCGGGGTTTCGTAAAGAGCGACTGCGGTAAGTTGGCCCGCCGTGTTGTATTCGGCTTAGCAGAATAGACCACACTCTTTTTTACCGGGGTGTCGTTAAGGGCGAGTAAGGTAAGTTGACCCGTAATAAATTCAACAAATTATATTATGGTAGTTATACATCGGTTTAAAAATTTACTATAAGTCTTAGAATATGTGAACATAACAAATATTAGTATTGGTGCTTGCAGCTTTAAAGAAGGAGTAGGAATTTTATAATAATGCAAAAACACGATCAACCTGTTCCGAGTTGGATACACACCAACGGACAGGACAATGACTCTCATCATGTAGACTCTAGGTTATAAAAACTAGATTTAATGCTTTCAAAATTAAACATAACGCTTGTTGCGAGTTAATAACGTACAAACCCGAAGGAAGTTAAAACATACTTAGCATTTTAATTTAGAGTTATTTATTATTATTTTATATTATTATTTATAAAGATTTAGATTTGTTTTGGACTTCTGCACCCTCCGCTCGTAAAATTTTAATTTCTTATATTATTTTAAAAAATATAATGTAAAATTTTATTACGTATAAATATTACTAATTCCGTATCCATGCTACCATCTATATATTTATCTTCTATCTATTTTATTTCTTCTAATAGTAATAGCTGTAATTTTTCCTTATAAAATAAAACGTTAATTACTTACAAATTTAAAAAACAATTTCATTCTTTGAATTTGTTCACTATAAATGCCGGTAATTTGTTGAGCTGCTTTAAAACTTTAAAATATGGTTAAAAGCTTTATAATAGAAAGCGAAAAATAAAAATGGCAATAAAATCTTAATATTTAAATAGACTTCAGTTTTCAACCATCATTAGTGGTTTAGTTGGACTGTGATTTGATCACGTAGGTAGAGAACTAAGCTTCCGCATGAAGACCACAATCACCAGCAAAGTTTCAGAACTATACCTATACCTATAACTCATTTAGAATTCATAATATTCTCCCTGCTTTTATCCCACTCTAAGTGGGATCGGCACAATGACAACATGTTATAAACATGTTGTATCATGATTTGGCTACGTATTTTACGAACGGCCTTCTGTTTGACGATAACCTTAGTCGTATTTTACGACACCTCGATAAGAAAGAGGGTTGTCTTTTCTACTCAACCGAGTATCACACGGTGAATCAACTTACCTTAATCGCCTTTTACGATACCTCGGAAAGAAAAAGGGTGGTCTATTCCAATCAGCCGGATATCACACGGCGGGTCAATATCTCATCAAATTATAAAATAATAATTTTTAAATACTATCACATAAAAGTAATAAGTTAGTCCCCTAAAGCGCTCGAAGGCTTCTTCATAGTGTTGAAGGAAAAAATATGACACTAATTAATTTTGGATAGGTACATGGTCTGCGATTTTGTTGTAGTAATTATAAAGTTCTGATGATGATGATGATTCAGTTACGAAACAAAAATGCCATGAATATCTTTTTGAATAAATGTACTGCTGAAGTGTAGTAGTGTTCATGTGCGCAAATACCTTGCATGCATATGGTTTTTGCATGAAAGTATATATTGGTATATATTTTAAATCGTAAATTATGGAGTATATTTATAGATTACAGCAATTTCTTTATCTTAGACTCACAAGGACTGTTTCTAATGAAAAAGATATATCGGTGTAGGTTTTTGTATTTTTTTCACGTGTGGCTTTGTGGTTGTAATAACGTAATTACCGAGTCATTTGCTACATTTGCCATTCTCACAATATCACTACTAACCCGTTCCCATGACATAATAGAATTCATTATTATTCTTGAATGCATTCATTATAGACCGGACATTGGCTAGCTTTAAACTAACATGATTTTATAAAATCCAGTAACTAATAGCTATATATGTATACTAATATATAAACCTGAATAGTTTGTTTGTTTATTTGATTTTTTTAACGCGCTAATCTCAGGAACTACTGGACCGATTTGAACAATTCTTTCAGTGTAAGATAGACCATTTATTGAGTAAGGCTATAAGCTAACTAAATATATAATATCACGCTAAGATGAACAGAAAAGGATCAGCAATAAAAAATATTACGAAAATGGAAAAATTTAAAGCTTTGTTTGTTTGGGCTAAGTAAACGGTAAAAGTCATTCAAAAATTGTGTTTTATAAAATTCTTCCCCTCTAAAAGTTCTAAATAAAAGTCCGCAACAGCATATATCTAGCTTTTAATGTTAACCCATTTTTATGGTTATCAAGATACTATATTTTCGGTTTTCATCTCTCCACGTGGGCGAAGCCGCTGGCGATTGCTAGTCATCTATAAAAGTAACAATCAGCAGATAAAACCTTCGGAACTTTAAATAAGTCAGCCACGGAATCAAATGCGGCTGGACAATGTTTGAAAAGGCTACATCCTAGAGTCGTGGATATTGCAAATAATGACTAATGGATCCAAAACCCCTTGCTAAACATAAGTCTCGAAAGAATCATTTATACTTCAGACGTAAAAGAACTAAAATCACTGACAACTCATCGTATACCAAAAATACTCGAAGTCAGCGATAGCGAAGCACATAATGCAAAAACTGATAGAGGTTACAGTTTTAGGGATTTCTAATACTTCGGTCACTACTGTTTAGTGCTAGGCTATTCGTATTTTAAAAACAAACTTCCAAAGCAACATTTATTGTTAGTTCATAAAATCCGAAATACTGGCATGTAGCTTTTTTTAATGTTAAGCCTACATGTGTCCTTGTAACGTCGTTTAGATTTCTTGAAATACGACATCGATTAAAACTAAAAGCTTACCGCTTAACTAACTTATTGTTGCTTGTTAGTAGAACAGGTTACACATTTCTAATTTCTTTGAGAGATTTACTCGGATTAGCTCCATTTCCCACTGGCATAGTAACTCTGTCACTTCCTAATATGTCTTGCTTTGGAATAATCTCTCTAATAACATTAACTATTCTAGTATAACTGGTAATTTATTGGCCATAATGTGTTGTAATTTTTGTATTTCATTGTTAAGCCTTATATGTTTTATTTAAAATTATTATTAACACAATAATTATACAAAAAATGCAGTTTTTTATATGATGATTTTTAAACAAAAAAATATATAATTTTATTTTTTTTTAATATTTTAGTGCTGTTTTATTTGTGTATATTTCAACTAAAAATTTGTTCTAAGAGTGCGTACATTACAAACTGTGCATATCTCATTTGCTTAGAGAAGTAAGCACATTATTATATGTTAATTAGGAACGAGATTCAAGGTCACATCGTAGTTCGCTAACTTAACGGTTTGAAATAACTTTACAATCACTTGAAATAACTTTAGATGTTTGACATTAAACGTTGGAGCAAATATTTACCCAAAATTACCGGTTATGTCAACAAAGATGTATTATTTATTTATTCGATGCTAATTTCAAAATTTTTAATGAATCTCCATTAATTCAGTACGACTAATATTTATAAATTATACGAGTAGTAAACTAGGGCCCGCCTAAAATATGTCTATCGAAAAAAAGACAAAGCAAATGAAAAGGATAATGCATATCTGGCCCTCTTTTAAAATTTGTAATTTTAAAATTTGTATTTTTTTTGTAATTTGCCGTGAAAATTTGAAGGTTGCCTAGCAAGTTGAATGCGACCGACATCCTGGTGTCCGATTTAGCTGAAATTTTATAAACTGGTCCAGTCCCGATGATAATGCATGTTTATAATGAGCATGACTTGATGCTGTTGCTAGGATTGGCTCCAGACGAAGGAACTCCTCATCAGTTAACAGTAGGGAAATAAAATTTTATAAATGCTTTTTTTACTTGACTTTTTTATTTGTGATTAGAGAAAGATAGGAAAGGCTCTCTCATCTTTCCTTTATGTCTAATAAACTCTATGCTTATCATAGTACATAGAATTGTGACAATAAACTAATAGTATAATGTTACTATCTGTTTATTGCAATTTGCGAATCTGGGTCGCAACTAACAATCAATTGGTGAATGATGTTGTGTACAATATTACCTTATAGGAACAGCACAGTGAAATATAGACTTTAATGTATTGATTCTGAGGTGTAGATAAATGCTATACGTTGCAAGATGTGCAGGAATACAGTTAACGTTTCGACTAGCAAAAAGTCAACCTCGCGGCACTGGACCGTTAGACGAAAGTCGTCCGCACCGATGCTGTATCCCAAACGCTACCGGAAATAAGTAGCAAGCGAAAGTAACTCATATTAAGGTTGTTGAAGAATTATATACGTCTGCGCCAATTCATGAAACACTACCTGTGGCATGCTGTATACATGTAAGAAATGTGATAGGAAGCCGATATGTTAAAATCTTGAAATGTTCATCTCAAATGGAACGCAATGAACGGTCATTGCACTAATGTATGGTGAAAGTATTTTTAACTCACGAATATAGTAGTCAGTGTAATTGGTGAATCGATATTTTCAAATTAAATCGATTATCGGAAACGTAAATTAACTACTTGAACGATCAATCATTTAATAATCGATTATATAATCTGTAATTGTTACTTTCACAAAGATCTTTGCCGTAATCGTATACTGCACTTGTTTTTAAATTTTAAATTAATTTATTTCTTACTGCCGTGTGGTATCCGGCTGAGTATAATAGACCACCCTCATTTCTTAACGAGGTGTCGTAAACGGCGATTAAGGTTAATTGACATCAGGCAGACAGCCAGTCGTAAATTACCTAGCCAAATCATTTAACATGTTTCAAACATGTTGTGCCGACCGTACTTAATGTGGAATAAGGGCAGAAGAAGGGCAGATGAACTGCGCACCATAAGAATGAAATCTATGTTGATAACAAAGCGATAAAATTGAAATGGTGATAGCTTAAGGCCTGACGATACTACTATGTTACTTAGCAATGAATACTTACTTACTCGTACATCTTGATACTTTCCAGAAAGTACCATATAGTATATATAGAGAGTTAGTATACTAGAGATAGCCATAGGCAGGCCTGTAAGAGCGTCTGTTGCAAAAAATAATATGAGAGTGAAAATGAAGCTGATGTACTTATGTTCATCACACATAATAAGGAGAAATTTTCTCAAAATTTACTGAACGGATTTTTGTACTGTTTTCCTAAAAAATACGTATTTTACGACACCTCGGGAAGAAAAAAGGGGGTCTATTCTACTAAACCGGATACCACACGGTAGGTAGCTTACTTTAGTTACCTTTTTACGACACCTCGGAAAGAAATGAGGTTAGTCTATTCTATTCAGCCGGATACCACACGGTGGGTCGACTTACCTTAGTCGCCTTTTACGATACCTCGGTAAGAAATGAGCATGGTCTATTCTACTCAGCTGGATACCACACGTAAGGTCAGCTTCCGTTAGTTGCCTTTTACGACACCTCGGTAAGAAATGAGGGTCGCCTATACTCGGCTTGATGATCGTCTATACTACACAGCCACACGCCTTTAAAAGCTGTCTGTCTGTATGTTATCGATTTTCTCAAAATCTACTGGACCGCTTTTTGAACGGTTTCTACTAATAGATTGTGAAGTGCAATTCTTGGGGAAGGTTTGGGTTAATACTACATTACGATTTTACATAAAGCGTGTGAAGAGTCGCGTGGATATAAAAAACTCGCCTGCTGGGAGATTTAGTGGCGTGCGCCACGTAAACCAGCAGGGATACACTAAAGTAATGTACTAGAGACTTGTAGATCTACAAAAATACTACAAAAAGTTTACGATAACATGTCTCTATCTCTTATGGTTAACTCATAACTGCTTTTGTGTGTTTTGTGACACTGATTTCTAAGCGGGCGGCAAGCACAGCTAGTAATAAATTAATGAATAAAATAAAATTATAGTTTATATATCGTGTTCTAAAATAGAATATAAGATTTTCTGTTATCCTTCTGGAAATAGGATAAAGCATTTACATTGACAAATTCAAATTCAAAAATTTTTATTCAAAAAAACTTGTAAACAAGTGTTCCTACCAAGAAGCCAGCAAGAAACTCGGCGGTTGCTCTTTCCAACATAATACTTATAACTAGTTACATTAGGTCATTACTATCTTAAACAGGGTGGGTCAGTAGACACAAGGGTATTTTCCAAAACTAAAGTTGACGCGTATGAAATCGCAACTACCGCGCGTTATCAAATTCTGAACAACAAATCGAGACCGAAATAAGCCTTTTGGCTCATTATTTCCAATAAGAAGTTGAACGACCGAGCGAAACAAGAATAGCGGTTCAAACAAGAACTGATTTGGCCTATCTGATATCTAGTAGCAAATTTACGAGCCACGATGTATGTGCATGTCAGTCTGACCTCCCGGCGAATCTATCGGCAGTAGCTTATTTTACATGTCACGTTTTGTTTGTTAACTGTTCAATTATATAATATTAAATAACCGTGATAAATGCTAAATATTAGCAATCTACAATTATCAATCAAGTTGTTTTTTTTTTATTTAATATTTCGTTTTCGCCGAAACAAGGACATCGAGAGCGTTTATAAAATACGGTAGCGAAATAGTTCTCTCCGGAAATCCTTGTTTATAAGAATATCAATATATGGCAAGTCCTTTCTTGAATACTGCGGGTCGCGTGGTTAATTCCCAAGTACATACATTGCCTATAAACAATTTGTTGGTTCATTCTATTGGTTAGTTAAGTTTAGGTGTATGTTTCTACAAGTTGCCTGTCACCCATAACACAAATGCTAACTTACTTTCCATTGGGACAGACGACCGTGTGTTCCAGTTATTTATTTATTCACTTTCACATCAATAATTAAATAAGATACCTTAATAGGGTATAACACTTTAACAAATTAAATTAAGAAGGTCAATTAACCGCCATTAATTACACTATAAAAAATAGAAAATACTGACTTCAGTTAATAGACAAGTGATATTTTTTTAATGAGTGAAAATATTTTGAAAAAAGTTACCATTAGCTGAATAACGATGCCAGTACTATTACGAACACTTGACTGCGTTTTTTTTAAATTAGTAGTCTATGGCTTCTATCATAAACAACGTTTGCCCAAAGCCTATAGTATCCTATATAGTGTATTATCTATGGCCTATAGGTAATATAAAAAAATAGGCAAGCGTGCTACCGCTGCATGTTTTATGCAAATTGCAACCCAATGAGTTCCGCGTGATTCCACAAACATATTCACCTCGTACGAGTTGGAGATTTATCGCGATCGCAAAAGTAACGCAATAGCAATAAACCTACTGTTTACAAAATACTATACTATTGTTTAAATTTAGACGTCAAAGATTATTCAAATGTCAATTATAAAATAGGTCACGCGATAAGAACTGGTAATAATCGCACAAAAACTGCGTCTATAAACTGACCTTGACACACTCGATATAGTAATTTGTATAATCACGTATGCACTCATGAGAGTATAGGGTTATAATAGACATAGGCAGACTTGTAATGAGTTAAAATAAATAATGAGAGGGAAGATTAAATTCATATTCCATTCCTTATCTATGACTTATCAAATAATCAAACATGTGCAAAGAAAAATGGCGCGTTCTTAATTTAAAAAATACTTAGAATACGTTTATAAAAATACGTACACCTTCAAAATGACGTTTGGTTATACGTACACGCAAAAAATATGGTACATTTTGGACTAGTTTCCCCACCCTTGTATAATAACTCTATGTCGCTATATCCATCCACAAAACTAAGAACAGTACATAAACTGCAATTGCTAATAAGTAAATTGTACGAGAATTCTGTATTGCTTACTTTGACTTAAACTTTAACATAAATTTCGTCTGAAGTGACAATACATTTACATAAATGCATAAATTTATCTTATATCCGAAACTGCTAAGGCTTTCTCTATAAGACTTCTTGTCATCCAATTTATGCAGGCTAGTTTTGCAAAGAAAACTTAAAAGTGCCTATCCCGAATATGACCAATTATATCCAGAGTTATTATAATAGACTAGAGGAGCAAGCTTTTAATTTGTCCAACGAAATAAAAGACCATTCATACATCTTTGTATGTGTGATGAGACAAAGATAAATATTGGTCTCTCATCCTCTTTATGGCTCCCTTATGTGTAATAACTCTATAAACATAGATTAGAAGTAGAACTACAATTAAAACATTTTTATGTTAGACCGTAATGCATTAAATTAGGGGTTTCTCCACTGGATAACTAGACTACAGAAGAATACGAAAATCTCTTTCATTTACGATTTGAGAACTATATTGGAAATCTTCCTCCTGCCCTTATCCCACTGTAAGTGGGGTCAGCACAAATGTTATAAACATAATGTCACATGATTTAACTTATTATCTTACGACCGGACGCCTGCCCGATTACTTGCCTTAGTAGTATTCTACGACACCTCGGTAAGAAAGAGATTGGTCTACTCTACTGAACCAAATACCATACGGTGGGTCAACTTACTTTAGTCGCCTTTTACGACACCTCGGTAAGGAATGAAGTTGATCTATTCTACTCAGCCAGCGGATACCACACGGCGATCTATTTGAAACTATAGTATAAACATTAAAAAATACGAGAATGATAACTCTATGTTTATATTGGTTAAAAACCTTACACCTTTTTGTAAGTGTATTATGCAAAAATAAATGAATTTGAATTTTAAAAAGTTCGCGATATGAGTAGGTATGTAAAATTATTTAAATTCTTCATATTTTACAGAGGGACGCCCCAAATGGCAGTATCTACCTGAAGTACCAGGGTACATACCAGTTTACATCCGCAACGGTGATACGCCACTCGAAGAAATCAACCCTGACTTAGCCGAGGCATTCCACGTGTTCGCATCAGGACGTAGTGTTGGGAAACAAGTTGAGGCCGTACCTGACATTCCAGAACAGGCCGACCAACCTCGACCTGATATTCCAGAACCTTCCGATTCTGTCAACAAACATTCCTACGAAAAGAAAGGACTAGAGAAAAAGAAGAAAGCGAGCTTCGATATTTTGAAGCCGGTGGAGCGTAGATAAGATTCTAGTACTTAATTTATTTAAATATTAATTAACTAAGTGAGATTAATGTTTGCTATAACCACACTGGGATTTTTACCATACTCTCTTTTAAAATACTATATTTATTTAGTAGATTTATAAATGAAATATTAATACCATTTCAAAGGGTTTAATATTTCATCACATAAAATAAGACCTCATATTCATATCATATTTCCAAGACCTATTTTTAAGACCTCAACCAAGGTGACATAATTGATTTTAATAATCAAATTACTCTAAATAGACTAGACTTGTCCATTACAATATATTTATGAGCTGGAAAGAACTTGTTGCAGTTATTTGGCAATTTTTTTTAAATGACGTTTTAATATCGCAGCAGGTGTGTAGTGTTCATGAACTAATGTTGTATGAATGTAGCACAGGCTCAAACACGCACTAACAAGTAACAACACGTCACTTCACGACCACTCTCACCAAGGGCTCTCGTGTCACTGTCTTGGTGCATCATGAGACTAGTGTGAGTTAGTGTGACTATGTTCATGTATGTGTTACATATATGTGTCTTGTATATAAATGTACAAAGTACGTTACACACGTCAATCCGCATGCACTACAAGGTGTAATATATATCTTAATTTTTAGATATTATAGTAGGTTGGTAGCCATATTGGCAACATTTCTAGTTGCATTGTTTATTTAATCTCAATTTATTGTAAGCACAAAAATAATACTTTAAAGCATTCAGCACACATTTACATATTGAACTGCATAATAATGTTGATATTTCGACGAAAAAAGCCCAGTGTGGACATAGCCTCGCAGCCATGTCGTATGTAGGTTCATCAAACCTTAAGCTTGCCAATTAGCATGTAGGTACCTACTGTTATTTATTTTTAATAGCGTATTTTATAATAAACTCTACTACGCATTAATGTATACTCATTCGTGATTATAAATACAAATTATTTTGTCTGCGTTTTATTTTATCTCTTGGAAAACCGTAAACATTGTAGTAATATAGATAGCATTTAAAAATAACATGCGATAACAAAATTCGAAATCTAAATATTGTGGAATATACTGACAAATTCATTCATACGCAACAATTTTTTGTTTGATACTAATCTTAGTTCAGTAGTAAAAATTTACATGAAATATATGTCGATACTTCAGTCTTTGTGGCATCCGGCTGAGTAGAATAGACCACCCTCTTTCTTACCGGGGTGTCGTAAATTATTTAATATAATTTAAAATAAATAATGTATAACGTAAATTATACAATTGAACATTACGAAATTACTTAGAAATAAGTCATTTAAATTAGTTTATGACCAAATAATTCACTAAAGAATAATAAAAATACGACGGCAACGAAAAAATTTAAAAAAAAATTGTTATTTTGAAGTACAAAAAGTTGAAAGGTAACTTCATTACCCTAAAATAAAGGAAAGAAATAAGCAAAACTTTCTATAAAATAGATTTATTTACAAAGCTTATACTTATATTACACTATAGAATGTTTAACAAAAAGATTTCGTGGATTGAATGTAGGTCTATAAAGACAAAACATATGCTGTATATTATGTAATGAATAAATTATATACAGCGTTTAAACAAAAAAGGTGAGTTTTGAGATAAACAAAAATTGAGTTATCCCAAATTTTTTAGGGACATTGTATGACCATTTTGACAGTTGGGAAAAGAAATTTATAGAATTAGGCGTTACTTTGCGGAGATCGATAATACGAAAAGTAATAATAAAATTATTTTGCTATAATCCGCGATGAAGTAAAATAGAAAATATATATAATGCTAAATGTAGAGTGGACAATCCGTTTTCATACCTGATACATGCAGGATTCATAAAAATACATGTACAAATCTCGACCACCGCCGCAAAACAGAGCAAATGGCTTTGCGAATTTGTCGTGGAGTCTATCTCCTGAAGATGCTTCGTCGCGTTGAATTGTTGGGGGGCGAAATTATAGATATCACTTTCGCTTAACCTCCTGCACTTATCACACTCTAAGTGGGGTCGGCACAACATATTACAAACATGTTGTCATATGATTTAGCAACGTATTTTACGACCGGCCGCCTGCCTGACGTCAACTTACTCAGTCGTATATTGCGACACCTCGGTAAGAAAGAGGGTGTTACTATTCTATTCAGCCGGATACCACACGGCGTATATCACTTTCGCTTAACAAAACTTTCAAATTGTCCACTTACATTTAGCATTATATATATTTTCTATTTTACTTCTTCGCGGATTATAGCAAAATAATTTTATTATTACTTTTGTTTCAAATTATCCTCAGGTGACGCCTAATATTATTTTAACAGTTGAACAAAATAATAATACCGCACCACACTATATCAAACTAATTACGATCTCCGCATCGTTAACATAACATTTATTTCCCATATAATTGTCCTGAGATTTGTAATCACTTCTTTAAGTTGTTTGTTTTTTAGCACTACCTGAAAAAATAATATATTAATTATATCACCAAGTTATCCTACACAATGTATAATAAAGCTAAAAAGTAAAAATCTGGACAAAGGCGTTTTTTTCTCTGTGTAAAGAAGAGTTAGCACTTATATTTAATATTTAAATGAGTTTATTCCGAATCTTGGAAACAAAGTTCAGCATGTAGGGGGTGGTTTTGTGGGTGAAAACCCGATCTAGATCAAATTTTTTGAAATTTACGTTGAATACAATCACAATTTTTCGCTGTCAAACGTAAAGTCATGGTAGTTCATTTGGGGAACGGAACTCCATAGTACAGAAATTACAATAAAATTACTTTGCTGTAATCCGCGTTTGTTAAGACAATACATGCAATGCTAAGTGTATGAAGCAGGCAACAATCACCAAGTCGACCCACCGTGTGGTATCCGGCTGAGGAGAATAGACCATACTCATTTCTTACCGAGGACTCTTTCAGACAGTCGGCTGGTCGTAAAATACGTATCCAAATCATATGACAACATGTTTATATTATGTTGTGCAGACCCCACTTAGAGTGGGAAAGGGCAGGATGATGATATCTCTTAAGGTTAACTCACAATAACTACTTTTATGTTCAAAATTACAATTCGGGAAAAAATTGTGACACTAATTTCCACGCGGGCGAAGCGAAGCATTACTAGTCAAACAAATCATCCTCCTGCCCTTATCCCACTCTAAGTGGGGTTGGCACAACATATTATAAACATACTGTCACATGATTTTACTGCGTTTTTACGACTAGCCGCCTGACGTCAACTTACATAACTCGTATTTTACGACACCTCGGTAAGAAAGAGGGTGGTCTATTCTACTAAAACGGATACCACACGATGGGTCAACTTACCTTAGTCGCCTTTTACGACACCTCGGTATGAAAAGAGGTTGGTAACATATAGCATTATATATTTTTTCTATTTACTTAAATCGCGGATTATAGCAAAATAATTTCATTATTACTTTAGTCGGTCGAAACTATTCTCAACTAAACTTGAAGTCAAGCAGGCGGCCGATCGTAGAATACTTCATCTACCTGGCCTTATCCCACTCTAAGTGGGATCGGCACAACATGTTTTAAACACGTTGTTACAACCAGCCGCTTGCCTGACATCAACTTACCTTAGACGTATTTTACGACACCTCGGTAAGAAATGAGGGCAGTACTATTCTATTCAGCCGGATACCACACGGCGGAATACTTGCCACATATAAATACAACATAGTAACTTCTATTGGGTTGCAATTACAAATAAAAAGAAAAATTAATACCTGTTCAGTTAACTCCCTATTTTCTTCTAGCGCCAGTCTATATGACTCAGTGTTCCGCCTCTCGTCTAGAGCCTTATTATCCGCTTCGTCTTTGATAGGGATCAGGCTTTCCATGTGAGTATACTCCATTCCCTACACCAAAAGATAAATTCTTTTAATGGAAAATAAGGCCAGTTAAAAGCGATAATAAATGTAAGCAAAAATTCTTATTAACATTTGTTGCAACGTGTTATAAAACTGATATCATAATCTCAAATAGATCTACGATAGCACAGCGGTGAGACCGTACAACTTTTTCATGGGAGTCACGAATTTAAACCCTGGGCAGGTCAATGAGTTTTTCTATTTAAACTTATGTGTCTAATTGATAATTGCAATTTAACACATGCTTTGAGATGAAGGAATAAATCGTTGCATAATAAATAAATAAACAAATAAATGCAGGTTTCCTTACAATTTATTCTAGAGATCTAAAGATTTCTGGGGTTATGTGCAACCTACCAATCCGCATGGAGTAGCATGGTGCGCCTTAGTTGGACATCTTCTCTCCAAAAATGGAGAGAGGAGGCCTATACCCAGCAATGGGATAGTAACAGGCCGTTATTTTAGTTTTTACTTTAGGATATTAAATTAACTTAATAACATCGTCGCCGTCAATGTGACATTTGTACGTGTTTTGGGCTATCTCGAATATTCTGGGCTAACGAATGCACGGTTGCATCAACTGACCCTTTATTCGATATTATTATATATACTTATCTTTATCTAATTTATACTAATATATAAAGCTGAATAGTTTGTTTGTTTGATCGCGCTAATCTCAGAAACTACTGAACCGATTTGAAAAATTTTTTGAGTGTAAGATAGTAACATTTATCGAGATAGGCTATAGACCAGGGCTTCTTAAACTGTGGGTTGCGACCCCCAGGGGGGTCTGACTACTGAAAGCAAAAGGCGTCGCAAAGATCTGATACTTTTCAATCATTATTGATACAACTACATGGCTGCAGCTGTCCTTTAAAGAACTTTTCCAACAAAGATTTATTGATATTTCTCCTCCTAAGTTCCTTCATTACCCCTTTTTATTAAATTTAATTAAATAGATTTTATTAAATTTATGATTATATATTTCATTATATGGAGGAGGGGGTCGTTTTTAAATTTCCTAAGCTTGAAGGGGGTCGCAATATAAAATAGTTTAAGAAGCCCTGCTATAGACTATACAACATCATGCTAAGGAGCAGTAATAATTTTATTTGCGGAAACGGCAAAATTTAAAGATTTCCTTGCTGGCGAAGCTGCTGAGACATAAAAAATAATGAGTCACACATAAAAAAGAGACACAGAGAGCCTCTAGAGAATTGTTCGCTCTTTGTTGTCTATGGACTAATTTTAAACTGGTTCCCACACTATTATAATACTAGTATAATAACTCTATAAATATATATTCCCTCATCCTTTTTATTAGTTTTTAATACACACCTGACAAGTTTCGTTGCACTTCTCGTATATAAGGCGTAGTCGTTTAAACAACAGACGTATCGTCCTTAGTTGTTCCTGCATTTTAGCCTTTTTATCGTTACTCGCGTTTTCTCCGTGCTGGGTACCGTTTGGCGGCTGTATGGCTTTCAACGTTTGGAATACATCCTGCGTCCTACTCACTATATCTTGTACAGTTTCTTGGCCAAATCTGGAATCAAATACATCTGATTTAAATTAACATAATTTATAGAACTAGGGGTTACTATGCCGAGATCCATAATACAAAAGTAATAATAAAATTATTTTGCTATAATCCTTGAAGAAGTAAAATAGAAAATATATATAATGCTAAATGTAAGTGGACAATCGGTTATCATACCTGATACATGCAGGATTCTTAAAAACACATGCACAAACCTCTACCTCCGCCACCACCAAAATCGCAAAGCTTTGCGATTTTGGTCGTGGAGTCTATCTCCTGATGACAAATTATTTTTTTATTAGCTACAACAAACAAAACGCTTATTAGTTAAAATTTCATACAAAGCGGTCAACTACTAATGCATGGTTGGTACTAGTGCATTATTAGTGCCTTTACCTTTAATGTATTTTTAGTGCTAGTTAACAAAACCCTGCGGTAGTTTATTAATTAAACGAGGGACGTCTCTGTATACCTTAAATCAGGGTAAAGAAAAATCCGTTTTTCCATTGGGAACAAGATAAAAAGACACTGCAGATAATTCAGAGTATTTTTGCGCCTAGTTTAAAATCCTTTGATTGTTTTGTTTGAAATACTTCAAACATTTATCATTATCATCATCCTCCTGCCCTTATCCCACTCTAAGTGTGGTCGTCACAACATGTTATAAACATGCTGGCACATGATTTGGCTGCGTTTTTACGACCGGCCGCCTGCCCGACGTCAACTTACCTTAGTCGTATTTCACGAAACCTCGGTTAGAGGGTGGTCTATTTTACTAAACCGGATACCACACAGTGGATCAACTTACCTTAGTCGCCTCTTACGAAACCTCAGTAAGGATTGAGGGTGATACTATTCTATTCAGCCGAATACCACACGACGTTCTTCATATATTTATCATTATGTTACAACTAGATATGATAAAAACGTACTTGCATAATGATGCTGTATTGAACTCCTTGTTTTGTGGCGGGTGCGACACGGGCGCTGCGGGCGGAGCTGCGGCTACGGCTTGTACTGCGCCCGCAGCCTGCATTACACCTGAAATGGAAAACAGTAAGAATTATATCAAAATGTAGTGTAAACGGATATTACATGCTGCTATTGTGCGTGTTACCAGTGTAGCTGATAGCGAGCTCGCCCCTCTCCCTGTCTCCGAACGTCCTACGAAAACAACCGAGTGCCCGGCGTGGTTAGCAATAACAAATTGAAAGGGATTGGACAGTGTTACCACTGTGTATAGTATTGCTTTAGTAGTTTTTAGTTTGCGTTTCCGATCAACTAAAAGAGGCGGGAAACATTTCTGACAGGTGACGTTCTGGGCGTGGTATAACTCACTTTTCGTTTGACCGTGCAAGGAGTAACAATAAATTCGTTGTAAGCAGTGATTATTCTTAAATATCGTCTATTATTTCCGACAACCTATCAAATTGGAAAGTGATGGCAACGGAATAACAAGCCATCTCGTGTAATGTGACATTTGCTTTGGGATATGGTATTAATTACCAATGCGGTAATACATTTTGAATAGTTCAGGGTTTAATTTATTATAACTTCTGGACCTTCTTCAGTAGTCAATATATAGCACTTGAAAAAGCATGAAAGAAAACTACTGTTAAGAAACCTCCATCATATCTAGGAGCTGACCTCCTGACTTGTATTGACAAGCATCCCAAGTTTAAGTAATAATAGTAATAGAAGATTATGCTTCAGGGATAACTAAGCACAAATCTCTATATTTTATACAGAAAAATCCAAGAGTGTAAAAGTAGACACGATTAAAGTTAATATTCATTAAAGACATATAATGAGCATGCAAGGAAAGCTCTTAATTATGTTTTAATACTATTTTTATTGCTGCTCCTCTCCTATTCATCTTAGCGTGTTAAATCCTAATAGCCTTCCTCAATAAATGGACTATCTTACCCTGAAAGAAAATTTCAAATTGGTCTAGTAGTTCCTGAGATTAGCACGTTCAAACAAACAAACTCTTCAGCTTTATATATTAGTATAGATATGACATCACCTAAGTAAGCAAAGCATACATTTTTCAATAAAATACCAATAATAAAATTATACGTATAGGTACCTTGCTGCTGCACTGATTGCGGAACTAGACCTCCTGGTCCACTGCCTACACCAACACCCATTCCCTGAATAATACATTAAAACAAATTAAGGATAATAATAATAACTAAGTAAGGAAAGGGCACTAGTAATTGACGATGTACAAGTAGTTGACTGTTTTGATATTTTAAATAATAATAAGCATTTTGTTTGTTTGATATGCCGTGTGGTATCCGGCTGCATAGAATAGTACGACCCTCATTTCTTACCGAGGTGTCGTATCTGGCTGAGTAGAATAGACCACTCTCTTTCTTACCAAGGTGTCATAAAAGGTGACTTAGGTAAGTTGATCCATCGTGTGGTATCCAGTTTAGTAGAATAGGCCACCCTCTTTCTTACCGAGGTGTCGTAAAATCGACTGAGGTAAGTTGACATCAGGCAGGCGGCCGGTCGTAAAAACGCAGCCAAATCATGTGACAGCATGTTTATAGCATGTTGTGCCGACCTCACTTATAGTGGGATAAGGGCAGAAAGATGATGATGTTTTTTCCAACATTTTTTTAAGTACATAAATAAATAAATGACTATATGTTGTTTCTTACCTGACCACCCATACCCATGTTCCCCATTTGACCAGGCATAGCTGCCCCATATGGAGGTACCATTTGGCTACCCATTCCCACCATACCAGGATTTCCCATTGGTCCTCCCATTACGCCTGGAAATTGAAGAAATATACTTATAATGGAGAGTATAAATCAAAAGTTAAATATGTATAAGTTTGGCATCATATAGGTTATACATCTTTCTAAAAGTTTTTTGAAAATAATTTATAGAATTAGGTGTTACTTTGGAGAGATCCATAATACAAAAGTAATTACAAAATTATTTTGATATAATCCGTTATGAAGTAAAATAGAAAATATATATAATGCTAAATGCTTGGCCATTTTGGAGTAGATTCTGTCTTCTGATGTTGCGTTGGTTGCAGGAGGAAACGATTGTTGAGTTTGTGATAGTGAACATATGTATTGTGTAATGTGGTGGTGGTAGTGGAGGTTTGCACACGTGTTTTTATGAATCCTGCATGTATCAGGTATGAAAACGGATTGTCCACTCTACATTTAGCATTATATATATTATCTATTTTACTTCATTGCGCATTATAGCACAATAATTTTATTATTGCTTTAGTTTTTTGAAGACGCTAGGAGTCTGTGTTACTTTCCTGTAGTTGTTCTGAGTGCATAACAATTTCTTTTCAGTTCATATCAATTATATTTACCTGCTAATTGGGAAGGCATGGCCTGCATTTGTTGTCCCATAGGACCACCACCGAATCCCGTTCTCATTGCTCCGGCGTTACTCTGGAAGTTTCCAGGAAACTGGTGTCCTTGCCCTGCCATTCTGTGTATATTACTTGGCCAATGTGAAAAACATTAATATTTACACGGCACGAAGCCGGGTTGAGTGTTTATTAGACACAATAAAGAGAACGTACATCTACATATACTCTAGTCTATTCTGATGTCTTGTAAAAAAATTACAAAATAATAGTACTTATTTATTTAGACTTTTGTACACTTCACTTCTCCTATATGATTTACTCTGTCCCTAAAAAATATTCATAAATTTCCTAAACATCAACAAGCATACGATAATCTAGTGATGAAAACTAATCGATTTTTAAAATAATCGATTATTTTTTCATCAAAAAATCAATTTATTTAAATCGATTATTTTTGGTATCCCTTTTTCTTTTTAACTCTTTGTCTTGTTTTTAAAATAAGATATGCATTGTTGGATAAGACCAATTTAGTCAAACTACACATTTTAATCCAATTTCACAAACAGCGCATCTGATATTACTTCTTGGTAGTTTTCCACTTTTATTAGTCTTTATTGTAATTAATTATTAATATAAAAAGACAACTTTTGAAATAGTCAGAAAAAACGATTTTTTACAAATCGATTATTTTTAAAGGGATAAAATTTGACTATCTATTATTCGATTTTTCTACTCCAAGTCACATCCCTACGATAATCCGCATTTACAATTGACAGCTATCAAAATTTAGTGTATAGGGATGTACCAAAACATCGGTATTTACAAAAACCGATTCACGACGATTAAATATGATTCATGAGATGCTCGCGATACCAAAATTTTAGTGAGTTTCTTTCTCTTAACGTTTATAGACAATCATTGTTATTATATCAACCAACTTTTAAATGTACTGTAATAAATATTTATTTTACATAATTTGTACAAAATTTAATGACATTATATAGTGTAAAAACAAAACTTCTACTTTTGTTCAGAAATGGATTCTATTGTATAGTAGCTTATTAGTAGTTTGGCTTATTATATATTTTTTTGCTTATTATATTGTTTGGCTATTAACTACTAGTTTTGATATGGTTGTACGGAAGTGTGTATTTCTAGAAGTTAATTTTTTTGTAAATTGTCTTTATTATGTTTTATGACTTATATTATGAACAGTTTTTGCATCCTACAAAATAAAACCATCAAATTGGACTTTCATTTTTATTAAGGATTAGCTGACCCGCCGAAATTCGTACCACATCAACCAAATCGGTTCAGCCGTTATCAAGTTTCAACGATACTAATAAAAGTCATTTCATTTTTATATTTTTATAGACTAACATTTTAAGACCACTGGCAATCAAATGCATCTTTAAAAATGCCACCCAGCACCGTGTTCGATAGGACAACCTAATCCAATCTATAATTTTAGAAATCGTAATAAATTATGTCGCTCGGAAAAGTTTTATTGGCGCCGGACTAAGTCGATGAAGCTATGATGATATTCTCTCCCTGCCCACCGTGATTCGGGCAATAGTGGGCAATAGTGGAGGGTTCGTGGGCACCGATAGCCTTTTTCTGCGGGGACGTGATGTTGCGGAAGGAGGCGGCGGAGTGGATCCTGGCAGTCGAGTCCTTAGATCTGATCCGCCACAGGCAACTCGCCGACGTCAATCGCATGGCGCCATAATGGGGATCTCCGAGCGATCCAAACGGGGTTTATCGATGGAGCTCGGTCCTCGAGGCGGTCGATGCATCGAGTAGCGGAGATAGGTGCCATTGTTTACAGAGTCCCCGATCTGGGGGTAGCGCTCTCCGGGAAGCAGACCCGCTACTGGGAGGGATGGGGGCAATCTATACAATGGTACCATGTCCCCAAAACCAGCAGCGTAGTGGAGAACTGTCAGGTTTTAGTCAGCGAGAGTTTGATATACCTACCGCTCGTTCCCGTCGAGCGGTGACGACTCATAAGGTTTTCCTGACACTCAAAAAAATTGTGTTGTCATTAGCGATGTCAAAGGACTTTTTTAAGTCTAACAACGAAATTAAGACAAATTGCAAATAAGTAAAAATACTTTGCTTAAAAATAACAATGTGACGAGTTAAAAGTGGACAAGAAATAAAGTCTCTTTAAAAAAATTGTGTGGATTAACGTTTTTTTATCGAGCTCATAAATTAATTCGCAAGAGCTTTCTATGCTTATTTATAACTAACGACCTAGTGAAGTTAATAAGTTTCTATTAAAATTCCGATGACCTCATTGATTTAGGAAGACAATTTTACGCAGTCATTTTAAACTGGACGCTGGCCAAGTTGACGACGAAAATTCTTCCGACCTACTTGTTTCTTTACAAACATGCATTTTAAATAGAGTAAGACTATTATACTAGAACAACATTTTTATGTATAGACCGAAACGTATTAAATTATGGCATACCTATTAATTATTTTTTCTCCACTGGATAGCTAGTCAACATAAGAACACAAAAATATCTGAAAGGTTCGGTTATTACGTAATAGATCATCAATTATTACTTTCATTTACAATTTGAAAACTATATTGGAAATCATCCTTCTGTCCTTATCCCAAGTGGGGTCGGCACAACATGTTGTCACATGATTTGGCTACGACCGGCCGCCTTAACTTATCTTAGTCGTATTTTACGACACCTCCGTAAGAAAGAGGGTGGTCTATTCTACTTAACCGGATACCACACGGTGGGTCAATTTACCTTAGTAGCCTTTTGCGACACCTCGATCAGAAATGAGGGTAGTCTGTTCTACTTATCCGAATAGCACACGGCGGGTCGACTTACCTTAGTCACCTTTTACGATACCTCGGTAAGAAAAGAGGTTGGTCTATTCTATTTAGCCGGATAACCGACAGTTTTTGAGAACTATATCGGAAAATGAATGTTAAAAAATACACATTTCTTTTTGACCTAATTTAAACACTATAAATTACTTACAGCTTCATCGGAGTAACTCAGTTAAGATATTTTTAGAGTACTGAGTGATTTAAATAAATTGACCCATAAAATGTTTAATTCAATGTTTGGAAAGAACTCTTAATTCGGTTACCTTTATGGCGTGATCATAGGTTTACTAAACCACAATTTCCACGGGAACGCCCGTTTATCGGTTTTGTACCATGTCTTTTTATACCGATCTCAATAAATGATCGATAGCTTATCCTAGGTATACTGTAATGATGTTGGTTACGCCGTGTGGTATCCGGCGGAATAGAAAAGTACCACCCTCATTTCTTACCGGTGTCGTAAAAGGCGACTAAGGTAAGCCGAACCGCCGTGTGGTATCCGGCTGAGCAAAATAGACAACACTATTTATTACCGGGGTGTCGTAAAAGACGACTAGGGTAAGTTGACCCACCGTGTGGTATCCGGTTAAGTAGAATAGACCACCCTCTTTCTTACCGTGGTGTCGTAAAATACGACTAAGATAAGTTGATGGCAGCCAGGCGGCCGGTCGTTAAATACGTAGCAAAATCATGTGACATGTTTATAAGATGTTGTGCAGACCCCACTTAGAGTGGGATAAGGGTAGGAAGAAGAAGACTCTTATGGTGTTGGTTCACCTATTCTTGTGTAACTTAAATTGTTGGAAGATGGATTAACATTGAATACTACATTTTCGTGGTATCTCATGACCGTCAAATGTTGAAGTAAAGGCCTTACCAAAGATTCATCATACTAGCTTCACATCAGGGGTAAAAAGGAATTATTAGAAATAAAACAAACCAGTTTATGCCTTATAAAATTATTTTCCATTTTATATTAACCTAAATTAAGTACAGTAAAGTATAATTTAAATTATTCATAACAGTTATAAGGTATTTATTATGAATTCACATTTTATATACGTAATACATAAATACTTATATTGTGCTTATATATTACTGTAACTGAAATGCACTATCATGGACTGTATAATGACATCGTTATTTCTATACATCTCTCATTATGATATGTTTTACAATATATGAAAATATATCGATTCTTTTACTAAACTACGCATACTGGTATCGAAACGATGTAAATATCAGACCATTTTTATAAGTGATAATTAAATACGCAAATTAATGTTAATGTTTTGACTGAGCCAAGTATTTAAAACTGATTGTAATGATAAAGAGTTGCTGGGACGAAAAACTGTCAGTTAAGACTACTGTTAGACCAAAACCGACATAGCTTGCCGCTCCTGCTTTGCGTCGTTTGTGGGTTTGGGTATAAGATTCTATAATCAATTACAGCAGTTTAAAAACACTATTAATAAAAGGCTAATACAGTAAGCCTACTGTACTATTGAGGAATACTTAGATGATAAAAATGTCTGGACGTAGCTACTCTTCGACTCTGTACAAGACAGTAATATCTAATGTAACTAGCAATAATATAAGAATTATATTTGTAAAAAAGCAACCGCCCAGTTTTTTGCTGGCCCTTCTCGGTAGGAACAGCTTTCCGAACAAGCAGTAGATTTGACGATTCAAAAACACTTGTTCACAAGTTTAATTGAATAAAGAATATTTTGAATTTGAATTTGAAAAAAAATATTGATATTTAATCTTCATTTGTTACTTTCACCCGTTTTTGCCTAAAATGAGTTGTGTGGATTAAATTTTTTCTTTATAAGTAAGCACCTTCTCAGTTGATTTGTACAACGATAAGTATATTGGAGGATAAGTGTAAAGGGTCTATAATACAGACGAAGCTTAGCTAAACATTTGATATGCAATTTATTAAAAGACAAGGTGATTTAGTACTCTCTACGATCTAATTTTCGGGTAATACGATTTGGAGAATAAGGCCCGCACGTTTATATAGTGATCAATTCTTGGTTAGAAGTTTTACATCGCATTCTGCGATTAATCAACATTAGGCAAATCCCGCATATTTGGTTGCACAAGTTGATCTAGCTACAATCAATTGTATTTATACACAAATATACAACTGTGTTTGAAAACGAAGTTGAAAGTTCCCAGCACTCTTATCACCTATTTTATCTTTCACAATAATACAATAGTGTATTAGTTTTAATAATTAGCTTTATAATGGCTCAAAACTAAATACTAAAGAATACAAGCACGACGTGTAAACACTAATTTCTTCATAAATAAAATCTTCCTTCAGAAGTCCATAATCAGAGAATGAGTAAATATGTATACATGTATCCTCTCTTTACAGATATAATATTATTAGATGTACAGAATAATTTAAACGATAGCAATTTATATTAAGGCAAGATGGCCACATGTATGGCTTTACATGGTTAATGTTTTTGGTACATATTCTTATAATATTCTACTTAAAATTATAGTGTGTATATTTCGATATATTGGAGCGAACCGTGGATTCAACAGAGACACTGCCGTGACAAGAGACTCGATCCGCTCGATAAATATTCAACAATTTTTATTACTCTTCCACATAATAAATAGTTATCAACATGTAGATTTACAAATATCAACAAAATAAATTACGAATAACAGCATAGTATAATAACTAAAATTAACTTAAGCACTATGTTTCTTTATTTATATATCTACTGCCCTTAGCTTGTACTACGCCGGCCGAAGCTATTTATTTTTATACAAGGCGCATACCTTGTAATGTACAGAACCGTAATGTATTATTTTTTATGCCTATTTTCTGAAAATTATTTGCCTGATATATACTTTTGCTAAAAGCTACCGAAACTAATAGACGATAACGTTAAGTAACACGCGGAATTCCTAAAAGAATATTTGCATTGACCCGAATTTTAAAATACGGATATGCATTTTTGCGCACTACGTTAACCATCTTTTAAAATTATACAGGACACAAAAATTTATCATCATTGAAATCTATTCGATTATATACTACTTTAATCGAATTGGTAATGAAATAGCAAATTATTACGGTCTTTCCTATAAATGATTCAAAATTCTTGGAATAAATGAAATATATAATATAATTCTAGATTATTTTTTTCTCTATAGAAAGAATAATAGGACGGCCAGCGGAAGTCAAAACTTATTAATATTACATGGACTAGTAATTCTTTTATTCTACCTAGTTATAGTAAGTACCCTATACCGCTTTGGAGAACAAAGTTATTTTACGAGGGCATATATTATAATATGTATACGTGTGTTTTATATCAGTAAGTTTAAGTACATTTAATTATATTTTATACTATCATGTTTGTTTATTTATGTTAGAATATAAAATCGACTACATTCACAACCCTAATTATCGAGTAAGATCGATTGAAACATCATATATCATCATCAAGGATTAAATATTAACTTTCCTAATTTCGCGTAAAGAGTCGAGAATCTCGGAATAATAGGCTTAAATAAATTAAAATATTTGTTGTAATTAATCAATGAAATATTATTTTAACTATGGAGTGTATTTGGATACAGTTAATTGACGTGTTCATAAAATAAACTTATGCTTGCCTTTTGAAAACTTGCAAAACAATATCATTTAATCTTTAACAACCGTTATTTTTAAATTCACTAGTCAAAATTGCCTTTTTCTATCGCAAATAATAAATTTAATCTTTCGCTAGTCCTAAACATTATAAAGATTCATTATATGAAAATAAAATCTATGATATATTTAGGTACGACTCGGACTTATCCAATAAATTACGAGTTGTATAGTAGATTCTATATTCAAACAAATTGACTAAACTAAATTAATACATAAGCCCTTTATTGCTCTCCTCTAACCTTAAGCTAAACCGAGTCCATCTTAGGACGTATTGAGCAATATGGACACGTTAATACAGACCTATAAAAGCTAATATTATCATAACATAGTTAACTTTCGTCTATTAATATATTTGCCTATAATATTTACCCAAATGTATTTACCATTAAAGTGTCTACACTTTGTAATAACGCACTAAATCAGGCATCATAATCAAAGTTTACGCACCATGTTGTTTGCTAAATTTGTTGTATTTTATCGTCAATACGGAGTTCAAAAGATTGATTTACAGTTCTCCTCTTTACAATTGGCGATTACGCTTTCACGATCGTGCAGAGCTTTACTCGCTAATTATCGTCTAATATAGCTTACAACCCTTGAGTTGTTGTTTCCTCGGACACGTTTCAATAGGAATAAGATTGTATGATAATACGGATCAACTATGATCGCCGACAAAGAAGCAAGCATAGTAGTGATAGCTAATGGCTTTCAAATTTCAAGGAAGAAACAACTTTTTACTGGTGGTAATGATCATAAGCCTACTTTAGTACGCTAATACTCGATTTTCACTGTGAATTACATTATGTGGCTAACCCAGATCTTCATCATACTTAAATACAAAAATTAATTTGAAATTATTAGCAATGTAAGCTTTTACAATTTTTTTGTTGTTGTTTCAAGGTACTGTTACAAAATTGCACTTAGAACGTAAAATTGTTATTTCTAAAGGGATTCTTTGGGTTTGAAATTTTCACATTTTGAAAAAAGAATTAGTACTTGAAGAATGTCTTTATAAGAAAATACAGTTAAGATTTCCGATCCATTTTTTTTTAATATGAGTTTCAATAAGGTTGATCATACCTATAATTTAGCAATACAATTTTGTCATTGTTACTACTTACGAGTAAAACGATATAATATTTATTCTTATTAAAATACATAATATATAAAAAAGAAATAAAGGGAAGCAATTTGTCAGGAAGTATGACATATTGGAGCTGCTATATACTACTGAAATCGGAAAACAATTTTTTTCGTTAGCATACTAAACAAAATTTGACAATCCTACTTTAAAAATTGCTTAAGAGCTGCCTCAGGTTTCCGTCAAATGGAAAAACTTTAGACCACAAGCAAGCAATATTTTAGTTATTGTCATTCGACAGATATTTGTTTTAACATATATACTAATCTAGAAAAGAGTTACGAGACTCCAATATATTATAAATATATCTAGCTGTAGTTCTAAGAAATATTCATCACGTAAAAAAATAGGTTGGATATTAGGAAGTTGAAATAATCAAGGCAAGATCTTTGTTTAACATTCATATTAAGGGCTCAGAGACATTAAGGCGAACCGCAGCATAACGCTTTTCATGTTATTCCATTTTTGAAACTGACTATGGCATCCTAGTTCAAAGATTTTGTAAACTTTGCTACGTTATTGCATTTTGCGAAGCCAATCTTCCGATATACACCCCGTAATGTATAAAGCAGGATAAAATAAACATTTAACCTATTCATGTTTTACGGTTGCTTTTATCAATCTTACCTCGATGTAGATGTTTAGTTGTTATAAAGTCCATGTTTAACAGTAACGGCGTTCAAAAGCAAAAATGCCCGTAACAAGTGAATTATTAGAAAGTTTGTTAAGATCACAAGTCAAACAGTATTAGAAAAAGTACGATATGATGTATGTACTTAATTACAAGTTCGTATGAAAGTTGCACTGATTCTGAATTTATATAAACAATATTTTCAATAATGCCCAAGATTTTCAGTTTTAATATGTTAATGACATAATTCTCTGCGTTTTCTATGCGCTCGCCCCAATGTCCGTCAAATTACCTATATTTTATAACTTACGTAGTAAAATCATATTAAAATTATACATTTGGTAATCATTTGCCTCTATCCACGATATATTTTATTTTATAAATAAGATGAAGAGTTTGGCAATGTCCAGCCTTATTAGAGAATAATAAGGTCATGACAATGTCTAACAATAGCCATAATTGTAGTAAGTATATGTAATTATATCGTGTGGGGTGATGCCATTCAGACAGATTTGACGCGAGGTCGTACTAGAACTCAAATTTTTGCCATGAGTTTTCGAAGACACATTTATGTGCAGAAGTGTTAGAATGGCCACCATGCGCATTTGTAGACCACCTACAAAGAGACTATTCTTAACGAATAGCCTAATTTAAAATATTCGCCTAGAAGAAGTGACAGTAGAAAGGATCATTAAAGTATATAAATAGTGTCAGGCTGAATTTATACATAGATAATTTTTATATATAAATAAAATATATACATACGTAATATATATAATGGTATACCGAATATATACGGCTATACTCATATCAAGAGAACCCTAAAAAATTTATAGAAAACGTAGCGATTTGCGATGCCTGCGATGAAAAATCAAATGGAAATACAAAATATTATTAATTATTTGACTGTAATAAAAAATCGAGCGATGATGTGGTTATATTTAACAAATGTTTTTCTCTTAGGTGATTTAATGTAACCATACACATTAAATAGCACTATTAATCTAGTCGTAAAACTAATAGAGTTTAACAAAACTAGATTTTCATTTACCTATAAAAATCAATTTTTCAGCTCAAACGCTTGTTTTTAATATTTTAAACTTTTTTCCACGAAGGATTTTTAAATATAAATTTTTTATTTTGCAAGTTACCTATTTAGGTATTTTATTGTATTGTCACCAGGTTTTAATAATTACACCAAGTTAGAATTAAATCTATACGCGCAAAGTGGATCAAAATTGACTTCAAAGGAGACCGACTCCTAAAAAAGAATACATATAAAGATTTCTTTTAATCGTCTACATATCGCTTTTAACATCGCTAATATTCCCTGATTCTACGACGTGAGTATAACCGCATATAATTACCAATCACCATTATTAATTATGAGTTTAAGTATCTATAAAAGTTATCAATTACTATATTTCCTAATCCCCTTCACCAATTCTATACGTACCCTCATCGTGTCTTACATCTAACGTAAAAGCTTATAGCTTTGGTCATTTATTTAATATATTTGGTTGAGACTGCGAGAATATATATTTGGTTTATTGCGGTAACAAAACTATAATGAACGAGTGTTTCTTTTGTTTAACGTGTTATTAGATTTTTTACAATTATACCGCGCCGTTTGTTTCCTATATTACAGATTGTTTTCTTTTCTAGCTGTATGTTTGTCCCTGAAGATTTTTTACTAATCTTGGTACCTTTAAGTCGCTGTCTTGTAGCTATGTATTACTGCATACGGGCTTCTTGTAGTTGTGGTGGATATGGCAGAGGCGGCAAGAGTGGTGCTTGGACACCCCCTCCTGGTAACGCGTAGTAAGGAGATACATAACCCGCTCCACTAGCTGCTGCTGCAGCTGCTGCTGGAACAATTAATAATTAAGAAATATAGTTTTTTTTTCAATTTCTTACCTTGTTCAAGAATATTTTTTGCTTCTCTTTTACAAGGCTTGCTCGATTCGATCAGCTTTATTTTTGTACTATTTGTAACAAGGGTAAGTTTTTTAAAGATATAGTGATGTTTGCGGCTTTCTAGCCGTGTGGTATATAGCTGAATAGAATAGACCACCCTCATTTCTTACTGAGGTGTCGTAATAGGCGACTAAAGTAAGTTGATCCACCGTGCGGTATCCGGCCAGTAGAAAAGAGCACCCTAATTTACTACTAATTTATTTATTTCGTAAAAGGACACTAAGGTAGGTTGACGTAAGGCAGGCGGCTCGTTGTAAATACCTAGCCAAATCATGTGACATGTTTATAACATGTTGGGCCGATCTCACTTAGAGTGGGATAAGGGGAGATGGATGATATACAAACCTGCAGCTGTGGCATAAGGATCAAATCCAGCGGCTGCATACTGTTGCTGATATGCTGCAGCGCCCTGAGCGGCAGCTGCTTGATATTCGTACAGATGGTTTGCAGCAGCCACAGCGGCGGCGTGCTGCAGTTGTGGTAATTGGACTAGGCCACCTGCACCGGTGCCCACGCTCGCCCCCACCCCTCCGACGGTTCCAACGTAACCTGGCGCCCCGTACACGTAGCCAGGGGACAACCTGCCGATCAAGACCGATCATTCATTATAAATGAAGAAACTCGAACAGACTTCAGACGCTCGAACTTCTAATTCGACCGCCCGATGTCCAATCCCGCAATGATCTCTCACGGAGTTACTAGGGATGCGAATTGAAGTAGAAAAATCGATTAATAAATAACCGATTTTTTCAACTTTAAATCGTACAATTTGTATCAAAATAACCGATTATTAATAGTCCAATTTTTCTGACTATTAGAACAGTTACTTTTTATAATATTAATGATTAGAATAATGGCTACTAATTAAAGTTGACAACAACCAATAAATAATAACAGATGCGTTGTTTGTGAAATTCGATTAAAATTTGTAGTTTGGCTACATTGGTTTATCCAGAAATGCATATCTAATCTTTAAAAAAAAACAAGAAAAATGTGTAAAAAAGAAAAAGGAAATAATCGGTTTTTAATCTACATATAATTAAACCGATTATTTCAAAAAAAATAATCGATTGTTTTCACATCCCTAGGAGTTACAAGCAAATATTCACTGCGTGAGAGTTCATTAATTTGCGAAATAAACACTTCTTACAATTGTCATCACACGAAATTACCTAGCCCCATTTGCAGCCTTGACAATAACGAGCATCTTGTTAGGTTAGTAGACATCGATAAACGGTTATGTAATATGTAAGTATGCGATACGCAGTTGTCGTGATCGGGCCGCCGCCGTGCGTCATTGGCAGGAAAGTTTAAGAAAAAATCTGCTAAAATGCGCTAGCGGTATCAGCAGTGCGACGAAAATAACCGTACGTCGCCGCTGTCTCACATCTCTTCATATATTGCGAAGTCAAAAATCTCTATAACTCCCACTCAGAAATACATCCATTTGTAACATCAATAATGTGGCTAGAATGAAACCGTGTTTAAAAGGAGTCACGTTTAGGGTAGGGTGTTTCAAAATCAGAAAACGACAAAAATGCCAAATGCGCTATTTCCCGCCACACGATGACGGCGGGCGGTCAAGTCTGCTCAAGAGCGCTTGTAGTGCGCTGCATCAGCACTCACGAGGGGCTCTCGGCCGGCACTACGCTACTTAGTTCACCATTTATCGACCGTTTGTCTTTTTCCAACCTTATACATATCAAAAGAGACGGATTGATGAATGATCGAAGTTCATAGCGGGCCCGATTAGCTTGGTACGAGGAGTCAAGATTAGTACGCATGCGTGATACACGCCCGGCGAGAGGCCCCGCCTGCCTAAACCGCCCACCTGTGGTCTCCTATTCACTACCTACATCAGCACTAAAATATGTTTAAAAAGTCACCAAATTCTAATCACGCCTATAACTCCATAACTTGAATAAAATGTTAACTAATTAAAAAAACATATGATACAGAAAAACACGCGTAAAGAGCAATATAAAACTGGCGAAACGACACACAAGCTGTCACATCTACAGGTACAAAGACAATCAGAAACTAAGTTTATCCACCTATATCTATTATTTAACTGTTAGAGACCTACATTTTAAACTTTAATATTAAAATAATTACTTACATGCACACCTACTAGTATTAATTGAACCACGAGGACATATCTACAAAGGCCAACGAAGCCAAGGTCTTTGTGTAATTTTTTAAGCTAAATTGGTATTGGAAACAAAAACCATTAATCGAATGAAGCTTTTTATTTTATTGTACATAACGTTGGAATGTATTCATAATGACTATGTGTAATGACTCGAACCTTTCAGTGGTCCAGTTTGGTACCAACTAATTTCACATAAAATCATAAGATGTATACGACACGGCGGCGGTGGAAGAGAAAAGAGCGTTCTGCCCTTTTATTACAGCTAGTTCTTAAATTCAATGGTTCTCGCCCACTGATTAACGTAACAGAATATCCCTTTTCGTAACCATTCACATTTCGCCGAAATCATATCATCCTACATACATTATCGGTTCTGTAATACGCCGGAATTAAACTGTCGTAAATTGTGCGGAATTTATGTTTAGCTTTGTTTGGAACGTGATATATAGTAACGACCGTCGAAACGTGAATGGAGCCTTCAACTCGTGACCCGTAATAAAATTATATTTAAACAAAAAAAAATGTTCATTTAATTTAAACGGAAACTTGTTTCCTCATACACAGTGACACATAATTCAATTAATATCATTTTGTTAAAAAAAACTATAGATTTTTTAATGTTATGTATTTTTTTTTCAGTTGCATAAAACTATCAACTATCTAGTATATATAAGTATTTACTTACTACTTTTAATCGATGAAAATAGGGTCGCGCGCTATAGGTTAGAAGGGAGATTCGGTTATAATATTTCTTTAGTAAGTGTATTAAACGAAATCCACCACCAACAAAACTCAATTCAAATCAACAAAATCTTACACGAACACGGCATAAAACATAAAATTAAAGAAAACATTGAGTGTCGAGACGATGCGAATAGTGAAGGCGCTGGGCGGCGCCCGCGCGCTACGCCGGAAGGCAACGCGCGCCGGCGCCGCCCATGCAACGTATAGCTTCAAAACGTAAACATTTAAAACCCAATCGACTAATTCACACCCAAAACGAAAAAATCCACTCTCACGCTCACGCTTGCCATAGATACCTATGTGAAAATTTTTATTTAGTCTAGGTGTAGTCCGCCGGCCGCCGCGTCGCTGGCCGTCCGCAGACGCCGCCCGCCTCATCTACCGAGACAAAAGTCAGCTCAGCTAGTTGGACATTAAAACGCTACCATTACGATCTACTTACCCACTACAAATTGTTTCGGCTAGTTGAGACCTATTTCAGTAGAGAACATAACGGACTATATTACCTTAAATTATAGAAAAATTTATTTCCTTTTTCATCTATACTATATCTTATCTGTTGCATACGGCTGTAGCAGTTAGAACCTATCGTAAGTCCTATCAGATATTAAGATTAGGTCTGATTTTTGTCTCGTGAGATGTATTCGAAGCGGCATGCGGCACCGCTTGTGCTGGCAAATATCGAAGTGTTGAACCATAGAACATTGATGCGATACATATGCGTTTAGGGCGACGAGAGCGATCTCAGCTTACCCGTAATGTGCTGGCAATACTGTGGGATACCCGGTACGTACGCCCGCAGCTGCAGCCGCAGCCAAGCCGAATCCTGCAACAAACATAAACATAAATATATCACACGACCTAACGATGCGACCAGAAAATATGGGTACCATTTGAAAGGAAAAATATATTCTGTCATCGAGTGCGCTCTCGAAAGATGCTATTTTCATTCCCACTTAACGGAAGCGGCTAGAGGAGACTTGAAACTAAAATATATCACATCGGGATTGGACCACTTCCAAATGACACAAGAGTCAACTTAGCTCAGGCAACGTTAGAAATGTTAATTTCTTTTTATTGCATTGTTAAGTCGCTCGAGGCGGCGTCTATTTCGGTCGCTAGCCACCCGCCTGGGTTGCGGCATCCAGGGACATGCCTCTTGACACGAAGACGACACGCTCGCTATAAATGGCTTATAAGTCGTTGGCATCAAAGTACATATCGCGAATGCCTGACGGAACATCTTAACTGCTTGTATTTATTCGTCAAGATAGCAGGATGTTTTTCTCTATCTTCACTAAAATAATATTTTTTAACATTCATACTATAATAATTGCAATTGCTTGGTATATGAGAAATTTTAGTTAAGTCGAAATTCTTAAGAATTTAAAATAAGTGAAGGGAACAATTGAAACTTTGATTTACTTGGAATAACATTGCATTATATAAATACAAACGAGAACATCTGTATATAAATCAAAGTGACTGACATAGCCTAATGAGTGACGCCTTAATGTACAAGGCATTTAGTTCCAAAAACGAATGGAAATTAGAGTCCTATAATTTTGGAATCCTGAATTAATGGACATTATACTAGATGATGGATGACTTCAATCAACATATAAAATGGCATGGCGTAAAAATCTCTCGAACAGATAGATATACTTGTATGTCCAACAGTGGTCGTCTATTATTTGAAAAGAGATACGTTTTTTGAGATTAAGAATATGTTTCAATAATATAAATCAATGTTACATTGTTAATTTTATGCAACCATTCCAAAAATAATAATTTTTTCAACCCATTACCAAAAAGTAGGTAGGTAGGTAGGCTCCTGAAAAAAGATAATTATACGGTCATTTTGAAATACCCGAAGCGTTAGATTTAGCAATTATTAAAATAGAAATTATGCCTTAATATACCAATTTTTAGGATGTGTTCAATTTTAAGTACAATATATCAACTTATATAATCACGCGACTTTTGATTATAAATGATAGATTAATAACTAATGAGCATAGAAGCGTGACCCATGTCCGGTTCGCTGGTTATGGTGAAATTTCCCCTACAATTACAACGAACACGTCCGGAGTGGCCCCGGATGGAGTCGCGGTTCGGCTGCCGTGATAATGTATGACCTTCGGGTACCAATATAAATAAACATTACCGCGCATATTTTGCTAATGATTAAAAAGAGACAAAGGTTAAATGTATTTAATGCATATGCATATTACAAGCCATGCTGTATCCGGCTGAAGAATAGACCACCCTCATTTCTTACCGAGGTGTCGTAAAAGGCGACTAAGGTAAGTTGACCCACTGTGTTGTATCCCGTTGAGTAGAATAGACGACCCTCTTTCTTACCGAGATGTCATAAAATACGACTAAGGTAAGGTGACGTCAGGCAGGCGGCCGGTCGTAAAATATGTAGCTAAAACATGTGACAACATGTTTATAACATGTTGGCCGACCTCACTTAGAGTGGGATAACTGCAAGATAACGGGGATGATGAATGCATATGCATATTATACGAGTATTCTTTTGAAAATCGTCTTGGCCTGCTCTGTGTTTTTTAAATACTTAAATCGTTTTTTTTAGACTGGAAATGCCGTTATTTTCTACGAAAAAATGACCAGGAATGTCTATTCCATTATTAGACGCCATCACGTTTTAAATAACGCGTATTAAAATAACTACACCAAATTAAGTATTCAATATAAAACAACCACTGACGAAATCGGCATATGATTCCAATGACAAAAAAATTGGAATAAAGTTTGAGATAAATATAAACGGATGTAAAGACCATAGACAAAGATGCTATGATGTTTACGCATAAACGAAGGAAATTGATTTATTGGCAAATGCAGAATAACATTAGGTAATGCTATTTGTATCCAAAGTATTTATAGTTATGGGTGCGTTCTTACAAATAAACACCAACTTTGTTCGTAATCCAATTTGAAAACGCGTGATATTGTAAGTTTTAAGGATTCCGTACTTTAGAAGTCAAGGTAATATAATATGGTACATGTTACGGCAAAGTGAATTATTTAAGAATCACTATTGCCGTGTGGTGTCTGGCTGAGTAGTTTAGATAACCTTCATTTCTTACCGAGGTGTCGTAAAATGCGACTAAGGTAAGTCGAGGTCAGGCAGGCAGCCGGTCGTTAAATAAATAGGTAGCCAAAACATGTAACAATATGTTTGAAACATGTGCCGAACTCACTTAGAATGGGATAAAGGCAGGAGAATGATGATGAAAAAATGTGTGTTTCGATAAAAAGAAGAACATAAGATGTCAAGCATTAACATGAATTCTGAGGAAAAATGAGAAAGGAATAAGAAAAATAAGGAACAACATAGTGAAAAGGAGGATAATTGCAATTTGGGACGAGGAAGGGAATGTGATTTTCTGAAAAAGAGGACAGGGAAAGAGAGAGAGGAGGGACATCTAGTTCGGACAGATTCTAAAATAGAGAGACAATGTAAAAGAGATCATCGAAATCAAAGAGATATATTACTAGTAATTGATTTTAATAATAACTTTAGGAAATTAAACACTCATTTACCCTTAATCTATGCAGACGTAAACGTGAAACAAACTTTGTAACCCTTGTTTAACAAATTGAGCGCAGCGAGGAGTGTAAAACTCGCATGATTGTTTGATTTATTGATGACTAGCTTTTACCCGCAACTTCGTTCACGTGGACTGTAGTCTTGGAATAAGGCAGTAACTTCTGTCACTCTCTAACCCCACATAAAAGATGGCGCTTTTAAACGTCATCCTATTCCCGTAGAATTAATAAGGTTTCTATAGCCTATATGTTACCGAAATCCCTACAAAAATGTATTGTACATATATATAAGGAAAATATATTTACTAAGAAATATTATACATAGGTCAGGAAAATTTAAATAATTAAATTTTTGTATCTTATGTTTTATAAATATTTTTAATGGATAAAGCTTTTGTAAATTGTGTCTCTGCAAAAAATATTGACGATTCGGACTAAGAAGGAATATGATTCCGCTGGGCGAACCCTAAAGATTTCACACATTAGAATTCAATAGTATATAGAACTGACACAAGGCAAAACTAGCAAAACACCATATGACATAAAAATTTAATGAAGATTTATTTAAACATACAGATGGTATGGCAGATGTCCATAAATTAAGACGACAATAATGAAAGTTACCACCATTTAATTTCATAATCCGGATGATTAAAGTCAATTAAAATACAATTACATTTATGTAAACTTTTTAATAAGTACATAAAAAATTACCGTCCTTTTCTCAAAAATAGGTTTATGAACTGTCGAATTTTCGCAGTTAAATTTTTGGTTTGAAAATGTTTTTATTTCTTTTTTTTAATTCTAAAGGTAAATCTTATCGAGACGCCTGCAATAGATAATTTGTTGTGTAGAGAAATAATGATCATTTTTTATTATAAAATCTGAACATTAATTTTATTTCGTGATTGATAAAATAGGCGCCGTGTAGTTGTGATATCTAGATAAGAATTTTGAATGAATTACCAAAATTCTAAAGATACATAATAATAAAAACAGTAGCGTATGTCCAACGTTAAAAGCTTTCAACATTTAGGTAGACAACGGTTATATAGTCGATCACCCTTAATATAGAAGGGTTAGTCAACGTCGCGTTCGAAGACCGCGTGATCGGCCACAGACCGATCGATTCCGCGCCGTTTGACGGCCGAGGTCGAACCACTGTCCACCACAAACCTTATCTGATACAACTTTTTACTTTTTATTATGCCCTGGCCTAAAAACGATGCGCTTTTGTTGTCCGTGTGTGACCTAGTTCGTGACAAATCGATTTCCTACACAATACATTATACTTTAGTAAAACAAATGTGTTGTTACATTGTAAATACAGAATTTGCTCGCTGGCGTATGTGGAAATCCTGCCTTCAGCTTCGTGGGTCGCGGGTTTCTTCTCTCGTGGAAGGCTAACGTTTTCTAAAAAATAATTTGATCGTTCTTCGATTTTAGGTGTATTTAATTATTCAGTACCTAGTAATAGTACCTACTAATAATTTTTTCTAAAATAAAAAAAGAAACTTTTAAAAAAATAATTTAATGATGTAGTTGGGATCTATCCTAGGTATTTACATTTCTTGAGACTGCCCATTCCCCGAATAAGCTACGCTGACTTGACAATTGTGGCAAAAATTCAATTCAATATAAATATTTGTATTTTTTAATGCCCAAAAACTTGTCTGACTTCAGAGTAGCTTAGTCAAATTTTACGACACCTCGGTAAGAAATGAGGGGGGTCTATTCTACTTACGCGGATACCATACAGCTTTAAGTGTACATTAAATATATTGAAAAAAAGTCTTTGGGGTGGTGCATACGCTTATAAAATTTCATAAAAATTGTTCAAACCGGAGAGTATGGTAACTAATATTGAAAAACGAGAATTTTTTATAAGATATATTTACCAGTGGTCTTTTAGTTGTTTTCAATATCAATAAGAATGTTTAATTAAACTTTAAGACCAACAGCAAAAGTAAGAAGGAAGTCATTGAAATCTTAGTAGTAAATCTAATGACGCTGATTTCTCCGTAGATTAGTCATGTTCTCCTGAAAAGCGGACCGCACACGTCCAGCTTAAGTAAATAATGCTTTGTTTTAATGTTTTTGCTTGGTTTCAGGAGTTGGGAGACCGGGTCGACGAACTGCAAAGCCGACACCGAAGCTTAACGGCGCTTGTAAGGATTCTACGGAAATACGATTTTAGACTCAGACGGCTAAGGGAACGTCCCTTATTAAGTATTTTACCTTATAAGTAATTTAAATTCACTTTATAGCTGACGGAAGTTATAGTTTTTATGACAATTTAGTGTATTTATTAACAAATAATTAAATCATTTAATAATATTATTTCTTGTACATCTATACAAATATTATAAAGAGAAAAAATTTGTGTGTATGTTTGTAATGTTTTCACATAAAAACTACTGGAGCGATTTCAAAAATTCTTTCACAATTGGAAAGCTACATCTTTACTGAGCAACATGGGCTTTATTACATTTAAAAAAGTAATGATCCGTCATAAAAATGTAACAAGGTGTAAAAAAATTAGTAATCAAAGTCTGTCATCACATGCGCTGCGGAAACTATTGATGATATAGTTAACAAAAATAAATCTATGGTCCGATGCACTTCCAATTGTGTATATCTAAAACAAAGTTAATAAAATAAAGCAATATATCCATCGTCCATTTAGCTTCCCTTCAATCCTGAAGTTTCTGTATTCAATGTACTAGTTTACAGAATGTAGTGACCGGTGTTGAAACATCGGATCTCTGTGTAATCGTTAAATACCGTTTACGATTTCAGAATTTGCGCAAACGTGCCAGAGAACGAACCAAAGCTAACAGTAAAAGCGCAGAAAATTGTTCATCGCCGTATTCACCGAAAGCTTGTTAATACACGAGTACATTGTAACACCAATATGTCGTACAAGTTTGGTACAGGAATAGACGTAGACCAGTCGTGGCCCAGTTTTGTGTCCAAACTGATTCTGGTATCGCGTATGACAGTTGACGTACCATTGGCCTCTCTTTTGATCTCTGAGATGTTCCGAACGTTCGATCCATTTAAAGATTAATCACATTGCTTTAATCGTTACATATTTAATGCCATTTCCCGTGACAGTACTTATTTTTGGGCAACACGTGCACGCTAGCCAAGTTAGTCATCGTCTTGTAATTTGAAATATATACCTATAATATGATCACTTGCTCTTATTCCACTCTAGGTGGGGTCGGAACGACATGTTATAAACATGTTTCACATGATTTGGCCACGTATTTTACGACTGGCCGCCTGTTAGACGTCAACTTCTTCAACTTACCTGAGTCGTATTTTACAACACCTCGATAAGAAATGAGGGTGGTCGATTCTACGCAACCGAATACCACACAGCGGGTCTACTTATCTTAGTCGCCTTTTACGACATCTCGGTAAGAAATGAGGGTGGTCTATTCTACTCATCCGGATAGCACACGGCAGGTAACAACTTACCTTAGTCGCCTTTTACGACACCTCGGTAAGAAATGAGAGTAGTCTCTTCTACTCGGATACCACACGGCGGAAATATATACCTAATTATAAAAGCTAACATAGAAAGAGATACAGTAATTTCCGTTTAATAACCTGTGACGATTTTCAGTTTCCTTTCCTACTAATATTATAAATGCCAAAGTTTGTGATGTATGTTTGTTACTCTTTTACGGCGAATCCGCTGAACCAATAACCAAATTAGGCACAATTATTCCTTATACACCGGAATTACATATAGGCTATAAAAATCCTGTTAATTCTACAGGGATAGGATGACGTCAAAAGCGCAGAAATTCGATGATATTGAAAAGCGCCATCGATTATCGACCTATCACACGACAACAGTCCACGCGAACGAAGTCGCGGGTAAAAGCTAGTAATAAAATAATAGGCATCTTCTTACACATTACAGACCAGACAAAAGATAATCGCAGAGGAAAATATGTGGTACTGGCGCGCCGCCAGCACTGGTGTCGCGGTAGAGGCGACGACGTTCCCAAAACTGCGTATATTTAGACAAAATAAAGAGCCAGCCGAAGACAAAACGAGACGCAACTCTTGTTTTATAAATAACCGCCTCGTTCGCCGGACGGACTGCCTCGCTCAGCCAACCTCTGCCCGCCAGCTGTTCTACATAAATAATAATTAAGACAACGAAGAAAGCTACGTGTTTCTTATAAATTCTAAAGCACTAACATTTTGTTGTAGAAGATTAAATGGTGGAATGTTAATCCGAAAAATGGGACGGAAAAAACTTTAGACTCGTTCTATTTGTGCTCTTTGATATAAATTAGAAAGACACTTACTTAACAAGTACATAATCAATGTGTTCTCACTATTATTACTACTAGTTTATAATAATCGAATATTTTTCATTTTAAATTACCCTTAACCTATCACCACCGGACGTGGATGTCCGGTGGTCATAGGTTAAGGATCTGTAGATTTTCGCGACTCTTTCCAGGTTGTCCATATAACTCATATGCATTGTGTTGGTGAGGCTTGCCAATGCTGCAATTTCTAAATAAGGCTTGCCATTACTTTAAGAAGCTGTGATGTCCCAGCGGTAACACCGTTCGACTCTTTCGAATAAAGTCGCGGGTTCAAACCCGGGCAGACACCAATGAGTTTTTCTGTTAAAACTTATGTGTCTAATTATCACACGCTTTTCGGTGAAGGAAAACATCGTGAGGAAACCTGCATATCTCTAGAGAATTCTGGAGATATGTGTAACCTACCAATTCGCACTGGAGCAGCGTGGTAGGTTTTAGCTCCAATCCTTCTCTCCAAAAACGGAGAGAGAGGCCTATTCTCAGTAGTGGGATAGTAACAGGCCGCTACTTACTACTACTATTACTTTAAGTCCCAAAGTAGCCGTGTGATATCCGGTTGAGTAGAATAGACCACCTCATTTCTTACCGAGATGTCTAAAGAGACGACTAAGGTAAGTTGACCCACCGTGTGGTATCTGGTTAAGTAGAATATGCCATCCTCTTTCTTACCGAGGTGTCAACGACTAAGGTAAGTTAATGTCAGGTAGACGGCCGGTCGTAAAATACGTAGCAAAATCATGTGACAACATGTTTTGCCGACCCCACTTAGAGTGGGATAAGGGCAGGAAGATGATGTAAGAGATAAATGCCTCCAAAAAGAGACTCTAAAAAGTGAAAAATTAAAAAACAATAAAATCGCATCCATTTATAAATAGGTATTTGCTATCCAGCAGATAAACAGATAAACAGTCACATGATCTACCTGTTAACTTATTAGGGACTTTATGTGCTGAATAAACCTATCAGAAACCTAAGAAACGCAAAATTCCGAGATATGTGTCAGATATGTTCCGAATAAGCTGACAGTTTATTGGTAACCTGTGAAACAGGCCCTAATAAAGTTAATATGTCTTTTAAAACGGTTTATAATCAATGTCCCATGGTAGTAAGGTTTGACGCGCGGATTACGGGGCTTCACGCGGACGTCGCCACTAGGGATCGCGTTACACGGCGCAGGGCGGATCTACTCGAGCCTATGCCAACACTAGAACAATACTTATGAACTTCCCTTTCCGTTTTATAAACCTTGTTGGACACCCACTTTACTCATATACTAGCTTTTACCCGCAACTACGCGTGATAAGTTGAAAATAGATGGCGCTTTTCAATGTATTCCTATTACTGTAGAATTAGCATGATTTCTATAGAATATATGTTACCCCGGTGTATAAGGAATAATTGTGCTAAATTTTATTTATTTATATTAGTTCAACGGATTCACCGAGAAAGAGTAATAAACATACATCCATTCTCACAATCGTTTATTAGTAGAATAGGAAATAGGATGCAACACTTTCATAGTACAATCTAGACGAGGACATGTTCATTACTATCTATGTACTTAATATAAAACAAAGTCTATAAAAGCTGTGTATGTGATGTCTCAAAATCTACTCTCAAAGCTCTACTCTCGGAGTTAGCTAGTACGTACTAATATTTAAATGAATTATTACATTTTTATATTAATATGAATTATTAAATTTAGATATACATACATATATATATATATATATATATATATATATATATATATATATACATCTTGCACATCATGTTGCGTCCTACATGGCACTTTTTACCGATCTTGTTGCGTCCAACCGACTTGTTGCATCCAGTATACGGACGCAGGATAAACCAACCCTAAAAATTTGTCAGGAGCCGTGTTTTTATATGTATAATGCGTGGGCAAAAAATTGGATGGGACGTTATTTTATCGCGGGAATGAATTCCGATGTATTTATTAGTTCAGCGAGTTGCCGCGCACAATTTGGAGGTCGCTACGTGCTCGCGTATATTTGGGCACGTATATTATATTTCTGATGCTAGCATTCTATTGCCTCCGACGTATATTTTAAAAAGTTTTTTTCAATTTTTATTTAGCATTATCTTGCGTCCAAATTTCTTCCCAATTTAATCCATTTTATAAGTGATGCGGGGGCCCAAGGGGTGCGCGCGCGAGTCCTACGTTTTGTTAATAAACAAACATTGAGCCGTTAGGACGCGTTTTAATTTGCAAAGTGATTGTACTCATAATTGCGTATATTATTATTTTTGTAAAACTGTAAATATGAAGAGAGCGGATAAGACATCGCTATTTGCTAAATCAGATCTTCTTATTTGTGCTTAAGGATCCCAATATTAAAAAAGTCATTCGGAAAAACATTTTATTAATGTGGTTTCAAGAAAAGTAAGAGAGTTAGCAAAATTATTAATCGAAATTTAAAAAATTAATAATTCTATAATAAATTTATTGAGTGCCTTAAAACCATTCAGTTAAGATCTTATGGCGGAGGCAACTAAAGTTGTAGATAACTGTGATGTGCCAAAAAGTATAGATTCGAAACCTTCTTTTGCTATGAATGTTTCAACTACTTTTAAACAATGCTGCAATATAGCCATTATGTTTGCATTGAAAAAACAAGGTCCTTACAATGAAATCAATACCGCAGAAACAGAAGCAGATCTTAAGACATTAATGCATCTTATAGATGCAATTTTGCGACATGTCATCTCCAGTCAAGCTGCAACAGATTTAAACAAAAAGAAGTGGAATAATGTCACTATAGTCCCGTTAGCCAATGAAGCTGCAGCCAAAATCAAATCAGGGTACTACTGTTGCAACGTATATTCAGTTATTAGATAACATTTATTGCAAAGTTTTATTATTATTACAAAGTTCTCGAGGGATAACCAAGATTATCTGGACAAAAAACCCAAAATCAATTTCGTCTACGCGACTCTAGCAACCTTTATACAAATATTTAGCATAACTGAGAATGATATGAAACATTTAGCTACGTTTATGGGCCATACCGGTGACGTGCATAAAAAGGCATATAGATTGCCGGATTACGTGGCATCATCACTATCAGCCCATTTTCGTCAATTGCTGGACATAGGCCTCTCCAATTATTCGCTACTTAGTCTGATCCTTGGCTTTCTACTTCCATCCACTGCCCGCTGTCCTACGTATATCGTCACTGGTCTCCACTCCAGAACACGTCTACCCCAACGGTCATCGGTTCTGCGACAGGTATGGCCGGCCCATTGTCACTTCAGCTTGCTTATGCGCTTAGCTATGTCGGTGACCCTAGTTCTCCGACGGATTACTTAGTTGCGAATACGATCCCTCAGAGAAACCCCGAGCATAGCTCTTGTCATAGTCTGCTGAGCGTCTTTAAGCTTGTGGACCGCCTTAGCTGTTAGTGTCCACATTTCGGCACTGTAAGTCAAGACAGCTAGGACACACTGGTTAAATACTTTAGTCTTTAAACTCTGCGGGATGGGTGACGAGAAGACTCAACGTAGATTGCGGAATGCTGCCCAGCCTAGCTGTATCCTTCTCATAATCTCACACTCGAAATTGTTGTTTTCTAGTTCGTGCGTCTGTCCTAGGTAAATGTAGTTATCAACAATTTCGAGAGTGACCCCATCTAAGGAAATCGGTCCCAGAGCAACGTGCTCGTTGCACATGATTTTGGTTTTACTCAAGTTCATCCGGAGAGCGATCCTATGAGAAGAAACAGCCGGTCCATGCAACATCCATTGCAAATCCTCTATGGATTCAGTCGTTAAAACCATATCATCTTACGCGAATCTGAGATGAGCGCCATTGATGTTTATGCCATGACCAGTCCAATTCAGCGTCTTAAACATATCCTCTAGTGCGTTTGAAAACAATTTCGAGGAAATGACGTCCCCTTGTCTTACGCCTCGCTGAAGATGGATATGCCTTGTCTACTGGTTTTGGACTCGGACTGCCTTTCTTGCGTTTTCATACAGACATCTCAGCATCTCAATATATCACTAATCGACTTGGCATAGAGATGCCAAGTCGATTAGTGATATATTGAGGTCGAAACCTGGGCTGTTCTGGAGTCTTTACAGAGGTAAAGACTCCAGAACAGCCCAGGTTTCGACCGAGTGAAAAGCTTTTTCATAATCCACAAAAGCTTGGCATAGTGGTTGATTGTACTCTTTACTTTTTGTACAATTTGCCGCACGGTGTGGATATGATCTATCGTGCTGTACCCGCATAGAAACCCGGCTTGTTCGGGGGATGGAACTCGTCGAATCATCATGCGAGGCGGTTTGTGATAACCCTTGAAAACAGCTCATAGACATGGCTCAGAAGAAATATTGGCCTATAGTTAGTTAAGAGTGTTATATCTCTTTTTTTGTATAACACTATACTTCTGTGCCATGCCTTTGGAGTTCTCCCGGCAAAGAGAAGGGTATTAAACAGCTCTTGAAGCTCTGTTACCAATAGAATTCCACCAGCTTTTAACAGCCCTGTTGTAATACCATCCTCACCCGTGACTTTTCTATTTTTAAGCTGTCCAAGGGCTAAAACAATTTCATTTAGATGGATATCAGGCAGTTTTTCCGTATAGTGGCGGCTTAATTTGTCCTCTGTGTGCAGCGGTAGCATGCGATGCGTAAAATTCGGCGTAGTGGCTTTCCACTTCCGAGAGGATTTCCGGTTTGGACGAGTAACGACTTTCCCTTTAATGTGGTTAACTTCGTCAGGTGACTTTTTCCAAGAGGCTTAATAAACACTTTTGGAGCCCGATTCTGCTCAATTGATTTTTGAGCGTATTAGCTAATCGGAGGTCGCGTCGTTAACCATCTTGGTAATTATTTTGTTTAAAGCCTCTACTTCTCACGAAGTTAGCATAGGGTTCGTCGCTCTGCCATTAATAGGAGAGTATCTCCCGAAAGCTTTGACTTCATGCCCTTACGTTGGCTTTCCCAAATTTTTGTGCCCTCATTTCGAAGGATTTCTGCTACTCGGTCGAGTTTTTGTCCTACGTTATCCGTGGTTTCCAGAGTAGTGAATTGGTTTTAAGTTGTTTCTAGAATGTTACAGATCCAATTACGGTTTAGAGAACATTCAGATGGACTGTTGATTTCATCAAACGGATCCGTTCCAGCTTGAGATAAATATTCAGAGTGCCTCGTACCAACCTATGGTTGCTAATAGTCAGTGGTAAGCACCGAGACATCCCTAAATATACGCTTCTTGTCGCACGCACACATGCATACAATACGCACATTCACCTAATAATCTCAACTACTTCTGCAGTTCAAGTTTTTTCTGGGTTAGTAACATCACTTACCTGCCTATAAAAGCTTTCTTTATTAGTTAACTGAATGACGAGGATAATAAGTTCTATCTATCAATCTAATTTCGGGGACGCCTGTCAGTGCAGGACGGGTGATCAGCTCCTATTCCGAACTATTCCACCCATTTCCCCATGTTGGGACAAGGGTCTCACTGCTGTCCCGACAGTGTCACCTGCTCTAATCTACCCGTAGCTTTTACAAACCTGATAATATCCCTGAAGGAGATATTTGTCAGATCCTCAACTTCAATTTCATCCTTACCTAGTATCTCCCATCTTACCAGCGAGTACATAGGGCACTCAGCCATAAGGTGAAGACTCGTTTCTTCCTCTCCACACTCTGGGCACGCAGCATCTTCTGTTATTCTCATTATTGACATATGTCTGTTTAACAGGCAGTGCCCAGTTGTAATGCCTGTTACAATTGCTACATTTTCCCTGCTCTGAGACATCAGCTGTTTAGACTTCCTTGTATCAAACGATTTGAGAAACAACTTTGCTTGTCTGAGCATTGTGTTTCTCCATCTTTTGTTAGATTCTGTTTCTATTCTTTTTTCAATCACACACTTTATTATATTATGTGCAATTGGGAGGAAGGGTTCTGGTCCTACGAATGTTTGACTAGCTCCCTTTCTTGCCAATTCGTCAGCTTTTTCGTTCCCTGCATGGCCACAGTGTCCCGGAACCCATACAATCGTTACTTCCCTCTTCTCAGCAAATTCGTTTAGTTCACGCTTACATTCCTTCACGATAGCTGAGGTTGTTTCTATGCGGTCAAGTGCTTTTAAAGCTTCTTGACTATCGCTATATATGACTATATTATGTTAGAATGTTAGAGGCCTAGAAGACACTTGTATATTTACCCAGATTTAGGACCTGGTGTAAATCTGACGAGGTGCCGTAGACAATTCCAGCTCCCGCCAGCTTCGCGGATTCTCGTCTAGACCCGTCCGTGTAGCAGATGGTCTGACTCTTCGCGCTGTTTTCCACTTCCCAGTTTTCTTTTACTCCTATGTGTATCCTATATTTTTTATCGAAGATTTTCTGTTTCTTGATCAAGTCACTTCTCCTGACGACCATAGACAGATTTTCTCCGTAAATCTTTTTTATATCTGTATGACCTTTATCTGTAAAGTTTCCTTTCCATTGTTGGAACACTTTCATCTTATACCATTGCTCTATAGCTTTTCTCTTAGCTGCTAGGTCTAGAGGATAGAGTCCCACCAGAACTTCTAGTGCAGCGGATGGGGTTGTTCTCACTGCACCTGTGATCATTAGTGTTGCTATCCTCTGTATCTTCATTAAGTCCTTGCTGTTGACTCCGATGTTGGCTCTGTGCCACCAAATCGAAGCGCCGTACAGTATTCTGGGTAGAATGATAGCCGTATATATCCACTTGGTAATTTTTGGCTTAGGATAATAAGTTACTTACCTGTTCATAAAAGCTCACTTAGTAATAAGTAAATGACTATAAAAAAATTTTTTTAATAATATGACTCACGTGCCATATTTAAGTATTAGAAATCTGATGAGGTCAATGGAAGCCGTTAAGTCAATGTTACGCATAGGTTCATACAGCAGCAATATTCGGAAGCATTTTAGTTGAAACAAAGAATGGATGTAATAATGTCAATGTAATATCAATAAAATATATTGCATAATATACAGAATCAAGTTAGATATAAATTAATTAGGAAGCGTGAAAGCCTAAACAGTGTACGAAGTATATACAAAAATATACAATGTGCCACATTATTTCGACGATGAACGGAACCGCTAAGTGATTGAGAAATTTTTAAAATTGAATATCGGTATAAAACTTATTAATGGAATTTAAAGTTGTATACTGAAATAATACAGATTTAAAGGTATAGTATACGCTTTAATTTAGTTAAAAATCCGTTCAGAAATGGTAGACGCAACAGGGTTCGAGTTTAAAATGACGCAAGAAGACTTCTGCGATTTAAATATATATATATATATATATATATATATATATATATATATATATATATATTCGGGAACTCGGAAACGGCTCCAACAATTTTCCTGAATTTCAGCATGAAGGGGCAGCATAAAAAAAAACAAATTATCCCTGTTTTTTGGCATTAAAAATTCTAAAATTTATATTGAATTGAATTTTTACCATTACCTGTCAAGTCAACGTACCTTATTCGGGGAACGGGTGGTTAGAGAAATGAAAATACCTAGGATCGAGCCCCACCTACCCTATTGTTTTTTTCCTTTTTTTTTAAGTTTCTTTTTTTAATTTTGTTAAAAATTACCGAGCAAGGCTCGGTCACCCAGATATTATTTTATAAAGTGATATATATTTTTTAAATCTAAAGTATGATCACCGTCATTTGATCTTGAACATTACGACGTATTTTAGGCTGGCTTCCCTACGCTAGTAAAAAAAAATTATACCCCATAATTCTTCAATAAATTACTATTTAAACCTTTGGAATAGAAAAGTATCTTGATCAATCTTATTGACACTTGAATAAATCTTAAAAATTTTCAGTTGTTTTCATCCGGTGACATGCGGACTTTGGAAAATATCCCTTCTCTGGAATTTTCCTAACCAGTAGTATAATAGAAGACGATACAAAAGTACTCGTAAATTTCACTTATTATAATTTCAATATGGCGTCTTTTGCTAACTTTTTACAAAGATTATAGTAATCCTATTAACAATACGATGTCACAACATACATTTAATTTAATGTGACCATTAAAATGTTCAGTTCAAATCACATTTAAGCCTTGACTACGGCGTTCGTAGTAATTGCTGGAATTGCGCGTTTCCGTTTAATACAATAAAATAAGTCATGATTACTGTGAAGGTAGATACAATCACGTGGCCACGCGGTACCGCGGGCGAAGCTGACCATTATGGCTTCTCTACATACAATTAAACATACGCGAATCACTGTCGATCAACATTCATATATCTTTTCTGTCTTGTCTGTCTGAACTAACCAGAACAACTGAACAGGTTTTGATTCGATTTCGTTCAATAAGAAAATCTGGTATCCGGCTGAGTAGAATATACCACCCTCATTTCTTACCGAGGTATCGTAAAGGGCGACTAAGGTAAGTCAACCCGTCGTTTGGTATCCGGCTGAGTTGAATAGACCACTCTCATTTCTTATCGAGAAGTTGTAAAACGCGACAAATGAAAGTTGACTCAACGTGTGGTATCCGGCTGAGTAGAATAGACCACCCTCATTTCTTACTGAGATGTCTTGAAAGGTGATTAAAGTAAGTTGAAAGCCAGGCGGCTGGTCGTAAAATACGTAGCCAAATCATGTTACAACATGTTTATAACACGTTGTGCTACCCCACTTGGGCTAAGTGCATCGTGGAACTCAAGTAGGATAACAAAATCATGATGATCTTAATTTTAAAACTACCACACGTGACATTAATGTGGGATTGTAAGTTTGAACGCAGCGGAGAGCAAGTGAGAAGGATGTATGAATGACAGAGTGAAAGGATTAGGTGACGTATGGATGGTTTTAGTTTATGGTTACGAGTCTGTAGTAATCTGTGATAGTCATAAGCCGAACGACGTAACGACGTAACGACGCTAATGTAAATTCCGTGCTCTGTAAAAAATCTTTGAATAAAGAAATAATTTGGAAAAAGAAGAATTTTAATAATCCCACAATTTTGGGGGCTCGTCCGGGATCGAAGAGAAAAAAAGGGATTACGAAAAAACATGTCGAAAGATGACGCCGCCCATACGCAGAGCACGTTACATCTCACCTCAAATCTTATACCTAAATTTAATGGGCAAGACAAAACATATCCCGCTGCAAAATGGGTGCAGGATGTGGAAGAATACAGTGAAATATGTGGCTGGACGCCATTACAACAGCTCTTAATGGCCCGACGCTCGCTGACAGGTACCGCCGAACTTTGGTTGCGCGCGGAACGCACATTTAAATTCTGGGAAGAGTTGAAAACGGCGATATGTAAGGAGTTTCCAGACACCGTGGATGCCAAGGCCATTCACGAGCTCATGACTCAACGGAAAAAACGGCGTGATGAAAGTTGTCTCGATTATATGCTCGTAATGAAGGAGCTTGGCCGGCGTGGCAAAATGGCGGACTACGTCGCTATAAAATATATAGTTGACGGGATAGTAGATAGAGAGACGAATAAAATTATGTTATACGGAGTAAATACATACGGCGAATTAAAAGAAAAATTAAAAATATATGAAACATTAAGAGAAAAAATTAAAAAACATTCGGAACAATATAATAATGGCGTGTCAAAAAGTGAACATCAACGCAGTAAGGGAAATTTAAAAAATAATATAACAAAATGTTATAATTGCGGAGCCGGTGAACATTTATCGAGAGATTGCCCACGGAAGGTGGAGGGCCCAAAATGCTTTAATTGCAATGAATATGGGCATATTTCACCCCGATGCCCGCATAAAACATCTGAAAAAAGTAATTTTCATAGTTCATCAAATGCAAGATGGCGAAATACGAGAGCGGGCGATGCTACGTGTTCAATGGCTACGTGCGAGGGAGACGGAGCGACTTCGACGTCAGCGCCGGTGATCAACAAGATGGCGAACACCGATAGCGGCCATAGTGACAGTGTGCGCCAATGTTGCTGTCAATTTGACATATACGATGTCAACAAACAAAACTTTAGTTGTGAAAAGCCTTTAAAGTTAGTGAAAATGTGCGGGAAAACGACAAAAGCGCTTATCGATTCGGATAGTGATTTAAACCTAGCATCTTCTGAATTCAGTTGTGCCGAAAAGTTAATTCTTGACGATAACATAACCCTAACAGGACTCGGATATTCTAAGATTAGACCTATTGGTTATTTTGTAACGAATATTGAAATAGATAGTGAAAAGTATTATAACGTGCGATTTTATGTAGTACCAAATAATTGTATTCCGTTTGATGTAATTATAGGACAAGAATTTTTGAAAAATCTGATTGTTGTGATGGATGGAAGTGCAGTCTGGCTTAAGCCTAGTCAATGGCTAAGCAATTTTAATTGTTTTTCTTCCAGCATTGAAGTAGATCACCTAGGTGATAAAAGCCTCGAAGATAAAGTCATGCAGTTGGTTCAGGGGTACAAACCAAATCAAGTCAAGGAGTCTCCCATCCAGTTGAAGATTATATTGAAAGATGACATCCCTGTATCGCAGAGGCCACGAAGATTATCATTGTCTGAACAAGCTTTGGTTGAGAAGCAAGTTGAAGAATGGTTGGCTGATGGAATCATTCGCGTAAGTTTTTCGGAATATTCCAGTCCCTTAGTTCTTGTGAAAAAGAAGGATGGCACAACGAGAGTGTGTGTTGATTATAGACGATTAAATATTAAAATTATTAAAGATGAGTTCCCATTGCCTATAATTGAAGACTATATTGATAAATTGGCTAAAGCAAAGGTTTTTAGTGTTTTAGATTTGAAAAATGGATTTTTTCACTTAAGAGTCAGTAGTGAATCTATTAAGTATACAGCATTTGTGACACACAATGGACAATTTGAATTCTTAAGAGCACCGTTTGGTCTATCTATCTGTCCTAATTATTTTATGAGGTTCGTAACAGCAATATTTAGGGAGTTAATCACTAAAGGTATTGTTATGATATTCTTTGACGATTTATTAATTCCAGCGAAGGATGAATCTGAAGCATTGGCATTACTTCTTCAAGAGTTTGATTTTGTTGTTGAACACAGACCAGGAATAAAAATGAGGCACACAGATGCACTCAGCAGGAACCCATATGTTGCTACAATAACCTTACATGATGAGATAAGACAAGCACAGATGTTAGATGACGGGCTGAAGGCAATTATGCTTCTTCTAGAAGAAAACTCATATGAAGATTATTTTGTAAATAATGGACTATTGTATAAAGGAGCTGAGAAGCATTTAGTTATTCCGAAAACCCTAGAAAATGAAATAATTAAAAGAGTTCATTCAAATGGACATTTTTCAAAAAGGAAAATGGTCGAATTAATAGGCAAAGATTATTTTATAAAGAATTTGGATAAAAAGATAGACGAGGTAATTTCTACTTGTATTCCTTGTTTGTTGGCAACTCGGAAGGAAGGAAAACAGGAAGGATTTTTAAGCCCTATTGACAAAGAGGAAACACCATTGCATACTCTTCATTTAGACCACCTTGGTCCGATGACGGAGACTAAAAAACAGTATAACCACATATTAACGATTATAGACGCGTTTACCAAATTCACTTGGATATTTCCCACTAAGAGTGTTACCAGTAAAGAAACTATCGAGAAGCTTAAAATTCAACAACAACATTTTGGTAACTCCACAAGATTAATAACAGATAGAGGTACAGCCTTTACCAGTTCAGAATTTAAGGAATTTTGTAAAGAAGAAAACATACAGCATGTTATGATAACTACGGGGATACCTAGAGGGAACGGTCAGGTAGAGAGGATTCACCGAACAATAATTTCAGTACTCACTAAATTATGCACAGAGAGTCCAGGTCTTTGGTACAAGCATGTGAGCAGAGTACAAAGATCTCTTAACAGCACCTTTCAGAGGAGTATAGGTTCTACACCTTTTAAGTTAATGATCGGAACGCCTATGAGAAATAAAGAAGATATAGAGTTATACAATATGCTTATGCAAGAAGAAAGAGACAGCTATATAGAGGAAAGAGATACACTGAGGCAAAAGGCTAAGCAACAAATTTTGAAAGTTTAGGAAGAAAACATAAGAAGTTACAATAAGAAAAGGAAAGAAAGTAATAAATATAGGAAAGGAAATTGTGTAGCTATCAAACGCACACAATTTGGCAGTGGCATGAAATTGAAACCCAAATATTTAGGTCCTTATAAAATAACAAATGTCAAAGGTCATGACCGCTATGAAGTTAAGAAGTTATATCCGAATACTGAAGGCCCAGGTTTTACCTCAACTTCAGCAGATTATATGAAGCCATGGCCAGATGCAGTACTTGCATCTAACACCAGGTAGAGTGTGTTCATTTTTCCAAGGGTGTTGTCTATTTTTGTAATTTCTACTGCTGTTTGTATGAGATGTGTACAAGAGTTAGTTTAAGTTAGCTATGCTACATAAGTTCTAGTATGTAATAGTGTAATAATGTTTAAGGATAAGATATTTTTTTGTTGTATTTGTAACTTTGGGTATTTATTTAATCTATTTTTCTTGAGACTTAACTTAGAATTTTATGTAAAAGTTTATTGTTTAGTTACTATATAATATGTAAAGATGTTAACATAAATGGAATTTATAGCATGTGTCTGTATGTCTGAGGGCAGACATTATGTCAGGTTTGGCCGAATGTGGGATTGTAAGTTTGAACGCAGCGGAGAGCAAGTGAGAAGGATGTATGAATGACAGAGTGAAAGGATTAGGTGACGTATGGATGGTTTTAGTTTATGGTTACGAGTCTGTAGTAATCTGTGATAGTCATAAGCCGAACGACGTAACGACGTAACGACGCTAATGTAAATTCCGTGCTCTGTAAAAAATCTTTGAATAAAGAAATAATTTGGAAAAAGAAGAATTTTAATAATCCCACATTAATATCAAGCGTGGGTCACTCAAGGCAAAACCGCGCAAATCCGGGATGAGTGGCTAACTGAAAATAATCTACACTAATGAATCACTTCGCTAAGCCAAAAATACATACAACAACCGAAAAGTTTATTGAAACCTAAAAGTTCGTTGTACCTAACTGACGCGTATATTGTTTGAATCAATATTCGTGGTTGGTGGCGCGTGTGGACTCATCAGTGCATTCAACGCTTGTATCCGAAAGCCGAAATAAAAATAGTGCCATGACAGGGGCTTGGACAGCGGGGAGACGCGAGGCACATGCATAAGTAATGCACCAACGAAGGGCGAGCGGCGCACGCGATCGGCAGTGCCAAATACAGGGCGAAGTGGCGAACCCCACGCAAACATCAAACTATACTGAGTCTTCATTAATCAATGATGACTTCCGCGCTCCAATTTCATATCACTTCGCGGTTAATACTCAGTACCTGGTTGGCCGGTAAAAAATAAAGTAAAAAAATTAGGTAGTTAGGGATCGATCCTAGGGTTATTTACATTTCTCGAGGCTGCCCGTTCTCCGAATAAGCTACACTGACTTGACAGATTGTGGCAAAAATATTTTTATATATTGAATATAAATTTTAGTATTTTTTAATGCCCAAAGACAGGGATAAAACGATTTTTTTTTACATGAAACCTAGCTACATCGATTTTTCTCCTGCAAAACCACCTACATACTATAAATACCTTCCTCCTGCCCTTATCCCATCCTAAGTGTGACAACATGTTATAAACATATTGTCTCACATGATTTGGCTTCGTATTTTACGACCGTCCGCCTGCCTGACGTCAACTTACCTTAGTCGCTTTTTACGACACCTCGATAACAGAGTGGTATATTCTACTCAACCGGATACCACATGGTGGGTCAACTTACCATAGTTGCCTTTAAGGACACCTTGGTAAGAAATGAGGGTAGTCTACTATACTCAGCCAGATACAACTCGGTATGCGTTCACCAAATCAATGGCATTCTTAATTAATGGTTTTAAATACCTTCAAGGTCAATACAAGAGTGATTAATATGTATCAATATACAACGCAGACAATTCACTTATCACAAATACTTAGTTCATAGACTTCTGTTTAAGTTTCAACCGACCGAATTGGATTAGTCATAAAACATATACTTTAAAGTAAGGTGTACTAAAATTTTGTATGTTTTTTGGTATTAAATATATAATAGAACACAATTAGATTTAAAATACAACCAGTTACGCCAAAAATCACATACCCTACACTAAAATCTACATGATAAACACCAAACACCAAAGTGGATATATTCTGGAAAAACTATTGAAAATATTAAAAATATGATTGGTTTTATGCAACATGCGGGAGGACGAATAAGATAAATAAAACAAGTCTATAACAACCGAATAGAAACTCTATGATAGAAATGCCATAAACTCTAGAGATATAAAAGTGGAAGACATATCGGAATCATAATCAAAAAATTTAAGTATACTCGTAGCACGAATGTGAACTAAAAGAAGTTAACTTGAGCATGAACTAAAACTAGGATATATACTTACGAGTATATTGTTAGTCCTTTTTTGCCATTATATGTGTATGGGATTTAAATCCCAGCCTGGCGGTAATAAATTTTGTATAAAAACGAATGTGCCTAATACAAATAAAAAAATTTCGCGCACTTTTCGGTAAGGATATCATGAATAAAACTCGATATCTCCAAATTCAAAATATTCTTTATTCAAGTAGATAGTTATACTTTTGAATCCTCAAATGTTTTTAAAGAAGGTACTACTGATTCGGAAGTTTGCTCCTACAGAGAAGAACCAGCAAGAAACTCGCCGTATTCCGGTGACTTCCTAGCGACTAATCCGTATTTCGGAGTAGCGAGGTGGATCTTAGATCTGGTTCTTCTCTCAAAAACAAAAGAAGAGCTACTTTACACTGTTTGCCCTAATTGCATACTATATCGCCTTCAAGTAATATACAAAACGAATATCACTTATTAAGATGAGTACTGACCTTTATGAAAGTTTTCCATAACTTAATTGACAGGTGTTAATCGATTATTTCGGAGCCCAACTGCACTTAATAATTCAACATGTCGCCCGGCCTGTTTGGACAAGTGCCTCGTTCGGCCCTCATCAACACTCCCATATAATAAAACTTTAACAATGTTTTCATATTCAACGTCAGCTCGGCTGAAATCACCCATGCTTGTAGATACAACGTATTTAGAAACTAGGTTACATTTAGTACAGTTAAAGCAGTAGAGGTCGAATTGAGCTCGGTGTTTTATTTTTCGTAACATACCTCATACTCGTACATATTTAGTTCAATAGAATATACTCGTATGGTACAGCTAAACAAATAACAAACACAAAATAATTTACAATCGTAAAACAATTTATATCAACCTTGAAACTACGTTTAATACAATATAAAGAAAGTAAACATTCACCTGATGTTGTATATTATATATTTACTAAAAATAGTTAAAGTTTATAAATAAATATACCTCTAATATCAAAGGTTAGTAAAGTAAAAAACAATAAATCGACACATATTATACAATAGTGCAATAATTAGAAAGATATATCAGACCTAGTTCTTGGTTGATTCAGTTTTAATTTGTATTTTGAAGTACTAGACTGTTTCGTAGCTGACTGGAACAGCTTTACTAAAATAATTTAACCATAATTATAATAAGAATTGGTAGCAAACGCATACTGCGTTACAAATAGCGTAATAATAAATCACCATTGGCTTTGGAAGACTGATGATTGGATCAAGAAGGAAAACTTTAACAACAAAAAAATTAGAAGCGCAACAAATTTACAAGGACAACTGTACTACAAATAACCCATATTACACACCACAATACCAGTCATGTGGAAAACCAGAAGATATGAAGACATAATGAAAGGAATATCTGACAAATGAAATAAAAAGTATTAGAAAAAATCAGCATTACAAAGACGACTATCATAAAGGAAGGACAATGCGAGTCAAACAAAGATTCGGTACGAAAGATACTACAACCCGTTTTGAAGGAAACGTAAGCAAACTGAGACGATTATTTTAGTGCTTATTTATTTTGGCGCTAAGGCAGATGCGCACGCGTCGAAGACAGATACGGGTTTACGCTTCTATCAATGTCAGGGAATAGATTTTCATGAAAAATATTATGAAAATGTGTTTATATTACATAAAATAACAAACAATACATGTAGTAATATACATTCACTTTAGCTTTATTTTATTCAGTTTCATATGACGTGCAAATGATGACGATTTAAAAGGTTTATTTAGAAAATAAACTAGAACATTTAGTTTTTTTCTTTTCATTGAAAATTGAATGTATGAATTTTCACACACATTGAATTAATTATTTATTTTAGTTACAGACATACAGCGCCTTTTTTTAACCAATAGCGATATTGTGTTTAATGGAACTTTGCAAAATCTTCCACAATGTCTATGATATTCTAACTGAAAATGTAATGTCTAAGAAAATATCATTGGAAAAAACTTATTTTAAGAAATTTTGAAGAACTTTTGAACTTAGAAACTTCCAGGAAGTTTCTAAGTAATCTTATTGGTTTCGTTTCCGTTAATAACGTATTATAGCTTTTTTTACTCACTATAAAACATTTTCTCAAAAAAAAAAACAACTTATAATTGCAAATCAAACAAGGTTCAGGTATAAGGATTTTGAATGCATTTGTCAAGCCGGATGGGACTTCTTTTAAATTGCGCGATAACGGTTACGTCCACCTTTATATTTTAATACTATTATTTAAAACCGGCCTGATAACGGACATCGAGTACCAAAAGTATTTTGGTTAGGTCGCAATTTAGCCCTAAGATGGTGAGCACAAATGTTTAATGTAATTGTGAAACATTAAACAGAGTTTATTCGACCTGATGTATTTATGAAGAATAAACACTCTTTATGCGTGCCTTGTAAACCTTAATCTCCCAAGCCAAACAGATATAGGCTAAACAGGTCATTTTGGTAGCACGATTTAAAACTAATGCGTTTGTTTAAGGATCCTGTTGCCTGTCTTCCACTGAAGAAAATTTAGCTGAGGAATCAGCTTTGAGACATTTGCTAATTACACTGGTCGACAAAATTTAATTTTTTTTTGTATATGTAAATAGAAAAATTAGCTACACTTAAAGAAGTTATTATTTAATGTACAATAGATAAATTATTTTTTTGGGAATATTTAGCTTCTGGTAGATCTATTTTGAGATTCCAACAATAAATTACTGGCATTCGTGGACTCCATTTCCCTTGGTAGTGCTTCTCCATTAAGAAAATGTCCTGATGAAACTTCTCGCCTTTTTCATCACTCACAAGCTCCCAAGTTTGCAGGAAAGAAATTCAAATAAGAGTGCAGCATGTGTATTTTTAAGGACACATGATATCCCAAAGCTTTATATTTAAAAATTTGGACAACTTTCACAAAACTTTTACAGGCAACTTTTTTTTAGATCATTCACGATTCACGAGTCTGAAAGAGTTACTACATAAAGAAAGTGTTTCTTTATGTAGTAACTCTTTCAGACTCGTAAGAAATGCATTTATAGCTGTCACTAAAAAACTGGACGTGACTGGAATGAAATTATAGGTTTTTTAATGAAGGGTTGTCAACCTAAACAAAAATGACCACCAAGTTCATGTGACAAAAACAGTGTTGACCAGTGTTATTTAACGTTATGTATAGTTATAAATTTCAAATCTGTAAATATGGAGTTGACTATGTTTCAATGCATTTGTTATATTCAATTAATTGTCATATTAATTTTATTTCTCTATTAACAAATAATTTTATTATAATAGGAGTACTACTACAATTTGTAATATAGGTTAGCCTAGTTTCGATCTATCAATCTTGATATGTCGGTAAGTGGATGGGTTGCTAACATTAGAAAAGTTAATTAGAAAATCCTTTTGCCATATATATACAAACTTGTATTCTTCGATGAATACGGTTCTATCCCTGTTTGGCGCTCATGGACTTAGAAAATCAGCCAGGTAGTTCAACAATCCGTATACAAATTGGTAGTCAAGATAAAGATCATTTAATGATGATCAAGTCAAAATCATCGTAATTTATCCTAATCATCTTCGTGCCCTTATCCCACTCTAAGTGGGGTCGGCACAACATGTTATTAACATGCTGTCACATGATTTGGCTGCGTTTTTACGACCGGCCGCCTGCCTGACGTCAACTTATCTCTGTCGTATTTTACGACACCTCGGTAAGAAAGAGGGTGGTCTATTCTACTAAACCGGATACCACACGGTGGGTCAACTTACCTTAGTCGCCTTTTACGACACCTCGGTAAGAAATGAGGTTGGTCTATTCTACTCAGCCGGATACCACACGGCGGGTCGACTTACCTTAGTCGCCTTTTACGACACCTCGGTAAGAAATGAGGGTGGTACTATTCTATTCAGCCGGACACCACACGGCGTCATCGTAATTTATCCTAATATGTGCTTAAATTTTGTCTATAACTCTAACTCTAATTTAATTAAAAACTAGCAATGTGGTATAATCACAGTGTAAATTTCTTAAAAGTCATTTCGTACTTCAGATAGGCAGTATATGAATTCTTTAAATCCTTGAAAACAAAACAATAATCAATTTAAATTACGTATCTATTTATTTTGAGTCAAATACCCTTGTATTATAATATATACCTGGTGACACTGTTACAAAGACCTTAGAAACCTGTTTATAAATTCTACTAAAGACTGTACAATTTGTAAGAAAAATTGCCTGTGTGAAATAAATCGATCCTGCTTTTATTCTCTGTGGCAATTTGCATTTGTATAGATTTAACCGTCGTTTTTGTTAAGTGAGGCCAACTGATATTGGGCAGTAAGTACACCAAAGTTTCAACGTCCAATATTAGTACCCTAAGGTTTATTACGTAGGGGTAGGTAAAACGTAACCAACTCTGAGGATGTTTCGGGAATTTTTAGGAATATACTGACCGAAGGACGTAGAAACCTATTGTTAAAGCTAAGTGTACCAATGAAGTAGGTCTTTAGCCGTTATTCTATGACAACTGCTTACCAATTAAATATGGCACATTTTAGAGTATCATCCCCACTCTAATTATAATAACTTTAAGGTTATTATTAACTATACAATACAAAAGTTTACGAGAAACTGAATATTGTCCAAAATATAGCTCCAGATCTCGTATCAGCCTATGCCTTAGTACCTATAGTTAAGGCTGTTATATCAATTGCGTTTCTCCCTATCTTGGATTAGTGATGGCATAAGGATTATAGACCGTAAAATTGTCAGACCTACTCAGTCCTCACTCAGTGACAGTTGACCTAACTCATCTAAGAAAAGATAAAAAGGTTAGAGCTGAGACCCCCCAAGCTGATCCAATGCGGATCTATATGCCCAAAGGGATCTAGTGATAAGTTTGGTTATATGGCCAAAAAAGTAACAACCTCAACAACTTCTGGTTACTGGAAAGATCTACGGCAAGAGACCAAGAGGACGCAGCCCAATTCGGTGAACTAACCAGATCCGAACTGCCCAGGACAAATTTGCACGCTGCTTCGGACAAGGAGAAGAACAAGTGACGAGCGACTGTCCGAAAGAAGACCCAATGCTAGGAAATCACAATCCTCGGGTACATCGATGCTAGTGATATGCAGGTTTCCTCAAGATCTTTTTCTTCCCCGAAAAGCGTGTGATATATTGCAAAAATCAATTAGACATAACATTAGCAAAAAAACCCAATTGTTGGCCGGAGTTTAAATCCATGATCGATACAGTAGAACGGTCTCACAGCTTTAAATACGCAATTTTAATATTTCATATCGTAAATGTGTCCCAAATAATGAGATTGTACATTTGGCAACCCTAAGTACGGCACGGTGCATTACAGGGGAAGGGCATATGGCGGGACCGGTACGCCACGGCCAGGTGGCCCGTCATGCGCGCCCGCACCCATTGTACCACGCTCCCCACCCCACCCCTCATGCCATGCATGCGTTCGCGACGCGCAAACAATGCAACCTCCGCAAAATATAGCTCTGATGACGTTTGATGAGAAAACTCATATATATTTAGTACCTGGGTGACCGAGCCTAGCGTGGTAATTTTTAAAATTATATAAAAAAAATTAAAAAAATTGTAAAGAAAAATTAAAAAATAATAGGGCGCAGGTCGGGCTCGATCCTAGGTATGTTCCGCTCTCTAGACCGCCCGTTCCCCAAATGAACTACCATGACTTTACGTTTGACAGCGAGAAATTGTGATTGTATTCAACGTAAATTTCAAAAAAATTTAGAGCCCGAAAAAAGGGATAAAACGACATTTTTTTAAAATAAAACTTATCTAGATCGATCTTTCTCCCCCAAAACAATTTTCCTGAAATTCAGCATGTAGGGGGCATGCTGAATATCAGGAAAATCGTTAGAGCTGTTTCCAAAATTCTTAAAATATATACAAGATTAACTCATTTAAATATTAAAGATTTATTATAGAATATAGAAGCCAGCCCAAAATGAGCCATCTATACAAATATATAAAGCTGAAGCTATTGGAACGCACTAATCTCAGAAACTACTGGACCGATTAAAAAAAAAATATGAATGTAAGATAGTCCATTTAACGAGAACGTATGATGATGATGGAAGTATGAGTAGCTAGATGAATGGAAGAGGAGCAGCAGTAAAATATATTGCGAAAACGGCAAAATTAAAAGATTGCCTTGGATCTAAGTAAACGTTGAAAGTTATTCAAAAAACTCTTATAAATATATACCGTTATGTTTAAATTTCAATTCGGCAAACAATTTGTGACACACTGATTTCAATGCGGGCGATGTAACTTCGAGTAGAAAGAAATGATTAATAAATAATCGATTTTTTCCCTTTAAAATAATCAATTTTAAAAAAAATCGATAATTTCGTATCAAAATAATCGATTAATAATAATCGTTTTTTTCTGACTATTTGAAAAGTTTAAATGAATTTATGAAAAAAATAGATTATAAAAAAAATAACCGATATCATAAAAATCGATTATTTTTTCACATCTCTAATAGCAAGTCGCAACTTCGCAAAGTCGCGTTTTGCAACGATAATCATTCAATTCTTCAAGTCAGCGAAAAAAACATTTGAACGATAACGACAACTTATTAAAAACGCATAGCGAAAATGTTGCGCAACAAGATTCATTTAAGCTAACAGCAGAATATCTCATATATTGGAAGACTTACTAAGCTCGGCTCCGCTTTAGTTTGCCTCAGTTCGAATTTATTAATTTTCAACTACCCTTCTCGTAGATATGCATGCTAGTGTTCGGTTCACTCCTCAATGGCGTATAAAACGCACGTCACTGCACGCGTAGTGCTTGTACAATTTATTGTTTCTTCACACTTTGTTAACTTTAGAATATAATATCTAGGTGACCTAGCCTTGCTCGATAATTTTTTACAAAATAAAAAACTTAAGAAATAAAAAATAATTTAGTTGGGGATCGATCCTAGGAATTTACATTTCTCGGGACTGCCCGATCCCCGAATGAATTACGCTGACTTGACATTTTGTGACAAAAATTCAATTCAGTATAAATTTTAGTATTTTTTTAATGTCCAAAAACAGAGATACAACAATTTTTTTAACATAAAACCTAGTTAGATCGATTTTTCTGCCCTAAAAACCCCCTACATGTTTAATTTCAGGAATATCATTGGAGCCGTTTCCGAGATTTCGAAAATATATACATACAAAATTAGCTCATTTTAATATTAAAAACTAGTTGCCCGCTCCGGCTTCGCACAGGTATAAAATATATAGCCAGTGAAAAAAAATATTAAAATCTATCCAGTATGTATCTAAGGTACTTATTTTAAACAATACAGCATTAATCCTTATCCAATGGATTAATGCTGTATTGTTTAGCTCACTCACTCACTCACTCACTCAGCGGGCGAAGAAACGGGCTATGGTCGGAGTATCTCTACGTGATCAAATCAGAAATGAGGAGATCCGTAGACGAACCAGAGTCACCGACATAGCTCATCGTATCGCGAATCTGAAGTTGCAATGGGCGGTGCACGTAGTACGTAGAACCGATGGGCGTTGGGGCGTTGGGGCGATGGGGGTTGGGGTGCTGATATGGCGACCTCGCACTGGAAAGCGCAGCGTTGGTAGACCCCCATGGAGGTGGACTGACGACCTCAAAAAGGTCGCGGGGAGCCGCTGGATCCAAGCGGCACAAAATCGTGGATTGTGGCGATCCCTTAAGGAGACCTATGTTCAGCAGTGGACGTCCACCGGTTGAGAAAGAAAGAAGAAGAAAAAGAAGATATATCTACCCGCTGTCTATCACCCAAAACATAAATTCATTGGAAACCATTGGTTTTCCATAATAAAGATACAACGACAGACCTTTAACGTTTTATTTATGTGTTAATAAACGCTTAGAGTTGCATCCGTTACATTATTAAATCCCCAACACTGTCAAATTTCACAACCTAACCTATTCATCCGGATTGAGATGATTGACGAACTGGTCCAGAATACGGCTAACAGTAAATACATCTTCAATCTTTTAAATCACACGATAATATTTTTGCATTCAGTAAAACCTGATGTTTAACCAAACAAAGCTGATCTTGAATTTCATTGTGAATAAAGTAACGGTACTAAACGAGTATAGTTCTTTATTTCGATCCTTTTCACACTCGTCCCTCGTTTATTCTCTTACAATCAGCTGTTCAAACTTGCTCAGTTGAGTACTTGCATTATAACTTAATTATAATGTAAAACATTCACAAAACGGTGTTCGACGACTAATTGAATCCGTTTCACTTTCCCTACTCGACGACGATATGGGTATTGTGAAACTGAGTAGACCTAAGCTAATAATTTACATAATATTTTAAACACGCTGTGCTTGTTTTGGCTTCGTCAATGTGTCGCAAAAGACAAAGTTATCGAGAGTTCGCCATAAGAGATAGAGACATGCTATCGCGAACTTTTTGGTAGGTTTACTATTCTCTAGTACATTACGTTAGCTTTAATTATACTAAATTTTATCAATTTCGCTATATATTATTTCTTAATTACTTTTATTTTACTTAATTTAATTTACTTTTCATAATATTTTTTTATTCATAATTTACTTTTAATTTTAATATACAGATAATATATAGAATTAAAAGTGATATCATCAATCAATACATATAATAAAATCGTAGAGGTGTTAAAATCTGTACATTTGATATTTTTAAGTAAAAGTTAGTGTTGTTGTCTAAAAACACGTTTCTAAACATGAAACAATAGTTTTTAAAATTTTGGTCTGTTTCTCTGTTTGTCTGTTTGTCTGTATGTCTGTGCGTTTGTTCCCGCTAATCTCAGAAACCGCTGATCAGATTTGGACGTGGTTTTTACTAATATGTAGTAGAAAGCCTCACTTAACATATAGGGTATTTTTTATTTCAATCGGTCAACTAATAAAAAGATATGTCAATTTTAAGTTGACAGGTCGTATGCTATGATACTGTTACTAGCATTTTATCAGTTTTTCGCCGTTCCTGAATCGATCTCACATACTGGATTACTTAAATTACAATGTCTACGGGTAGCACAAATATTTTTATGAGACCTAGACCGGTCTGAAGCCGACTTTTTTGAAGAATTTCACATTTCTATTCCAGCTTTTTAGTCATTGTGCATTTGTTCCCGCTAATCTCAGAAACCGCTGATCCGATGTAGACGCTTTTTTCACTAATATGTAGTAGAAAACCTCATTCAACATATAGGGTAAATTTTTTATTTCAATCGGTCATCAAATACTGGTACTTACATTTTTTCCATTTAACGCCGTTCCTGAAGCGATCTAACTTACTGAATTACATATATTACTAAGAGAAGCACAAAAATCTTTTAATGAGAAATAATCTGAAGGCGGGTCTGAAGCTGATTTTTTAAGGAAATTCCCATTTTTATTCGAGTTTTTTAAGCATAACAATAATACACTTATCGATAGCACTATAATGCACGGGCTAAACTAAACGGTAACACACTTACAGGTAAGATTTAAATGTAAGGATGACGTCTAACCAAGTTATAATATGGTTAATAATCATTGTTAATGAAGGGTGCATGTTGTTTGAAACTTTTTATTCCTTGAAGGCATTTATTTGAAACTAGCAATTACCGCCCGCGTGGAAAGATTAAAACCGTAATATAGTATTTTGATTACCATGAAATGGTTAAAGTGGTTTTACCTTAAAAATTAGAAATACATATGCTGTCGCAGACTTTCATATTTTTATTAAGAACTGTTAGAGGGGAACAATTTTGTTTTTTGAATAAATTTAACCATTTACTGCGCACACATGGAAAGTTTTAAATTTTGACTTTTTTGCTGCTCCTCTCCTATTCATTTAAGAAGATATTATATAGGTTATAGCCTTCCTCGGTAAATGGACCATCTTCCATTTAAAAAATTCGGCCAACTCGGCCCAGTAGTTCCTAAGCTTAGCGCGTTCAAACAAACAAAGAAAAAGAAACTCTTCAGCTTTATATATTAGTATAGATTCTTTCTATTGAATGAAGTCCGTTATTTAGCTGTTAAGTTTATTTTAAGCAGATAGACAGCTGCGGGGACATTGTTGTTTCATAATATGGAGTGGTTCTAAATTGTTAATCTATCGTTATCCTTACTAATATTACAAAATGTGAAAGTCTGTCTGTCAGTATGCCTGTCTGTCTGTCTATCTGTCACGTAACATACATGTTACGTTTTAACGGTCAATCCCCTGAACCAGTATCGATAAAATTTGGCACATCATTCCTTATGCACTGTGGTAACATATAGGCTATAGAAATTATTTTAATTAAACAGGAATTAAATAGGATGACATTAAAAACGCCATCTGTAATAAAACCATGGAATTTTTTTTATCCACGATGTGTCAAAATCAAGTCAAATCTGAATTCACAGAAGTGTTTAGATTCCAAGTTTATCGGTTTACGTCAAAACGGAATAAGTCTTTAGATAGTAGTCTATGGCAAAAAGTAAAAAAATTGCTAATAATTGACATGTATTTTTTACTTTTAACACCATTTTTAATATCTGAAAAGTCGTTACAGTTAATAACGAGACTTTAATATATTTTCAGATACTTATTTTGAAACATTAATATTTTATTAAATTTTTATTAAATTATTAAATTTTTTGATGTACATATATGGTTTATATTAGTTTATTGTAACAGATAAGCCCAATCTAGGAAATCTCCTTTTAACATTTGTTGCATATACGGGTTATTTACTAAAATAATAAAATTATGCTCTCGATAAAACTATAAATTTCTCTGACTATTCTGATTATTCTATAGAGATATTTGCAGTTGGAGAGTGACAGAAGCTACTGATAATTCCAAGACTACAGTCCCCGCGAACGAAGTTGCGGGTAAAAGCTAGTTTTCAATAAAAAAAACAAATAGTATATAATTGCGGCTAGATAAACAAGTTGACTTAAGTTGACTTAAGTTAATATATTTAAATTTACACATGTTTAAATTACATTTCATATTAAAAATAATATTATTGTTAATCTACTACTAAATATCACATTTAAATTGATAACATTTTTGTTCGGCAAGATAACGGTACTTGCAGGCTATACAGAAAACGATCAAAAACAGACTTCAGTATAATAAGATAAAAAATATCATTCCTCGATTGATATTTTGCAATAAGTCAAAATTAGATATACATATATTATCAGAGATAGGTCGATTGCTGTTATCAAAAGCAGAACGAACGTGTTAACTACGGTAAATAATTTAGCCATGTATTATCTGGCTAAGTAGAATAGACCATTCAGATTTCTTACCGAGGTGTCGTGAAAAGCGACTAAGGTACGTCGACCCGCAGTGTAGTATCCGGCTGAGTAGAATAGACCAACCTCATTTCTTACAGAGGTGTCGTAAAAGGCGACTAAGGTAAGTTGACCCACCGTGTTCTATCCCCTTGAGTAGAATAGATCACCCTTTTCTTACCGAGGTGTCATAGAATACGACTAAGGCAAGTTGACGTCAGGCCGGCGGCCACCAGATGGGACCAGGTACTGAGTTTAAAATACAAATAATGTAATTTTCGAACTTATCCGTGATACGGACATTTTCTTCCATAAACATCACTAAGGCATTGACTAGGGTTGCCACCTTTTTTTTGAAGAAATATAGTATTTTTCTTTTTAAATTAAAAAAATATAGTACTTTTAGGAAATTCAGGAGAAAAATAGTACACATCTATTTTCAATCAGTATTAATTTGTACGTGATTATTTCGGAAAAAATCGTTCAGTAAAAGCGGATGTTGCAGGAATGGAGAGAAGAAAGGAAATGATATTAAAAATATTTTTGTTAAAATTACATCTGAACTTTTGAAAAGAACGTTTCAATACTCAAAAACATTTCGATATTCAAAAATAACCTCAATGTTCGAACGGGTAGCATTAATTGACGTTGACATTTGACAATGACAAAGGAGTTAGAGTTACTAACTAACTAAGCCCCGTACATACATGAATGAGTTTCGTTCAAACATTCCCTATGCAGCGCTGCGGCTGCATTCCATTCACAGTTGATTTAAGAAAAGAGCGACAATTGAATTAGCTATGAAAATATAGTATTTTTCGTCCTATATTGGTTTTTTATAATATATAGTACAATTGACTAAAATATAGTACGATACTATATAATATAGTACGGGTGGCAACCCTAGCATTGACATCAATTAATCAGAACGCTATCAAAATGGTTGTTCGATGAATAGAAGATAAGAATATAAGAAATATGGTAGCGACAACGTTGTTACCTAATGATATGACAGAGCAATCTTTTAGTTCTAATAACAGACTAAGCGAACAAACATAAACCTTTGTCGTATTCATGTTAGTGATGGTCGCTGAATGTACAGAACAATTACCATAACCTTTGCGGGAGTGACGCGACATTTTATTTCCCGTAGTTAAAACGTCCGTACTTGCTTTTGAAAACAGCATTCGACCTATTATCATCCTCCTGCCCTTATCCCACTAAATGGGATCGGCACAACATGTTTAAACATGTTGTCACATGATTAGGCTACGTTACTACGCTAGAATTTTTTACGAAAATAATTATCGTTAGCGAGTTTTCATCTTTAATCAAAGTTTTACGTTTCATTAATATAATTTATAAACACATTTTCACTTTTTACTTAATTTCCAAAAAAGTTACCACATACCGCGTCGTTTACCTGAAACTTTCTACACCCGTATGTATGAGTTGGATAATCTAGATAGAAAAACGAACATTTCTATTTTTAGAAGGTGTAATGAGATTTTTTTGTACTCGTTCACTTGCTCACTTTATATGGCTGCTTTTTATTTCCAATAGGTATGCACAAATCTTTCATAGCGATGGCAAAATGATGCACTATTTTGTATTATTTAAATCGAATTTACAGTATCTAGCTTCCTATCTAAAATTTTGTTACAATTAGTTGCTTCTTATCTAAAATTTCTCTATATACAGGGTACTGATTAAAACCTTTGTCTTAGATATTTTAGATATGATTCTATGACACCAATATGTGACTAGAGGGAGGCCGGAGGCCTAAAAAGAGATGGTAAGATTATGTGAAGTATGATACGCATATAAAAGAAGTAACGCCAGAGTTGAGGAAAGATAGACTAGGTGGGAGAATAAAACATGTTGTGCCGACCCCACTTAAAGTGTGATAAGGGCAGGAGAATGATGAATATCACATAATATAATAAGTATTGCGTACAACTCAGTATTATAATGATCTATTGCAAATCTTTTATTAAAACCGCGATCTGTAGCGCCTTGTTCATACATCTGTAAAATAATAGTTAATCCTTTCAAAAATATTTTCTTAAGTACATACATATTTGCAATAAATATAGTACGTCAAAACCCACTTTATATAAATCCACTAACAGGAACGCGTTTATTCGTCGGGTAATATATTCTTTAATTTATAAGAATAATATAACAATAATAGAATAAGAATAATATAAAAATAATGAATATTATAATAATATACATAAAAAACAATGACACAAACATTTTATATACCCAAACTAACGAATTAATGCTGTCTTGTAGATCATGGAAACGATTAACGAAAAAACGATTAAAACCTAAAATTTATGTTTCTACATAGTATAATAACACTTTTAGTTCCGAGTTCACACATTTGAAGAGTGTCGTAATTTCATATCATATTCAATCTTTTTATTTTATTACTATCATAAAAACAATATGTAATGACATACATATTTTGGTTTATTACTACATGTACTGTATTATGGCCCAGTTTCGACTACATATTATATCCTAGTGATTGCGTTAATTGTCACAACAAAATAGTTCAATGTTGATAACTAGATACGTGTATGATTAATTTTGATAACCCTTCTGTTGCATTTCTTACTTTACAGGCAGGTTTCAGGCTAAAATCAAAGAAGAAAAATATTTTCTGATATATATAATAGTTCAGTCATAATGAAATTATTTTTCTATAATCAGCAATATTTTTTTTATTGCAATAATTTTATTATTATTTTTGTATTATGGATCTCCACAAAGTAACGAGTAATTCTATAAATTATTTTAAACAATTCAAGTTAAATAAGCTTTGACAAAATTTCATCTCCTTTCTGTTAACCGTTTATATATTTATTTCTTTTTATACATATAATTAGAAAAACCTATCTAAGGACTTATCCTTATCCTTAAATGGGATCTCTTCAACCTTTGAGTAACAGAAGGAAAAGAACAAGAAGTGAACGGGTAATATAGAGAAAAAGAAAAAGTTTATATACAAATTTAACTATTTCATCTATAAATTAATTTTAGTTAAATAAATAGATTGAATAAAGATGCTACTAATATATAATTACTTAAGACAAATATTTTCTAGTCTGTAACTTAAATACCGTATGGGCAAGAGATTTCCAGATTGATAATGGTAAATCATTCCACAGCTTAACACCTTGAAAGCTAAATGATTTCGAGTAAGTCAGTGAGGAGCATTAAGGGAAGACAAGATCTAAGTTATTCATAGATTTTAGCCAGTCACATCCTACATCCGACAAGAAGTTGAAACGGTTTTTAAGATATATGTTTGTATGATACCGTTGATGAGTTCCCTCGTCTGGAGCAAATCCTGGCAATAGAATCAGATCGAGCTCATCATAAACATGCATTGTCATCGGAACTGGACCAGTATGTAAAATTCCAGCTTAATCGGACTCTGGGAAGTGGGTCAAATTTAACTTGCAAGAATTAAATATTAAAAAAAAGAAAAAAAAAATTAAAAGAAGAAAATATTTTAAAAAGTGTCATAGTACAAGGCTAAGAAAAATTCGGTTTACAAATGTATCATATTTTTCTAAAAAGCAATGCTTTATTATTTGTTGTTTGTAAGCAAAATATAATCTTATTTTCACTGCTTTTACTAAAAACATGATCTCATAACATTTCTAATTACCATAAAATTTTACACAATATACAATTTTCAATATAACATGTTGTGCCGACCCCACTTAGAGTGGGATAAGGGCAGGAGGATGATGATACAATTTTCAATAGCTATGCTTGACATCATAACACACATCACTTCATAAATTATATGCGGATTTTTCTAAATCTCAAGATCCTATCTTTCCTTTATAAAGGAAAACGCCATTTTAAGTAACAATATTATTTAAAATAGCACTTGTAAAATTAAAGAAGTGAATATATTTATATATATTATATAATATATTTGTGTATTTTTCTAGAAGAGAAGTAACGTAAAATATGATTATTATATAAAATGAAATATTATGCAATAAAAAAAGTGTGTAGTGTGGCAAGACTGGTTAAAATACGAAATAAATATAAGAGATGAAGTCGGAAAGTTACGAAAGTTAAAAAGACGCGGAGTGCAAGATTGAGATGGTATGGACATGTAATGTGGAGGAATGACTATCATGTAACCAAACGGGTGTTAAAAATGAATGTAGGTGGACATGTGACTAGAGGAAAGCCTAAAGAGAGATGATTCGATTGTGTGAAGTCTGACATGCATATAAAAGGAGTAGCGCCAAAGTTGATACGAATGATAGTAGAGAATGAAAGAGAAAAACATGTCGTGCTGACCGTTCTTAGAGTGAGATAAGGTTAACAGAATGATGATGGTAAAAACGTGATGTTCTAAAGACAAATCGGATGAACGTAAGAATTTTTGAATGACAAAATAGAAAATTTTAGGATAAAATTGGCTAGATATATTTTAATATGTATTGAGGATAAACCAGCCTTCTCCGATGAACAGATTCTAACTTTCGTAATACAAGTATGGCATTAATGTATGAAACAATCAATTGGCCAGATATATTAGTGAATTATACTGCAAACTAAGTTTTTCAATTCACTATACTCGAATTTATATAAAAGGTCGATTAAAAAGATCGCAGCTTGCAAAGTATGATATAAACATTTTTTAAAGAATTTAAATAGATTATTTTTATCGTCGCGCTTGTCTATCTTTTATGCGAGTGACGTGTTGCCATGATTAGCGGAACAATCCCCTCCGGAAGTCCCTAAACGCTCGAAACCGGAAGGTAGCAGGAGCCTCGCTAATTGATTGGACTCCACACGCAACCCCTGGATTGTATTTGTGGTTTGTTGGTAACACTTCAATTTATGAACCAACTGTTGGCTCATAGAAATCTTTAAAATAATAGACATGACTGTTTCTTTAACTATTACTATAAGTAACTATCCTAGGCTTCATCCGCGTGGAGATATACGAGTATGAATAACAATATTTTTCTCACGTAAATCCCGACCCCGTGAGAATTCTAATGTAATTTACTAATAATCTAACCCTTCCTCAATAATTGCACTATCTTCTAGTAATAGCCGTATAAAAACTCCATTCAGTAGGTTTTATAATTTGTATATGGAAGGTAGGAGACCTTCCATCAGCGACTTCGTTAATGTGGAAGTGTTAATAAGTATCAAGAAATGTAGCATATTCCACTTCTTAACCTTTCAACAATATCCATAACAAAAATAATTTTGATCCATTGCTCTATTCGACAAATTTCGACAAATAAAGAAACGCACTTTTGCATTTATAATACTAAGTAATATTACTAGACTTTTCACGCTTAATAATTATTTATTTAAAATATTAATGTTCAATTTAATTATATTTGCACACTAAAATATATTATATCCATTTGAAAAATTATAGACCGGTATTGTTAAAACCAAAAAGGAGGAGGGTTGGTTAGGAAGTGACAAAGACCAACCGTAAAACAGTCAACGCCGAGCATCAGGCGGCGGGAAATAACCGCGCACCCATGGGTGCGAGCGGCTTCCAGTGACCCTGAGGTACTAAATCGCCTCAAAAAGACTGGCGCAGAAGGATCTGGGAACCCACTGCGTCTATTTTCCCAAGAAAACCTCAACATGGAAATTTCGATCCGTGTTAAAGGTCACGACCCTCAGCACTGAGGAAAACGACGCAAGAAGAGGAGATTGTTAAAAAGGTTTCATCGCTGTTAGGCGAGATGAAACTGAAATCGCTATGCCCAATGAGTAAGGAGTCACATATGGCCGAGCTAGTGAGGATCTGCTTACGTAACTAAGTTAAATACCAAGTATATACTATTTACAAGAGACATGTAGATATCGGCTTTTTATTTTATCAATTAAATTATATTTTGATTACTTTATAAAATGTTGGATAGATAAATCCATATCATTAAAATTAGTATTACTATCGTGCAGTAATAATATTTTATTTGATCGTTTATCTTTCAAGTGCGAAAGTAACCATACATTTTATCGCATTGAAGTGTCATTGAGAAATAATTTAATTAGTAGCAGAGGATTTGATTTTTGGTAGAGGAGTGACACAGATTTAGAAAACCAAACCAATCAAACGTAGTCCCGGGTATTACAAATGCCAAACTTATTTCCGAATGTCCCCACTTGCACACAGTACGCTCTGACCAAGAGAGACTGGATAAAAGCAATTGTATCAAACCAAACAATGCAAATTCCTAGATTAATGAGAAGAAAAAGAAGAACGCAATACCTAAAAACCCCGAACAGGTACCAGTGAGTTTTTCAGTTAAAACTTATGCGTCTAGTTGATTACTGCAATTTATCACAAGCTTTTCGGTGAACGAAACATTGTGAGAAAACTTGCATATCTCTAGAGAATTCCTGGGATATAGGTAACCTACCCTACGCATTGGAGCAGTATGGTAGGTCTTAACTCCAACCTTTCCCTACAAACAAGGAGAAAAAGAGTTCCAAGCTCAGCAGTAGAATGGGACAGGCTGTCACTTTTATACCAATATTATATCAAGCACCGATAACAGGATTCAGCGCCATTAGACGCACCTCAATATTTAAATCTTTACTGATTTATACCTGTGTAACGCAGTGTATGGTCGAATTCGTGGCAACGATTGTAAATGGGATGACTACGTATAGATATTGTATCACTACTTCATACGTTCTCTTGAACTTCAAGACAACTTTATACGAACCTTCTGCTCCCTGCGAGGTCATCTGACAACCTATTACTACTACTACTACTACTACGCTTTCATATAAAAAGCAAAACTGAAAAGGACCATACAGTTATAGTTTTAAGAATTTATTTCAATGAAGCGAGAACACTTAATTAAGTCCACAAGTTTAATAATTAACCTTTATTTGAATATAGAAAAATCTTTTAATATATTTTATATTATTATAAGCGTCTAGACAAAGTTTATCTGGATTGTTGCCAAATTGGCAATAATTTCATGGGAATGTAAGTAGCATTCAATATCGCCCTATCAATTGGCCGTGATGAATGAATTTCAGTGCCAAAGGACCAGTTAATTTATAAATATCGTGTGTTAATTGTTTATCTGTGTGTAATTATATATCTATCACACTTATTGATTCCTACTTCCATCCGTTCCTACTTTTTGCTATTTGTATACTCCCTGGATGTATGTTTGTTATTATTGTCCATGTTGTTGCCATCTTTAATTATTATAGCATTTAGTTTATCTTTTTTAATCTGTCATGTATCTTCTGAACATGTATTTAAGGTATATATTGTTGATGGTCTAATAAAAATAAATAAATCCGTAACAGCTATAATATCCTATCAATTCTATAATATTTTTAAATGTATGCAATTAATCAGGTAGTTGTAAACGGTCTTCCTTTCAATCCTTCTCAATTCCTTTCAGCCGTTTTTAGTAACTGAGTATCACTTACAGGCTTTCACAAAGAAGTGGGTTCACGTGCTTTAGTTATACTACTATTACTATTACTCAACCGGATACCACACGATGGGACAACTTACGTTAGTCGCCTTTTACGACAAATCGGTAAGAAATGAGGGTGGTCTATTCTTAGTGTATGTGCTAAATATAATAAAAAAAACATAATAAATAGTAGTTACTTTAAAACAGTTAGTTCCATATTATCACATGTCATACAACAATGACCCCCTCAGAGCGTATTGTCACACGCAAAGCGGCGTTTTTTGTCGACGAAGCGAGGCGTCTGCTTAAATGAAATCCAATATTGAAAAAAAGGTCTCATGTGAACGGTAAGCAAAAAGTGTTGCTTTACAAATGTTTTAGAACAGCTGAGCGGTGTTGATGTGAATTTTGTAGTTTGAGATAACCCTTTGAATACAATTTATTATTTAAATACGTAAAGATGAAAGAATGGGCAGATGATATTTGGGATTCGATCCCGGGTATTAACACTTCTTTAGTCCGCCCGCCCCCCCACTGAACTATTAAAATTTTATAAATGACAGCTTAAGTAACTTTTGGATTCAATTTATATTTTAGTATATATTTTTAATTTTTTTTTCAATGCCTGAAAACATAAAACAACATTTTTTTTAAATAAAACTTAGCTAAATCGATTTGTCACCCCCTAAACCTATTAAAAAGTTTTGATTTACTTGAATTCAGAGGCATATCGCGAATATTGTAATCACAACATTACCATGTTTTAAATATTTGGCCCGAACTTTGCCATTACAACAGCGAGGCCATTTGCCATTGCAACATTATATTAAGGATACTTATTAATACTATGACTTACCTGGCGCCAAATTTCCTCTGGGCTTAGCTCCTAAAATGGCTAGATTGACGTTTGCTTTCCTGCCATCGATGATAGGATTTGGATCTTTACATGCGCGTTCCGCTGCCGCCCGGTCACCCATTATTACCTAAAAATATGTTAAATATAATATATATTTCATAAGTCTACATCGGACACGAGGTCAGAGAAATTAATTGTACTAAACAATCCATATATATGTAAAATTTATCTATAAAGTAGCGTAATAGAAAATCTTTTGACGTACAGAGTAATTAAAAATCGATTTCGATCATTGTCTACGATAGTCAACGCGTATGCGTAGTTCGGATTTCAAAATCTTGACAAGAACATAATGTAAATTACGCTATCACAGATTATAAATTGAAATTATTGATAGGCGGCTTACAAATAAAGAAGATATGCGTCTAATTATTGCAAAGATTGTTTTGAACTTTCCGCTAATACACGTATATAGATTGCACAATAAATAAAGTATACCTACTGTGTAACATATACTTATTTAGGTGTCAAGTTGACATTGCTTTTTAAATATAAATCTATTCTTCAAACTTATTGCATTGTAACGCGTTCCACGAAATAAATTAAATAAAAAATTCTTAAATGACGTAGTCCTATTACCAATTGTAATGCATGTGTGCCCCACAGGTCACACACTACTGTAACACCAGTATAATGAGACCTAACGAATAACTAACTATACAATCAACAATAACGAATTTAAACTGTACCCCGCAGATCACCTATACTTGGTCGGAATGTAACATTGGTAGAATGGTATCGTAAATACACAATCCAAGGAAACACGCGATGACCTTCGGATATCGAAGGTCTGATCTATCCGTAATTATAAAAAATACTTTACATTTTCATACTTTGTTGTAAACTTTACATTTTAGTGTCAGTCCAATGTCGCTTTATTGTCATGTAAATTTACCTCATTTGTGTGCTTTTTTTTTTCTTTTTTTGTAGTGATATGATATAGATGTTAAGAATATACATATGTTAAGGATAATATTTCTAGTTAGTTTAAACTTCAAATTACTATGTATTCGTGAACTTTTTGATATAATTCTATATACTGGTAAAGAGGACCGTAGCACTATTGAAAACCAAAAGAAACCATTAAAAAAAAACTCTAAATCTCGTATTTGTGGACTACTTCAATCATAGAGATATTAAACTAGGGTATTGGAGTCATATATTAGACCTGAAAGTGACAATGACGCAATAAATAATCAGTCGAAAATTTGAACAATACTGATATTAAAAATTTGAAATTATATGTTTGGAGTAGTATTGTTTTATGGGATACATAGCGTATTCTAAAAGGCCTTCCATAAGGCATAAATTGCCTGACCTAGTCAGATTTGTGTAAAAATGGATAGTACTGTAGAAGTCTGTCGACCCGACCGATATTTGGTTGATGCCAACGACCTTGGTCGGGAGTACAGCTCTCCTGGCCAAGGTCATTTTGGTCGGGCGGTTTATCCGGAAAGTGTAGAAGACCTTTTGTATTAAAGTGACCGAATTGAAAATGTTTTTTTGGCAAGTTGCAATAAAGTACCGGACACAAAACTCGTAAGTGAATAAAATATAAGCTCGAGTATAAAAATTAATAATGTAGGCGTGAAATATTCAAATTGTAACTTCAATTATAAAGGAAACAATAATTAACACATCATTGCTACGTTCATAGTGAGGGTTATATTACTAAGACCAGAAATACGATACTTCTACAAAGCGATATGAAAGATGGTAAATTCCTTTCGCCGATATGTTTAATTAAGCAGTTTTGTTATACCGTATCGGCAGACATTATACATTTACAATTTAACTCCTATCGGCATAATTTTTATTATACATACATGTATAACTTCCGCTGTGTGGTAGGCAATCCGGCTAAATAGAATAGACCACCCTTATTTCTTACCGAGGTTTCGTAAAAGGCGATAAGGTAAGTTGACTCGCCGTGTGGTATCCGGCTGAGTAGAATAGACCAAGTTGACGTAAGGCAAGCGGCCGGTTGTAAAATACCTAGCCGAATCATGTTTCATGTTTTAAACGTTGTGCCCACCTCACTTAGAGTGAGATAAGTGCAGAAGAATGATGATACATGTATGACTTATTATGTAACATACTACAATACTTATTAATGTTTAGTAATACATAACTGATAAGCGCATAACGAATTAAGTATAAACATAATTGAAGCACATAAGTTTATATGAAAAGTTTAAGCATCCGGGGTTAGAACCTGCGACCCCCGGGTACGGTGTCATTCTTAGTCACCAGTAACAAAGAATTTGAAGTAAAAGAAATTTTAAACTAAATATAACTTTAGTTAAATATAAGTTAGTCAACAAAATTAACACTATTCAAAAATTCATAGAATACTTTCGAGTCTCATAGGTTTCATGTCAGTAGGAAATACATAATACCTAGCAAGCGATGTAGTCTGAAACAAACATGTCCAAATACTTGTACTTATGCATCCCTCTTTTGAAGACATCGTCTACATTATCGATACGAAACTAGAAATCATGAACAAGAAATATATTTAAATTTAGCGCATTAAAAGTGTTACATCATTGTATCAAAAGGCAGCAAAGAAAATACTAGAGCCTAGAGTTCACAAATTACAGTCCATAATATCTTCCGTAAAACTTAATAAAAGAAAATACGCAAATGAAAATAATGATAAAAATATTGAAAGAAAAGGTAAAGACCTATTTATTAAGAATTAAATTGACGCCGCATTAGAGGGAATAACCAAAGATAACATTTATGATAAAATCAAAATGAATGAAATACATAATAGAATCTAGAGCATTGTGTTTGTAGTACAAAGGATAATGAACAAAAGACGTACGTAAATTGTAAAAATAAGATCAATGAACTGTGCATATAATACTAAAACGTTAAAATATATTAAGAAGCCTTATATACCTAGAATTATGTACAAGATGCACTGTATGTTCATCTTGAACATAATAAAAACATCTTGAAAATCAAAAGGGTTACAAATGTAAAAATTAAGTGTAATGTCACCTATGATAACAATGGATATATGACAATACTAGATAAAATACGAAATTAGTATATACTCAGAGGAAATCTGAAAGTTGCACTCTGAGCAGAAAAGATGAGAAGTGCAAGATTGTGAAGGTATTGACACACAATAATGAGGGATGAAAATCATGTCACCAAACGAGTGTTAAACATGATTGTGGATGGATATGTGAATAGAACGAGCCAAAAACAGCATTGGATTGTGTGAAGTGTGACACACATATAAAAGATGTAGCGCCAGAGTTGACAAATGATAGGAGAGATTGTAAGAGAAAATTATGTCGTGCCGATCCCAGTTAGAGTGGGATAAGAGCAGCAGAATAAAGAAGACTATGATAATAATGGATGAAAAAATATACTTTCTTTCCAGAGGTGTATGTTTTTTATTCATCCTACCAATATTATAAATGCGAAAGTTTGTAACTATGCTAAAATCGATGAAATTTGGCACAATTTTTCTAATATACATCGGGGCTATAGAAATCCTCTTAATTCAACAGGAATAGGATGACATTGAAAAAAAAAATTATGATAATAATGGATGAAAAAATATACTTTCTTTCCAGAGGTGTATGTTTTTTATTCATCCTACCAATATTATAAATGCGAAAGTTTGTAACTATGCTAAAATCGATGAAATTTGGCACAATTTTTCTAATATACATCGGGGCTATAGAAATCCTCTTAATTCAACAGGAATAGGATGACATTGAAAAGCGCCATCTACAGTCAACCTATCACTAGTCCCTATAGTCCATGCAAACGAAGTTGCGAGTAAAAGCCAGTAATAGAATATTTGCAACAAACCTAATTTTCTAATCGAGAGTCTATCAAAAGCTTATCGTCAGTTGTTACTTGTACATGCGTGGCGCTGTTTTGTTTCAATTTTATAGACATTGTATGTTAATTTAAAGAGAAACCGAGTTATAATTAAAACTAAAGCAATGGTTGGTGCAAGCGGTCTATACGGTAGGCGACATAGTTACAAAACACCTTTGTAAAAAGCATACTAATGACCATAAGCAATAAGGTTCAATACATGTATCCAACTACTTGGTTAATAAAATGTTTAGTAAACCGTTCAAATTGGTGTTAGGTATGGTACCGATAAGGAATCTTATCGACACACTCGTAGGTTATATTTGTTTTATTGGCTCTGTGAAACGAGCGACCTTATTCTTAAATCGATAGATATTTGATTATTCTAAATTTTGTAACTCAAGATAAACAATAAGATATCCAGACGGACCCTTGGGTGTTTTACTAATGCCTCAAATCTCAAACAAGCTGCAGATTCTCTAAAAAAAATGCATAGAAACCGGCTATACTCAAGTCTTATTTTATTGGATGAGCCCGACTTTGTATCCTTGGTATTGTAGGTAAAAGACGCACATCCTATCGTACTAATTTTATAAATGCAAAAGATTGTGAGTATTGATGCATGTTGTTAATCACGGCGAATCCGCTGAACCAATATGGATAAAATTTATATAATAGGTTATAGAAATCCTGTTAATTCTACAAAAATAGGATGACATTGTAAAGCGCCATCTATTATCAACCTATCACGCGACAACAATGCACGAAAAGTTGCGGGTAAAAGCTAGTTTCGTGCATATTTAGAAATAGAGTGCAATAAGTAAAGGTATCGAAATGTAAAAAGCGAAAGCCTTATCGGCCGAACGATTAGTAACACAGTAAACCTATTTAGTTTCCTGACTGATAACCATGCGCACAATTTAACTAGCGGTTTGTATGCTTGTTACTTTGACACGTAAACCCAAAATAATCATATTAACAATAGTTACCTGGGTGGCCGAGCCTTGCTCGGTAATTTTGAAAATGATGTTACAAAAATTAAAAAAAAAATTGATAAGAAAAATTAAAAAATAAAAGGGCAGGTGGAGCTCGATCCTAGGCCTTTCCACCTCTCTAGATCGCCCGTTCCCCAAATGAACTACCATGACTTTACGTTTGACGCTATTTCGCTTTCAACGTAAATTTCAAAAAAAAATTTTAGAGCCCGGAAACAGGGATAAAAGTCAATTTTTTTTAAATAAAACTTATCTAGATCGATTTTTTTCCCCCAAAACCCCCTACATGCTGAATTTCAGGAAAATCATTGGAGGCGTTTCCGAGATTCCGAAAATATATATATATACTTACAAGATTAACTCATTTAAATATTAAAGATAAATGTTTGAAAATTAAATTTTTAGTCCGTTAATTTATATTTACATGCTTGATGCGAGGTATTTATAGAATACTTTATTCAATACATTATTCAGTAGTATGTACATTAATTACAAATGACCCCTATATTTCATTATATTATAATTTATGTAAAAACAATGTATAAGTCACAGATTCAATGCACTCCATAGCCGGCTGAATTTATAAAACTTTAGGTCATTTCAGTTTTTCATATTACTAAGGATTTAAAAAAAAATCGTAACGAACAATAGGTAAAATCGTAGTATCCATAGGTAGGCGTGCCACGCTCTGAAACGCCCAGCATTCCAACTACGCAGACTTTCAGTGATCCCAATTTTCGAGGTCTCTATTACAATATACATAAGGAATACAATCCAACTAAAATGATATGCCGTTCGCTGTACTAGACACGCCTCAACAATTAATTGCTTAATATTCATCAACGCATTGAGCCGATTAAAACTTTATTGTTCTGAGATGTCTTATACACAACGCGCAAGGTCCATTATGACGCACGATTCGTCCAACTTATACGAAGTCCTCAGTATTTCCGAGAAAAAACAGTTTTACTCGAATTACACTCAAGCCGATTTCACTCATTACAAAATTGGGAAAATCAAGAAAATCATGTCGTATGCCTGCTTCAAGCTTAATTTCTGCTACTTCTAAATGCCCTTCAAACTTTCAAGTACATATTGAAATATGCTTATAGCTTTAATTTAAAAGAGAGATAAAGAGAATTTACAAAATAATGCCTTACATTCGTTATTCACATACATCATAAAATACTATAAATGTTGAGCTTTTTTACAGCAGCACATACGTAATCCTCCTAAAAGCTTTATCGCGTTGCCTACAGATTTCTTGATTACAATATTAGATAATTAATCCTACTTTCTACTAATATATTTCACGTAAGTCATACGGGTTATTTATTAAAATTATCAAACTATAGTCTTGATAAAACGACAAAACTCTCCGAGTCTCCCGGATCGATCTCATTTTTGTGAAGGAGATATTCGCAGGGTTGGAGAGTAACAGAAGTTAGTGTTAGTTTCAAGACTTCAGTCCACGCGAAAGACATTGCAGGTAAAAGCTAGTATTTTATATGGGAAAGTTTGTGAGTATGGATGTATGTTAGTAACTCTTTCACGGCCAATCTCCTGAACTAATCTCGATGAAATTTGGCACAATTATTCTATATGCACCGGAATAAGAGGTTAAGGTAAGGTTATAGAAATCCTGTTAATTCTACAGGAATAAGATGACATTGAAAAGCGCTGAAAAAATCTATTATCAACCTATCACACACAATCCACGCGAACGAAGTTGCAGGTAACAGATAGTTATTCATATTATTTGAACCGAGTTTTTTAACTTTAAAATTATCTTTATTCAAAACATGTTTTCGCAAACTTTATGATAAGCCGATTCGTATATGCAAATTTTGCAATAAATACGAGTATATACTTACTATGGTAATACTTCGGAATCGAGGTGTGAAGCAACATTTTTTCAGTCAACCAACTAATTGTTAGCGAGGAACAATAAATACATTTGTGTGGTATTTGGCTAAGTAAAATAGACTATCCTAATTTCTTGCCAAGGTGTCGTGAAAGGCGACTAAGGTAAGTTGACCCGCAGTGAGGTATCCGGCTGAGTAGAATCGACCAACTTCATTTCTTACTGAGGTGTCGTAAAAGGTGACTAATGTAAGTTGACGTCAAGCAGCCGGTCGTAACATACATAGGAAAATCATGTAACAACATGGTTAATACATTTTGTGCCACCCCCACTTAGACTGAGATAAGGGCAGAAGAATGATGAAAGATAATAAATAGGTCCATTTACAATTTTTAAGGTGAAATTAACGTCGTAAATGTTTGAACTTATATGTACATATAGTTATACACTTAAGTAGATATACGAATATTTATCTTTGAAATGGCGAAAATAGACACTTACATTAAGCTTCTTCTGGATATGTGACAAGAGAGATAGAGCAAAAAAGGTTGGACGGTGTTAAGTATGACACGCATATAAAAGGCGTAGCGCTAGAGTTGACAAATGATATGAGAGTGTAAAAGACAAAAGGCAGGTTGTATCGAACCCACTTAGAGTGCGATAAAGGCAGGAGAATCTTTAATATTTCAATGAGTTAATGTGTATGTGTTGTATAAAACACTATTTTTGCCGAAAACTGTCAAATCAGCGTATCTTATTTGTGGAACGGGTGGTCTCTAGAAATGAAAATACCTAGGATCGAGTCCCATCTAATAATTATTTTTTTCCTTTTTTTTTTGAAGTTTTTATTTTTATTTTGTAAAATATTACCGAGCAAGGCTCGGTCAACCAACTGATGAATTATAATAGCTTGCTCTTACAAGTTTATTTAACTTTTAAAGAATGGTAACGTATGTATTTGTTTTCCTTAGAGTTCGATTGACTTTATACTATCTAGGTTTTCAGGTCTCACAACTATTGTTAGAACGCTGAACCTCTACGAGCATCGAAACACGTCGTTACAAGGTTTCTCTCTATCAACCTTCGTAAAATTTGAAGTAAAAGACTAGTACGAATGCCTTATTATGACGAAGCCATGCCGGTTTAATGTCAGAAATTAGGGACCTCATCTTCTCCAGTGCATGTGTGTGTGTGAGATGGGTTTGTGTTGGCAAAAGTAATTTGTTCGTGTGAGGTTCTTAGGGTGCATTTGGGGCGCTTACATTTTTAATTGGAAAACATTTAGTAATGGTGTAATGTTAACATTACTAAACCCATATAGAAATTTAGGAAATATATATTTATTTACAAGTTAATCATCATAAATTCAGCAAAACGGATATAGTAAAATACTGTTTTTAAAAACTTTTATTTAATTTGCAATATGTATGTGAAAGAGGAATCTTGCAAGTTAAATTTGATCCACTTCCTCTTGATTCTGGGCGGGCAAATTAGACCATAAACAAAAAAATAAAGAATAGCTTGAATCATAAATATGAGTAAGTATTATAGACAAATAATATTAATCTCTGCACAATTTGACCATAGACATAACCTGAAGAATAAGAATATATATGTGTATATGTATATGTGTTTTAATGCATGGTAAAGTATATATCGATTTTAGCTGATTTAATGTACATATTATTTTGCCGCTAGCACACTATCCGGCTGAGTAGAATAGACCAACCTCATTTCTTAAGGAGGTGTCGTAAAAGGCGACTAAGGTAATTTGACAAGCGGCAGGTCGTAAAATACGTAACCAAATCATGTCACAACATAGTTAATACGTGTTGTGTCGCCCCCACTTAGTGGGATAAGGACAGGAGGATGATGATTTTGTGAGCATTATTTTTAAAAATTATTAAACTACGCTGCTTTCTTCATATAAATTACAATTGACCCATAATTTCATACTCCTCCGACCGCGTAATTTATGTTAAAAAAAGTACAAAGTTTTTACTTCACGTTTTAATATTTGCAATTTGTAGTGAACTCTGTGGAATAAAAAATATTTTCGATTGACCTCGCTCTCCACGTCTATTCTCTAATGTTAATTTTTGCACAAGACTCGTTCTTCGCCCGCACACTCACAGTATCCGATGTCGGTCTTTTGTCTAAAATACGTACTTATGCACGTCCCGTCATACCGCCTCTGTGCTCACCGGGCTAGCCAATTGTTCAACATTAAACTCATCTTTGACCCGTATTAACAAAGTGCCAAAGTCCATTACAATACTATTATACTGTTTTACCCACTAGTATATCTATTATTTTTGAGGTGAATCTGGTAAGTACCTGGGTGACTGGGCAATATTTCAATAGATATAAAAAAATGCAATAAAAAAAAATTAAGCGCCCGGTGAAATGTGGGAATCGAACTTTTTTGGTCCGCGCGTTACCATTAAGGTTGTAACAGCTTTGCATTTGACTGCTAAAAATTTCATTCAGTTTCTATTCCTATTTTAGCAATTTTTTTGTGCCCAAAAACAGGGATACATCAAGATTTTTCTTAATAAACTCTAGCTAGCTCGAATTTTCTCCCGCAAAACCCTACATACTGAATTTCAGGAAAATCGATGGAGCCGTTTCCGAGATTCCGAAAATAGTGTTCAGAAGTTTTATGTTTTTAATTTCGACCAATAAACAATATTAAACACAGATTTAATCACTGTGAATTTAAGTAATATCAATCTTTACGTTTCCTTCAAGCTGTAATACAAATATTTAAAATAAGCTGAATTTTATTGTGACTTTAGGATTCAGCTATTTTTGATTCTAATCCCCTCATATACATCCGTACAAGATTAACTCATTTAAATATTAAAGATTATATTAATTTAATTTAACGAAAAATCGTTAGCTATTGCAAGTTGCATTAGAAAAACCAGTTTTTATTATTGAATCATTAGCTGATTTATATCACCACTGAAATGAAGAACGTGCAAAAAATTGATAATTTTGCACGTAATTAATTCTTCTTAAAATTATTAGAGGACACGGAACTTCGTTTGTTTCATGTCCTTCAATGTTTATTGGTCTTTCTATAATCATCAGCCTCCTGCGCTTATTCCGTTGTAAGTGGTGTCGGCACTTGTTATAAACATGTTGTCATATGATTTGGCTACGTATTTTACGACCGGTCGCCTGCCTGACTTACCTTAGTCTGTTAACTTACCTTAGTCATATTTTACGACACCTTGGTAAGAAATGCGGGTGGTCTATTCTACTCAGCCGGATACCACACGGCGGGTCGACTTACCTTAGTCGCCTTATACGACACCTCGGTAAGAAAGACGGTGGACTATTCTACTCAGTTGGATATCACACGGTGGGTCAACTTACCTTAGTCGCCTTTTACGACACCTCGGTAAGAAATGAGGGTGGTCTATTCTACTTAACCGGATACCACACGGCTTTTATTAAAAAAATATCAATACTGAAATTTTTGTTACAAATTTTGATAGGCCTACGAGTAATATGGCGTATTCCAGCGTCTAAAGCTAATCTGTCTAATTAAAACAACAACTAATGTATGTATAATGTAGTTTTCTGTACATTAAAAATATAATATAGTATTTCCAAAATGTTTCTATCGACGCGTTGCAATTATTACAGCTATTTAGATGTCACAGCGAGGGTGCATCGAGACATGTACCCTCCGTCAGGGTCTCAACCCTAGTTGAATTGAAAATGGGGTTGTGATTCATTTCCCACGAGCCCCAAGCGTACCGCACCAAACTTACGCTAAAATGTTCGATAAGCGAAATTTTTGACGATCAATTTTTACTAAAACAAGTCGATCAGAGAAAAAAACGGTTAGTTACAAGCTTGACAATACTATTCGACAATACTAATGAATTATTTAGGCGTTTATTAACGCCAAAATACAGTACAGATATTTATATTAATAAGAAATGTACTAAATTTGAATATAATCAGTTTAATTCGCCTCTACAACGTTACATTACTAATCAAATACATCTTTTCAAATAGAAACATACGTATACCATTTGTATGCCATTTTATTTACACATATGGATAAGTCCTCAATAAATGCGTCTAAATTATAAGCATTGAAACCGTATTGTTGTCATCTAAGTGGTGTAGCTGTGGAAGTAGGTACACCTGTATGGCAAGGGCATAACTTCCGTGTTTGATGTTTCGCGATATGCTACACATGTATGTGTAATTGTGTATCCAGTAGGTATAGTATAGGTAGCAGGTAACGATAACGCAAACATGCGATACACTGTTTCAGAGCCGACGCGACACGAATGCGCACAGGCACAGTTTACGTGTCGCTTTTCAGCTGAATTACGTTATTTAACCATCATAAAGGCACTAGCAAAGTTTATTAGATATATACTAAAAAAAAAAACAATTGCTTACAAATCCATATCCTCTGCTTTTGCTTGTTTGTCTATCTGTGATAACGACGGCCTCCTCTATGTCGCCGTAAACTGCGAAATGTTCCCTTAAGCTCTTGTCTGTGGTGTGATAGGGAAGGCCGCCGACGAACAGCTTCGTCCATGTGGTGTCCTTCTGTCCCGGGAGCGCGCCCAAAGCCAAGAGCCCCTCGGACTCGGCCGGCAGAGCGCCCGCCATCAACATGCCTTGCACCGCCTCCGTCGTTGCACCGTTGCACACCGCGATCACTGTCCGCTGTAGCGGACTAATACGCAGCGTAGCTTACTTGTAAACACTTGAGCGGGTAGATGTGGGCGACGTGTACGATAGTCGAGCGCGGACTGATGGTCGGGCGGCGCGCACGTGGCGCTCCGGTACTAATTTTAACCCCCGCCGCGCTCCCCCCGCCGGCTACCAGATGCGGAGGCACCGTCCCGCCGGGCCACATGCGTTGCCCTACCTAGTGCTTGCTACCCTCCCGTACATTGTAATGATATGCCTCGTTATCAATCTCACTTGAAAACACCGTAGATAGACTATAAACGGCACTGACAATGGTTTATAAATTATTTAAGTACGATGCTGCTACATAAAGCGTACTCCGCCGTGTGGTATCCGGCTGAGTAGAATAGACCACCCTCATTACCGAGGTGTCGTAAAAGGCGACTAAGGTAAGTAGACTCACCGTGTGGTATCCGGTTAAGTAGAATAGACCACCCTCTTTCTTATCGAGGTGTCGTAAAATTCGACTAAGATAAGTTGACGTCAGGCAGTCGTATTTTACTACCAGTCCCCAAATAATATAGCCAAATCATGTGACAACATGTTTATAACATGTTGTGCCGACCCCACTTAGAGTGGGATAGTGAGGACTATTTGAGTGATAGCATATCTTCAGTCAGCTACGCATCCAGCTGCAACGATTATCTTGTAATCATCAATCAAAATGTAATTATTATTTAGTTGAAAAGATTATCCGCCGAGTTTCTTGCTACTTGCTTCTCGGTATGAGAAAACTTCGAAAGAAGCTTTCGCTTCTTTAAAAAACATGGTAACCATTTCTTTAAAAAACATTTGACGATTCAAAAGTACTGTAAACAGTCCACTTGTATAAAGAATAATTTGAATTTGAATTTGAACTGAGATAAATCAACGTCATAACCCAGTAACTAATATTTACAAAAGCCGGGATAAACATCCGGCACCTACACCTATAAGAATGTTCTCTTATCTCCAGTATCGTTGACTATCAGTAGATAGACGAGTTTTTTTATACGCTCACAATGTATTCTTACTTGTATAATTAATTATGTGTAATCAATGTTACGATTTAAGATTTCTATCTAATCTTAAACTCTTTGATTAAAGTGTAAATTACTACTGGTCTTCCGATTGATATAATGTTGATAACAATCTAAAAAGTTCTTTGAAAGTCTATTTGAGTTGAATTAAGTATTATTCAGCTAATCATTATTTCACATCCAAATTCAAAATATTCTTTATTCAAATAAACTTGTAAACAAGTGCTTTTGAATCGTCAATTCTACTGCTGCTTCGGAAAGCTGTTCCTACCGAGAAGAGCCAGCAAGAAACTCGGCGGTTGCTCTTTTAAAAATATAATTCTTAATACTATTTACATTAAGTCGTTACTGGTTTAAAGAAAGCTATATCCACACATTCTTATCTTCTGCATAATCTTCAAGAGAATATTTACAATCTGTTTAATAATTTAGTGATATCAGTTATATCAGATCTATTTGAAACGCTACTTACGCAATTTAAAAGCAACCTTGTTCATAAGTAATAACGTACTACCAAAAATAGAGATGAAAGCTAATATGGATATCTTGTAACCATCAAATTGTAATAATTTTTTTAAAAGATTAGCTGCCGAGTTTCTTGCTGGTTCTTCTTGGTAGGAGCAAACTTCCGAATCAGTGGTAGCTTCTTTAAAACATTTGACGATTCAAAAGAACAGTCCACTTGAATAAAGAATATTTTGAATTTTAATTTGAATTTGATATCTGTCGCTAAATAGCAATATTATCAAAATACCAAAGTTACGGAATCCAGGCACACGAATTATAAGGGCGCGAACATTTAAGTTTTTTATCCTTATTTTAGAATAAGTGGAGAGAAATATTTTCCTTGAAAAAAGACGATCGCGTTCTTGTGGTTGACACACGCTTTAAAAAATTTTTGGTTTTAAATTGATTTGATTTTGGTATTGCCTCTCATCTTTTATGTTGATTTGTGCATATATTCTGTGTATATATTATAGATAAAAGTTGTATATAGTTTGTAGGTAAGTATTGTTAATTTTGTAAATATAAATTTTCTTTCATGTTTTATTTCTGATAAGTCAAAAATGGGACTGAAAATTCCTCCGGAACCGCCGGATCCGGGTGAAAAATATTTTACTCCTGATTCGGATATGGTAGTTCCTAATGTTTCAAGAAAACGGCATGGTGATGATGAAAGTGTTATTTCTAGCATTAAAAAAACTATTGTTGATCCTGCCTCTACCAATCCTTCGATTCAGTCAGTGTATATAAATTCTTCTGTAGATATAGATAGTTACTCTAGCCTTGATCAAGGTCCATTTATTGTACATGTTTCTCGTACTGAAGCAGACCCGTCTGCAGGTACTTCTATTCGGGCTATTAAATTTGGTGAATTTTTGTACAAATACAAATTTGAGAACATTTGTAAAGACGGAGTTAAAAGTATTGGGCGAAATAGGATCAGCGTGCAATTTTTGTCAGCTGCATCGGCAAATTGTTTTGTTAAAAACCCGGTCTTAGACACTAACAAATATAAAGCAGTTATCCCAACCTTTCAAGTTACACGTATGGGTCTGGTGAAGGGTGTACCATTTGACTGGTCCATGCAAGATTTTGTAGAGTCTGTGGAGCTGCCTGCTGGGTGTGGCGAAATTTTAAAAGCACGAAGGCTAAATAGAAAACAGCAGACTGAGGGGGGGGCCACTTGGGTCCCTACTCAGTCAGTTGTAGTAAGTTTTAAAGGACAAGTGTTACCTAAAAAAATTTTTTCTTTCTATACTTCTTTGGTTGTTGAAACTTATAATTTCCCAACTATCCAATGTTTTAACTGCTGTAGATTTGGCCACACCAAATCTCAGTGTCGATCTAAGCCTAGGTGTTATAAATGTTGCCAACCCCATGGTGGGGAGAGTTGTGACGTTAACATGGAGATGGTGTCTTGCCTGCATTGCTCGGGTAAACACTGTGCTACAGATAAAGATTGCCCTGAACAGTCCAGGCAACGTGCCATTAAAATGTTAATGTCTCAGGAAAATATTTCCTTTGCAGAGGCTTCTGCCCAATATCCTCTGGTCAGGAGACCATATTCTGAGGTGGCGAAGGAAATGTTTTCTGCTTCAGAGAATCGAGTTAAAAACTTGCCCCAGCAGGGTCTCTCTAATCAATCCATCTCATATAAAAAAACAATATTTAAAAGTCCTCGTCCTCATCCTCAAAGAGTAAAGGGGTATGATCATAGCGCTCATCAAAATTTAATTTCTGCATGCTCTTCATCTACGGGTAACGGGTGTGCATTGAACTCTCCTCACACATCTTCTGCATTAGAACATTTGTTAGACTCACTCATGTCGTTCGTCACTGAATTTGCATCAAACTCTAATAATTCTTTACCGTACAACGTTGCTCAAAAACTTACTTCTTTGTTATCTGTCATTAATGGACTTAGTAAATCTTCTACAATGGAACTGTAAAAGTCTTTCTCGTCATAACTTTGAACTTATTCACCTTTTAAATCATCATAAACCAGTTGTTGTTGCCATTGCTGAAACATGGTTAAAACCTGGAAGGCGTTTTCGTATTCCAGGTTTTTCATGTTTGAGAGATGACAGGGATGATGGTTATGGGGGTAGCGCCATTTTAGTTCATAGATCATTTCCATTTTCTCAAATTTCACTTCCATCTCATGATCCTAATATCAATGCAGTTGCAATCAAGTTTTCAAGTATTACATTGTTGTCTATTTACATTCCTCATCCTCACTCATCACTAGTTCCGGATATTCTATCAATTTTTTCATCTTTACCTCGCCCAGTTGTTGTGATGGGTGATTTTAATGCTCACCATACTGCTTGGGGATGTCACTACAGTGATTCATTTGCTAATCTATTGTTGGATGTCATGGATGATGTTGGCTTATGCTTCATCAATGATGGCTCCCCAACTCGTAGGGTGAATCCGTATCAGAATCCAAAGAGTGCTGTTGATCTTACCCTTTGCTCACCATCTTTGGCTCCATCCATTGTTTGGAAAGTCTTATCATCTACGTATGGCAGCGATCATTTCCCCATTTTCATCTCATTACAAAGAAAGATTTCGCCATTTCCTCTTTTGAATCCACTTAACCCATACTGTACACTAAAAGCCAATTGGACACAGTTTAAACTTCACATTGATAATCATATTACAAATATTCCAGATATGAATGATGAGAACATTTTGACGTGCTATGAAGGGTTTGTTAATGTTATTCGCGCGGCTGCGGATGCCCACATTCCTACTAAAATCACTGGGGCTCGTAAGTGGGCTTCTCCACCGTGGTGGGATTCAGAATGTTCATCAGCTATAAAGAACCGCAAAAAGGCTGAATTGGATTACCGTTGTTGCATGTCCTCTGCAAATTTTATTGCATATAAAAATGTTGCTGCTAGCACAAAAAGGCTTATTAAGAAGAAAAAGAGGTTAGCGTGGATTAAATTTTGCGAGAGCCTCCATCCTGGCACCCCTTCTGCTACTGTTTGGAAGCATATCAAGCGATTTAGAGGTGCTGTGAGTGATTTTGGGAATATTTCTTCTAATGAAGTTTTCTGGTTACAAAATTTTGCCAATAAACTTGCCCCTCCTTTTGTTCCTCATGTTGATTGTTTTAATGATTCTACTTCTCTTCCTTCCAACCTTTGTGAAATGCAGTTGCCATTTAACATGCAGGAGCTTACATGTGCCTTAAATGGATTGAGGGATTTATCACCAGGTGAAGATGGGTTCCCTTATTCCTTTTTAGTTCAATGCAGTGATTCAGCAAAACAAACATTTCTTTCTTTAGTCAATAGGTTTTATAATAGTGGTTCAGTTCCTTCTCATTGGAAATCTCAGATTGTAATTCCTATTTTGAAACCTGGTAAAGACCCACTTGTTTGTTCATCTTATCGACCTATAGCTTTGTCTTGTACTTTTGGTAAAGTTGCGGAGCATCTAATAAAAAACAGATTGGACTGGATCATGGAAAGTAAAGAAATTATTGCTAAAACTCAATTTGGTTTTCGTAAGGGGTTTAGCACAATGGACAGCCTTAGTATTCTCACCTCAGAGATTCGCCTGGCATTTTCCCGTGGCGAGTTCTTGGTGGGGGTTTTTTTAGATATTTCAGCTGCATATGATAGTGTTCTGCTGCCACTATTAAAACAAAAAATGCTTCATTTGGACTTACCACACAAAATAGTTAATTTTATTTTTAATTTGTTTATAGGTCGATCAATAAGTATTAGATATAAAGGTTTTCTTCTGCCTCCCAGGTCTGTCTGGAGAGGGCTTCCACAGGGTTCTGTACTAAGCCCGTTGCTGTATAGTTTATATACACATGATCTTGATAAATCGGTTGATTGCTTCTGCAGTATTCTTCAATACGCTGATGATATAGTTCTTTACACTTCATCAAAAAATATGACTGAAATTGTGGCAAGGTTAAATTCTGCTTTGTTTTATTTAAAAGAATGGCTATTAGCTCATGGACTAGATTTATCAGTTCCCAAAAGTAAAGTTGTTGTGTTTACCAGGCGTAGAATTATTCCTAATGTGGGTATTTTTTTTTATGATCAAGAACTTCCGCTTGAGAATTCTGTTAAATTTCTAGGTGTTTATTTGGATTCTAAATTGTCAGGCTCCTTTCACATGGATTATGTGTTAAAAAAGTGCGAAAAAAACTTTCAGGTTATGCGAGCACTATCTGGGGTGTGGTGGGGGTCTCACCAATATTCTCAGAAGCTTGTTTATAATGCAATTATACGTAGTCATTTTGATTATGGGACATTTGTTTTAGACCCCGGCAGTAAATTAGCTTTTGAGAAGTTGAATAAGTTTCAATATAAGTGTTTACGATTAATTCTGGGGGCTATGAAATCCTCTCCGACTAACGCTTTACAGGTTGAGAGTGTAGACCCTCCTCTTTGTTTGCGTAGACAGTATTTGTGTGATCGTTTTATTTGTAAAGTTCTTCAGTTTTCATCTCACCCTTTGCTATGTTGTCTTCAACAGCTTTCACATCTAGTGATGCCTCATCAATCACGTTCATGCCTTTTGAAAAGTTTTATTAAGTATACAAATTTTCCTATTTATAAAAATCATATTAATCCCTTATATACAGTTCCATATCAAGCTTTGACGTATTTTCCATCCGTTATTACTAATTTTGGTATTTGTAAGAATGATCCAGGGGCTGACAAAAAATTTAATGAATTGCTGGTGAAAAATTGGGGCGGTTTCTTATGTATATTTACGGACGCTTCTAAATTTTCTGATGATTCATGTGTCGGTATAGCATGTTGGATCCCCGAATTCAAAATTATTTTAAATTTTAGATGTCCTCCTCAGTCATCTGTTTTTAGGGGTGAGTCTATAGCTTTGCTTGAAGCTATTCGTTTTGCCGAATCTCATGCTATTAAGAAGGTAATCATTTTTTCTGACTGCTTAAGTTCCTTACAAGCTATTATGCAAAATCCCTTTCGTAGCAAGTCAAGAGTTCCCATCATTCTCAAAATTAGAGAGGCTTTGCTCTCTTGCCATCTGAAAGGGTATAGTATAAATCTTGCATGGATTCCTGGTCACTCTGGTATTCAAGGCAATGAGTTTTCTGATAGCTGCGATAAATCTGCTTCAGAAGTTGGTTCTCTTACACATTTTTATAATTTTTCTCAAGACCTATCTGCTTTAGCGAAGACAAATTTGTTTACTTCATGGAGAATATTGTGGGCGGCTTCTAAAACTGTAAAAGGAAAATATTATGGTGCAATTCAACCAGACATCCCTAACGTCCCTTGGTTTTTTCGATACCGCCGAGCAGACCGTAGAACTACCTCAATTATTTGCCGCCTTCGCCTTGGCCATGCTTGTACTCCCGTGCATCTGGCAAAACTAAAGGTTAAAGATAATTCCCTTTGTGAATGTGGTTTGGATGAAGGTGCAACTGATCATATTGTTTTCAACTGTCTTAAGCTCAAATATTCTTTGTACGAAATTCTCCCATTCGAAATTCATCGTCCTACCAACATAAAGTTGATGTTAGTTACTAAACCGTTAAAAAGTTGTGTAAATTTATTGTAGATAATAAGTTAAAGTTGTAACTATTTTGACTATATCGTTAATTTTATTTCATTCCATAATCATATATATTTTGTATTATTTTAGGTAGTTAGTTCATTTGGTGCATTCTCTTCGAGGCAAATTCTAAATTCCATTACTCGTGTGTTTGCCATTTTACGTGACACTGGCAGAGTGATTTGCGCTCAATTTGCGCTGTACAGGCCATAAACAAGATAATAATAATAGAATAAGTGGTTGGTATTTTTACATATAACTTAATATTAAACAAAAACAACACGCCAATGTATATAGCATATAAAACATATAAAAGAAATTTAATAAATATCAAATTAATTGATTTCATAATATGAATACTACATTGATAAAATTAGAGATTGCACAAGTCGATTAATAGTCGATTATTTGTTACAAATTTGTGTGTTACGAACATAAAGTAATATCACGCTGTGTGGTATCCGTCTGAGTAGAATCGACCATCCTCATTGCTTTCCGGGGTGTCGTAAAAGGTGACTAAGGTAAGTCGACCCGCCGTGTGGTATCCGGCTAAGTAGAATAGACAACCCACATTTCTTACCGAGTTGTCGTAAAATACGAATAAGGTCAGTTGACCCATCGTGTGGTGTCACCGTCACCGTAAGTTGACCCATCGTGTCATCGGTTAGGTAAAATAGACCACGCTCTTTTTGATCGAGGTGTCGTAAAATACGACTAAGGTAAAACAAGTTGTGCCGACCCCACTTAGAGTAGGGCAGGAGGATGAAGATAAGAAAAGTAACATTTTTTTTTAATACAGGAAAAAACCCCTTATGGATACCGCCGCCCGACGGTTACAGGCGGCGGTTATGTCGGACTCGCACTGACTAAAACGACCTGTGTGCTCCACCACGCTGCCGATGACAAGGACAGGGTATCATTGTACATTGGCCCCGTCCCCGCCGACAGCTCTGATCCCAGAGAACAAACACCGTCTCCGGGTAGGAGCCCCTCCAAAGAGGAGGTCCCCTCCGCTAACCGGTGCATCGGGAGCACCAGATGCACCGACCGCCTCGGGGACCTGTAAGCCAGGCGTCCGATATACCCCATTTGGAACGTCTGAAGGTCCCCTGACAGGGCGGCAGACGATGGGCTTAGGCAAGTCGCTACCACCTGGACTCACCAGCAGTAGATTGGATCCAGAACAAAAGTTCTCGGAACCGCTCCACCGCCACCTTCCGCCCCCCTCCGCAGAGCAGAAGGAGGCCACCACTGCCCGCGATCGCTCCCTACCCACCGTGATCAGATAACACGGAGACTGCGCCCCAAGTAGGGACCCCTACGCCATGGTGAGCGTTACCGCCCCCACCGGGTAATTTTTTATAGAGGTTTTCTTCCTCGCAACCCGTAGGTCCCCGTTCCCATTGCTGGGCTTCCGGGCTTGACAAACGGTGGCCGTAACCATGTCCAGTCAGACTTAGAGTAAACCCAACTGAACCCGTCGCTCATTACAATTTCGATTGGCCCGTTGGAGCGGTGGGTATTTAAGTACCTATGTATTTAAAAAATATCTAAGTATATATTCACCAGTTGTCTGTCACCCATAACACAAGTGTTGAGCTACTTACTTTGGGGACGGGCGACCGTGTGTGTAAGTGTCCCATATATTTATTTATTTAAATATTTCAATGTAGTAGATACGCTGTGTGGTATCCGGCTGAATAGAATAGTACCACCCTCATTTTTACCGAGGTGTCGTAAAATACGGCTGAGGTAAGTTGACGTCCGGTCGTAAAAACGCAGCCAAATCATGTGACAGCATGTTTATAACATGTTGTGCCGACCCCACTTAGAGTAGGGCAGGCGGATGATGATAAGAAAAATAACATATATTTACGTAATATGTTAATAGGTACTTGTAACGAGTATATCCATAAACATGAATTACAAATATTTGAATGTCGTAGATGCGCTATGTCATTTTTATTCATTGTTATCCATTATTAAGTCTTTTATCACCGTACATCCAACTATATTGTACTATTTCCGATATAACTAAATATTAACGCAGTACTGGGAACATTACAAACCACGTCCCATCAATCACCGCTCAGCGTACTCCTCCCACAAGTTGCAAACATGTCGTTTGCTAGGCAAATGTGTCGTAAAGTGAACGGAAATTTATACTTTGTAAGCTTGTTCATATTACTCTTGTCCGCTATTGCAAAGCCAAACAAATATATCGTGAAAAATCTATTACGATACGTTATTATAATGAGTTCTCTAGTTTAACTGTGGAGTAAAAAAAATTAAATAGCCTGTTATTATCCCACTTCTGAGATCGCACTACTTAATAAGAATTCTTTTTTGAAAAAGAAACCGCCGAGTTTCTTGCTGTCTATTTTTGGTAGGAACAGCTTGGTCGCCTTTTATGACACCTCGGTAAGAAATGAGGATGGTCTATTCTACTCAGCCGGATACCACACTTAGGGCCTGTTTCACAAGTTACTGATAAAGTGTCGAATAGTTAACCTACAAATAAACTAAGCAGCAGATAAATGTCTCTAAAAAGAGACTCAAATAAGTGAACATTATAAAATTATTGCGGCCTTTTTGAAATAGGTATTTGCTATACAGCAGATAAACAAAATAACAGCCACATGATCTACCTGTTAACTTATTAGAGATTTAAGTGTTGAATAAGCCTATCACAAACCTGAAAAACGCAAAATTCCGTGATATGTGTCAGATATGTTCCGAATAAGCTAACTGTGAAACAGTCCCTTAAAAGATAAAAATATATTTTTTTAAATCAGTTTATTTCAACCAGCTGAAAATTAAAGCCAGCGATGCTAACAGAACAAAGAATTAAGTACTAACCTCAGTTACACATAGTTGTAAGTCGCAGACAGTTTATTGTTTTTTGGCATCATCAAGTTTGGTAGTTATAGAAGCGACTGTAAGCTTAATTTTTTGCACTTCAAGCGCACGACATTTATCTCTCTTGGTCTGTAACTGTTCTAATTATATTTCTAAACTGCATATATTTTTTATTAGATTTTAGAAAGGATCAGCTGTTTGTATCTCTCATTGTATAACCTTCCCTTTCAAGAATTCAATGAACCTTTTCGGTGAAAAGCATGCTTGGTACAGAACTAGAGCAACAACGTTTTCAAATTTCACAGGATTGTACTGAGAATTCATACACAAATACAAAAAAAATACATAATTTCTATTATGTTAGTAAAATAATATTGCATTGGTATTCTAGGTTAGAAAACGGTTATTGTATATATCAGATTCTGAAATAAAAACAGTTAAATTGATGGTATAATAACATTAAACCGTCCTGACGTATGTCTAATTACTTTATACTTATTTTTTAACGTTATTATTTACAATGTCTCAAAATTAAAACTATATTAGTAATCAATAAAAAAAATTAATAGTATTCTAGTTTAATATTTAATATCTGGGTGACCGAGCTTCGCTCGGTAATTTTTTACAAAAAAAAAAACTTAAAAAAAAACAATTATTTAGTTGGGGATCGATCCTTGGCATTCACATTTTTTGAGTCTGCCCGTTATCCGAATAAGCTACGTCGACTTGACAGTTAGTGGCGAAAATTCAATAGTGTTTTTTAATGCCCAAAAACAGGAATAAAACATTTTTTTTTTTACATAAAACCTAGCTAGATCAATTTTTCTCCCCCAAAACCTCCTACATGTTGAATTTCAGGAAAATCGTTGGAGCCGTTTCCGAGATTCGGAATATATATATATATATATATATATATATATATATATATATATATATATATATATATATATATATATATATAAATACAAGATTAACTCATTTAAATATTAAAGATACAAAGATATACTCATTTAAATATGTAAGATAATTTAAGAATAATTTTGCGTGCTGCGTTTACTAGGTAATTTAAAATACAAAATTCTTTATCACTTTTTGCCACAGTGCCACGTGGAAATCAGTATTAAATTTTGAACATAAAGTGGTTATTGTGAGTTAACCATATGAGATAGACATGCTGTTGCGGATTTTTTTTATAGATATAGATGCTAACGTTAGACTACTAGAGATAAATTTGGCGTAAGAATTAACTATGCAAATTTTGGTCTCAGAAATATTTCATCTATTATCCCGTAAAAGTAGAATTCATACCAACCCTACGTTTCCCTTAAGGGCGGGGGTTGGGTTCATTGATCGTCTATTGTGGACGTGCGCGTGCGACGCCAGCTGTGGCACAACCCTAGTATTTCTATTGGAGTAAACAGATGGTAGGATATGAAAGTTTTTTACCGATCAAATCTGAAATTTTGCGTTACGCTCGAAATGTCGTTGATGTGAATTATGCCTTATGTTGTTTTTTTGTAACGGTTACTAATGTCTAAACCTACGGCTGTATAAAAGCGTCTATTCTGCAACTACCTAATTGAAAACAATCCCGATAAAACTGCTATCATGCACTTTATTGAAATCGTTTCCGTTGTTGACACACCCACGAAGATCTCACGTTACATACATATATATCGAAACGTTGGCAACGGAATCTCAAGTACATAGGTGTAGCCTTCCAAGCTTCAAATTATTTTAGTTTTGTTTACTTCCATAGTATTATGTTCTATAGAACATTGCTATGAACTGCCAGAACTAGTAGGGCTAACCCGATAGAATAAGACGTGAGTATTATTCTATACATTGACTATGAATACTCATTATAGTTTAAATTTAAAAATCGATCACATACAGACAGAGTGCTTTTGGAGTCTTTGTTTTATAATACGGATACATAGATTAATAATGAGATGCTTTCTCGTAATTTTCAATAGTAATATTTTAGGAATAAAACAAACATCAATAATATAGAATTTCAGCCGATTCACCGGTACAAAATGACCAATATGTACAGCAAAAATTAAAATCGAGACAAAATTTTCGCGGGAAAATTTAATTGCTATATTATAAGAAGCGCAAAGTTCAGTATAATATGTACATAAATCTCATTTGAAATTGTATGAACGTATATTAAATATTCGAGGCGATGAAGTAAACTATATTAGCATTACTGACTAATCTGTGATTGGCACGGTGTTTACCGGAAATGTAGTAAATCATGCTAACCTAAATATTCCTACTGAAAAACAGTACCAACCCAATAACTTAAAATTAACAAATATAGTTTTAACAAAAACATTCATACATTACGTATTTTCTACAGAAAATTTACCAATTGTTATCTCATAAAAGGTTTTACATTCATCATCTTCCTGCCCTTAACCCACTCTAAGTGGGGCCGGCACAACATGCCATAAACATGCTGTCACATGATTTGGCTGCGTTTTTACGACCGGCCGCCTGCCTGACGTCAACTTACCTTAGTCGCCTTTTGCGACACCTCGGTAAGAATTGAGGTTGGTCTATCTACTCAGCCGGATAACACACGGCGGGTCGACTACCTTAGTCGCCTTTTACGACACCTCGGAAATAATTGAGGTTGGTCTATCTACTCAGCCGGATACCACACGGCGGGTGGACTTACCTAAGTAGCCTTTTATGACACCTCGGTAAGATATGAGGGTGGTACTATTCTATTCAGCCGAATACCACACGGCGTTCGTAAAAGGTTTTACATTGATATATATTTATTTGAAATCAAAACATTTAAATAAAATTTTGTTTTAATGATACTGCTGAGCACGGGCCTTCTTTTTGGGGCATATGTATGGAGCTGATCCAGCATGCTGCTTCAAAGCGACGAGCGCCCATAGCATGATATACAAGAGGTGACCGCCCGCACCCACCTCAGTCCCCGTTCTCATCCAAGTTCAAGTCCAGGTTTGCGACGTCCTCATCTTCGTTCAGTACCGCAGCTAGTGAAGGTGACCGTAGGAGCTAAGTAAAAGAACGAACGTATTTAAAATGCGGCTCACACTTCAACTATTACGGCAATGAAAATGAATTAAAATAAATATTGCGTTTAAAATCAATACATATAATAAGGTTGTGACGTTTGATTACCAGTAATAAATGACTTTCTGTATTCCGATCAATATTGATTCTAAAATCCATTTAATTAATTTGTTAAGCGTCATCTGTGTGATTATTATGGAAATAGTCGATTGTTTATACTAATCTCACATAGTTTCATAAATAGAAAATAGATGTTGCTGTTATTAAATAATTATTGATCTCTAAACTAGGTGGCACCACAACAAAAGATATTCGAAACGACGTGGTACCTCGAATCGCCTCTCATCAAGTGCAATGTCAAAGTCATTTTGCTATCACCGCTTAGATGCCGCTCAATTTTTATAAATGTAAACTAGATATCCTAGACCAATACACTTTGGTAATTAATTTTACTCAGATCATAATATTTATAAATCAAATCAATCATTTTTTATGAGATCACATTTTTTTTGGACCGCGTTATGGTAATGTGATCGAACTTCAGATTATTAATTTGTGACATCATTATTAAATATATTAAAATTACGTTATAAGCGCTCTTCGTCATAGAAATATAAATTGATGCCGTCATTTTAATTTCTATGTTTTAGGGCTATAATATAACTAGTAATATAATACGTAAAGATAATGTAAAATGTACTAAAATCTTAACTTCAGAATTTGATGTTGTTTTTTTATGTTTTCATTATTTTCTTATTTTTCTGTTTATTTTTAGGTATGCATTTTAAAAAGAAGAGTGAAGAATTAGAAAATTTTAACTAAGAATAATGTGATTTTTTGTAATTAGTACTACATAATTAATTTGGAGATACGTAACGTATAAATAAATAAATAATATTTTGACGTTTTCGAGTACTGAGTAAAAGTCTGATCTTAATCCGAATAATCCGAGTCTAAATCAAAAGTTACACTAATACCTACAAATTATTTATAAAACAAAAAATGTAAATTTGTCATGTAATTTGTAAGGGACAATTGCTATAAAGTCACGGAAAAAGGTGCATACAATTACAACAATTCCTAGCAATAAAGTACAAACGGAGCAGCAAAGACAAGTAAATAATTCCAATAAATAGCCCCAAGAAGCTGTTTACATTGAAAAAAAATTTATAGCTGATTTCGCTTATTTCGTTATTCACATGCAAAATGCAACCATTTTTATTTAGGCTCATGAGTCAATAGCGAGATATGAATCCGCTATTACCGTCTGACCTTTTGTCAACTATCATGAATCATTACATCTAAGCGTCACTGATTGGGACCGAGGACTATTTCGTCATCTTTAATCGTAACAAACACATTGTTATAAACATAAACATGCAACAAATTAATGGCTGTTAACATAATTACCCTAAAACATTAATTTTCCGAGATATCCAAGTAATTATAAGCGATATATATCTGGGTTTATCTAAAAAAAAAAAAGGATCCTCGCCACATGATCACGTGAAGAATTTTTAAGTACATAATTCAAATGTATGGGTGCGTCGCAGTCGTTAAGATATTGAGCTTTATGTTAATTATGAATAAGGTCGAATACGCTTGAATGCTTATTAGCTTATGATGGCGCCTTAGTATTATTATATTTTACCTATCAAGATTAGAGTTATTTCTCTGTATAATTTAGTCTTTGTCAAATACTTAGCCCAAAAATTATTCTTTTTTTTAAGTTACGAACTTTTTTATTGTCCTTATAATATGGTGTAATGGATTTATAGTATTTTTTAGATGGATCTATCTATCCATCTAATTTCGGGGACGCCTGTCGGTGCAGGGCGGGTGGTCAGCTCCTATTCCGGACTATTCCACCCATTTCCCCATGTTGGGACAAGGGTTTCACTGCTGTCTCGACAGTGTCACCTGCTCTAATCTACACGTAGCCCTTACGAACCTGATAATATCCCTGAAAGGGATATTTGTCAGATCCTCAACTTCAGTTTCATCCTCACCTAGTATCTCCCATCTTACCAGCGAGCACATAGGGCACTCAGCCATAAGGTGAAGACTCGTTTCTTCATCTCCACACTCTTAGCACATTAGATATTTTGATTTTTGAGATATTTATCTAAAAATCCTCTAAAAAATTTAAATAAAAACTATGTATCCATCTGGATACATACCTAGTTTTTTGTTTCGTATACATTGTGATAAATTTTAGATTTTCAAGCAGGACGTCGTCTCGCATACCCATTAGGGGTAGGCGGGGTACGGTCCTCTTGGCGAACCTTTTTGCCAGGGCTAGTCCTCGCAAGCTATTGCCCTAGACAGTGTTCATGCCGTAAGGCCTAGGACACCTAAAAGGTGACCTGGGGGAGCGGGGTTGAGGCATATCCACACATACCTCGGGGCTGCTACGATCAATCGCAGGCAGCGGTTCTGCTGGACTTGAAGCCATCACCTCTGGTACGCCGAACATAGCGCGTACCAGGCGGGTGCCGCGTACCTACGTCAAGCGCGAGCGGAGGTAGGCACCGTAGACTCGCAATTTTGTGTTGACATGTAAATGGGATGTGAACAGCGTGTGGAGCTGGGACCTGGCAGCAGCAGCTTGGCCCACGGTACGATTGACCATTGGAACCATGCGTAAGTTGCGGTTAGGTTTTCAATTACTGTCTCTGTGCAAGTTTCTGATATTGCTAAATAGATGGCGCCTTGATAGTATACTTAAAAATAAGTACGGCTTATAAGATAATTGCGCTGCTTCGTTGCCGTTTGTAAGGTTACAGATATTCCAAAAACTTTTGTCGTATTTTCCTTTAGCATTCATTCATTTATGCACGACTGTAAATAATAATTAAATCGTCAATTTTCCTTTATTTCGTCAATAAACTGGTATTTCAATTTAATTTTTAGTGTATAACGTTTTTGTTATAAGGAAAAAAAGCGCTCGTACTCGCAAGCAAGTGTAACTCGCTTGTTTGATAAAAATGATAATTACAGACATTCTTGGCTTCATTAGCATATCTTTATGTATGTGTTTAAACACCACAGACATACTTAGTTTACATCTATTATAGACACATTTATCTTTCCCCGTGCCTCGAACGTATTACTGCGGTCATTCCGACCGCAGTAATACGTTATACGCGCGCGTTAATTTTCATTTCGCGATACTATAATCTACTATAAAATACTATAATAAACTTCTACTATAATCATTTTAAGTACGTGGGTGTCCGAGCCTTGCTCGGTAATTTTTAAAATAATGTAAAAAAAAATTAAAAAATAATAGGGCAGGTGGGGCTCGATCCTAGGTATTTTCATCTCTCTAGACCGCCCGTTCCATAAATGAACCACCCATAACTTTACGTTTGATAGCGAAAAATTGTGATTGTATTCAAAGTAAATTTCAAAAAAATTTTAGAGCCCGAAAACAGGGAAAAAATGACATTTTTTTTTAAATAAAACTTATCTTGGTATCCGGCTGAATAAAATAGACAACCCTCATTTCTTACCAAAATGCCGTAAAAGGCGACAAGGTAAGTTGACCCCCGTGTAATATCCGGTTGAGTAGATTAAACCATCCTCTTTCTAACCGAGGTGTCGTAAATTACGAATAAGTGTTCCTGACCGTTTCATTAGAAGTCAGAATGCTATCCATGCCATCCCAAAATTGTAATTCCACCATAGGTACTTTGTTTTGTTGTATCTCATAGGCTTATTATCGGTGAAAGCGTCCAGAAGGTTGCCTATTTCAGACATTCTCTACATATATCGTCATTATTTCAAATGATTTACACAAAATCTATAAGTTATGATAGCCCCGTGGTGTGACCGTGCGACTCTTTAGAGACTGTCACGAGTTTAAACCCTGGCAAGCACGAATAAGTTTTACTATTAAAACTTATGTGTCTAATTGATAATTGCAATTCATCAAACGCTTTTCGGTGAAGGAAAACATCGTGAGGAAACCTGAATATCTCTAGAGAAATCTGGGGATATGTGTAACCTACCAATCCGCATTGGAGCAGTGGTAGGTCTTAGCTCCAACGCTTCTCTCCAGAAACAGAGAGCGGAGGCCTATTCTCATCAATGGGATTGTAACAGGCCAATACTTTACACAAAATCTAAACACATTCTACACCTTAACCTTTCATATGAATCTGTACATAAAAAAACTACATGCAAATCCGTTTATCAGTTTGAGACAATCACGAAGTGCGAATAGACGCGACAAGGCACTTCGTATTTTAATATGTAGTGATATTTAGATGATATAAGACAACACGCAGATAGAGATTGGATACTGAGATAAGGGTACAAGACCGCCTGGCATGGTGGGACATGAAAGATGCCTATGTCCAAAACTGGATCCAAAATGGCCGAAGATGATGATTGAGGGATATTTAGGACAAAAAATATTTATTCTCCTGCCCTTATCCTACTCTAAGTGAGGTCGGCATAACATGTTAAAAATATATTGTCACATGATTTTGCTGCGTATTTTACGACCGGCCGCCTGACGTCTACTCACCTAAGTCGTTTTTACAACACCTCGGAAAGAAATAGGGGTGGTCTATTCTACTCAGCCAGATACCACACGGCGGGTAAACTTACCTTAGACGCCTTTTACGACACGTCGGTAAGAAAGAGGGTGGTCTATTCTACTCAGCCGGATACCACACGGCGGGTCGACTTACCTTAATCGCCTTTTACAACACTTTGGAAAGAAATGGGGGTGGTCAATTAAAAAATTAGTTGGGTAAAGCTGCACAAAATACTAAAGTACATATTAAAGTACAATAATACGATTCTATTTAGAATCTAGAGAGTATCTAGAGCGTCACCGGGCGACAGGTCAACTTACCTTAGTCGTCTTTTACGACAGTTTGGTAAGAAATGAGGGTGGTCAATTAAAAAATTAGTTAGGTAAAGCTGCACAAAATACTAAAGTACATATTTAAGTACAATAATACGATTCTATTTAGTAACGACATTCGTATAAAATATTTTTATAGTCATGTCAGGCAAGGATGACATCATACTGTTACGTCGTAGCTTCTGAGTTCATGAGATGGAACGCGATCGAGTGAACTAGCGAGTGGCGACCTCCCTCCCTCAGTTTAGAGACCGACACCACTCCGAGCTCACGTATCGTGGTTCTGTTTAACACCGACTAAGAAACTATTTATCTCAACTATGGCAAACATTCTAGGTAAGCGATAAAATTAACATTTACCTACTAAAATAATCGCTTGTAAACAAATCTTCGCGTTTTTTCCTCCTATAGTTAGTTAGAAGATGTTTTGTACGAATAACCACTGTTTTATTTGAAATGCCGGTCGAAGCCGGCGTTTTTTTGGCACAAGGCCAATACAAAAGTTGAGGCATCTTAAATTCGTTAGGATCAATAACGAAACATTATTTGCATTTCTTAAAAAAAATTGAATTGAACGCAACTCGCTCATAGATACGAAAATCTATTTTCGTTTTGAAAAATAGAAACTTGCTATTAATAGGCACTTATATACTTTATGCAATGATTCTCGAGACTCGAGACAAAATTATTATAATTGCAATATGACGGTTCTTAATTGTTCTTATTAGACAAGTAGGTGTGGAAGGTTATAGCGTTTAAAACGTAGGGCGGTAGGTATGAGGTCATCCACAGTTAAACGTAACGATTTGTATTTTGTCCTTAATTTAATGAAAATAATTCCGTAAATCTTCTATATAAACATATTTAGATTAGGGGCGTGGCTTTCTGGAATATTCCAGCCACAAGCGGCGCAATAAATTTTATAAAGCATTTACATTCTGGCATTGTTGGATGAATAATAGATCCTATTTCGCCGGCTACGTGCATTATCAAAAGAAGTATCAGTTATTTTTTATATTGTTCGTAGCTCTAAGGTATTTATACTAAATTAGTCGCACCAGTTTTTCATCAACTATTATGCTTCCCTGAAAAAAGTCGTTCGCGCTATGCTGGTTTACGTAACGGTCATCGATTTGATAGCCATTATGTTCGTTTTCAGCAAGAAAATTCTTTCTTAGGGCCCAACTTGTAACCCTATTATTTTTTTCTAAATATGCCTTGATGTACTAATAATTAACACCAGCCACGTTAATTACATTATTATGAACTATTGATAACTCACACAACTTAAATAACATAAGACCAAAAACACAATACACCTAGCTTATTACAAGTTGTATAAAATACAATCTATCAGGTTGATATTACAAATTCTTAGGCCAGATCTTTGATATTTTAGTAGGCAATTGGGCTCCAATAATAATTTATTTCTTTTGTTTACCTACCTACATATATTATAGTTTTGACAAATCGCCCCATCCGGAGAATTTCGACAAACATTTCCTATGTTTATACATGGGGCAAGTAACTTTATGCTTCGGATAGGGCGATAATGATAATCGATAATAGATCTTGATAAGTATCTTCAAACACCAAAAATGCAGTTTTTTAAGATATACGATTTCTCACGTTCAAAATTAATTGTGTGAGAACGTGACCACTAAGTAAGTTCATGATGTGAAAATAATCACGTTATTTTTTACGATAATTTAATTATCGTGAATATGGAATGGTAATATGCATTTTTAGCACCTCAGCGTTTTCTTGGAATAATTAGGTTATTTTTTAAAATTAACTAATTTTGCAAATCTATGGCATTATTTATTTCAGGATTACAAAAAGAAACAATGTTTTGTTGATAAACTCTAATTAAAAAATTAAAAGGGAAAAATTCTGGTGACTAAATATATAGGAAATCAGAGTTCGAATCGAATGGAATTTTTAATATATTTTATTTATTTATTATATGTAAATACATTATTTATTTATTTTATAAATTAATAATTAGATAGGACGAATTTAATTTTATTTTAAAATCGCATATCCTATAAACCAAATAAAAAAATAATAATATCGCACGTATTATAAAACCTAAATAAATACTCTGACTTTTAAAAGAAGTTGTATACGCAATCCGAAATACAAAAGTTGACAAGTCAACTTAGTATTCACTAGCAGCACTAAACGAACAATATGCTTGCTGTCTTCTCGCCAGTGACTAAAGTTGTACACGAAAACAGTCGGATATATCTCACTCTCTTTCTCTATCTCTCTCTCGCTCTCTCTCTCTCTCTTCCTCGTCAACTACTAGACATCCAATGTTGAAAACAGGTTTCTTTACACAATACACCTTCCAGCTGTTCTCTGCGAACTCTTTGGGGTCGTCTGTCCACCTAGTAGAGATCTACGCTCCATTTTCCCATAAAAGGTCGCCTCTAAAGCACCTTGAGATCCAAATTTCATCGATTCTTCGTACTATGTGCACCGCCCATTGCCACTTCAGCTTCGCGACCCGTTTTACTATGTCCGTCACTTTAGTATTTTCACAGATATCCTTATTTCTGTTTTTATCATATAGCATAGTAGTAGATCATACAGTAAGTATCCTTTTAGCAAAACTAAACTTGTAGGTGTGAACTATATCACTGATTGTACTAATAGGTGATGATTATATAACTCACCTTCATTGGTCACTCATAGGTTAGGTTGGTAATGTTAGTTTTATTTGGGTCAGGTGAATATCACATATTACACAAACAGGCACAGAATATATAGATATATTCATATCTCCTCTTAAGTATAAGTAACTTTTACAGTTTTCTTAATAAAACTATCATGATCTACTATGATTTAATTAAATTAGGCACATCCTTTGAGTTATTACAGATGCACATAATTCATTAGGTTCCAACTGTGTGCTTATTGCGAGTTTTTTTTAACTTCCTCGATCGCCTTAGCGTCACGCCAAATTGTATGACGCTGCAACAGCGACATCTAGTGACCGTTGTTCCAGCGCCATACAATCTGGCGTGAGGCTAACGCGATCGAGTAAGTTAAAAAGAAATCGCACTAAGTACACTGGTTACAATTGGTATTCATAATCATAAAATAAAATTAAATGTTATTTTAATAATGGTGTAATGAATCTTATATTTCTACATAATAAATACATTGTCTCTTCGTCGTGTGTAAATTCTTAGGCGAAAATGTTTCGATGGCAGCTGTAGGTACAGCTGTTCAAAATGGGAGTTGGGAACCAGTTTTACCCCCGAATGATCCAGAATAAAATGTATTCAAACACGTTTCTAAATCTTTAATCGACATCATTAAATTTCTCAAGCTTATTCGTAACTATCATTTCTGTTCTTTAAGTTTCTTTGAATTCTGTTAAGTTGATTTACAAAATTATTTAAAAATAACAAAACAATAGTAACAGAGAATGACTTTGAATCGCTAAGAATATGTTAAATTACAAGGTAATCGGAATTAAATATAACTAAAACGTAATACTATGTACGAGTTCACACGATCACAATCTGCAAACATATGTAACCTTCCACTGTTTTTGCATTCTTAATATAAATATTAAAAACTCAATATTAAAAATTTTATTAAAAGTAGTTGAGTTGTAGGTTTAAACAGTTAATTAAAATTGTATATTTACTGTAATACAGTGTTTCCACTATTAGGGATTTTGCCATATTTTGGGCAAAATATAAACAATATTCATATACGCCTTAGCTTTTATTACTACAATAGGGATTTAGGGAATTTTAGGGAAAAAATTAATTTCATGTGATAGCTTTATTTATTCTTTGCTCTACGGTGCAAATGCTGTGAGATTCCCCGAATTTGATTCCTATTATATCTATCCGACAAATTGAAGTACCTTTTAAATAAAAAAATGTTTAAAAAAAAATTCTTATTTGTAAAATGAAAACTACAAAAAGCTGATAACGATAAAACTCAGGCTTTAATTGTAAATAAGTATTTTGCAGTTGACAATGAAGCAGAAATTTAAAAAATGCCAATTGAGATTTACCGTAATTAAATATTGAGCATGAAAGACCATCGTGGTATTTTTTATATTAAAACCTTGAAGTAGTAATATTTCTATTACTAGGAGTCCCATGTTCAAATACAAAGCAGAAAGATTATTCACTATCCTGAAGAATGTCAAAACTGACAAAAGAAACAGAATGCCCGATGAAACCTTCAAAGGACTTGTTGATGATTACAATCATGTGCTGCAAAAGCGTATAAAAGTAATGTTTTGGCTTTTTACAGATAATTTTGTGGGCATGTCTGTATCAATGTGAAAAATATATTTTTTGTAATTATTAAAATATGGTAAAAAATATTTTACCAATGATTTTTTCAGTATGCGCCCTAAAATAGGGATTTTCAATAACTGGGAGATTGTTAGGGATAATTTCTGAAAAAAGTGGAAATACTGTTGTAATATCACTTATAGTGTTCACAGCCGGTGTTTATGCGACGCGCGTTCGCTCGTTGTATTATGTATAAAGTTTCCGAGTTGGTGATGTCATAGTACCGAATCAATAACGCGGTAATGGGAAGGACCATTTGCATTGGAAGTATTTAGAAGTTGACCTTAATGTTTGTGTCAGTCGATTGTACGATTGGTCGAAAAAATTGTTATTATATTGTTATCTGTTTTCACCTAAAAGTCATATATCATTTGGATTACTGGTAAGAAGCGCCCGAAAATTGTTACTTAATAAAATTATGATTAAGTTAAATTTAGGCCGAATCTAGTTACCGGAAAATCATCGTAATCTAGCGATGAGGTGCTCTATTTATAGATTCCAATTGAGAAAAATATCCTTATATTTATCTATACACAGTTTCAACAATAAAGTATAGTTTAGTCGGAATGTATTTTAGTTGGAAATGTTGCCATACTTTATTATCTGATAATCATATGTTCGTTGTCTTTGTTTATATCCAAAGTACCTGAACAGAATTTTCTTTATTACCGGCACAGAATAAATATAATTGCGTGCTATATCGCAGTCTACCTAATATCGAGAAACGGGTAATTTGTAAAACTTGTGGGTGCGCACTGCGGCTCACTCAGGCCAATCTCCGCATACCAACACATCGAACACTAGACTATATTTAGAAATGCTGCTAGGACACCTACCGCTATTGGTGGACTATTAATTTTATGCAGTAACCTTAAAAGAATCTGTAGGAAAGGCTACGTACTGTTATTGAATAAAGAGTGGACGTAATATACACTTAACAGTACATTTAAATATATCTATAACAAACAATACATATTACATATAATATTTTACATTTATTTTTCTTGCTCCTGTTGTCCGAATGTAGTAGCGATTTGAAATTTGACATTGGTAGGCCATTTTTCAACTCGGCGCTGAAGTGTCCAAGCAGAGTACTTGTTCATGAGCTAGTCTTATATATAAAAACTAGCGGCCTGCCCTTGCTTCGCACGGGTATAAAATATATATCCCATGTCAGTCAGTGTAAAAAAATGATTAAAATCGATCCAGTAGTTTGATTTATTCATTACTGCCCGTGGCCCGCACGCGTTAAATTTGGAGAAAAACAATTTCCTCTCCCTATACCAAGACGATTTCCTGCTATCTTTGGAATATCTAAACTCATATAGTACATTTTTACTTATTTACTTTTACATTTTACCTATATATTTTATTTTTACAATTAATTACAGAATGTCTTTAAACAAACTCTAAAAGATTCGAAGTGCTATAGGGTGAAGCGCGGCGTCCTCACGGCATTTTAAATCTGTAATATCTCCGAAAATGTTCGCTTAAATTGCATGCTGTAAAGGGCCATATTGATCTATATTCAATCAACAATTTATTTAAGGTACTCAATTGGATAAGGATTAATGCTGTATTGTATAAAAATTGCTTTGAACATAAGGCATCATTTTTCGTAAAAAGTAAATGAAAAAAACTGCTACTGTGGGTTATCCATAAGAGATAGATATATACCATCGCGGACTTTTCTGTAGACCTTTTTAAGGTGTACAAATACTTAGTACATCATTTTGATAAATCTCGTAGGGTTTAGCCTGCGTTTGCAATGTAAGCGGAAAAAAATGTAATTATTTACAGAAACCTCAAAAATTACAGTATTTCCCTACTTCGTATTGAATGTTATTATACGTACAAACCTTCCTCTGGAATCACTCTATCTATTAAAAAAACCGCATCAAAATCGGTTGCGTAGTTTTAAAGTTTTATGCGTACATACGAAAATATGGACTTTGTTTTATAATATGTAGTGATTAATATTTGTGTGTCCTTTATAGTTGGACCGATTTTAATGAAATTTTCCGATAATCTTTAGATTGACCCAACGGATAATCCCGCAAAGTTTGGTGGCGATCGGAGTATTTTTTAAACTTCCAATTACAGTTTTCTTAATAAACCACACTGAGCAGCAACCTTTTGCCAGACACCTAGTATTATTCAGAAAGCCTACTATACTGTTGAGGATTACTTGGAAGATAAGAATGTGTGGATATAGCTCGCTTAGACCCTGTGCTACAAGACAGTAATGACTAATTGCAACTAGTCATGAGAATTATATTTTTAAAAAGAGCATCGGCCGAGTTTCTTGCTGGCTCTTCTCGGTAGGAACGGCTTTCCGAACCAGCAGTAGAGTTGACGATTCAAAAGCACTTGTTTACAAGTTTATTTGAATAAAGAATTTGAATTGGAATATATGAAAAAACTTTTACTAATGATAAAATATGTGATTCATACAAGAAATTCTATTTTACAGATGTTTCTACGGATGATAACCTCCAATATCAATTCTTCCCAATATCCAGCGGTTCCGTTCAGTTTAAAATAAGAGCTGCGAACGATGCGCACATTGCTCTCACCATGGGTCCCCATGAATCTGACCCCATGTACGAGGTACGTTATCATATTAAATATAATTTAACAGTTAAACAGATTATATTATCGAACTAATCGGTATATAAAAAGTGTTTTAAAAGTCTCATTTTCGGAATATCAAACATAAATACAATATCGAGGTAATTTAATGGGTAAAAACGTTTTTTGGAATATTGTTTTGCTATCACTTGACTATTTGCTTTTACTTTAATCGTAAAAGCACGTTTTGCTGTAGGTACCGGTAACGATCTCTAACATTCGAGAACAATCCAAACACATAATTTATTATATCGTTGTACCATTGAATCATCGCTATATTACAGCTAATATTTGGTAAAAGAAATACATCAAATTTAAGCAAAACAAGTCCAAATATATGAAACATTACAGGTTTTCATCGGGGGTTGGGGCAACACCAAAAGTGTTATCAGAAGAAACAGAACTAAACCGGAAAAGGTAGAAATCGAAACACCCAATATCCTTAATGCTGGTGAATTCCGTGGATTCTGGGTGCGCTGGGATGGAGGCATTGTATCAGCTGGCCGCGAAGGAGAAGCTATTCCTTTCATCTCTTGGTCTGACCCGGAACCATTCCCGGTCGGATTTGTCGGAGTATGCACGGGCTGGGGCGCCAGTGGTACATGGAAAATTGAAGGTCTGTTATTTTTTTGATTAACAACACAAAATGTACCCAACTTCCTATGATTTATGCTTGCTAAATTAACGGTGCAGATGGAGCAGAGTTCAATACGCCTGACAAATTAGAATATAAATTTGGCCCTGTTGCGGCTGGTAATCTGGAACTTCACTATCGTGGCCCACACAACTGTCATATTTGTCTTACGCCTGGACCAGCAGAAATAGATCCAATGTACGAAATCATCCTCGGTGGTTGGGAAAACACACAGTCTGTCATTAGACACTGTAGACAGAAACCCGATAAGGTACCTAGTATTTTGAAGCAATATCGATGTATCCATTGTCAAACTGTTTCACACAACAATATCATAATTCCTTAGGTAACTGTTCCAACACCGGGTATTATGAATCCCAACGAGTTTAGAAAGTTCATCATTGAATGGCGCTGCGGCAGATTGGTTGTCCGGGATGGAAAGACGGGCGCACCCTTGATGGAATGGGTGGACCCCTCACCCTTTCCCGTAACCCACTTCGGTGTACGAACTGGATATGGCGCCCGTGGAAATTGGCGCATTACGCATTTCAACAAAAGCGGTGCACAGCCTCGTTGAGTGTCAATTTTTAATATGGATATTTGCTTTAAATGTTATTTGCTGTTCTTTGTATCTATATTGTTATTAGCCAGCAGTTAGCAGTATATTGTTGTTAACTAACAAATAAAGATTGTGTCATAGATTATTAATTTGTATGATTATCGTATTGCAACCGAATAACCTCAATTACAGTGAAGCACTGGATTTGTATTGGATTGTGGTATGTTGGGTACATTTCGTGAACTGTATTTTACTTTTAACTTTATTACTTTTCGCTTGGCATGTTTTTCCACAAATATTGTTAAAATATCTACGTATATTACATATTTTTTTGTGATGGAAAGATTGATTAAAGCTGCACTAATCTAACCACTCTTTAGTATTGGTTTGGTTTTACACTTGCGATGTAATAACCTTTTCACATTTTATTGATTCAAGTTTTGTTTCTTAAATCTACGCTTATCAAATTAATTACCTATATTTTAATTGCTATTTATCCTTACTACCGGAACTGGAGATTCCTTGAACTGATTTTCAATTTCAGTACTGCCACCACCATCGGCTCCATCAGCTGCGGCCTTATACAGTCCTCCACCTGGCTATCCTGGTGTTGCTCCAGTATCTGGCGGTCAAGGCCAGTGGGTTGATGCGAACTCTGGCCAGGTACCTCCAGGAGCTGTGATTGGAGGCCAGGATTGTTCTGGAGAACCTATTTACGTAGCTAGAGCGAGACATGAAGGAGCTTTGATTCCCGGCAAACTTGCGTCGTCCCATGGGTGTGCATATGTACCTTGGGGTGGACAAGAGCACGGAAAGGGCGAATACCAGGTCAGTAGATATAAAGATTGTGTTAACTCAGCAATTAACGCGCCAATAATAAAAAAATGGCATGCAATTATTACTATAGTGTTACAAGATGTATCAAATACCTCCTTCAAATAGTTGAGTCGATAATATAAAAAATATCGTCGCCATTAATATGTGAGAAGTTGTTGAGAAAAATTGAATGGGTTGTCTTTTGAGAAAATTGCTTTTTATTTATTGAATAAGTGTTAAGGAAAAATATCGCTATAATAGTTAATGTATTGAAACCTATATTCACGTCTTATTATATCGGGTGAGCCCGACTAGTTTCAATTCCATAAGGAGCACTTATTTATGAGCTCTTTAGACAGCGTTACTGCGGCGTAAACTGAATATGGTACCTTCATTAATCTAATTGATCCTTGACGATTCAAAGTACTTAAAAAAGTTTATTAATCTATAATATTTAAATGACTTAATCTTGTATGTATTCAAAATGAGTTAATCTTGTTTATATTCAAAATAAGTTAATCTTATTTATATTCAAAATAAGTTAATCTTGTTTATATTCAAAATAAGTTAATCTAGTTTATATTCAAATTTGTAGATTTCCATGAAATTCTGCATGTAAAGGGTTTTGGAGAGAAAAATCGATCTAGATAGGATTCATTTAAAAAAAAAATGTCTTGGTATCCCTGTTTCTTTCTTACCGAGGTGTCATAAAATACGACAGAGGTAAGTTGACGTTAAGCAGGCGGCCGGTCGTAAAAACGCAGCTAAATCATATGACAGCATGTTTATAACATGTTGTGCCGACCCCACTTAGAGTGGGATAAGGGCAGGAAGATGATGATGTTTTTGTATCCCTGTTATCGGGTACTGAAAAAATGCTACAATGTACATGTTGAATGCAAATATTTTTAGCTGTCAAACGTATTGTTGTGATATTAAACGGGCGGACCGAAAGATTCCAATACCTGGGATCGATTCCCTCATGTCACACGACGTTTTGTCTTTTTTTATTTTTAAATTGCATTTCTTTATATCACCACCCAGTACTAATGATTAATTTGATTTTATTTGACAGGTGTTGATCGGCGGCCCTAACAATTGGGTGCCCACTAGCGGTTCAAACATTCCTCCCGGCGCATTACCCGGGGGCCAATCTGAGGACGGAGAGCCCCTTTTCGTCGGCAGAGTGCGCCACGAAGGCAGCCTTACGACCGGCAAAGTGCAGCAATCGCATGGCGTATGCTACATCTCGTTCGGCGGACAAGAGCTCGGTTTTCCGGATTATGAAATACTTGTCGCCTAAATATCTCTATCATATTCGTAACACCAATCCATTGTACGTGAAATCAAAAAAACCTATAGTCACTCATGCATTTATTTACAAATTTACATTTTTAAATATTTTCTAAAACATTTAAAAATATTAAAAAAATTGATTTCCACGGAGAGCGGAGAAAGGACCTAACCTCCCTAGGTATACAGAGTGAGGAACCTCCTCACAATGCGTGCCGTCTCAAGCAATATCGCCTTCTGTATCCTGCCCTTGATCCAACAACTAAGCGAAAGCCTCTTGAGATGTTGGTCGAGGCTCTTCGCTAGTAGACCGTTTACCGATACAACAATTGGAACAATTATTGTTGAGTCAATATTTAACTATTATTATTATAGCATCATTTCGAACATACTAACTTATAATTGACTGAATTTATTATTAAAAATTTTTAATTTGGCTTAATTTGACTGGCCCGTTGGCGCAATGGGTAGTGGCCCTGCCTTCAGCACCGCGGGTCGCGGGTTCGATTCCCGCCGAGGGCCAATATATTCTATCAATGATTTTTTTTAAGGCAGATGTTAAATTCAATATTAGCTAACTAAATATTAATTAAACCCTGTTACACTATTCAAAAGTAATCGCATTTATTGTATGAATAAACTTATAGGGGATTTCGCGTAGATTGGATTGAAATATGTTTCACGATTAAAGATAGAGTTCTTGTAAAATTTAAGAGCTTGTAAAGCTTGTTATTAACTGTATAACTATAAACGCTATTTGTTATAAATTCACATTGTGCCTGGTAAATATGGATATTTTATTGCACTGCAAATGGCTCTTGTAGTAAAGTTGTTATTGATTTTGTAACAGCCATGTTATATTTTTATTAAATTATTTAAAAAAATAAAATTTTCATTTACATTTTAAGTCGTAATTAAGTTTAGTCATTCAAAAAAGTCCTAATCTATAATACTAGAAGCTTTTATCCTCGACTTCGTTCACATGGAATATTGCCGTGTGATAGGTTGATAATAGATGGCGCTTTTTAATGTCATCCAATTCATGTAGAATTAACAGGGTTTCTATAGCCTATAATATATATTATATATGTTATTCAGGAGTATAAGGAATAATTGTGCCAAATTACATCCATATTGGTTCAGCGGATTCGCAGTGAAAGAGAAACAAACATACATCCAATACTCACAAACTTTCCGCATTTATAGTATTTGTAGGATTATTGCGGAGTATTTAGGATTATTTATACATTATATTTTTACATTTACACAAAATAACTACATTGAGAAATATTTGGATTCACAAAAAATAAATTGTACATATGGATTCAATCCATTAACAGTCATATTGAAAAAAATTATAACTATGATATATTCAGAATAGTTAATAAGAACACGAAAAATTTGTAGTCTACCTAATAATTATAGTCTGGATTATAATAAACAAGATTAGCAAATTATTTTGTTACTGAATTTTCCGTTATATTCTAAATAAAATATTTTTTTAAAGTTCCTAACTTCACACACAGGTAATGTTTTACAAAACCTTGGCTATACAGGACTATAAAAGCGAAAACATATTAAATGTGTAGGTGCACTGACTCGAAATTCGAATTGGAATATTTAGAGTTTAGAACCACAAAATATGAAAGAAATTATTGTTAAGGATGTGTCTGTATATTGGAATTCTATAAAAAATATCTCTATCTCTACATAAGGCAGAGTTATGTATATTGTACGTCATATTAGGCTTGGGTAAAAAATATCGATATATCAAAATATCGATATTTTATCAGAAAATAATCGATATAAATCAGCGATATTTTTTCCCGCGATATATCGACTTTCGATATTTATTTTTAGATATCAAAATCGATATATTTTTTAAAGGTCTGCTTTTGCGTCACATCATGTATTTGACTTTTTACAAATCTGACCCAATAAAGTTCTGCATAAATTGTCGTCATTTCACGCCGGTTCTCTCGGATATAGCTCTAAAATATATGATTTGCCAAGCTTCTTCTGTGTCATCCGAAAGGGTTGCTTCAGTGGTGAATTTGGCTGTACCGAATGAAAGGAGCAGATTAACAGTGGAGCACATCATACAAAGAGTGCTCCTGATGTCAATATTAGACAAATATTGGTATGAATGAATAATGTATTTTTGTTGTGTTGATGATGTTGATTTTACTTGTCTTTTCTGTATTTTCAAATAATAAAACTGATGTCAAAACCACCAGATGTGTATTTGCTTTCAAATTTCGAATATTTTGGCAATTTTTATAGATAATCGCTTATTACACAGACAATATCGATATATCAATATATCGATATATTTAGTCAATACTTATCGATATATTTGAAAAACATCGATACGATATATATCGATATTTTTTCCTCACTTGCCCATCCCTACGTCATATATGGTCATAGACAACATTATTAATAATAACTATTGTTATTTGATGAGGCTTATTTTTTTAAAAATCTTGAAATAAGCAAAAAAATGACTGAACACAGACGTCGATAACTGATATTTATTGTTTCTATCAAATATAGGCCTCTCTACAATTCTTTGGAGTAGGCACTCAAAAATTAAAGTACGTATTCGGATTTTTTTAAGATAGCTATGTATGGCACATACATTAATCAATAAAAACAATTGTCTGGGCTCTCTATATTCGTATATTTAATTTTTCTCTATGGGCAAGTAGGGATGTAAAAGAAATAATCGATTGTTATATTCATTGATTAGTTTATATTATAATCGAATTTTTAACATTCATAATCTTAATTGTCTTTTTCTTTCTTTTTAAACTCTTTTTTCTTTTTTTTAAGATAAGATATGCGTTGTTGAATGAAAGCAATGTTGGTTACATCTTTAGTAGGTAGTTTTTTGCGAACATCACATATTATATTTTTTAGTCATAGTTGCCGACTAAAAAAATAAATAATAAGTCTTTATTGTAATTCATTATAATATAAGTAGGAAACTATTCGAAGTAAAAAAAAATCGAATATTATTATTTAAAAATAAAAAACTTAAAGGTAAAAATTAATTTATTATAATATATAATTGATTTTTCTCCTACCAAAATAAAACGATTTGTAAAAAAATAGATTAACTCGAAATGAAATCTATTTTTTCTGACTATTTGAATAGTTGCCGTTTTTAATATTATTAATTTATTAGAATAAAAGCTAATTAAAGTTGACAACGACCTATAATTAATAATAACGGATGGGCTGTTTGTGAAATTCTATTAAAATGTGTAGTTTGGCTACATTGGTTCCAACCAACAATGTTATCTTTAAAAAATAAGAAAAAAGAAAAAGCTGATGATTAAAATAAATTATTTAAAAAAAATCGATTGTTATAAAAATCGAATCTTTGATTGATTTGATTTTGAAATAGAAATTTCACATCTCTAAACAATAATACAAAATGCAAATACATTAATCATCACTTCCAAGTTCCATCATAGATAAGACACTATATGGGATAATCATTTCTAGAGGTGTTATATTAGGATGATATTTGAATAATACTATTATGTGATATAATAGGTTTCTCATATTAGGGTATCATACCGTATTATTTGGTAATAGGCATAATAGTCAGTGATAAAATATGATGTATTACTTTTTCACTGACTATTATAGTAATAGCCTATGCCGTGACCTGACATATTATTTTAGTGAGACGGCGATTAAATTTTTCTTCATACTTTTAACAGGCTTAGGACTGTTAAAGGTTATGTTGGCGTATTTAAAAAGTTGCTAATAATTAGTTATCAATTATTGTACACCTTATGTACAATAATTATCCTTGTACTTTATGTACAAAAAAGTAATAATAGTTTTTATATTTTTCTGTTCATTTAAATGTTTTTATTTTTTATTTTTGTAGTTATATGAATGATATATCATTTAAAAATATTATTAACTTGTCTTATATTACATATCTACATTTAAAAACATCAATTGTTTCTATCTGCGAGATATCTTTATACCAAATTTTATTTATTTACAATTAAAATCCTTTATATTTCTAATTATATTAAAACTATTGTTTACGCGATGCAAGGATTTGCATTATGCAAACAAATGTTAAACTGGTTTAATTTTTTCAAACTATCCTTACAAAAGGAAACAATAACAAGTAAACAAAGGCAACTTGTACACATGCCGATTAAAAAAAACAAATGTTTAGCGTTTTTAAGGGTTTAGTCTATTTTTTGTTTTCATTGTTAGTTTTATTTTTAACCAATCTATGCAGCATTCATACATAACCCGACTTGTAGCATTAAATATACATATCGTTTTTTTTGGTAAAAGTTTTAGTAAAGAGCCACCTCCAACTATTCCCGACTCTCCGAGATGATTTTTAGCGACCTAGCTGGCGCAGCGGCGCGCACGAAGTGCATTTTAATTATTAGCGGGTTTGATTTACGACAGCTATAGTTAACCATATTAAATATTAAATGCAACAAAATTGTAACCAAATAGTACGGTGCTAGTGCAGAAGCAAAAATCTACTGCTTCTCCACTACTGTTTCACCAGTGATTATATTTTATATTTATTATTATATACTATAAATTTTATTAGTACAAATGCGCGTTAACATGAAACCCGATGTGCGTGTGTAACAAAATATAATTTCTTATTACAATATTATATATTATTACATTACAATATTCAATATTAGTTTAGTACAATAGATAATCGTAGTGTACACTCGTACATTGCTTAGTTACTTAGTAACCATCCCAAGGCGCATTCAAACAAAGCCTGACATGTATTTAGCAAATCAAATCCCGATTTCTCGCTCACAGTTGGCGACTCGCTACTACTGAAGTTTTCAATACGGGTATTAACGTATTTGCCTGTTACGGAATAGTCCCTATTATGCGGAATAGGCAGCGCTCTGGCGATCGCTACGCACACAGCGACCGATATCGACCCTATTATCTTGGACAGCTATTATTTGACTATTATCTGGTAACAGGTTACTTTTATATAGCGTATTATAATACGGTATTAGTTGGGCTGTATTATATTCCATATACCTATTAGGCATGGGTATGATTGCTATATAAGAATCATATTCGTTCTACGATATGATCGATTGTAATCACGTGATCATACCTGCTATTGCTAATGCTATTGGAATACAAACAAATGTATTCCTTATGTCGTATGCAGTGTATAGGACATAAAGACTACATTTGTTCGTATAAGAAATGCTAATGCTGCTAATTCTATTGGAATACAAACAAATGTATTCTTTATGTCGTATGCAGTGTATAGGACATAAAGACTAAATTTGTTCGTATAAGCAATCATTTAGTCCATTAACGGAAATAATATAATAGCGGATAGCGTTTTTGCTAATCAATGTTGCTAGGCAAAATTATTGTTATTTCAAACAAATGTAATTCTTTTATCTTATATAATACGGTCGATAATTCGGGAAGATGACGCACTTTTACGTTATTCCAACTGAAACTATATCCTAGAAATATCGACCGTATTGAATATGATTTAAGAATTACATTTGTTTGTAATAGCAATCGTTTTATCAAGTAATAATATTATAGCGAATAGCTGAATAATATAATAGCGGAAAGCGTTTTTGCTAATCAATATTACTGGGTGAAATTATTGTTATTACAAACAAATGTAATTCTTAACTCCTATATAATACGGTCAATATTTCTAGCTTATAATTTAAGTTGGAATAGCGTCTTCTTTGGAACAAACAAATCTTGTCTTTATTTTAATTTATTTATTTCTTTAACCCACGTTCCTTTGCATGTGTTTTTGCTCAATATCAGTGAATTAGTCTCAGTATTAATTTATTATTTTACTTTTTCATAGAATATCCATAATTTTGTATAGCAGTATAGCAGTTACTCTTAAACTCATTAGCAGATGATGCTATATGAAAAGTTTTTCATATCATGATCATTAAGTGATTGGTGATTCTGTCCATGCCTAATACCTATTACGAATATATTCATAACACCTCTAATCATTTCAGCGAATTCAGCTGCAAGTGAATCCAATACGTTGTTTTATTTTTAGCTCAGGAACAATAATAATGTTATTTGAATTTTAAATTTGTGTTCAATCATGGGAGACCTTATACGTAAATACTATGCTTAATCTTTAGTGTTTTAGTTGATCATCAAGTTAATGTATAATTATTTGTTTCAGAGTTTGCTACTTGGCCTCAACATCAATATATATTTTATAAAATAACAAGCGGAGGTATTTCATTTTCTGTTAGGGGAGAGAGGCACGCTGCCATAGGTTTGGCAAGAAGACCTGGTGAAAAATGTGACTACTGGGTAATATAAATTGCAAATTGTGGAATAATATTTGAAAAAATACAATTCAAGAATCTTTCATATTTAAATGAGTTAATCTTTTATGTATATATATAAATATATTTTCTCTCGGAAACGGCTCCGACGATTTTCCTGAAATTCAGCATGTGGACCCCTTACATGCTGAATTTGGGGGAGAAATCGATCTAACTATGTTTTATTTGAAATTCGTTTTTATCTCTGTTTTATTAAGAATACGGTATAATGTAGAATTGAAATCAAGGGATTCTTTTAGCTGTCAAAAGTAATGTTGCGTTAGCCAATTGGTAAAGGAAGGACCGAAAATGTTTAAAGCCCAGGTTCTAATCCAACATGTCATTGGCGCCTCCTTTTTGTAAAACTTTAAAAAAATTACAGTTGCTCTGTAATTTTTTCTCAGTCTCAGTCTCAGGCTCAGTCACCGATACTGATAATTATATGAGATTACTTAAATTACAGCTCATGAGCTGTGATGGCCTAGCGGTGCGACCGTGTGAATCTCTAGAGACGATCATGGGTTCAAACCTGGGCAGACACCAATGAGTTTTTCTATTAAAACTTATGTGTCTAATTGATAATTGCAATTTATCACACGCTTTTCGGTGAAGGAAAACATCGTGAGGAAACCTGCATATCTCTAGAGAATCCTAGGGATATGTGTAACCTACCAATCCGCATTGGAGCAGCGTGGTAGGTCTTAGCTCCAACCCTTCTCTCCAAAAATGGAGAGAGGAGGCCTATGCCCAGCAGTGGGATAGTAACAGGCCGTTACTTACTACTTAAATTACAGAATATATCTATGTTACAGATTATATTAGGATATAATCAGTGTTGGATTGAGAAAGATGGTTCTCATACTACTTCAATTAAAGAGATTTCTAATAATACCATGATGAGAAACCGATTTACTAATTTCTGGATATCATGGCACAACCGTCGGTTACAATTTGGCCGTCCTTGTGAGGGAGCACCACTGTTATCAAAGAGAATTCCTCTTCGAGACTTACAATATGTAACATTTTCTGTCTATGGAGATATAGGGACCATGCATTGGAAATTATATTGTAAGTACACAACATTATCTTCATTGTATTCGAAATTGTTTTTTTTTTTAATTCTCTATTAAGTTATTAACCAGTTAGCTGTGATTAACAATTATACACATTATAGAATACTGGAAAAATTTTGTGTAAATATAAAGTATTAATCAGTGATCTTTAGCTATTTAAAATGCATTTTATAAATTTCAACATGTTTAGAATATTTTAAGGCTATGGGGGAATAAAATAGACATAGAATAAGATAGAAAATATAAACTGTTTATGATGATGTCATGTCATGGATTAGATTTAATGGGTTAAAAAATATTTTTTTATTGAAGAGTGCAATGTATCAATCTATAAAACTGGTTGTTGTGTAGTAGAATAGAAAATATAAACACTAATGTGTTTTGATTGCTTGAGGTATTAAATACACTATCCTGGACTATCTTTTGTTCTCATCACAATTTTTCAAAATAGAATAAGACATTTTTTATTGTGTAGGTAACAATATCTGCACATCATCTTCCTGCCCTTATCCCACTCTAAGTGGGGTCGGCACAACATGTTATAAACATGTTGTTACATCATTTAGCTACGTATATTACGACCGGCCGCCTGCCTGACATCAACTATCTTAGTCGTATTTTACGACACCTCGATAAGAAAGAGGGTGGTCTATTCTACTTAACCAGATACCACATGGTGAGTCAACTTACCTTAGTCGCCTTTTACGATACCTCGGTAAGAAATGAGGGTGGTCTATTCTACTCAGCCGGATACCACACGGCGGTTCGACTTACCTTGGTCGCCTTTTACGACACCTCGGTAAGAAAAGAGGGTGGTATTATTCTATTCAGCTGGATACCACATGGCGTAATATAAATATATGCACAAAGTTTAGTATAATCTTTTTAATAAACACTGATGTGTAATAATATAGTGGGACACCTACACTATACACATCATTAATGTATTTTAATGTATTTTTTATGAGCAAAAAGTCTTTACAGCTTCTTAGCAATGTTAATGGTAAAATATTTTAGTGTTCAACAATGTATCTGTATAAAAATCACTTTTTGGAAAATCAGTGAACACCTTTACAATGTCTAGAGTTTACCTCACAATTTGGTTCACATCATCATCAATGGAACAGGCAACAATTAGGTCTTATTACTAATATTGTTTTATTATACTGACATTATATGAAACCTAATTTAATGGCTTATATTTATGCATATAAATAGCCATTTTTCTATTTTAGTGCCACCAAAATTAGAAAAACCGCTTTTAAAAAATGTGACTGGGGGTGAAATGCAATGGGTGCAAGCAGATGAGCAACTCCCAAATGGAGCTATGATTGGAGGATATGAGAATGAGCTTCTATACATAATAAGAGCTCCACATAGGGGATCGTTAACTCCTGGAAAATTTGTGCCGTCTTCAGGGGCTGCATTTATTCCTTGGGGTGGGGAAATGCATGAAAAAAATACATTTGAGGTTAGAACTTATTATATTTTTAAGTTAAATTTGCTTAACTATGTGGTGAGTACATTAATCAAGTATATATTTATTTGAGTATGCACAAATTTATAATATTGTTTTATGTAATTCTTGAACCAGCTTCACTACATAGTATAAAAACAAAGTCACATTCTTTGTTTGTCCATATATCCCTATGTATGCTTATTTCTTTAAAACGACGCAACAGATTTTGATGCGGTTTTTTTTAATAGATAGCGTGATTCAAGAGGAAGGTTTATATGTATAATACCATTCAATATGCAGTAGAGAAAGCTTTCTAATAAATATCGTAAATAATTACATTTTTTTCCGCTTACATTGCAAACGCAGGCTAAACCTTACGAGATTTATCAAAATGATGTACTAAGTATTTGTACACCTTGAAAAGGTCTACAGAAAAGTCCGCGATGGTATATGTCTATCTCTTATGGATAACCCATAATAGCATTTTTTGTCAGTTTCACTTTTTACGATAAAGAATGCCATATTTTTGAAGCAATTTTTATACAATACAGCATTAATCCTTATCTAATTACATACCTTAAATACATTGTTGATTTAATATAGATCAATATGGCCTTTTACAGCATGGGGAATTTAAATGGACATTTTCGGAGATATCACAGATTTAAAATCCCGCGGGGGGGCCGCGCTTCGCCCTAGAGCATATCGGATTTAGCAGCGATTGAACGCGCAACTGTCGCTCTTTCAAGATTAACCTCTAAAGAAAACATGTTTGTATTGTCTAATAATGATAAGACAGCTATGAATGTTGTATATAAAGACATTCTGTAATTAATTTTAAAAATAAAATACATAGGAAAAAATATAAAAATAAATATGTACCTAGTATATGAATTTAGATATTACGGGCGTACGGGCCACGGGCAGTAATGAATAAATCAACTATATATTTGTTTGTGTCAAACTATATATTTTATATAGCCCTTGCGAAGCAGGGGCAGGCCGCTAGTAACAAAGAAAACAGAAGTGTGCATGTAATAAAATTTATCTATTATGACAAGAATTTAACTTGTTACAGGTTTTATGTGGTTATAATTGTATTTGGGTAACAACTTCTGCTAATCGGATACCAGTCGGTGCATTGGAGGCTGGATACTCTGAAGATAATCACGAAACTCTTTATATTGGTCGTGCAGTTGAAAAGGGTAATCTTATACCAGGAAAAGTTCAGCCTTCACATTCAGTTTGTTACATACCTTACAATGGACATGAAGTGGCCAAAAAGGAATTTGAAATATTAGTTAATCCTCAAATTTCTATCCAAAGTCCAAATCGTTATTTTGTATCTCAATTAGAACAAATGTCAGAGAACAGGCCTGAAATGGATGAGGATCAAGCCTATTCAAATGAATTGTGGCATCACCATGCTTTTGTGCAAAGCTCAGAGTCAAATGACGAGGAAGAAATATAATATTAAAAACAGTCTGTTCTATTATGCCATTTAGTCTTAAGAGTTAATGTTGTGACATATTTGTAATAACAAATATAAAAACATGACATACATATTTTATGCATTGTTTCTCATATAACTCTGTTTAGAAGAAAATTCTCTTACTATAACTAAGTGATGTTTATGATAAGTTGTATAAAGAATAAACAGAAATGATAAATAGTATAAATAAAGATGTAGTTCATAGTAATTTATTTATTTCACATTACATTTACAATGAATACATTACATTTATTGTTGGTTCAAGTTTCTACATATGCTGCATTTTCCAGTGCACACTCCAGAACTTTAAAAATCATGTGTTGCACAAACCCTGACCATGCAAATTGGATGGACTGACTACTTTCTCAAAATCAGACTTACCAGTTAGACTGGACTAGTGATAGTTTATATGAAATAGTTAATTCAAAAGCCTTCTATCTGTAAGAATTTTTCATGTTGTTAAATTCTGTATTGCAGTTGGCCAACACGCTGGTGCCAGATTACTAAGTTATGCTCAGAAATGAAGTATGTTGCCAAAATATTATCTATATATACATATATATGTCCTCTGATAACATTATCTGCCCATACCGGATATGATGTAAATCTTTAATATTTAAATGAGGAATTCGAAATCTCGAAAATGGCTTCAACGATTTTCCTGAAATTCAGCAGCAGGTTTTGTTAAACAATTTCTTTTTACCCCTGTTTTTGGGCTAGTAACTTTTTTTTTGAAATTTACGTTGAACACAATCACAATTTTTCACTGTCAAACAAAGTCATGGTAGTTCTTTTGGGGAACGGGCGGTACAGAGATGTGAATATACCTAGGATAGAGCACCACCTTTTTTTTACATCATTTTAAAAATTACCAAGCAAGGCTTGGTCACCCGGGTACTAGTTATTCCCTGAAATAAAAATCATTCCAAACATCTGGATTACATTTCCAATCCTTCCTTAAAAGAAAATAAGTTTTACAATTTTTGTTATTAAATATCATATACATGGTTGATCAGCCTTCATGGAATCCATTATGCAATTATGATTGCAAGTCACTCCATGTGTTATTGTATCACCCCTAACTAATATTTCATAAGTGTACTTCTCCACCTCCTTGCCTTTGTAAGGCAGGTAGCATGTTTTATACAACATGTGTACTTTTCCAACTACAAGATCATTTTCTATCATTGCTCGACCTATATAAACATGTTCACCATGAACTTCTGATCTACCAGCAATAAACACATTTTCAGGTACAAAATTGTCTGTACACTTAACCCATACAGCATTATAGCCACAAAGAATCTGTAATTAAAATAAAGTTTAATACATACATACAATACAATACATTTTAATATATACAATTTTTTGAAAATTTACCTCAAAGTCTTCTTTCTCATGTTCATCATGTCCCCAAGGCACATAGGCCTTGTTTTTTGAATGTATATATTTTCCAGGGCATAAAGATGAGCCATGTCTTGCACGAGCAATATACAATAGTTCATTCTCAAATCCACCTATTAATGCATCACTTGGCAATTTCTCGTCTAACTTTTTAACCCATTTTAACTGGCCATCTTTTATATTTTGATGTCTAATTGGATTTAAAATAACTGGACTAGCTACAAATAAATATTCTGATATACTTTAAAGAAAGAATATAAAATTAACCCAGAAGCAAAGTGAATATTGTGGATATATTAAAATTAGAAATAATAGACATACTCTGTATATCCCAATCAATAGACTGGCTAACTGAAAACTTTATAAATCCTATAAGTGTCTGTGGATTTTGTTCTCTAAAAGATTTGTCTTCATAAACAAAAAATGGTTTACAGCACTTTGTGGATTCCACTACACCGATTTGTAAAGTATCATTGTACCAACTTAACCAACACTGTTGAGGTACATGCTGTATTAAGTTATTGGTAATTTTTATTTTTATTTGTTTCTCATGTTTTTCTAAATATATTAATCCAGTTGAATAACAGATTCTTATCTGTAATATTAAATAATAGTTTTAGAGTACATACTTTATATAAGAACAGTTAATACACTTAAATAAGGGTTCTATAGGAGGTTGGGTCCTAATGTGTTGGGAGTGCAACTCTATACTGTCAAATGGTTTGTTGGTAATCTCCTTAGTAGGTGGGCAGACTTAATTGACAAGGCTGCAGACTGTTCTTAATCCAAGTGACACAAAAAAAAAAAAAAAAAAAAAAAAAAAAAAAAAAAAAAAAAAAAAAAAAAAAAAAAAAAAAAAAAAAAAAAAAAAAAAAAAAAAAAAAAAAAAAAAAAAAAAAAAAAAAAATCGAGACCTGGCAAGAAAGCAAGAAGGTCTATGGCTGCGCGATCACACGCTGCGCCTATTGCGCCCAACACAAACCTAAAACAGGGCATACCTCGCGACAATGGCGCGGTTCAAGGTATACCCGAGGGGTCTAGTGTTGGCAACTCACCACCTGCGGCACGACTGACTACGGATGTGGCGGAGTCTGGTCGTACTCGGAACCCGACGACGGGTGCCAATCGTGATATGCACGTGCGGCGTCCGAAGGGAGGGGAAGGGGCGGCCAATTCTTCAGCAACTGAAGTAGGCATGTCTGTTGCTAAAAACCTGCTGTCTGCTGCGCGACCGACTGTGGATGTGGCGGAGTCTGGTCGTACCCGGAACCCGACGACGGGTGCCAATCGTGATACGCACGTGCGGCGTCCGAAGGAAGGCAACGGTGCGATCAGTTCTTCAGCAACTGAAGCAGGCAAGTCTGCTGCGCGAGTAGGTACGGGTAAAACTACCCAACAAGGCCAACCTGCGGTAACGTTCAAGCGTCCTGGCACACAAATTGGGATCGGGAAATGTGATCAGAACCAGGGAAAAACCAAAAGAGGTGTTAGGGGTGGGAAAAAGACAAAACAGCTAGGCCCAGCCCCAACAACAAAATCACAAACCGGAGGGAAACCGCAGGGCGGCTTTAAAAGGGCTAGACCGAACGAGACGATATCCCCTAGGGGTGAGTCGAAACGGGCAAGAACTAACCCGGATGGGGCTGCCTCCAGCTACGCGAGGGCGATAGAGTCGCATCTTGCCGTGGCTGTGGTTACGCGCCCTCTACGTGAGCTCAACAGGGACGAGGCGGAGCAACTCCAATCGTCCATTGAGAACAAAATCTACGAGGCGGTTGAAAGTTGCTCTAACTTCATAGTACCCCTCCCAACCTTCAGGGGCAAGGCGTTTCTGCGTGACGGCGCACTGTTCATGTGGTGTGGTGATGAGCAGTCCCTTGTCTGGCTGAAGGAAGTGATAAGAGGTATTAAGTCCCCAAAAGAAGGTACGTCTCTAGAGGTTATGCTTCAGAGGGATGTACCGAAAAAGGTGAAGGCTACGCTGTTCGTTCCTGGCAGCCAGAAGAGTGTTGGCACTATACAACGAATACTGGCTAGTCAGAACACCAAATACAGCGTGTCTGATTGGTCGTTGTACAGCTCGAGCGAGTCTACTACGACAGACGGGAAACAGGGTACATTTATGGTGCTTGGTATCCCAGAGTCGGACGCAGATAGATTGAGAGCTAGTGGCCGCGGACTATCGTACGTGCTGGGCACAATCTATGTCCGGCTGAACAGCAGTACAGGGGCCGTGACCCCCTCAAATACCATTCCTCCTGCAATGTCTTCTGCTGCGGGGGAGGAGACCTGTGGACCTGTCCCGCAAACATCCTCTGTCACCGTGGCAACGCCAAGGACCTCTTCACCTGTGCCCTCTACGTCTGGAATGCAGATTCTAGGGGTCGACAAATCGCCACGTGTACCAAATCAAGAGTGGCCGATGGGAAGCAGGATGGATACATCAGACGAGGAAGGTTCGGAGAGAGAGGATGTCATCCTACGCTCTCCATAACAGTACACACCTCGTCCTCTTACAAACCAACCTCCAGCACAATCAAACGGCCGCTGCAACACTACGCAGGTGGCTGGAGGTAAACACCAAAACCATCGCCCTCATTCAAGAGCCGTGGATAAGAGGGGACAAGATATGCGGACTCAGCAACATACCAGGTAAGCTTTTGCTGAAAACCTCCGTTAATAAACCACGCACTTGTATTTACATGCCAAACTGCTACCAGGCAGTGCTCCTAACCGAATTCTGTTCCAGAGACCTGACTGTAGTCAGGCTTCGAACTCAGGGGGTGGAGACCTTGGAGACACTAGTCTTAGCATCGGTCTACATGCCTATCGAGGAGGACATACCGTCGAGGGAGCTTGCAGACCTGGTAGAATACTGTGCCACCAACGACCTCAGACTAATAATCTCAGCAGACACCAACGCGCATCATCCGTTATGGGGGTGCGAGAACCACAATAAAAGAGGTGAGGAATTAACGTCTTTTCTCTTTAGCCATAATCTCGACGTCGCCAACATTGGTAACGAACCTACCTTTGTATCAACCCGTTATCAAACCATAGTAGATGTGACTTTGACTTCTAACAATGCCTCGAATCTAGTTGCAGATTGGCATGTCTCGGACGAGGTAGCATGTTCAGACCACAGGCGCATTTGCTACAAAATCCAACTTGTTGCTCAGGAAAACGCGATAATTGCTAAACGTAACCCCCGCAAGACAAACGTAGAGCGATTTAAGAAATATCTCACAGAATCCCTGAGAGACATCTCCATGCAGGATATGGGCACAAGTAAGCACAACATAGACCATAACGTGGTCAATATAACCAACATCATGAAAACCAGCCAAGAAAAGGCGTGCCCTCTTTCAAAAGCAGAAGTCTTTAAATCTAAAAATTTCTGGTGGGGTCCAGAACTTGACAGATTAAGACAGAAGCTAAGAAAGCTTTTCAACAGAGCTAAAAATACCAGACTAGAAATGGACTGGGAATCGTATAAAATGGTTCAGAGTCACTACAAAAAGAGAATACGAGCCCGTAAAAACGAGGCCTGGATTAAATTTTGTAGCAGTATCGAGTCTAACAACACGGCCGCGAGGGTGAATAAGATCCTGCAAAAAGGGCAGGAGCAATATATTGGGTCGCTCAAAAAGGCCGATAATACCTACACCAAGTCTGACAAAGAAACAAGTGATGTTCTGCTGGAGTCTCATTTCCCAGGCTGTTATATTACAACAGAGAGGGAATGGGAGGAAGAGCTACACTTTACACCAACAGCAGAAGATTGGCAGCTGGCTCATCAAATTGTCAATAATGTCAAAGTACATTGGGCCATAAACTGCTTCCGTCCATTCAAAGCGGCAGGCCTGGACAATATATTCCCGGCAATGTTGCAGTGGGGCGCAGATGAAGTAGCCCCCCTCCTTTCGGATATATTTAGGGCCTGCATAGCACACAGGTATATACCAAAGAATTGGAGGGAAGTAAAAGTCATCTTCTTGCCAAAACCAGGGAAAAGCGATTATACCGCAGCCAAATCATTCAGACCTATCAGCTTGAGCTCTTTTCTACTTAAAACCTTGGAAAGGCTCTGTGATAGGTATATAAGAGACGCAGTGCTGACGAATAAACCGCTTAACTCTAATCAACATGCATATAGCGCAGGCAAATCTACAGAGTCAGCTCTACACAGCGTAGTAGGTAAGATAGAGTCGGCTCTAGGAAACAAACAGTCATCACTAGGAGTCTTCATCGATATCGAAGGAGCCTTTGACAAAACAAAATTTAACAGCATAAGCCGAGCTCTGGCTAGGCACGGCATTCATGAAACCCTTTGCGGATGGATTGATAGCATGCTTAGATACAGAGCGGTACAAATTACTGTTAACAAGACAATAAGAGCGAAGGTAGCTATGGGATGCCCCCAAGGAGGCGTCCTTTCTCCAATGCTCTGGAATCTTGTGGTGGATGACCTGATTTGCAGGTTAAACAACAGTAGGTACTTTACTGTCGGCTATGCGGACGACATAGTGATTCTTATAAATGGCACGAGTGAAAATCTTTTATGTCAAATCATGCGGAGTGCCCTGAGAATCATAGAAAACTGGTGCAATGAATACCACTTAGCTGTTAACCCAAACAAGACAGAAATGGTATTATTCACAGCCAAGAGATCGCTAAACATTACCAAACCACCAAAACTCTTCGGCGCAGAACTAACCTTTTCAACAAATGTCAAATACCTGGGCGTAATACTAGACAATAAACTGAATTGGCAAAAACATATTGACGAAAAACTTAGGAAGGCTTGCCTATCGCTGGCGCAATGCAAGCGACTTCTTGGGAAGAAGTGGGGTCTGAAACCCAGTATAACCAGGTGGTTATATACTGCGGTTATAAGACCAATAATAACATACGGCTCAGTAGTATGGTGGCCCAGAACCACGCTGAGCTCAGTGCAGACAACTCTCAATAGCTTCCAGAGACTGGCGTGTTTAGCCATAACAGGGAGCATGAAATCGACACCAACAGCGGCACTTGAAGTGGCACTAGGTTTACCGCCTCTGCACCTTCTTATAAAGGAGGAGGCAGCTGCAGCAGCACTGAGGCTTAGAGCTCTGCACCTGTGGAAAGACAATATAACCATCAGACACTCAACAGTACTAAAGGATGTTATACTAAAGCATCCTCTTGTAATGGCTGTGGGTGACCGAATACCTCGTGAATACATATTCTCAAAGCACTATAAAGTACAACTTCACGAAAATGCTAAAGAGTACTCCGGAACCTCCGAAGTACGAATATACACGGATGGATCCAAGATGCGATCAGGCACGGGTGCTGGTGTCTTTTCTCAGGATCTTAACATCAGAATATCGACTGCTCTAGGTCCCCTGAATTCTGTATATCAAGCAGAATGTATAGGCATAATTAGAGCAGCTCAAGCTGTAAAAAGTAGAGGAATAACAAACTGTCGCATCAGGATCCTCTCAGATAGTGCTGCGGTACTCCAGTCCCTAAAAAATATAAGGGTCACATCAGGACTGATAAAAGAGTGCCATGAGATCTTGGAGACTATCTCGACAAAAAACCAGGTGGTACTCCAATGGATCAAAAGTCATAGCGGTTCACTGGGTAATGATGCAGCAGACGAACTAGCCAGAAAAGGCTCAAATACCATGATTGTGGGACCCGAACCTATTGTGCCATTTCCCTTTAGCCTATTAAGATCTTGGCTAAGAGAGATGACTATTGAAACACACAATACAATCTGGACAAACCGGACTGACTGTAGGCAATCCAGGGAAGCAATGCCTTCCCTAAATCCCCGCTTGACCAGCAGTCTTCTCCGCATGAACAGACCCAATCTGCGAAGAATGATAAGCATTATCACCGGTCATTGTCTGCTAAACAAACACTTATTTTATATAGGTGCAACTGACAGCCCAATTTGCAGGGGATGCATGAGGGAACCGGAAACGCCATCTCACGCCATGCTACATTGCACGGAGGTGGCAGAACATCGGGCGAACATCCTCGACTCTCCGAGGACGTTGCAAGAAGCCTTGAGGGTCCCGAATAGGATACTCGGCTTCTGGAAGGAGCTTGGTTGGTTGGAGTAACCAGCCCCTTTCACCCTCACGCACAATGGTCGCCACAAAGCGACTAAGTGCGGAAAACAGCCCGCTATAAGAAGAAGAAGAAGAAGAAGAATCCAAGTGACACAAGATCGTATGGTGTGGAAAACACTTAACGAAACATATGACCTACAGGTAACATCCATTGGAGAAATTTGCTTGACTCGCAAATGACATCATAGTTAAAATTATTATAACAGACGTCACACATTGGTCATCATAAACATTTCATATATATAGTTAGTCATCGATAACTAATATTCTGTAGTTATAACAAAGAAATTTAAAGTCTCAAATACCCTGTATATAGTTTCATGTGGACATTCTTTGTCAATAAGATAGATATCTGGCGAATCTGGCCAACGATTATCTGATCTAGCTTTCATTTGAAACATAATAGCACCACTATCAGCTTTACATATCTTATGGGGTAGTTGCAATGGTAGTAATTTTTCCGACACTGAAAAAGAGGATTTTAAGAGATAGTTTTTAAAATATAGCAAAATATTTAAAAATCACTTACTATTTCTAGTAACTAGGGGAAAAGTTATACGTAAAATTATTATAAATGCGTTTTTATTTTGTATCTTTAGAATATTTTATGATAACAGTCATCACTTACACTGTTATCTTTGATAACAGTGAACAGATTATAATTACAGTGTTGCCAACAGTTCAATAAGCTTCCCACTAGATTCAACTTTCAAAACCACCAGAAAACCACTAACAAACAGAAATTTTACAAATAAATGACCGCTAACCGCTAAACTTTCCACTAAAACAATTTTTGTTTTATGAAAGAAAATAAATATACAAATAATTAGTTTCCTTTATTATTACTTATTAAAAAAATAACAAATAAATATCACAAAATTTACATTTCGCTACTCGCCCCGTCGTATTACAGATACCTATGAGCCATGAATCCCGTTGCGTATATTGTGATTTTTACATAGTTACGCGTTAATAAATTCGCTCAGTTAAATGAGCGTTACTGAACGATGAACCCTTCTAACTTCTAAGCATAGGTATTCAGAACAAAATAGATAATATTAGGTGGGAAATCCTCGCGTGTAGAGAAATGTAGACGACTAATTCTTGCCGATCAGTTATGCCTACTCAAGCAAAGTAAATGTCTACCAGGTATACAAGCTAAAATCCGCTTTTTTTTTCTAAAAAAAACATTTTTTCGTAGGAAGGATAAAAGATAACTTCATTCAAAATATACATTTTTGTCATCTCTCAGGTAATATATGGATACAATACCAAAAAAAATTGTTCGTTTTTCGAGGCAAACCACTTTTCGAGCCAACTTTGTACGTCTCACGTAAGAATCGAACTGCTGCTCAGCGAGCAAATGGCACACCGTCGAAAACAGATGATAGTGGGATGGAGCCAGTTCTGGTGAATAAGCGGGAGTAGCTTTTAATAGTTGAGCGTCTCTAAGTAATTTTGAACCTTTTTTATGTGTGTGACGGAGCATTGTTATGGAGGAAAATTAGCTTATATTCTGGCCTTCTTTCCTTCATAGCACCTCATAATTTTATTATCTATCGGTGGTAACTGTGCACTTCGATAGTTTCAACAGATTTCAACACTTTATAATAGATAATAATGCCCCGCTGATGGCAACCATACGCGCAGAATCGTCCTCCACCCGAAGTGATTCCGTCTTGGAGTGGATGTTGAAGGTCGGCCGGGATGAAACCACGGTTTTTTGTTTAGGATTCTCATGAAATAGGATTTTGTATGAAATGAAAAATAATGTTGACTCAATATAACAAATAATGTTGACCGAGGTCGTACTCTTAAAAATAAAAATATGGCATGGTCATAACCATGAGCAAACAGCGGATTTAAGCTTGTACACCAATGTATATATGCATATTCAAAAAGGAAAACGAACAAATATATAAAAATCATCGTAAAATGGAAGTAAATCTAACTTTTTAACTGCTAATATATTTTACCAAGACCACCAAAAAAAACCACTAGCCACTAAAAGCAATATTTGGCCACTAAGTGGGTAGTTAAAACCACCAGTTTTAGTGGAAAATCCACTAAGGTGGCAACACTGTATAAAAGTAAAATAACTTATAAATATATTTTAGACAATTAGCTTTGAAGTTGTCAAAATAGGGCAAATGATATCTGACATTTACCTGCCTACCTTAAAATTATCTTCTTTTCAATTTCTAGCATAACACTAGGAAGACAGATGTAAGGCTTTTCAAAAGAAATAAAAAATATATTTTATGGTCTATCTTTTTTTGGCGGTCTGCTTCCAACTTAAGCAAATTTCAAATGAAGAAAAAGGCAATCTCATGTTATCGTTTTCAATTTTAGTTCACAATTTGAGTTAGTTGAAAATTAATTTATAGATAGAATTTAATAACTTTGCCTTTGCCGAACCCAAAAAACTATTTAATCTAAAGAAGATTGATTTATAAATAATTTAAAAGGTGATTTCAGTCACCTCTTTGACGGAAGCCAATTTAACTAAAACAGTATTTTAATGAACCTAGAATGCAATAACAGTACCACGTCCATGCGCTTTTTGCTATAATGTATATTCACAACTCGAGATTCAGCCACAAATAATGATGTCAGCTTTTTTATAATCCAAGGTTGCACGTCAATCGCACATTGTGTAAAATATTATTTAACATCAGTAAGTATATAAGTTTTAGCTTTTACAGCTTCATCAAACAGAAGCGAGAAGTATAATAAATAAATACATGGCACACTTACACACACGGTCGTCCGTCAAAGTAAGAAACTTACCTAATACTTATTGTGGGTGACCAACAACTGGTAAATATATACTTACATATTTTTAAATACATACTTAAATATATATATACACCCAGGCTCGAAGAACCAACAATTTTTTTTAGTAAATTTGATCCTTGGTGGGAATCGAACCCACGGCCCGCGGAGCTGAAAGCAGGGTCACTACCAACTGCGCCAACGCGCCAGTCAATGGAGTCAGTTAATAATAGTCAATAATGGAGCGTAAAAGCGCGTAGAACGCAAAATCTCTATTAATTTAGGGGAATGATGTCCAAATCTCTTATGTAAGGCTAGATAAGCAGATCAGTGTTCTGATGTACCAACTTTTAACACCGAATTGTACATAGGCCTAAACAATTCCTTTTTAGCTCATTATGTATACAGTATATTTGCACTGGCTGGTTATATTCTTAAGATTTAAAAACATTGTATATTCTAACGTCAATTTCTAAATACAAATGAAACAAGAATCATGAGAAGAAAGCAATACCCGATGTCTAATTTCTAACGTTTCTATATAAGTTGCTAGGAAATAGAACTGTTTCGAAAGAAAATATCATTTATCGTAAAGCATGGCTGAAACAGGGGCCACTTCTGCAGCCACCTCAGAATATGCAGCGAGCGAAATGCCAGTGTCTGAGGCAGGAGAAGGTAAAATACAACTATTTTTATCAAGCAAAACGTTTAATACATACATACGTACATACTCTTTCGTTAATATTTTTTAGGTCTTGCTTAATGATCGTGAAGATTGTTATGCAGAGTAGGCATGGACAGAATCACCAATCACTTAATGATCATGATATGAAAAACTTTTCATATAGCAAAATCTGCTAATGAGTTTTAGAGTAACTGCTATACTGCTATACAAAATTATGGATATTCTATGAAAAAGTAAAATAATAAATTAATACTGAGACTAATTCACTGATATTGAGCAAAAACACATGCAAAGGAACGTGGGTTAAATAAATAAATAAATTAAAATAAAGACAAGATTTGTTTGTTCCAAAGAAGACGCTATTCCAACTTAAATTATAAGATAGAAATATTGACCGTATTATATAGGAGTTAAGAATTACATTTGTTTGTAATAACAATAATTTCACCCAGTAATATTGATTAGCAAAAACGCTTTCCGCTATTATATTATTCAGCTATTCGCTATAATATTATTACTTGATAAAGCGATTGCTATTACAAACAAATGTAATTCTTAAATCATATTTAATACGGTCGATATTTCTAGGATATAGTTTCAATTGGAATAACGTAAAAGTGCGTCATCTTCCCGAATTATCGACCGTATTATTTAAGATAAAAGAATTACATTTGTTTGAAATAACAATAATTTTGCCTAGCAACATTGATTAGCAAAAACGCTATTCGCTATTATATTATTTACGTTAATGGACTAAATGATTGCTTGTACGAACAAATTTAGTCTTTATGTCCTATACACTGCATACGACATAAAGAATACATTTGTTTGTATTCCAATAGCATTAGCAGCATTAGCATTTCTTATACGAACAAATGTAGTCTTTATGTCCTATACTCTGCATACGACATAAGGAATACATTTGTTTGTATTCCAATAGCATTAGCAATAGCAGGTATGATCACGTGATTACAATCGATCATATCGTGGAACGAATATGATTCTTATATAGCAATAATACCCAAGCCTAATGCAGAGCGGAGTACATAGGTCATTCTAATAAAATGAAATTGTGACGTCGCTATTCATTCTATAATCTGAATACTAAGTTAATTTATTTTTTAATACTTCTATGATCCTTGTATTTGTCCTTTATCTCGTTTAAATTTGATTATAATATAGAGCTGAGACCTTCACTTCAATAAACTAAATTTACAAATTAGAGCATTGAAAGGCATTCAAAGAAATGATGTATTTCGCTTCAGAAAACACTTTTTTTCTTCTTATATAAACGCTGCGAAAAATATCGATCATAATTCCCTGCTCATGATTTTAATGACTTTGATTTTTAACGTCTACGTTAGGATGATTTATTTATTTTTATCTAAAGTCATTTGAATTAATTTGAGAAAGTACAAACTGTGTATAGCTTATTAAAATATTTTATTTTATTAAGCTATACAGACAAGACTTTACCGATCATAGATAACAGACGAACTATCTTTGAACTTAGAATACGTTTTAAATTCATAACCATTTGATTTGATGAAATAATTCAGCAACACCAGGCGCTCCTGCCGGGTTCCCACCATACCCTCCGTATGCGACTGAGCCAGCGCCACCTAGCGTCGTAGATACTATCATGGCTGGTCGCGATCTACGTATCCAACACAAGTCAACACCGAAAAAGACTGTGCGATTGCCTCCTAAGCCAGCGAGGCCTAGGTATGTCTTAATTAATTCTGAACTATAGGGTATTTACGTGTATTACGGTAAATATCCCCTTTTTTAATGAAATATATCTTTTTCATCACACAGAATTCCCTGAATATAATATACTCATAATGTTAATCGGATTATCCATAGATAACGGTGTCATTGAAATCTCGCGGCTATGTTAAGATATTTTTATATAAATTAATATATTAACGTATTTAAATATATATAAAAGAAATAGCAATAAATAAAAAAAAAACATTATTATTCAATCGAATCGTCTGCAATGAACATATATTATTATTAAATCAAAACAATCGTATCAACTGCAATGAGGTAAGTTTCCCTCGTACTCGTTTCACACGCTCTCATCTCCCATCAAAAAGAAAACAAAAACAACAAACGATGACTCGGTCGAGGTAAAGCTGGAAATTGGGAACAAGAGACGCGAAGCGCCACAAAAAGGTGTTCCATGACAACCTGAGCAGCAGGGTCTACTCAAATACCCTCCTTGTGGGGTGGTAAGTGGGGTACGCGCCTTGAGGAAATCCTCATTAGCCGGGCATCTCCTCGCGGGCACTTAAGCCCGGTATGTATTCCGGCCGTAGGCCGAGGTCACCTAGGTGACCTAAAGGTGCCGGTATTTGGGCCATAAGCCCAGGTCACCTAGGCGACCTAATGGATGTCTTGTTCGATTGAGAGGTCTGGGAATGGTAGCTCCCAGACCTCAAAGTTGTCTTCAGGTAGGTCTTGGTCGGGTGGTGTTTTAATCGGTGGTATCATATCCGGTGTATTCAGTATATATGGACAACAGCCTGAGTATCACGAAGCCGGCTATCCGTCGTATAGCGCCAAAAGGCAGCGAAAAACGTATATCCGTATGATGCTGCAATAGCGACATATAGTGATGGCTTTTCAAGCGCTATACGAATTAGTGGTACGCTAACGCGATCGAGTAGGTTAAAAAACTCGCACTGAGGACACTGGCTGACAGAGTTTCGCGAAAATGTCATCCGCGACGGTTTCACTTACACTGAGAACAGTCACCGCCATGAGCGTGGTGTGCTTTCTCAAATATCAGGGCCTCACCCTATACGATTTTGGCTGTTAAATGTTATTATGTGTCCTACTAATATTATAAGTGCGAAAGTTTGTGAGTATTATTTTTTTTCCAACACTGTCAGCGTTACTTTATTGTATGACTAAAGTTACATGCTGGTCAAGATAGCTATCAGCTTTTGGTAAGCTTAGTGGTAAACTAGGGAAACTATGTTGGTTGCAACACGATGATTTAGTTTAATAGTATGTATTCAACTTTTACAAACATATGATCTATATAGGGGTCCGAAAGCGACGGATGTGAAGATGAGTAAGCGTGCCGCCCGCGCACATGCACGATGTTTGCGACGTCACGGAGCCGTGCTAACAGATCGCTTGGAACGAATGTCCAAACCTCCACGACGCGCTATTATCTATTTATGGCGAGAGTATGCGCATACACTTCCAGCTGAAGCGGTTAGTTAGCTTTAAATTCACATTTCAAATTTAATTAGTGAACTTTATTACATTTCATACTAGCAAATTGGCTGGGCCGTGTTATATCTAGCTGAGACGAATAGACCACCCTTATTTCTTACCGAGGTGTCTTAAAAGGCAACTTAGGTAAGTTGACATAGACCTAGTCATCATTATTGTAGGATGATGGCAGGAGAATGATGACTAGGAAACCGGCTTCGCTTCGTTGCAGCTCATTTTTTCCGACTTCCAAGCTCCTAATAATTTTTCGCGCATTAATTTTATTTTTACAATGACTTCTAAGATAATCATTTAAATTATATGTTGCTACGAATGATAAGCATGAAATGCTTAAGGTAAGTATGATATCATATCCAGCTAATGGTAAAGATTAATACTAGGTATTATATATTCGTCTAAATAGCTCTCAAATATCGCATTGTACTTGACTAATATTTTTAAATATTAGAATGGTTAGCTACATTAAGCCATCGGAAATCTGTAGGGAAATTTGGACGTCCGTTGGTTGAAAAAACATTTGTGTGCTTAGTGAGAGTTTTATGATCTACTTGATCGCGTTGGCGTATTATTAATTTCTATGGCAATGTCTATACAAATTGCGTTATGCTTATTTGATTGAGAAGGTTAAAAAAACTCGCACTAAGTAGTTTGAAGGCGGTAAATACAAACAAACTCTAGCCTATAGCTTTCCTCTATAAAGGGACTTACACTTAAAGAGTTTTTTTAATCCGTCCAGTAGTTCCTGAGATTAGCGCGTTCAAACAATCAATCTCTTCAGGGATATTATGACTATATTAGTATAAATTAGTATTAGAATAAGTATTAGTAGATTTAAACTATTGTTTTAGATTGCTCGTTTACGGTCTATGTTAGACGCTGATGAACCTTTCAAACCTGATCAAGCTTATGAATACTTCGTTAATTTACGAAAGACAAAGAAAAAAGTAGCCACGTAAGTTTATTTCAATTAGTTAAATCACATTTGTTAGTAAGGTTGAACTGCATTGATAGTAAACGTCTTATAAATATGTGTCTGTGATATATGAACAACTATAGATTCCTGAAAATAAGCGTATAAAAACAAATTTCAGTTCTCGTGGAGTGAGTCAAATAAAAAAAGATATGTTGGCGATGTGTGCTGATAAAAGATTCGCGTGGGCTCGGAATGCTACTGTAGCTTTTGCCAGGGGCATCCAGCAGCGATTGTCAAGACCTGGAGTCTACGCCCTGGCTGACGGGTACAAAGATCCTTTTTTTTATACAGGAAAAAACCCCTTTTGGGAACCGCCGCCCCACGGGGACAGGCGGCGGTTATGTCGGACTCGCACCGACTCAAACGACCTGTGTGCTCCACCACGCTGCCGATGGCAAGGACAGGGTATCGTTGTACACATAGCCCCCATCCCCGCCGACAGCTCTGATCCCAGAGAACAACTCCTCCGGGTAGGGACTACTCGAAAGAGTAGAACCCCTGCACTAACCGGTGCATCGGTAGCACCAGATGCACCGACCTCCTCGGGGACCTGTAAGCTAGACGTTCGATATACCCCGTTCGGAACGTCCGAAAGTCCTCTGACAGAGCGGCAGACGATGGGCTTGGGCAAGTCACTACCACCTGGACTCGCTAGCAGCACTTAATCCAGAATAAAAGTACTCGGAACCGCTCCATTGCCCCCTTCCACCGCGCAGGGCCGAAAGGAAGCCGCGATCGCTCCCTGCCCACCGTGTCTGTTATTTCACGGTCGACAGGGAGAGAATCATACTAATTCTCGATAAATAGACTATCTTACACTTAAAAAAATTTTCACATCGGTCTAGTTCCTGAGTTTAGCGCATGAGAACAAACACTCAACCAAACAATCTCTTTAGCTTTATATATTAGTATAGATTTTTAGTGAGTTTTTTTTAACCAAATCTCCAATAAGAAAGTGTTAGTGGAGGACAACCATTATCACTTAGGAGTATGAGAAATAAATAGTAGCCGATTCTCAGACCTACTGAATATGCATATAAAAGTTCATAGAAATCGTTCAAGCTGTTTTGGAGGTGTATGGTAACTAATATTGTGACACGAGAATTTTATTTATAAGGCAAGATAATTTTATATATAAAATTATATATATGTGATAGTCTGTCTGCCTTTCTGGTGTAATATACCCGTAAATAAAATTTGGTACAGTTGAAGCTTACATAAATATTGTTTTTACAGGATGTTGCGTTTATCTAATATAATTTTGGAGGATATTTGTGGATATATGAGCATGAGACCACCATCTAGACGCTGCACGCATCCCAAAGCTAAATTTATGATGGAAATGTCGGATAAAGTAAGGGCAATAGTTATTTTAATCAATAATTTACATCTGCGGATATGCCGTTTGGTATCCGACTGAGTAGAATAGACCACCCTCATTTCTTACCGAGGTGTCGTAAAATTCGACTAATGTAAGTTAACGCACCGAGTGATATCCGGTTGAGTAGAATAGGCGACCCTCAATTCTTACCGAGGTATAATAAACAATGATTAAAGTAGGTTTATGTAAAGCAGGCGGCCGGTCTTTAAATACCTAGCCAAAACATTTAACAACGTTAAATGTTGACACATGTTTAATTTGTCCTGCTGACTTAGTGCAGTGCCCCAAGCTTTAGGGTTAGCTTGGATTTACAAACTATAAATTGACTAATTTTAAAAGAACATTTTAAGAATTATGTAAAAATTATTTTTATTGCCATTTACATTAAAAAACGTGAAGGAAAACATTGAGAGAAAACCGGCATATACAATGACATTACCTACATGACCGGCATAGACAATCGGCATTGGAGCAGCGTGGGGATCATAGCTACCAACACTTTCTTCCAAAAGAAAAGAGGAGTAGGGCTCTACTTAGTAGTAGGATAATAAAAAGGATTTGTTTTTAAAATTTCAATCGGCCTGTTCCGGTCTGTGAAATTCTTTATGCCCGCATTGCGTACGTAGTTTCACATACAATCGCAGTCACGGGCTCGCTTTAAAATAAAACATCACGTTAAGATGGAAGTAAGGTTTACATTCTTATAGGTAGCTGTTTGGATTGATGAAATCCTTGCAGAGAGTGATGATCGGATGCTGATGATGGATTTTGATGAGGACGACGGTAAGACCCATTTCTTTATACAAACGAATACATTCAATAAATCAAAGGCATGTAATAAAAGGACGATAATGTCCATGCAGTGATGGTACCGAGGTAAACATCTTATTCATAAATTCCAAAGGTAAGAGATGTTCGAAACTTTGTTTAAAGTCATTTAAATTTATAAATCAAAAAGTATGTTAAAGATGGGTTGAAGAAAGGGAAAGGAGAAAAAAGCGAAAGAAAGGGGTCGGAGCCCAAAAAGATGGACGGATCAGGTGTCTGAACATCTGGAGATCAGGTTGAGCGTAGCTATACACGTGGCTATATATATAAAGTGGCACCAGCTTATGCATAATAAAAGGGATCGAGATCATCACTATGCTCAGCAGTGAGGACGTGACTGAAGGATGAGGATGTTAAAGATACAGTTGCTGTTAACTTCAATGCTGATTTGCAATGTTAATACTTTCTCACATTGTGATTAACGGAATTCAAGATTAAGGTAATACGTTTTTCTTTATGGTTCTCTCGAGAAGAAGTGGAACAAAGCAATGCTGATGTGGATAATCCTGAGCCAGATGATACCTCGTCAACGGCTAGTACGATGAATAGTCCACATGGCACTCCCGTTGGAACTGCAGCGACTACGCCTGTCGGGACGCCAAAAGCGTCAAAAACCAGTTTGCCCAAAGAATAGGTAAGTAGCAAAATATTAAAGAAGAAATATTTTTTTATATCGATAAGTCTCTGAATTCAGGCTAATTATGATTGATATTTTTATTTATCTGTCTATATTAACCAGGTTTAGTCTCATAAAACACCAAATAACAAATTTGGGGTTTATTGCATTTTTCGATAATTGTAAGAGACTACTTGTTATATGATATAAATAACGTTAATATAATCAAACGGCATTTCTTGAATTTGGAATCGTGATTCATATTCTTAGTTTATGAAACCGGCTTAACTCACGTCCTTATATCGAGTCAAGCCGATTACCTAGTTTCGAGTCCATCCATTTCTTATTCATGAGCTCTTTACACAGCGTTATCGACGCGGTACCTTTGTTTTAAAAGCGCATAAATTTTTGTTTTTTATTGTTACAGATGTTATAGGAGCCGATGAAGTAGGTGATACGGGTTTTGCGGACGATTTCCTCAACATGATGGGCGACGTAAGTAACAATTATAAAATGTAAATTCTATTACTTTTTGACAAGTTTGTTAGTCAACTAACACAAATATTAATACTAAATAGGGTGAAATAATCGTCGAGAAATATACATCGAGCGATCATAATTTCGAAACAGTTCTAGCAGATTTAAAAGTAAAACCAGAACCAACGGCGCCTACCTGATTTGATTTATAAAAAGTTTGAAATAAAGACACAATTGATATTATTGAATAAAATGAAAAAATACATGTGTTACTAGAATAAACAAGGCCAAAAAAAACAGTAAAATTCAACTTAAAGCTAAACTTGGTCTTTTTTTCAACTATCCCTATTCGTATCCTTTTGAAATACAAATGAACACGCACGAGGTAATCATTCGAAATATTATTGTTTAATAATTCTAAATAATAGTCCAGAAAAGTTACATGACCAATGAATAGTTTATGAATTATTTATTATATTATAGATATCATTTGATTAATCTGTTCTAATTTATGCACTTTGTAAATAATAGGTATATTTACTGTCAACAAAATTTGCCATCGTAAAATAAAAGATTTGTGATAATTAGTTTTCATTGATTAATTTTTACAAACAATGATTTTAGAATTAAACTATTCTTAATTGGTCAACGTAATTTTTCTGGGAAAATTGCAAATCATTCTTCATTTTCCATGTTTATTCGAAAGATTGTCCGTGTTCATTTGTAACGAAGTGGACAATGAAGGATGATTTTAACTTTATCATTCATATATTAATTTCCTTCATAACGTACTTTGAAAGTAATATAATTTTTATTTTTTCTGTGTCGTTTCTTTTTTCTACATTTAAATCATTAATTTGTTTTGCAGACTGGTGGTTCACTTAAAGGGCGTACGTATTTTTGTTTTAATTGTCTACATTCTGGTACTTTATTAAACAATTTTGAAACAGTTAATATTTGTCTCTTTATTCATTCTTGATTATAGATTTATTTTATTCTTGCAGCTCAACCAGCCTATCTGAAGTTTACTGGTATGTTTGCAAATCCTTCTTTTTGGTATTAATATTTTAAATCGTATTTTGTAAATTACAATGTTGTAATTTTGATGCTATTTTCCTATGTTGTATAGGTGAAATGTTAGAAGCCTTTATGATTTTAACCGATTCAATGTACAAGAAGGGTGATGAACAATTACTTACACATGGAAAATTCAAAGAAACTTATTCCGAAGGTGCTGACGAGTGAGTGAGATAAAGACAGTGGTGTAGCTATTGGAGGACTAGACGGGAGAGTGCCCCGAAGCCAAGCTCAAGGAGCCCCTAGAGCACGTCGAATTAGGAACACGCAGAATACGGAACAAATTTTTGTATATAGTTTATTTAGACCTCTAGTTTATATTTGCCCTAGGACCTTTGGTTGCCTAGCTACGCCACTGGATAAAGATATTATAACCGAAAAGATGATATAAAATATGGATCAATTGACATAACCAAATTATATTGTACCTATTAATGTTTCTAGATTAAAACATACCGTGGACTTTGAAGCGACTGAATATAATTCAACATTAGCTAATAAGCTTAAAGAAGATTTGACCGCTACTGTTAAACCTAACACACCAAGTAATATTGAGCCGTTTATGAAAGGTGAGATTCAGTATAGGATTTTTGACTAATTAGGATCTGATAGGATTTCAGTATAATTGAAGTTTTCATTGAGTTCAAACAAGTTGTTTCATAATATACTTAAAGCTTCAACATATTATTTTTGTCACCATGTTTCCAAATAAATGATTTAAATTGTTCGAGATCATTGATAGTCAAAACTTAAATTTCGTGAGTTAAAACGAATATTTATGAATTTATAATAATGAATATTTAATTATTTAGAGTTATGACATGGGTACGGTATAAAAATAATAATATATCTTATTTATTAAGAGGACTGAGTAGAGCTAACAAAAATAAGTGCAATAAATCATAAATATTTTTATTGTAGATGTGGTCGATATATGCTCCAATTTCCTCGCTCAGAATGCTGAATTTAACAGTAAGTGCTTTACGAGCTTTACACTTCGCATCAAAAAACTATACATATACTGTCTTAACTTATTTTATATTAATTGTAGAAGATAAAGGACCGGCGTTTAAATTGTTAATAAAAGCTATGCGTAGTAAAGGCAATGAACAATTATATTCAAAAGGAAAAACTACGAGAGTTTACAGTAAAGCAGCAAAAGAGTAAGATTGTTTTTTTTTTGAAGTACAATAAAAATGTGGTACTTTTTCAGGCCTTAATGAAGCATTGGCTATGTGGGTTTTCACCCAGAGAGCTGATTTAGGGGAAAAAATAGGGGCAATTGAAGCAAAAGTCAATTAATTCTTTCATCACCTTTATTTCTAAGATTCATTTAACGAGTTGGACGATTCAAAACAATTTATATTTTTAGATTGGACAATGCCAGAGGTTTAGAAAGCGATCACGATGACCCTAATTTATCTCAAGAAATACACTCCAAACTATCAAAGCTAGTAGAAAAGCAAACTCCACCTGATTTGAAGTCCGATATGACAGGTATGTGTTAATAAAATAAGGCTGAAGTGAAAAAAAATATTCATATTGAATTTGACTGTAAGTAATACTAAGATTTTTGAATGAAACAAAAATAATAAATTATACTTTTTTTTTACAGTTACATATTATTTACAGAGTAATAATTGTAATATTTTTTACAGAGACATTAGATACGTGTTCAAAATATTTGTCACAGTGTGCTATTGACGAGAGTATGTATTTAATTTCAAGTTTTTTTAGTTTCACATTTTCACGAGAATTTAGAATCGCACGATGTTCTTTACAGTTGAACGTGGACCGGCCTTTGACATACTAATAAAGGAATTAGAAAAAAAAGGAGCAGAACCATTTACACCACAATATTCTCCGATTGCTACGAAATTCGCAGCCGCATATACGTAAGCTTTGCTCAACATCCTCCTGCCCTTATCCCACTCTAGGTAAGATCGGCACAACATGGTAAACACATGTTGTAGCATGATTTGGCTAGGTATTTTAGGACCGGCTGCTTGCCTGACGTCAACTTGCCCTAGTCGCCTACTAGTTTTACGACATCTCGGTAAGAAATAAGGGCTATTGTATACGGGCTCAGCCGGCTACCACGAGACTGGTCATCTTACCTTAGTCGCTTTTTACGATACTTCGTTAAGAAATGAGGGTGGTCTATTCTGCTCAGAGGTATCTATATATCCGCCGTGTGGTATACGACCACCGGCGCATATGTAAGCTTTGCTCATGATTTTTTTATAATTAAAATTAAAGGTATGCCAATTATATAAAATAAGTATATAGGTAATATGTTAGTTAATTATATTTACAATTCACCAATACAATGCTTTACGATGAAAGAAAAAATGAAGAGAAACTCGCATATGATATGTATAACCTTCAAATCCGTAATGGAACAGCATAGTAGATCTAAGGCCATGGGGGCAATGCGTACGACGCTACCCTGTCCTTACTGCCAGGAGCATTGTGGAACAGTAACAGTTTTTTTTAATGGGTGAGAGTCCTACATACCTTCCGTTCCTCTCCATGGGGTTGCGATTATTGGGTTTTTCTGATATAACGAAAGCGTTTAAGCTCCAATCCTTTTTTTTTTTAAAGGAAAAAAGCTTTTGCCAAGCTAAATTAAATTAACAGTCCGCTACTTTACAGTAACGAATTTTTAGTGTTACATTCAATTTACTTCAAAAATGTTAAAATTTCTTCAGAATTTGTTTGTTGTTTATCCTGTACTCTATGTATTTATTTCCATTTCCATTCTATATTTTATTAATATGTTTTACAGATTAAAATCAGCTCCTGGTTTTAGTGGAGTTACACCAGATCCGTCGACGACTCCAGTTTTTGCTAGTGCATTATATAAAAGTGTCGACACAGTCACACCTAAAGTACTCGTAAAAGATATGAACGGTTAGAATATTTAAGTCCTATTTACTTTAAATATTAAAAAGTTTATTAAATTTTGTAATTTAATTTCAGAGGTCATTGTAAGATGCTCAAACTACTTATCAGCATTTGTAAGAGATAGAGGTAAAATAACACAATTTAAAATCAATATAGTACATAGTACACATTACACATCAGTTTATTAAAAATATATTTTAATGCAATGATGTATTTTAAGATAAATCTCTACAAAGTCTACTGAAGATGATGAAAAGTAATCCAAAGAAAGAATTGGTGAAAAGAAACAACTATGAGATGAACTATGGATCCGGTGCAGAAGAGTAAGTTTTTTTCAATAAACGATACTTTTTTTTTAAACCTATAACCAAGTTTTTTACCAGGGTCGAAGCCGCTCCCGTTCTTGTGCCTTTTTTACCAATCAAAGATGTCGCGGACGATGCCAAGGGTAATTTAACTACGGATATGGCAAATTTAACTCCACCTGAGCTACATCTATCTATGAAAGGTATTCCAAAACTTAAAACATTAATTTTTCATCTACTTTGTTTTTGTTCGTTTATTTATGAAAAACACACATCCATTCACATAAATTTGCACACACATATTATAAATATACATACTCGCACAAGCACCATTTAATATGTAATTTTTGTTTGGTCTATTTTTAGTATAGTTTTAATGGTGTAGTTTTTTTTGTCTACAGCTTTGTAATTATGTGATTTTTGGAAGGAGGCATTGAAATCAGCAATTCTTTCTTTTGCTGTGTGATGCATTCATTTTTAGATATAAAATGCAAGAACAATTTTTTTTCAATGACAAGACATAACAAGCTTCAATGAGCTTATTTCACATCAGATCATATTAAATATGGTATTTTTAATATCATAAAACTATTGAGTGCACAAGCTTAGTTGTAATAATTTACGGTCTATTTTGTTACAGCTTTGATTCAAGATGTATCAAGATATTTATCTCAACCATTTGCAATTAGAAGTAAGTTTTAATTGAATAATACTTTTTTTTAACACAAACTTATTACGATAACTAAGATATTTATTTATTCAATAGGTGGAATAGCGGGTGAAAGGTATCCCTTAAATTTCCTGGCAGCAGTCAAAAAATCATTAGGTACCAGACCGCTTTACAAATACAAATCATACGGTCAAACTTATGCAGACGCTGCTGAAGTGTAAGGAAAATATTTGTATTTAAGTTACTCATTATAATATTTCGATTAATTCACTCGTATTTAAAATATTCTAACATAAAAACAGATTAAAATATGCTGGCCCATTAGAATCAGACTCTAAATGTGAAAATTTACAATACGAAATTTCATCAGAAATGAAACGCGGGATACCGTCTAGAATAGCTTCTACTGTAACAAACAATTTGAATGGTATGTTAATTTTGAAAATTTATAGTCTTCATTTCTTTGTTTAATAGGTTTAAAATAATTTGTTCTTAAAATTAGTCAATGGCCATTTATTTACATGAGAATATAAACTATTATATAACTTTGGCGGTCACCAAAGTCCTGCTCGATTGTAATTCTTATTATTTATTTTTAATAGGTACTTAAATTTAATATACTTATTAAATTAACAAATCCGTTTACTAGTGAATGAATAAATTTGCAGATACAATGGACGATGCCTCGAAACATTTAGCTAAAGTTGGTACTGAAAAAGGTAACTTGAAATATACCTTTTTTCTATATTTGTTATGATTACGTATAATTTTTTAAACTTTAAATAGGTGAAGCTTTGCAACATTTAGTTAATCTGATGAAAGAGGAGGGTGAAACGCCTCTTGGTCAAATACAAGGATATCAACAAAGTTATAAAGATGGTGCCAGAAGGTTATATTTTGTTTAATAACATCATAAAACTATAATAATACGTAAACATATACAACTTATTAATAAAATTGATACGAAGAAACGTTAAATTGATAATTGATAAAAAATAGTAAACGTTTTAAAAATGTTTATAAGATTTTGCAGGATCAAATCAATATCAAATCCTCTTTTATTAAATCATAAATTTTCTGTTAGAGTTTTCCTTTTATTGAAATTATATTTACATTCTAATTTTAGATTTATTTATTATCACGTAACTCTATTTGAATATATTAAAAAACAAGGGGAATTAATCGAAATATGATTGTTTTAGAATCGAAAATACGAACAGTTTAAACGCCGAAAAAGTGGACGGAAGAGTTTATGAATCGGTAAGAGGGAAGCTTGGCAGTCTAATTGAAAAGAAACCGTCACCGGAGCACGCTAAGCAAATGCCAGGTATTATTCTATCAGATAGTGTGTGTAATTGTCATAATTCTTAGATATTTTAATAATTTTCTTTAATAGGAATTGTGGACGAATCTTCTAAATTCCTTGCATCTCCACTGCCAGAAAGTAAGTGAAATCTAACTTTAAGCATCATCGTTACGCGATATATCATTTAAAATATAAATGTAACATTAATAAGTGAAATTTTATGATAGCTGAAGCAGAAAAGAGAAGGCTTTTAGCCGATTTAATGGCACGTAAAGAAGATGAAATTATAGAACAGGAGGGTATTTATAAATTAACTTACACCGAAGCCGGAAACGAGTAAGTATTGTTTTCGAAAAGTAAGATGATTGAAAATACAATATTTAAATATTCTTATATATTTTTTTAAAGAATTATGAACGCACCTGTAGGAGTAACACAGTTACAAGATGAAAATATGAAACGGGAAATGCTTCAAAAAATTAATGTTGTAATACCTGAGAAGAAGTTACAGGACTTATTAAAAGGTACATTAATATTCTATGACTACCAAATTTGTGCAAACCTTATACTCATGTTGGATTGTTAAGTGGTTCAAATTAAATTCTGTTGAGTGTTTTGGCAACCAATTCTACTAGCCCAGCTGAATATGAATCATTAACTTTTTAGAAGAAAAAAATATGAAATGTACATTTTATACAAGTGCTATAATTTGTGACACTATTAAAAGATTTTCTATTCAGTTGCCATCAGATGAGACATTCATGCATAAATGAAATATATTTAGTATTAATATGATTTTAATTTAAAAAATCTATCTTTTTAGAACCAGTTAACGAAGGAGCAACGCATTTAGCTAATTTACTAAAAGGAAGAGGTAGATCACTTGAAATATTGCACAGAAAGTCTTTGATATTTTTCTATGTATTAACTTTATATTTTGAATCGATCAGGAGCTGCCATGCAAGTCATACATGATGGAATGATTAAGGGAAAGGATAAGGATTTTTTGTCAGTTGGCAAATTCTCAAAGACTCACGCACAAGCAGCAGAAATGTATGAGTTTTGGAGCGATGATATAAGCAAATAAAACGTTGTTGAACATGATTAATTCTAACTTAAGTTGTGATTTCATAGGCTGGAACAGGCTCCACATTTTGGAGGCCAGCACCCTTCATCTGTTTTAGTTGATAAAGTAGCCGACCGCATTAAGGAAATACCAACTTCAGGAGCTCCCGAAAAGGCAAAGCCATACATTGCAGGTCTGGACTTAGCATCAATTTTATAAATTTTCAGTTTAGACCAATAAATTTTTTTTTATTATCTTTGTTAATATGATTAAATAACTTTATATTAATCATAAATTATATAAAAATAATATGTTACAGAAACTTCTGATATCGTTACACAATACATCGCTGGAGTTGCAACACACGAATGTAATTATATCACTGTTATTGATTGTTTTTATAATTGTAATAAATTATCGTTTTATATATTAAATATTTATTTAAACTAAACCGGTTTATTGAAATTAAAGGTGGATTAGATGCGAAAGCCCTAGCAGCTTTAGATGGAAAAGGATTCAAAGAAGATACTCGGTAATTATCTACTGTAATTAATGAAATACTTCATGTACATAATTCTCTGATATTTAGTTCTGATTTATTTGTGCATTTAATAGAGTGACACCGGTCAAAATTCCCAGTGAACCTACGGTAAAAGTTGCTAGTAAACCTCCTATTCAAAGCGCCAGTGAGCTAGTTATCAGACCATCAGACGATGAGAAACGACGTCAAAGAGAAGATGAAGAAACAGCAAAAAAACAAGCTGAAGAAGAGGAAAGGAAAAGAAGAGAAGCAGAAGCCGCGGCAGCAGAAGCAGCAGCAGCAGCAAGGCGAAGACGGGCTCTTGAGGCAGAAAAGCGTCGTCGTGCTGGTAGTGACTTTACTTTTTAACATAATCTTATTAAGAAATAGTATTTTTATATTAATTACATTTGTGTTACATTTCAGGTAGCCAAGCATATGGTAAAAACAAAACAAACATTTTATTGAAACGTGGTTACCTTTTAAAGATGAATAATGAATGAATTTCATAAATATTTAAGATTATGATCCGGAGCGTGAGCAGGCAATGCAGATTCTTCAAGACCAATTACGCGCGCACGGGACTGAAACATTTTACAAACTACCTCACACTGAATTAAGTCACACACAGGCTTCTGAATGGTTATATAATTGATTTATTTGTTATGATTGATCAGAAAATACGGTTTCTACTATTAACAGCACATTGCGCTAAAAAAACCTAAAAACAAATGCAATGGGCTTTTTATCAAGTTAGGCAAAGTTTAAATTTATTTCACGGTTAACGAACGAGAATTACAAGAATAAAAAAGCTGTGATAGTCGAACGGTAGGACCGTGTGCCTCTTTCGAGGGGTCATGGGTTCAAACCACAGGCAGGGGCCAATGAGTTGTTCTATTTAAATGTGCCTTATTGTCATTTGCAATGTATCACACGTTTTTCTGTAAAGGAAAACTTCGTGAGCACCTGTATGTCTCTGGAGAATTTCTGGAATCTGTACCTACCAATCAGCATTGTAGCAGCGTGGTTGGGCTCCTACCCTTTTCTTCAAATAAGTACACAGGAGCTTAACTGTAGGATAGTATCAAACTGAAACTTTACGCGACTATTCACATAATATCGATTATAATATAATAAAATTTTAATATATACAAAATAGCTTCAATTTGTGAGGGAACAAGATAATTACGAGTATATACAATATTAACAATTTTAATTGTTGGTGTTTAACTGATATGAATAAAATTGCAGGCTTTCAATAAAGCCGCTCTTGAAAGTGGACAAGTGTGTTAAAGAATCTGGAGACACAGCACGCCTGCATAAGAAGTTCGAAAGGAAACTTAGTGCGCTTGTTGCCAAAGTCACACCGTCCAATATTTATGACACGATGCAAGGTATATAACAACTAGCTTCGGATTAAAGCCGGAAAAAAGACAACAGCTTACTAGGTCAAATTTTAGCCAGATGAAATAGCGAGATAGTGTTAAAAAAGCCATGATAATTAAAGACACAATTCAAATAATATATAAGGATAATAATGTTTCCCTAGTTGTCTTACCTCTGTACCTCTTTCAGCATTTTTAAGTTGAAGTTCGGCTTTACAGTTAGTAGTTATAAAACGATAAGTACTTATTGGTTTGGCTTAAAAAATATTTAATAAACTCTCCATTAACAGTCAAAAATTTTTACAGAAGTACTCTATTCATGTATTACTTAAAATAATAAATAGAAAAAATTCTTAAGGCTAAATATTTTTGTACTGTATGCCTTCGAATTTACGCTGTATTATTTCACAGATGTAATAATTGAGTCAGCGAGGATTCTCTCTGAATACTTTGTATCAAAAAGTAAGTGAGATTATAAATAAGCTACCTTTATTAATCTAATTATTTCACCTTTATGATCTTATCGTTAGAGCGACTGATTCCACACTAAAGATTAGGTATTTCAAAATTCAAATCCTCTGTGCGAGAATACTTATTATAAATCTGTATATATAGAGAAATAATTAGAGAATTCTATGAGGAGCTTCCAAATGCATAGCTATGATAGCTAGTCACATAAATATTGGAACTAAACTTCATAAAAGGGAAACTTATAGAGTTGAAATTTATAGAGTTTCATCTGCAAACCCAAATAAAGCCTTCTCTCTACTTGGAAGAGTTACTTATATCCTAGACACTGGAGTTCGATTTAACGACCTCTATTTAAGGACTACCTGTTATATCTTGTGATTGAACTTAACCGCTTTTTGATTTTGATAAATTCTTTTAGGGAGTATAATCTATTTTATTTGATTTCCCCTCATAGGCTACAAAATGCTAGTTCGAGTCGCTCTTATATCTGAAATGCAAAAACGTGGCAATGAGATTCTAATCGAAGTGGATGGAGCTTCCGAAACTTATTTTTTTGCAGCTCAAAGGTATTATAAATTTTGCCATTCTCAACTGAGACACATTATGGTTGTCGACTTTTTTTTATTTTAATCTTTATCAATATAGTCTAATGTGGCTAGAATACGTTAAAGAAAAACAATAGGATAAACAAAGAGTTAGAGGTAAATGGAATGAATGAAACGGAAACGCCTGATGATAACCGCATGTCGATATTTCGGCATAAGTTAGACAACGTTAATGAAATGAATACATAGGTACTTTGATTTTTAAGTTTATAGATGTTAGTTAGTGAAGATATCTATACAACGTCACAAACGAAAACATTATAAACAATCATTATTGAAATGATACTAGAACTATCGCAACAATAATACATACTCGTAATATTAATTGTTAATTGATATAGACTCAAAAAGACTGAATCTCTGGAAGTAGCGGAACCATGTTCACAAGTAGCTTATTACCTGACAAAGAAGTTAGAAGACATGATACGATGCCGGTCAATGGCACGAAAATTGACTTCAGCAATGAAAGGTATTCTATAAAAATATTAGTGAATTGCATCTTAATATAATTAATGCTTTATCTTTTGCTTCATCCGAATGTAGGTAGGAACAGGCCATAATAAAATTTTAAGTATCCATGATTATCCTATCCTACCAATATTATAAATGCGAAAATTAGTAACTATGGATGTATGTTTGTTACTCCTTCACGGCGAATCCGTTGAACCAATATCGATGAAATTTGGCACAATCATCCCCTATACACCGGGGCTTCATATATGGTATAGAAATCCTGTTAATTCTACAGGAATAGGATGCTACTGAAAAGCGCCATATATTATCAACCTATCACGCGACTAAAATCCACGCAAACGAAGTTGCGGGGCAAAAGCTAGTATTATGTATAGTTATATTTTTAATTATTTATAAATTAAGAACAGATTTTAAATCTCAATATGTCCTTGTCACTACAGATCACATTAAAGATGCGGCAGATTATTTATCGGCTTACGTCACAAAACCAGGTAAACTACTTTTTCAGTAAATATATATTAGTTTTTATACAGACTAGTATTATTTTCATGCTTATTTTGTATAATTGTATTATATTTTATAAAATAAGAATCCATTGGCCATCGGTATTTTAAGATTGTTCTTTCCGTTAGAGCGTTTCCGTAGTATATAACAATAATGATGTATGTATTTCGGTTCAGATGAACAAATTGAAGCATATGTTGCATTGCTCAATGAAATGGAATCGGCAGGAGATACACCTCTTATTGAAGGGGACATAACAAAATCCCATAAAGCTGCCGCCGCATAGTAAGTTCGATATTCATTCATGTAACTAGTAGAAAGGTATAAGGAACTATGAAAAAACTATTAGAAACAGAAAAAATAGTTACCGATATCTAGAAATAGTTTTAGAAATAAAAACTTTGAAAATAAATACAAGTCACAAACCAGCAATAGCAGTTGAGCAGTTTTATTTCTGCATCGTTGTTTGCTACTGTGCTTTGAAGATGAATTTGGGCATCGTCATCATTTACATTCGCAATGACAGATAGCTGTTGCACCCTATAATTATATTTTTGTTTGTTTTAGTTTTCGACAGTTAACTTCGTTTCGAGATGAAATATCACAACCAAATGCATCCTTGCAATCAACTACTGAAGGAAAATTAAAAAACCTCATGTCGACAGTTGCTGAGAGCGGTTACACTAAAGCTGTCATGGATGGTAAAAAACACGCAGCATCTTTTATTTTTGCTTTCATTTTTATATTATAAATTTTATAATATAAAACTAAAGTATCAAATTTCTGCAGGTGTCATTACTGAATCTACGAAACTACTAGTGTCTTATATCGTTCTTCAAGGTAATTTTAAATGCCATTATCAATTGATTACATTTATGTTATTGATTATATAAATTACTTTATATAAACCCCAATTCAGGTATGAAAACTGAAGCTCTCAAAGTTCTAATAGAATATATGGATCGTGATGGGCAAAATGTTTTACTACGTCATGGAACACTAAGAAAAACGTATTCAGATGGTGCTAATATGTAAGATTTTGGTTATAATGTTTTAAATTATAAAATTGTTAAATATTCTTAATTTTTCGCCTAACTGAATTGCAGATTACGGCCAAAAAATGCAGATCAGTTAGGTGTTCTAAGTGCTGATCCTGTTGCAGCGAGAAAGATACAAATAAAACTTCGCAACTTAATGTATTCTTGTACACCTGACAAGTATCAAACGCTAATGGACGGTATATAATATTTTTTGATAAATTAATTTTAATTAATAATTAACGTTAATAAATTTATTTTAATAAAATATATATATAAAAAAATACCAAACTATTACTTCACAGATGTTATTGAGGACGCCACTTTGTATATGGCCGTACACTTTCTAGAACCACGTAAGTCAATTGTAATGAACATCGTGTAACTTTCAACCAACATTGCAGTGCAAAAATTAATTTAGTTATCTTTTTTAGGAGTAATTCAAGTTTGCAAGTGCATGAAAAATGTATTTGTGCAATGCGAGCTCTGGTGTGATGAAATCTTGCGCCGTGTTGCTCGGCCTTGTTGCACTTGCTCCCGACACATTTCTGTGCAAGCGCTCGCCGATCTCGTCCCTCTTGGACAACGAATGCGTATCAGTCCTGGTTCATCCAGAGCATATGCTCCAGGACTCGAAATATCTCTAAGAACATGTCCATCTCAACAAAATAAATCACTTTCAAACCAAACTGGAAAACCTGATATCCAACCATGCCCAGCTAAAGAACCAACTCAAGGATGTAAACAAAAAGCGACTACTTCTTTCATGCTATATTCTACGGCATACGATCAGCGATATCCCCGTATTACAAGTCCTGAGAGACTACCATCTTCTTCAGATTCATTAAAAGTACTCTCACCACTTTCTCCTAACCCTTTGTCTGAGTCACCATTATTTTTAGATTCTCCAATGCATTCAGTAATTTTTGGTGAAAAGTGTAACCATAAATCAAATGTCTCGGAAAGACTTGAGCAACCGCTAATTAGGGAAAATATACAAGAAACTGACACATCGTCGCCTACTTCCTTTTATACATCTTACAGCGCAAAATCTGATTCTTTAAATACTAATCCTGCACCGTCATGTTGGCATACGCCAGTAACAAACTATGCTAGAGTGCACACAACAATAGAACATCCAACTAATCAAACAATATCAAGCAGACCATCAGATCCAGTGACTTTACCCAGAAGAATGGCTGCGGTAAAACGAGGATATACTGCACGTAAGAAAAGAATATATTCATTAAGTTTTTTTCCATGGCTAATACCAAATAACATCTCAAAATAATTTACAAACAGGTGCACCAATCGTAACTACTGATCAAATGGCAGACTGGCATGCGATGATGGTAAGTCTTATGTGGAATGTTCAAGCTTGGCGGTCTTGGATTCAAGAAAATATAAATCGAGCAGTCACCTATCAGGACAATAATAACTGCCAAGGTAAACTTTATTGTTTTGGTAGATCCTTAAAAATATTTATGTAAGTTTCTATTCAAAATTATTATTTTAGGGCAAGCAGAAGAATCTTGGATTACCTTCCAACGCAGAGTTTCTACTGAGGCTTTGCAGTGGAGACAATACAATAATTTCAGTCGTCAATTAACACTTCGCTTAGCATTGAGATATAGAGATAAGAAGGTACACACATAAATAAAGGAACACTTTAAATTTTATATCCATAATCCTTACAATGGAATGTCATATTTCTTTTGTTTTTTAAGATTTTGTCCCCAACTAGAGCTACAGTTAAAACTGAAATTTATATGGAATGCCAAGACGAAATGTTAGACATTATTGACATGTTTAATCGCTGGACAAGGTGGTTGACTGTAGTAGTAAGTATTACAAATATTATTTACATTTATATACATTCGTATATCTGTTTTTTATTTTATTTTAAATAAATTAGCTATGATCTCGCCTGATGGGAAACGAACTATGCCGGCTTAGGTTAACCGGGGCAAGCGTGCCCGCGTTTTGTCTATTATTATTTTTTTTAATTCTGTAAATTGTGTCTGGAAAAATAAAAGTGTAGAGAGAGTTCCACATCTTTATTTATACCTACGAGTATACAAGCAAAAGCGCTTTGTTTAGATGGTTGGACGGTTGATCTTGTAGCGGTGCAACAGCAGTCATTAGATATCGCAGCGTCATACAAATTGACATTACGCTAACGCGATCGAGTAGTTTAAAAAACTCGCACTAAGCACACGAGGCTTGATCGTAAAATAGTGAGGGAGAAGTAGATAAAAATGTTACCTGCAGCACACTCTAAATATGAAGAATGTAGTATACTAAATATTTTGCAATGTTTGCCTACCAGATACGGGAAACTGATTCTCTACAGCAAAGAACTGATTCGCAAGTCCCTGCATTTGAATTGTAAGTGTGGTACCAAATTTTCAGTTTATTTTAAAATAAACATGAGTTTATCTATTACTTTTTCACTTTTAATGTTCCCCAATGCTAACAGAATACTAGTATTTTTGTAATCTCGTTACACTCTTGCTCTTTTCGAGAATGCAACAGGGCAGGACTATGTTCGCCTTCAAAGCGAACAAATTATTTGAAACCTTCATCGCGGATTATAGCAAAATAATTTGATACTACTTTCGAACAAAATATTGACCATTCTGAAAAGCTTGTCTATATGCCAGCTGTAGATTTTTAATTTTGTGTTGAAATATATTTCAACACAAAATTAAAAATGGATATTGAAATATATTTCAACACAAAATTATTTATCTATTAACGACAATACTCACGAGTCACGACTCGTGCAAATTTTATTGAAACATTAAGAAAAAACACTTTTACATGCCATTTTAGAAATTGACTTAATTGTAGTATACTACACAAATAAATTCAGAAATCTAGTATGCAATAACGTCAATGTATCATGGATTGCTGTTTAATAGTTCATTATATTCATTATTTATCATATATATAAAATCTAGGCGTTGGAAATATTTTAAGACGAAAGTTGAAGAATATTTAGAAGACTGGAATAAATACAACACTCATTTGAAGGTGTGTTGGGAACAAAAGTACAGAACACTTATAGCAGGTAATATTTGTGAACATTTCAATATTGTTGCTCGTTTTGTCTTGTATATAAATACTGCTAATATTTCGAAAATCAAGGGTTCATGTATATGAACATTATATATTTAAATACTTAGTGCGGGGTCCCCCAATTTTCCTTCAATATTGATCCAGTCATGAAAACGTAACTGAAGGACAGTCGATAGAAAAGATAAAAAGACAGAAAGACAGACTCTCTTCTTCTTCTTCCTGCCCCTATCCAGCCCTCTAAGTGGGGTCGGCACAAAATGTTATAAACATGTTGTCAAATGATTTGGCTACGTATTTTACTGCCGGCCGCGTGCCCGACATCAACTTACCTTAATCGTATTCTACGACACCTCGGTACGAAAGAGGGGGTCTATTTTATTCAGCCGGATACCACACGGCGTACAGAAAGACAGATTTTCGTATTTCCAATATTGTTATGGATATACTTCAATGTTGGATGATAACCGTTTGTTAGATCAGATCTAATTGGTGGAGATTAGAAAAATTGAATATTTTTTTGTTAGTGTAAACAACGCTTTGAATTTTTGTATTTGAAATCTTTAGAGACTAAGATTTATTTTATTTACACCAATCAATATGTTTGTAATCGTATTGTGAGGAACGTTTTCACGTGTTTGTTTCAAGATTCGATACCAGCAGCATCATGGACTCAGCAGGGTCCTGTGTGGGTAGTAAGTGCTTGCGGCGCCGTGCCCAGTGGAGCCGTGGCAGCCGGCATTTATGAAGGAGAGGTCACGTGGGTTGCTAGAACTACGCACAGGTATTATTAGTAATAATATTACACAGGATAGTATTAGTAATAATATTACACAGGATAGTATTAGTAATAATATTACCTCATTAGGTAATATTATTACTAATACTATCCTACTACAAGACATTTCTTGTAGTAACGCTTTGCCTTTAGCGACAGCTACTGTCTAAAAATCTGTCAGATTAAAATTATATTTAACACGTAATATTTAACATAAAAATATTATTTTAAAATTTATTATAAGTAACGTGAAATGTAAAAAATACACTTTACATTTAGCATTAACTATTTTTTTGACCTTCGCAAAGTAACGCCTAATTCTATACATTATTAGGTAAGCTATATAAAAATGTAATATTCCCATGTTTAGCACAAGTTTTATCGTGGATTTTTTTTTAATTTACTTATATTATATACATTTCTAGAAGGAGATTATATTACTTTGTCAGCTATGGATACATCGGGAATATATTTTTTAGTTGCGGCTTTACAAAGATTGCATAAGTCACAGGGACCAATCCAAAGGACTTGAATCCTGGTTACTAATAGAAATTAGTAACCAGGATTCAAGTCCTTTGGATTGTAACGATTTCATTCCAACAAAGTGTACCAGTAGACAAGTGTGTTGTACATTTTTCAGTTTGTCTGTTAAAATTCTTCAGATGTAACGTTCTACCGGCTGCTCTACGTCCATCTAAACATTGCTGCGTAGTCTACGGCGACGGCGGCGTACATCACTATACCAAATATCAGGTTCAATTTTACTTTATTAATTAACCTACGGCTCGCTGAAGGTTTTATGCACCGTGCACGTTGTCATAGTTCAGAATTAGTTTTAATAGTTCAGCATGTAGGAAGTTTGATCGATCTAGTAATTTTTTTTTATTAAATGTCGTTTTTGGGCACTGGTACAATTTTATGAAAAAGCAAAAGGTAATTACGCTGTCAATTGCAAAGTCATGATAGCTCAATTGGGTAACGGGCAGTCACGAATTCTTTCATTCGATTATCGATTAGGTTACAAATTTTAGAACTGAAACTGTCAATTCATTTTTTTAGTATCATAAGTAATCATAGCTTATTAGTAGTAGTTATATTTTTCTGATAATTAAGAAAAATGAACTGTCACAGCTGATCGTATAAAAAAATATTAAAGTAACGGCCTGTGACTATCCCACTTCTGAACGTAGGCCTCCTCTCTCCAATTATTTGATAGAAGGAGCTAAGACCTACCGCGTTACTCCGATGCAGATTGGTAGAGTACACATATCCCTAGAATTCTCTAGAGATATGCAAGTTTCCTCACAATATTTTCCGCGTGTGATAAATTGCAATTGCAATTATCAATTAGATTAATAGAAAAACTCATTGATGCCTGGAGTTTGAACTCATGATCGTCTTATAAAAGACTTGAATAATATTACAGGTTATGTGTAACGCGGAAGTATCGTGGGTAGCGTGTCGTGCGAATGGGGTGGGCAGCGTGGGAAACGTAAGTGGCGTGGGCAACGTGGGCGGTGTGGGTGAAATGGGCGCACGGGCAGTGCGAGTGGCGAGTGGCGTGTACATTGGCCGCGTGCATTACCGTGGCTCGCATTTAGTGGGCGCCGTGCATGCGCCCGCATATCGCTGCCACGTCGTCATATTTGGACGACCTTTTGCATTCAATTGCTACGAGTTGCTCGTCCTTACGCAGGACGACGGATAGACATTCCAGTAGTATATTTAATATGGGTAGCTCAAATTCTCTGCGTACGACGTCGACATTGCTTTTGTTTTTGACAAATTTTTGCTCGATATGAAACTTTTTGAGATGGACCAAGTAGTCTGGATTTGCCGAATATTCTACATGACAGAATTGTTTTACGAAATTAAAAACTTACTCGTATATATTTGTTTTATAAACTTGTCACAGTAAAATCGTAATTCACATGTACCACGCTTTTAACGATATACATATGTACACTAATTAATTGCAGCGTTTTAAGAGAGATCTTATGTATTTATATTATTGTGAAAATTGCCACTAACTACTTCAAATTGATATTAATATACTACACTTTTCTTTCTTATCAGTATCTTATGAGTTACTAAACTTTGTACTTAATTTTTGATATTTACTTTACATTTACTGTATTTGTCTTATTTATCTTTTAGAAATTGAAAACTTAGTATTTTTGTCTTAAGAGCACTATGTAGTCAAAAATCTTCTAAAGGATTTTTTTTTAATCTTGATTGATCTATGTCGATAGTATTGACGATGAAAGTCTCTGTATGTGAAATTATGGTTAGGATTTTTTTGCACTTGGAATTGTATTTTTTTAACGTTTTGATAATTAAAAACATATTTTATTATGTACATTTTTTATTGTAGCCCAGATATATCAAATAACGGTTAAACCATTTTATTCATTAATTCCAACATTATAACAGTATTATATACTAACTTCAAGCATACCGCTACCATTAATTTAACTCGTTTATCGCATTGGTAGTGGTGTGAAATTAAGTTCAATACACTCATAAATATAGAACTACTTTCATATGAAATTTAAGCTCTAATAAGTACATCTATACTGCGGTATGATCCACATCACTATCTATATGTACCGATTTTTTCAAAGTATACTATAACAAAGAACGATATTTCTACTTTACACTTTTCCAATAAATAAAAAGCAATTTTCCCAAGGTCAACCAATTTATTCTTTCTCAACAACTCAATGACATATATGACATCCACAATGCTTTTCACATATTAATGACTCTATGAAGGAGGTTGTATTAGAAACATGTAACAATACGTTTTAGACTATGAAGAACTGATGAACGACGTGACGTGCTAGAATGAAAACAGCAACATCGGTAGATATATACCTATAAATTGGATGCACATCTACAAACGGCTGCAGAGAGCTGAATCTACAAGATCTTTAATATCATTGGTCCTCTGATTAAACTAATGTTCAGCAGTGAACTGTCCAGTCCATTGGTTGCATAATAAGTCACAATGTCGATAATCAATTTCCATTTTTCGTGTCTGTTTGTTGTTTATCTGTAACGCTGACTGTTTCAATGCATCCCTCGATACCCGACAAGCGAACTGTGTCCCCCGTCTTGAACATTTGTGTAGCGTGTGTTGCGCCCACTATGCATGGTAAGCCGTACTCTCGCGCGATCACAGCTCCTAACAAACAGCAATGGATTAAGTGAACAAGTGAAGTTAAAAAGCTTTTTACAACATGCCCTTACTGTTGATCATTAAGAGTTCCGTCATCTGGAGACAATACTAGCAGCAGCATCAGCTCGTGCTTATCATAATGTATTGTCATCGGAACTAATGTTAAATTTCAGCTCAATTGGACACCGTAAAGGTCTAATTTAGCTTGCAAGAATCCACATATATATACGGCAAGTTAAATGAAAGCTTTTAATAACAATCATCAATTGAAATTAAAGTGACTAAATCTAAAAGAACTTTTAATTTTGTTATCATTCGCTTTTCGGTGAAGCAAAATGTCGTATTGAAACATCTAGGAAAATATTTGGAATATGAGTAACTTAACTATTCACATTGGGGCAGAGTGTTGGATTTGAGCTAAAATCCCTTTGAAGCTAATGTCAAAAAAAAGAAGATCTCAGAAGTGGGATGGTAACAAAACGCTACCCTCCCCTTCTCTCTTTTATATGGCGTTTTATAGAACTAATCCTGTACCATATACAGTGAATTGTTCTTATCTCAAAATATAGGAACTCTCGAACTCTAATTCTTCTCTATTAGACTTTATATAAAAAGTATCGATATAATAAGTAGTAGGTGCACGTTCAAATCTCATGCATTAAAAATAGTCTGAATTACCGTGTGAAATAAGGCCACCTAATTCTGTCACAATGCCGGATAGCAGAGGAAAGTAAGGCGACCAACCGATATCTGTTGAAAGTGTAATAAGGATATCTCCTTGTTCCAAATTATTTATCTGTGAAAAGAATATTGTGTTAACGATATTCAGTTTAGAACTTCACATAACTTCAAGAAGTATATATGCTACTTTAGCTTACAGATAAAAACTTAAACTTTAGTATAAAATTCAGATTAGATTATAGAATAAAATATAGTTTAAAAAAATTGAATTTAAGGCTTATCATAGACTAAACAAATATAAACTCAAATTAAATTTAAAATTCCAAAATAAAATGATATAGTTACACTTAACAATAGCGAAATATATTCAAGAGAATAAAACCAAAATAAATTTTAACGTTTTACGTTTGACTTGATTCATATATTTATACATTTTTTATGTTTCTATTTTTTTTTTAGCGCATTAATGACAACAACCACTATTTATGATCCTTTTAATAGATTATCTTTGGAGTAAATAGAAAACATCAAGCTTCAATAATTAAATTGTTACATGTTTTTAATACAACCTCCTTAATAGAGTTGGTCATTGTTGCGAAAGAGTAAATGAGTTGACTTTGGGAAAATTTCTTTTTATTTATTGAATAAGAATAAAGGACAAATATCGTCGCTTTTTATAAAATGTTTTGCTTCTGCAATGGGAAAAATATAAACTAAACAAATTAATTACCTCGGAAAGGTCCTTAATAACGCACGCCCTTGCAATGACCTCTCCGCCGCAAACAGAAGTGGCTTTAAGCTTCACTTCTCCAGAAGTAAATTGCGGTTTCTCCAGTTTCAGAGGTTCGGGCCAACCCTTATTTATTTCGGCGAATCTCAATTTGCACCATTCTGGATAATACTTCTGACGTTGGATAGCTCTAAAATATGAAGAAAAAATACAGAAGTACTTTAACTACCTACAATTCAATGAGTTACTGAAACCATTACAACACATGCACATATTTTTGCATGTCAATTGTTTTTATGATTAGTATAATAAAAACTGAAATTAATTTAAGAACAATTGTGCCAGCAGATATCAGTGTATCGATTTTTTTTCCGAATTGAAATTTTTAATATAAAAGTAGTTATCATGAGTTAATAAAAATGGTTAAAGTGGGTTAACCTTAAAAGCTAGACATATGCTGTCGCGGACTTCTATTTAGAACTTTAATAGGGTAACAATTTTGTAATACATTATTTTTGAATAACATTCACCGTTTACTTAGCGCACAGCTGTAAATTTTACCGTTTTCGCAATATTTTTTATTGCCGCTCCTCTTAGCGTTATATTATATAGTCCATCTTCCTTTCTCCTTCTTCGATAAATGGACTATCTTACACACAATTTTTTTTTCAAATCGGTCCAGTAGTTCCTGGGATTAGCGCGTTCAAACAAACAAACAAACTCTACACCATTATGTATTAGTAGAGATTAAAATTTATTACGAAAGCCCTATGAGTATACAGTAATCTATGCGTGTCCAAGTATGAGTAATAAATATATGTAGCTAATAAAATAAGTGTTGTTATTTGTTTAGCGAAACTGGGGTGTTTGAGTAAAATATTTATCATCACTACATACTATAAGACAAAGTCGCATTCTTTTCTTGTACGCATAAAACTTTCAAACTACACAACAGATTTTGATGCGGTTTTTTTTAATAGATAGAGTGATTCTAGAGGAAGGTTTGTACGTACAATAACATTCAATACGGAGTAGAGAAATACTGTAATTTTTGAGGTTTCTGTAAATAATTACATTTTTTTCTGCTTACATTGCAAACGCTGGCTAAACCCTACGAGATTTATCAAAATGATGTACTAAGTATTTGTACACTTTGAAAAGGTCTACAGAAAAGTCCGCGATGGTATATGTCTATTTCTTATGGATAACCCATAATAGCATTTTTTGTCATTTACTTTTTACGAAAAATAATGCCTTATTTTTGAAGCAATTTTTATACACTACAGCATTAATCCTTATCCAATTAAGCACCTTAAATAAATTGTTGATTTAATATAGATCAATATCGCCGTTTTTACAGCATGTAATTTAAGTGAACATTTTCGGAGATATTACAGAAATGCCGTGAGAACGCCGCGCTTCGCCCTAGAGCACTTCGAATCCAGCAGCTATGTCGTTCTTTCAAGAGTTTGTTTAACGACAAGGAAGCTGTGAATGTTGTATATAAAGACATTCTCTAATTAATTGGAAAAATTAAATACATAGGAAAAATGTAAAAGTAAATAAGTAAAAATGTACTATATGAATTTAGATATTCCAAAGATAGCAGGAAATCTTCTTGGTATAGGGAAAGGAAATTGTTTTTCTCCAAATTTAACGCTTGCGGGCAACGGGCAGTAATGAGTAAATCAAACTACTGGATCGATTTTAATCATTTTTTTTACACTGAATGACATGGGATATATATTTTATACCCGTGCGAAGCAGGGGCAGGCCGCTAGTACTAATATATAAAGATGAAGAGTTTTCTTCTTATATCTTTTTTTTTCCTTCTTTCTTCGATCTTTATTTTTTTCCTTCTGTTACTCAAAGGTTGACTTGAAAAGATCCCTTTTAGAAATAAGCCCACCTTTATACATGTGCTATTTTTCTTTTTTTTAACATTATGTATGTACAATAAATGGATGGATGGATAGGGAGAGGCCGAAAAACAGATGGATGGATTGTGTGAAAAATGATATGCATGTTAAAGGAGTGGCACCAGAGTTGACGAATGATAGAGGAGAATGGAAGAAGAAGACATATTGTGCCAACTTCACTTAGATTGAGATAAGGGCAGGAGAATGATGATGATGCATGTACAATAAATAAATGTTCTTACTTTTTCAACAAAACCGGATCTCGTGTAGTAATATAATCCCTAAGTTCATGCATTCTAAAGTGAAACACCAAGTCTTCTTGCGGTAAGAACCAGTGCCGCACCAGCAAGCGGCCCAGGCTTAGAGCCGCGAGCCTTACTTTATGTACGGCGAGGATCAAGTGTGCTTTTGTGATCTCACGGTGACGGACTGCACGACTGCACAATGGAAGTATCCAGCGTAGGATTTTCCTAAATAATGTTAAAAGATGTTACAAATACCTGCTTCAAATAATTACGTCAATAATAATACGTACCAGACCGAGCCTTGCTCGTTAATTTTTTACTAAATAAAAAATAATTGAGTAGGTGAGCCTCGATCCTAGGTATTCATTTCTCGAGACCACCCGTTACCCGAATAAGCTACGCTGACTTGACAATTTACGCCAAAAATAGTCTTTTATATTCAATGTAAATTTTAGTATTTTTTAATGCCTAAAAACAGAGATAAACTTTTTTGTAATAAATCCTGGATACACCAATTTTTCTCCACCAATACCTCCTGCTGAATTTCAGGAAAATCGCCATATATATACACACACGCGTTTTACAAGTATTACATTATATTAATACCATAAATATATCTAATAATATAAATAAAATCGAATGGATTTTAAAATAATAAAAAATATTTTTTTGCAAATAAAGCAAGTTAAAAAAATTATCATATATAATATTAAGTAGGAAAGGTTTTATAATCAAATATTTACTCGATAAGAATTTTCGAATTCACACATTGAACCCTGTTTGTGTTAAAATAAGTTATATACAATCAATAAAAACATTCTTACCTTGTGCTAGTCTTTTTAGGAGTTTGTAATGAAGCAATGACTTCATCAGGAGTTTTAGTTTTGTTCTTTTCCTTCGTTGACCTCATTTGCATCAGTACCTTCATTAAATCTTCCGGCACCAATATCCACGGCTTTGTAGAGAGATCAAACTAAAACGCACCACAATGATAAGATTCATTCCAAATTAATCACTATTATACAATGAAATTGGATTATAAAATTACATTTATCAAATTTTTATTTAGTTTGTCTCAAAACTCGACGTTAAGCAGGAACTGTGTAAAGCCTACTATTTCAGCTTCATAAAAATGTGAAAAAAATCTACAACTTTATCTTTTTATGAAAAGGTTACTATCAATTTGTTAATCCCTCCAGCTAAGCTAAAATGCTTGTGTCAGGAGTGGGTTCACATCGGTAGTGTAATGGCCGGGATTCGAACCTACGACTTCTCGATCGCAAGTACATTACTCTAACCATTCCGCTACCGCCGCTTGGTTGAGCAACAACTGTCATATTTCTGAAATTCACTAAAATCGACTGCCTATGTCAAATCTTTCGACACTATTATCACAATTTTCAGTAATTTGACGGTACTATTTCTTTCCGCAGTGCTTAATATATTACCATATATTCAAGAATATAGGGACAAATAGCTTAACAACTAAAATATATTTATTAACTCACTTCCATAATAGCTCTATGGCCATGTTGCTCTAAAAATACAGAAACATCATTGTATACGTCTGGTAAATTGTTTTTGAGCCAAGTTATAGCTGTATTGGGATCTTGATTACCAAACTCTTCTAATTTTCCAGATTCTTCTATTTTACACGCGAGTTTGGCCAGTGCATGTGGTACCTCAGCGGATAACACTTCGCCCGAACTTAATAATTTACCGATTTCATTACATGCTTCTGGTGAGAAATCTACAAATGCAATAAAACAAGTAATTTTTATTAGAACTGCTTCAAAGTGCAGAAGATAAACCAAGAATCTCCAACCAACTTAACACTCGCTTGAATTTAATATGACTTGTCTAGTCAAAAACAAATATGTAAGAGATTTAATAGGATGTTGATCCCAAAAACAATTTTGCTAATATGGGAGAAAAATCTTTATAATGTTATGTACCCTTATACATAGAGTATTGATAGCGAGTTAAGTGTAAGTAGATTGACTTGTAAGAGGCCCGGACTTTCCACTTAACAACACATAACTGCTCGAGGTGATAACTCCCTCGCGATGGCACAGTCATTCCATCAGTCCTACACTTTACGTGCTTTACGTCCATGTACAAGAGGCGCTCTAATCACTATTTATTTAGGAGATTCTATTCTCGTTTCACTCTTTGCAATTTCCAGTAACGCTCTTAGTTGTTAGCCTTTATGGCTAACAACGATAAAACAAAATTTGGAAGAAAATAAAAGATAAAGAAATTAATAATCGACGAACGACAATTCCATAAGAATTCAATTGATATAGATAAGGAATTTCAAATATAGCATATATTTGAAATATCTTTCATATCTCGTTCTTCTCCATCTATAGACGTCAACTTTTAGACATAGGTCTTTTCACCTTTTAGATCCAGCGACTCCTCGAGACCTTTTTGAGGCCGTCAGTCCATCTTATAGGTGACTAGTACATATCTTATGTATAACAGTATCTTATACCGTTGATCGTTTATTACTTACAACAGTTACAATAATTATGCGCTTGACATTGTCAATAAAATAGTTTCCCAGTTAGAAATAATTACCTGATGCCCCTTCTAACAATACAGTCATGGCGATGAACTGAGTGAAAGTACTCGTGACACTGGTTGAGCTATGATTTCTGGATAATCTTAACAAATTTCTCTCTGCATCAGTTATAATATTCAACATTGTCAATGGGTTTTCAGTGTCGGCAAGCAAATTCATAGAATTTGTATGTTTAATCGTATCATTCACGACCCAATTAGACGTTATCAAGCACTGAAACATAATAAAATTAGTGGTAATCATATTTCATAATGTTGGTCTTTATATTACGTATTCGATTTGCCTATTAAAATTTAGGCCTTAATTAATTAGGTAGCTTTTAAATAAGATATACATACTAGATCTATAGTTTATTGAGTAAATTAAGTATTTTTGTAATTGCTCGACCAATTTTGTTAAGTATTTGGTTAACAAAGTTCGAGATTAAGATCAATTAAATGTATGTTTCCGAACAGCTTTAGTCAGGTAATTATACAGGATGGTACCGATGATACAACATAAATGAATCCACTGATTATTTGTACGTAATAGATAACATTGGCATAATTAAATCCTCTTAAATATCTTAATTTATAGAATTATGCGTTACTTTGCGGAGTTCCATAATACAAAACTAATGAGAATATTATTTTCCTATAATCCGCGATATTTTTTTTTTATCTTTCTCTTTATCTTTATCGCGGATTATAGCAAAATAATAGTCTCATTAGTTTTTCTTTAATATCGTTTAGAAAAAAAAAATTCAAAGATAACAAATATAATGATATGAGATTTGGCTTTGCCAGTAATGGTTGACTAGGCTGACGCGGCGCGCTTGTTCATGAAACAATAACACTGTTGTTTTCTCTCCCTCGCACCAGACTTTTAGTTTTTGGGTCAAGGCTATTTTTCGTTTCGTGTGTCCTAATAGGGTAAGGTCGTTGATCTGTATAAATAGTATCATGTCGTATGGTCGTTACAATCTTGTATGTATGCTGCTACATTTATTAAATAAGTATATATTAAAATTTGAGCTCTTCTAAAAAGGGGGGGGGGGGTATTTTAGAAGAAGTATTTATATTTGTATTATTTACTATTTATTATTACACACAGAATACAAATTTTACGACCTATAAATACAAAAATAATAAATTTAATCCACACTAAGGTAAAACTTGAGCCGTGGATTTGACAGTTACATAAAAATTTATTTTAGTAGGATATTTTATTTTAGCCCAAATTTTATTGTATTGCTATAACATATGTAGATGGAGAGCTAAATATCTAAATCTATTTCTACCATTTTATAAAATTACTATTTATACACACCTTTAGCATCAACATTATAGCTTGTAGTCTATCAGTATATTGCGGTTTCCTTCTATGTAGTCCAGTTTTTAGTATGTCATCATCGGCTACTGGGTGGCCGTGGACGGACATTTCCACCATACGCATATTAATGTCAATTTCTTTTGGTACTGCTCGGTACACCGACTGTAGGGCACATGATCATGTAAATACATATTATAATAGCGTATAATGTAACACTGTGAAACATGTATGCAATAGTGTATATAATTAATTATGAAATCAGCGGTTAAGGATATAAAGTAGAGGATAAATTATATTTGAAATCGATGGAAATATATTTTGCTGTTAAATCTACATATAAACTAAGTTTGCTAGTGAGCATTGTATTATTGGCAATAGCTTGTGATAATTATTTTTAATTTATTTGTTAAGAATAACTAAAAACAATGTGAATTCTAAATAAAAACAATTTCATTATAAACTACATCTTATAATTATAGGATATCACTGCACGCATAAAAAGCACGAACATTATTAAATTTATACTTAATTTAACTATTTGATCCTCGATAATAGTTTAGTAAATATGAGTCGCCCGTTTTCTTTTTCTAATTCATGTACTGATTTTTGTACTTAATTCCTTTTAAGGTAAGCCTAAGTTTAAATGTTATATGACTCTTACACAACGTGTACTTATCATATAAAAGATGACGTAGCGTTCTAATTCCTAATCAATAATCTAAGAGCAAATAAACGGGAACACGATCACGAAACGATCCGATGCGAATTTTAATATGCTGTGGTATGCCGCGTCGGTTATTTCCTACTTGCGCGCTTATCGCAACCCTTAATATAGGATATTCATGGATAGCATTAATTAAATTTTCTTCTTCCGACTGTATTTATTTATATAATAAATTTCGATGGCGTCGTATCCAGGTCGCGCGAATATTGCAAGCAAGATCGCGTTCGCCTTAATTCGTGTCGCACCGCACCGCACCTACGTACGATTGGGTACGTAGACCACTTCAATAGGTATCGACTGATTACTTTTCCGCGCCGACCTGATAAACTTTGACTTTATCCACATACATACAAGCAAAATTATCTAGTGGAAAGATAAATACTAAATTAAAATATTGCTTAGTAAAGTGTACGAATAATTTCATTGACTGTGTTTTAATCAACTTTACTTACATTGTAAAGAACGATGACGGCTCTGTTGTGGGTAAGCACAAGATTCTTATCATAACCATCATTGTTGTTTGGCATCATAGTATAAATGGCGTTATTTATTGAACATAGCACCAAGTCGTAGCTCATTGGAGTGAGCGCTTTAGGAAGGACCTGAACGTGCGCAAAAATTGTGACGTTATTACAATAATTTATATACACTACAAGAACATAAAGGTTGATGACACAAAAAATTAACTTTGTGTCTTTCAGAGCACATATCGCATGCTAAATATTAAAGTGACCTAATTCAAAATTAGGCTTACTTCAGTTAAGATACATTGTAATCCAAAAGTAATAATAAAATTATTTTGCTATAATCCGCGAAGAATTTCTTCGCGGATTATAGCAAAATAATTTTATTATTACTTTTGTATTATGGATCTCTGCAAAGTAACGCCTAATTCTATAAATTACATTGTAATCCTTATTTCAATGCTGTCTATGACATCATGCTACGAGCTATTGAAAAATTAGTGTTTTCTTGCGCTTCCAAATTATGGGTCTCTTCAACACTCACGAGTATGGTAAATGCCTATGCTTCACTTTATTGCAATTCACAAAACAACTTTTTTTAATTAGGTCACTTAAATTGTAAATATACCAATCGTTAAAATAAAAATGTCATCTATATCTATACAAATATTAACGACAAACAAGGCATGGAACCCTATAAACTATACAAACTTGTAAAATTAATTAGGGTTTTCAAAACCGGAATCCTGACCGTGAGTACCCAGAAAACTTATACTTTTACTGCAAAAGTTCACTTTTCACACTAGCCTGAAATAAATTTATTAATGAACTTCGATCCGCATGTTAGTAGACCTTCTGCATTTTACTCTACACTGTTCGACCCTGGTTGCTTTAAGTGACAGCTCCATAGAGTTCTCATATGTAGGAGGACCTGTAATCCTGTGAATGCGAGTGAGCAACAAATATTTTAGGTTTAATATTAATATTTTCGGCTGACTCCCTACTTATTGACTTATCCCTACTTATTATCACTTATTATTCTATAGACCACTCGCCCTGCCGGCTTTACAAAGCATTTTGTCAATTAAAAAAATAAATAACCTCTCCGGTGTTCGCAAAGGTAATGAGCTCGTTGTCCGACATAATCGGAAAGTCTAGCTCATGCAGCAATTCCTCCTCAGTCCACCGTTCCAGAGACGTGATCGGCCTTGCTTGGAGCAAGTATATATTGTCCTGTGAGATATAACAGAATTGATATTCTTTGTTATTTTTATAAACTTGTATTTCATAGATAATCTAAAGAGGAAGCAAGAAATTTGAATACTTAGCTTTTTATATCGCGGGATCCAATTAAAGGAATATAACAACAAAAATGCAACTTTTGTTTATGTGTCTGCTATTGGTATTGTTTTATGTACGTCCCTATATGCCACGATATGTTTTTGAACAGCAAAATTAAACATTGAGTATGTACAAAGAACATATAAGTTAAAGGCACGATACTTAAGTGTGTTATATATTGAATGTAATGGATGACGATCTTAATTCATCTATTCTTATTGCCTTGCAACCATAGATTTAGATAAAGTTAACATAATCGTAATTTGCACTTTCGAAATAATTAATTTAAATATTCTTACTTTTTCAATGGCCCATTCTATATCTCTTCCTGCTCCCCAAAGTTTCTCTTGTGATACAGCTATCCGAGCTAGTTTCAACATTTCCACTTCCGATAGGCAGGCCTTCATTTGTTCAGAATCTGGGACATTTTCCGTGCTAACGCCCTCGTTACTGGTAGTTACTTTGTGGGTTTTGGTACCTAATTCAATCTTATCTATCCACAATTTATCATGTGTCCCGCGCTTTATAACTATTGTATCGGGTTCTACAGATCCTGATACTACACTCTGTAAATGTACAACATAAATAAATTGTAGTCAAAATAATAAAGCTGAAGACGTTTATTATCTCACTATGGCGATAGGCTTCCGCTCTCTTTGGAGAAAAGGATGAAGAACTTAATCTAACACACTTTTCCATAAATATTTCTAAAGTGCACAAACCCTGTTACTTCCTCCTTTTCCTCACAAAGCTTTCCTTTAACTTAAAGTCTACGGTAAATAATAACTTGGTAAGGACATGAATAAACATTATAAAATGAATTAAGCTTTTATAAAAATTTTAATTCTAGCAACTTAAAGTCATCCAGGAGTCACAGGTCGGTCATCAAGACACAGAATTAATATATTAAGATTACAAATAAGGAATGGTATGGTGAAATATCGATGAAGGTTAAAACTTTTAATACAAAAACTGTCTATTCAGGCTTAAAATCACGAATCTTTCGTGAACTTTAAGGAAACTGTAAGACCAAATATAATTGAAACTTCAAGGTAACTAACCTCTCCCAATCCGTAATTGGCAGTAATAAGAATTCTGGTGGGATCCCCATTTTGGGGATGTCTAGTGAACATGACGCCAGCCACCCGCGGAACCACCAGCGCTTGTACAACCACTCCGCCTCCGCACATACAGGGCTGTCCATTCTGCCTTGAATTATAAAAAAATAATGGGGAAAAAAGGAAATTGAAGCCTCGGTTATTATAACATTTGCATCATGAATTCAAGGCAAATCGGCTTAAGCTAGACAAATCGATCATCAGTAAGCCGTCTATCAATTAGCAAAAGGTGTTGAAAGAAGGATATATATATATATATATATATATATATATATATATATATATATATATATATATATATATATATATATATATATATATATATATCTAGATATATATATATATATATATATATATATATATATATATATATATATATATATATATATATCTAGTTCTCTAGAACGCTGTTATTCTAGTAGTACTTATATTGGACTAGTATTCAATTTGTCTTCAGCCACGGAAAAAAGCATTGTTACATTCCATCAACACTAAAGAATAAGTGGTAAAACTTAGGCTAATCGTGTAAAAAGTAACTTACCTCCGATAATAAGCACTAGTAAACGCAAACATAGACGCCCAACATTTTTGCACAGCGCACAATACGTCATCGTCGCTTACACATCCCAAAATAGTGTCGTTCTGACCGGCAGCCGATAGAGCTTCACTGTCTTCTCCAATAGCTGTTATGAAGTTAAAATAATTGAAAACGTCAATACACGTTAACTTGTAAAATAACAAGTGCTTTATCGCAGGGTTCAAACCACACGGATGTACGGATTACGGCCCGTAGACTTTACACCGTAATCCACAACGGGCAGTAGTATTTACCAGTACCAATTGTACAGTCGAATAATATAATATAATATTAGTAATCATTATCTTAATTAATTCAGCTATGTTTCCTTCTGCTAAGGCTGGATTAGAAATAAAGAAATATCATATTACATTAGAAAGTTAAACAAAGTCTAAAATTTTAACTTGCCATTTTTTTAATTGTATTTATTAATGAAATACTTATTTTTGAATAGAGTGACCGCTGAGTTTCTTTTCGGTAAGAGCATCTTTCGAACCAGTCGTAACTTAATTGTAATTTGACGACGCAAAAGTACTAATATATTGTACTAATACTAAAAGCCAACTTAAAGAAAGAATTGGATTGGAATTTGTATTAAGGAAAGATTTTATTACGATCGAAGCATCTAAAAAAGATACAAGTTGCATTTAATAATTTATATAAGGGACAATAAAATAAAAATATGTTACAACTATTTTTATACCCGATGATCTAACTGCAAACCGTAACTGAAGGCCATACGCCTGTCCCACCGCTTTTTTACGTAGTTCATACAAATGTGTTAATATTGTTTTTTTTACGTCTTCGTCTATTTCAGTCGTTAGAAACAAGTTCACCGTCCTAAAAAACAAAGATTAAAAATACCATCCTAAACATGAAAATATAAATAACTATTCGTAACAATTCACGTTGTTGTATGCCTAATTTCAAAAAAACACAAAATGCATTTAAAGCGACAAATTTGATTTTTACTTATTTTTGTTTTATTCTCATTATTGATTAGAACTAAAAGAAATAATGATGTGTACTCACTTTTCACACTTTTCCTTAAAAATAATCTCTGTATAATTTTCGTTAGCTCTTTCAATTTCAAATATAGCGTGTGTTAATTTTGAATTTTTTTCTAGTTGCATGTTTAGAGCTTTGTAGGTCACACAGAATCCAGGTGGTACGATGTATCCCTAAAATGAATTATAAATAAATAAAAAAATATTGTGTGGAATCAATACAATGAGTGAGTACAATCTTAATATTTTAATGAGTTAATCTTGTATATATATATATATATTTTCGGAATCTCGGAAACGGCTCCAACGATTTGTTTTATCCCTATTTTTGGGCATTAAAAAACACTAACATTTATATTGAATTGACATTTATATTGAACTGTCAAGTCGACGTAGCTTATTCGGTTAGCGGCCAGCCTCGAGAAATGTGAATGCCAAGGATCGATCCCAACTAAATAAATGTTTTTAAATCTTTTTTTTTAGTTTTTTTTTTGTAAAAAATTACCGAGCGATGCTCGGTCACCCAGATATTAAATATTATATAGGCTGAAAGATAAATAAATAAATGTAATATCACATGTTTTATTTAAAATTCTATCAGAATTTCAACCAGTAATTGTCTATTGCCACCAAAGATATCTTTGTTACCACAAAAATTTTGATTAAATTTATATTTTTTACCACGTAGGTGAATTCCAATAATTACTACAAATGGTTTTCCATAATTATTAATCAGACCGAGCTTAGTAAAGTTGATAATTGGGATGATAGATAATAAAAAATTGTGTCATATCATAAGAACAAAATATTGTTTTTTTTGCCACAAAATTACGACTTCATTTTTCAAGGTATTCTGTTGGAGTAGAGTAAAAACTATTGAGATAACGTTAACTTGTGAAAAAAATAACGGCCTTTTACTACGTCACAGCAGGGCATAGGTCTCTCTTATACTATTTGAAGAGAATAGTTTTATAGAGAATCATTTTAGTACCATCACGCCACCACAATCGGTAGGCAACACATATTCCCAGAGGCGTCTATAGATATGACATTGCTTACGATATTTTTCTTCACCGAAAGAAGTGTCATAAATTGCAAATATGAATTACGCAGATAAGTTTGACAAAAAAAACTCAGCAGTACATGCCCGGAAATGATTCCGTGACGCGTAAATTTGTAAATATCATAGGTATTAATTCTTAGTTCATCAAAAATAAAATCTTTATAATGAATGTATGCATAATTTAGTGATGCTACCTCTTTGTCCTGTACAGAAGATAAAAGAGCAAGCGATGCTCCTTTTCCCCCAACGTAGTTTGTGCATCTCGCTCCATGTGCGTCAAACGGCAAACAAAAATCAACATCGCCCACTTCTCGCTCGTCAAGCCATTTTAAAATGGGGATTGGTAAGATATTTAATATTTCAGATTTAGTTTCTAAAATAAATTGTTTTATATACTAATACTAAATTTTTATTTTAGTGTTGCAAAATATGTCATTTTTGCTTAAGGAGACATAAAAAAGAACACTCGTAACTTAAGCTCAATTCATTAAATTTTTAATATTAGACATCGTGCATTCCCACTTAAGTTTCACAACAGAGCAGCGGCATGCGTGTTTATCTGAATAATTATTTAATGTAGGCAATCCATATAAATATTATAAATGCGAAAGCCTATCCTATGTCCTATGTGTATGTTACTTTTTCACGGTTTTTAATGCAATAATCATATATTAACCAGATTAAATTGTGCCAAATTTCATCACTTGGTCTAACGGATTAGCCGTGAAGGTATAACAGATAGACTTTGACATTTATAATATTAGTATGAAAAAACCGCTTTAAGAGAGTAGCTTTTTCTTCGTCAACAGATAGAGGTCCACTGCTGGACATAGGTCTCTTCCACGGGATCTCCACATCACACGATTTTGTGCTGCTTGGATCCATTGGCTTCCAGCGGTACCTAGTTTTTAAGGGCGTCAGTACACCTGTTACGGGATCTACCAACGCTGCGTTTTTTTGGTTTGGGGTCGCCATTCCAGCACCTAAAGATCCCAACAATCATCAGGTCTCCAAAGCGCCCCGCCAATCTTGACTTCAGCTTCGTCACGACATCAGTTTAGTCAAATGAAAACATTTCCTTTACCTATTACATCGTATCCGAGTTCAAGTATCCCCGTGCCGTGTTCTCCGTTAATATCGACAGCAAACGTCCGATATATTTGTTTTTGGTGATGCGGTACGCCTGAGAACGTATGCATGCCCTCTTTGTTGATTCGAAGTATTACTTTTAAAGTACGACCATTTGATGCTGTGAAGAATCGCTTTACGTTATTTTTATTCAATTCAAAATTTAAATTCAAAATATTCTTTATTTAAATAAACTTGTAAACAAGTGCTTTTGAGTCGTCAACTCTGCTGCTGGTTCGGAAAGCTGTTCCTACCGAGAAGGGCCAGCAAGAAACCAAACCATTTTAAAAATATAATTCTTAATACTATTTACATTAATATTACAATTATCAACATTACGATGAAGAGGTGAGAGAAGAAAGATCATTAGTATAGCATTGCTCAGTAAAAGTACAAAGTTTGGGTCTGCTGCTATTCCTCTGCAAGCTGTGATAGACCAGCGGTGCGACCGTGTTAATCTCTAGAGACGATCATGGGTTCAAACCCGGGCAGATACCAATGAGTTTTTCTATCAAAACTTATGTGTCTACTTGATAATTGCAATTTATCACACGCTTTTCGGTGAAGGAAAACGGCGTGAGGAAACCTGCTTATCTCTAGAGAATCCTAGGGATATGTGAAACCTACCATTCCGCATTGGAGCAGCGTGGTAGGTCTTAGCTCCAATCCTTCTATCCGAAAACGGGGAGAGTAGGCCTATGCTCAGCAGCGGGCTAGTATCAGTCCGTTACTTACTTACTATTCCTCTTCTGAGCAACTCTCCAATAGGACGCAAATAGAGAAAGAAGCTTAGCTTAGCTTAGCTTTAGCTTACCCACAATATTGCTTCAATATGAATTGGTAGATTAAACACACCACAAGAATTCTCCGAAGATATGCAGATTTCTTTAGATTGATTTTCTTCACCAAAATGAGGTTGATGAAAATTAGAATTTTGGAAATTTCGTAATAAGAATAAGATAACAGAATGAGAAAAAGATTAGTACCTATATATTGTATAACAGAGTAATTCATCTAATTGTAATTGATTAAATACTAGATTTTCATGGAAACGCCGCGTGGTATCCGGCTAAAAAGAATATTACCACCCTCATTTCTTACCGAGGTGTCGTAAAAGGCGACTAAGGTAAGTTGACCCACCGTGTGGTATCCGGTTTAGTAGAATAGACCACCCTCTTTCTTACCGCGGTGTCGTAAAATACGACTAAGGTAAGTTGAAGTCAGGCAGGCGGCCGGTCGGTAAAACGCAGCCAAAACATGTGACAACATGTTGTACTGACTCCAATTAGAGTGGGATAAGGACAGGAGGATGATAGCTAGATTTTTCATCGAAATATTAGTGAGTTTTTATTATCTTCGTCTTAAAATTAACAGATAAATTATCTTTAATATAATTTCGCAATACTCACTGTTTACATTTATGGTGTATGTATTCGGTATTTCGTCACCACCCTCACAAAAATCGGACATGATCAAATCTGTTGAAGTTATACTTTTTATCATATAGTTGGGAAATCTTACATTGCCATAAATGCACCTGCGACAAAACATGTTTGATAATATATAGATTGAAAGTGATTATCACAATGACTACTTACATTGAAAGAATTAATTATTAATATCTGGGTGACCGAGCTTCGCTCGGTAATTTTTTACAAAAAAAAACTTTAAAAAAAGAAAAAAAAATTTTTTTGTTGGGATCGATCCTTGGAACTCACAATTCTCGAGGCTGCCCGCCAACCGAATAAGCTACGTCGACTTGACAGTTAATGGCGAAAATTCAATTCAATATAAATGTTAGTGTTTTTTAATGCCCAAAAATAGGGATAAAACAATATTTTTTTACATAGAACCTAACTAGATCAATTTTTCTCTCCCAAAACCTCCTACTTGCTGAATTTCAGGAAAATCGTTGGAGCCGTTTCCGAGATTCGGAAAATATATATATACAAGATTAACTCATTTAAATATTAAGAATATCTGGGTGACCGAGCTTCGCTCGGTAATTTTTTACAAAAAAAAACTTTAAAAAAAGAAAAAAACAATTATTTAGTTGGGATCGATCCTTGGCACTCACATATCTCGAGGCTGCCCGCTAACCGAATAAGCTACGTCGACTTGACAGTTAATGGCGAAAATTCAATTCAATATAAATGTTAGTGTTTTTCAATGCCCAAAAACAGGGATAAAACAATTTTTTTTTACATAAAACCTAGCAAGATCAATTTTTCTCCCCCAAAACCTCCTACATGTTGAATTTCAGGAAAATCGTTGGAGCCGTTTCCGAGATTCGGAAAATATATATATATACAAGATTAACTCATTTAAATATTAAGATTAGTAAATACGCGTTATAAGAGGGACTGAAATCGTGTAATGTGTAAACGCGTTTTAAGAGTACCGCGATATAAAAGTACTTTATGTAGTTTAGTTTTAATTTGCGAATTTCAAACCATTGGAACGTATCATCCAAAATACGATTTTTGTTTGACTGTCCTTAGATTCTACTGTTTGTTGTCCTTAGATTTTACTACCAAAGAAAAAACATTTTTGTTGATACTTTCTTATGTTTTGCGTATATCTAGTTTTCTTTTATTTCTCTATCACTGTATGATAACAAGCTGTGGTAGCCCAGCGGTAACACCGTGCGCCTCTTTCGAGGAGGTCTAGGGTTCAAACCTGGGGCAGGCACCAATGAGTTTTCTAGTAAAACTTATGTGTCTAATTGATAATTGCAATTTATCACACGCTTTTCGGTGAAGGAAAACATCGTGAGAAAACCTGCATATCTCTAGAGAATTCTGGTGATATGTGTAACCTACCAATCCGCATTGGAGCAGCGTGGTAGGTCTCAGCTCCAATCCTTCTCTCCTAAAACGGAGAGAAGAGGCCTATACCCAGCAATGGGATAGTAACAGGCCGTTACTTACTACTTACTTACTATGATAACTCTATCTATTCTCGATGCCATAGTTTAATTCTATCTCGTAATGTTATTATATAAAATCAATTAAATAATTGTCAAAGCGGTCAAGAGATTTAGAATATCGGTTTCTATTAATTTTACTTATCCATCTTTAATTACCCAAGCCATTATTGATATTTATGCTAAATACTTTATTTCTTACAATACTTTATTATGCATTAGCTTGTAAAAAATTGAATTGGAATTAAACAAAATAAAAAATGTATCCAGCTGAGTAAAATAGACCACCCTCATTTCTTAACTAGGAATTGTAAAAGGCGAGTAAGGTAAGTCGACCCGCCGAGCTAATCTTGTATGAATATATATGTATATATTTTCGGTATCTCGGAAACGGCTCCAACGATTTTTATGAAATTCAGCATGTAGGGGGTTTTGGGGGAGAAAAATCTAGCTAGATTTATTTAAAAAAAAAACATTTTATACCTGTTTCTGGGCATTAAAAAACACTAAAATTTATATTGAATTGAGACATACTGAGTTAGATTGTTGTAGTATGATAAGCCCCGAATAAGCACGGCGGTCCCATCACTCGCCGCCGCTGTCACAGTGAACATACGCCTCAGACCCTCACTGCCAAGAGCTGAACTCCGTTCCTTGGTACCACGCAACCGCAGATATTCATTTTTATCTGGTGCACCAGTTGCATCGAACGTCTGGAAACGACCTTGAAATGTTCCCCACTGCATCCAGCTTGTAGCGTCGTCATTACATTTGTTTCTAGAAATAATCAAATAGAAACTAATTAAGATGTAACAGATTATAATCTAAAGCAATGTAAAGTATATTTTGAGTGAAGGAGTCCTTCGTCAAATTTCCATACTGTTCTTTCTCGCCCTGTTCAACCAATGGTTTTCAATTACTGTATTTTCGAGAGGTTTCTAGGAGATTTTCTGCTCCGACAATCCAAGGTTATACTGACTACTAAGTTTTCTTTAAGGGTCATCATTATCCATATCATCATTCCCTTATCCCACTCTAAGTAGGGTCGGCACAAGATTTCACGTGATTTGACTATGTATTTCACGATCGGCCGCCTGCCTGACGTCAACTTTCCTTTATCGTTTTTTACGATACATAGGTAAGAAATAAGGGTGGTCTATTCTACTCAGCTGGATACCACATGGCTATAATAATGTTAATCGGTAAAAAGTGTATTTTAAGTAATGGAATGAAGTGACTTAAGTTTCCATTCTGTTCTTTCTCGTGCTATTTTCAACCAATGGACGTCAATTATGTTTTCAAGCGATTTCCACAAGATAAGATTTTCTGCGGCGTGAAGCCAGCGGTTTACTTTGTTTATTTTTTAAGTCATCGATCTACAAACAAAGAGTTTTCCGGTTTGCGATAGCACGCTTAGGACCTGAGAGTCCTTTTTCTGTCTAAATTTTAAAGGGAAAAGTGCCTTTTGCTTCAACATTGAGAAGTCAAATGCTATAACACCGAAAATCCGAGTACCAAAAACTAAAAATATTTTTTACGGTTGTTCAAACTCAATGTACAACATTATCGGCATGAAGAAACAGAAATTTAAATAATTTTGTAATTCCTATTTAAACAACCATCAAAAGCATTAACGCTGAACTGATACGATACGGTTTTTAAACATAACTTGTAAGTGTTGTTTGTTAATAAACAGTAAGAATAACCAAAGATGATTAATTTTTTTTCACATGAAATTCATTAGGTTAATTAACATTTGTTAATTATTTTCAAACATAATTTTATTGTTAATTTACCTCACATCAAATGTCCTTAATTTATTCAGGTCATTTGACTGAATTTGTACATAATTCTAGACGATACAACAAATACATTAACAACAAACAAACTCTATCTATACTAATATATATAGCTTCAGCTTCAACTCTTCAGAGTTTGTTTGTTTGTTTGTTTGTTTGTTTGTTTGTTTGAACGCGCTAATCTCAAGAACTATTGGACCGATTTGAAAAATTCTTTCAGTCTTAGATAGTCCATTTATCGAGGTATCGATATAAAATCATCGCTACATATATCAACATCGTTAAGATGAATAGGAGAAGAGCAGCAATAAAAAATATTACGATAACGGCAAAATTTAAATCTTTCCTTGTGTGTTCTAAGTAAACGGTAAAAGTTATTTATTAAAAAATCATGTTTTACAAAATTGTTCCCCTCTAAAAGTTATAAATAAAAGTCCGCGACAGCATATATCTAGCTTTTAACATTCACCTACTTAAACTATTTTTATCGTTATCTTAACACTACACTACGGTTTTAGTCTTTCCACGCGGGCGAAACCGCTGATGATTGAGTGAGTAACGGCCTGTTACTATCCCACTGCTGGGCATAGGCCTCCTCTCTCCATTTTTGGAGAGAAGGGTTGGAGCTAAGACCTACCACGCTGCTCCAATGCGGATTGGTAGGTTACACATATTCCTAGAATTTTCTAGAGATATGCAGGTTTCCTCACGATGTTTTCCTTCACCGAAAAGCGTGTGATAAATTGCAATTATCAATAAGACACATAAGTTTTAATAGAAAAACTCATTGGTGTCTGCCCGGGTTTGAACCCATGATCGTCTCTAGAGATTCACACGGTCGCACCGCTAGGCCATCACAGCTGATGATTGCTAGTTTTATATATACTTACAACATCTGTTGCCAGCTGATGTCTCCCCAAGGCTCCAAAGCTAAAGTTTCCGCAGCAAGTTGTGTGCTCCAATCTTTTGGATAATGCATAACGCTTGTTGCTGATGCCCATCTAAAAATATGTAATCTTAAATATAGTATACAGCAACTATAAAGAGTTTAAGTTACTTATTACACTACTTATCGGCATAAATCTCTGGGTGACCGAGCCTTGCTCGGTAATTTTTTACAAAATAAAAAAAAGAAACTTAAAAAAAAAACAGGGTAGGTGGGACTCGATCCTAGGTATTTTCGTTTCTTGCGACCACCCGTTCCCCGTATAGCTACGATGACAGTTAATGGCAAAAATTCAATTCAATATTAATTTTAGTATTTTTTAATGCCCAAAAACAGATAAAATGTTTTTTTTAAATAATATCTAGCTAGATCGATTTTTCTCCCCCAAAACCTGTTACATGCTGAAATTCAGGAAAACCGTTGGAACCTTTTCCGAGATTCCGAAAATATTTATATATACATACAAGATTAACTCTTTAAATATTTTTTTAAATGTCATAACTGTTGTGGTCTAAGATATATTAGAACCGGAAAAAGACAAATGATATTAGTCAATCCTTTAGTTTATAGCAGAAGTGTGAATGAGCGAGATATATGATAGGGTGTGCGAGGGTATCCGAATCCGAACCATACAATCTTTTATTCAATGTTATACTCGTGCAATCGTGTAGTACCCGGTTGACCGAGACTTGCTCGTTAACTTTTTACAAAATAAAAAAAAACTTAAAAAATAAGAAAAATAATAATTGGGTAGGTGGGGCTCGATCCTAGGTAATTACATTTCTCGAGACGGCCCGTTCCCCAAATAAGCTACGCTGGCTTGTCAATTTACGGCAAAAATAGCGTTTTATATACAAATATTAGTATGTTAGTATTTTTTTATGCCTAAAACAGGGGTAAAATGCTTTTTTTTTAATTTCTCCTCCACAACCCCCTACATGGTGAATTTCAGGAAAATCGTTGGAGTCGTTTCCGAGATTAGAAAAGATTAGCTCCTTTTCGGAATAACCAATGCATATCTAGATATATATATACATCAGACTATGACAATGATGTATGCATAAAATATCAATGCCATGTTTATTTTTAAATAGCGGACGCGCATGAACAAATTTAATGTGTATAATGCGATTTTAAGAGTTGTATTTTTTACACCGAAAAATGTTTAAGTATTCATAAAACTCAAACTATTATTAAATCCGAATCCGTACTTACATACGATTTTTTGTCCAATTTTTTATATCGAAATCCATTTTCAAAATAAGAACTTGTATTATAAGGTTATGTACCTATATTGTATTTTGTAACATCATCATCCTCCTGCCCTTATCCCACTCTGAGTAGGCTCGGCACATGTTATAAACATGTTATCACATGATTTGGCTACGTTTTAACGACCGGCCGCCAGCCTGACGTCAACTTATCTTAGTCGTATTTTACTAAATCTCGGTAAGGAAAAGGGGGGTTTATTTTATTCAACCGAATACCACACGGTGGGTCTACTTACCTTAGTCGCCTTTTACACCTCGGTAACAAATGAGGGTGGTCTATTCTACTCAACCGGATACCACAGCGCGTAGTATATTGTATTATGTAACAATTCTCAATAATAATTAAGTTGCTGCTAGACAATAGGATCTGCGTCATCTTATTTCAATCTTCTCTTACGCAATCTTTCTTACTTCCAACTTATATCATTTACACGAAAAAAATTAATCATATATCGGCGTAAGCCATTTCTATATCAGAAGAAAATAATTATACCTAATAATTCTTTACTGAATTTGATTCAAAACTTACATTAAATTAAACGTTACATGTTGCGTCACGTTATCACCAACTCGCGTTAGAAGACCATTGAACAAGACTCTTAGATTTTTCTGCGACTCTAGCACTTGAATTTTCAATCCTCCCGCGCTCCATCCATTATCAATATCCACCCATTCAGCTACAGCCGATTGCGGGTGTTCTGTTGAACATCCATACAATTTAGTGTCATTACCATAACGGCCATAATAGGATCACACAAGTTGGGCGTCATAACTGTCAGCCAAAGCCAGGCGGCCACATTTTCGCTTCCGTAACGTAATGTTCAAACAGCGTCTTCGCCGGCGAAGACGAGGTCCTAGTTTTCTGACGTCGGTCGGCCGTGGCTTCTCGCCATACTCCCGACGCCATAAGGACTAATCGTCATACTATTAGCCCTTACTACACGTCGCCCTAAGCCGTGGTCCGGCCTCACAAGAGGCACCCTTAGGACGACGTTCTGCGCTCGCCCGTCCCGACCGGTGACGTTGTAAAAGCCGTAAGGGCTAACAGCATATAGTCAATTCGAAAAAAAAATGACGTAATGTAACATCAGCTGTGTCGTCAAATTGTCAGCCAGCTATTTCTATATGCCTTTGAACACACTAAAAGTGTATATTGTATATTTGTTGCATATTAAAATGCGCAGACTCTAAGCTTTTATTGTGATTCCTACAATTCTACGTCTTGCCATACTTTCTTCATAGATTATATTAACTGGAGAGGATAAACAATCCTAAGTTTAATAGATGGGCGGGCAGCATAGTGCTGTTCCAGAAGAACAATTACGCAACTGCTAAAATTAAAAATTTATAGAAGCTTCACAAAAAAGGAATATATTAACCGAAAAACTAACCATGAAAATTAAACAAATGACTAAAAAAAATGGTAAATACATGTGTACAGGAGATGTGCTTAGCTTTATATTAACTATTCAAAAAATTTTGGGTCTCCTATAAAAATATGGTTTTAGCATTTTTTGCTTCATTGTTCTTCTGGAACGCCGTTATATAGTAAACAATTTAACTAACCCTGCATAACCTTAATGGGTTGAACACGTAGTCAATCGATTTATATGAATACATAAATTTCAACTTATTTAAACAATTAGTGATTATAATTGATTAACTTAATTAAAGACTGTTGAACTTAACTTACGCGACAATTTATAACTGGAGCCATCTTTTAATTTAATGTATATTATAACTTCGGCAATTTTTTTTGGATTAAACAACTTGCGTATTCGCAACAATATAGAAGATCCATCTGGAGCAGTTGACCGAAATGTGATATCATCCCAACCTTTCACCTGAGACTGTTGGGGGATTTCATTTAACAGACAGGAAGGGAGACCTGACTTCCAACGCTTTACGGCAAACCAAGCCAATATTAGTTTGAGATGATAAGTCCATCCTGTAAAGTATAAAAACTAAAGTAACGGCCTGTTACAATCTCACAGCTGGGCATAGGTAACCTCTCTCTGTTCCTAGAGAGAAGGGTCTGAGCTACGACCTACCACGCTGCTCCAATGCGGATTGGTAGGTTACACATATCCCCAGATTTCTCTAGAGATATGCAGGTTTTCTCACGATGTTTTCATTTACCGAAAAGCGTGTGATAAATTGCAATTATCAATTAGACACATAAGTGTTAATTTAAAAACTCAATGGTGCCTGTCGGGGTTTGAGCTCGTGACCCTCTCGAATGGGTCGCTAGGTCACCGCTGGGCTATCACAGGTTATTACATAACTATAAGACAAAAATAATACAACACAATGTTATTACTACGAAGATATTATTAGTGAGTATTCTGGACCAAGCTCACATCGCTTTACAGCAAATCAAGCTAACATTAATTTGATGATAATACCAAGGTGGGCCCACCCCCCGAAGTGGGGCAAAGTGATTTGTTGGGCGGGAAGGGTCAATTCGTAAAAGGACTAGTTGCGAGTTTATCCCTTTCTGCCATTTAAATAAAAGGCCTGGAGAGTAAGGATATAATAATATACATTTGTAATTTCCTCCTAAAACGCTTTATTTAAGTTGTTTTAAACGAATATTTCTTTTTATATTAACATATATATTTGTTACAATAGTTTGACAAAATAATAAGGTGGTGCATGGCACAAAATAGATTTGAATACACCGCTATAGAGTATCAAACCTTAAAAAAAATAAAATAACACTCTTATGTTAATACGCCGTATCTTATTAATCAATATTCTAAACCGAGCTCAACGTATAGTTACTATGTTTTTTACCTATTGTTTTCTATTAATAACTTAATGATTCAGTTTCGAATATTAAGTTAGTTAAATATGTATATATTTTTTTAATGATACAAAAAAATGTGTCAGATATATATGCATAACAATAGACATAAATTTTTAGTTTATATAATTATATAATTACACGAATATTATATGAATAAAGAACCATGACCCGAGGAATATATAAAATATTGAGATACTAAAAATGCTATACGAGAGTACATTATATTAAAATAGTAGAAACTACGAGTAATACGCTCATACTGTTATGCAATATTACAATACTAAAAAATATGTTGCCATCTTTGGATATTTGTAAAGCCGCGTACAGATATCGAGAGGCGTGCGTCGTGATTAGTTCATCACTTATGCCTCAACTTGAGGTATAAGACGGTACATTTATACAAGCGTCCCGAATGACATGCTCGAGCTGAGCACAACAAACAACCACGCATGGTATTTGTCAGTAGAAAAATGACTCCGACAAGGCAAGACATGTAGATTGCAGCTGCAGCCTTTATAAAAAAAGAGAGAATAAGAAAAGACGCTTGTGGACAAAACAATTTCAAAAACAAAGTTCGGTATCGGGCTCGATGACTGATGGCGTGCAACGTAAACAAAACATCCATTTACACGGAGCGCACGGCTAGCACTCAGGCAAGCGTTCGCTGTTCGCAACGATCGCATGACTGTGAGCACACATGTCTACATAGCTCGAGGCATGAGATACGAATTACGAACCATTCGCAACGCACGCCTCGCGATGTCTGTACGCGCCTTAACAAATTCGCTCCTAAAAAACTTTCAAGGACTAGTTCAAGATCATATCAAGAGTAAGTTGACAAACAAAAACTTTACACCTGAAATTATAACTATAATTATACGTCGTATTATAACATATACTTAGTAATTTTAATGATAATAATTCAAATGCCGACATATTCTATAAAAAAAACTCACCCGGTTCTCGATAAAATCTTTTACTTTTACATGATTTTCTTATAAATGTTGTGTAAAAGATCACAGCAGCTGAAACTAGTCCAACTTGAAATAGTGTGAAAGACAAATCCATGTGGTATTATTGTGTGGAATACAATCTCTATTTATGATACGCGTTCTTCTTGAACCGAATTTTCCACAATCACAAATTGGTCGAACACAACATCGCGTCGAGCGCGCTTAGTTGATATTAATTCAGAGATATCGCGGTGCAAACAAGTGGACGAACTATAATCGCAATCAACGACTTATATCGCAGTGATTAATCCTAATATCTTAATATTTTTGTTAAAAAATAACATTTAACAATAAGTTATAGATATAAAAGCATAAAGTTAACAAGTTTTGTATGCAAATGATAGATAATAAAACCTAAAATGATATTTGTAGGTATATTGTGGATTTGTTTCACGTACAGTAGATATAATTCTGACTCGTTGCAATAAATGCGATGTGACTTGTTCGACATAAAGTTAAATATAAACAAACCAGCGGGATTACGAACTTCTAGGGTAAAGATAGCGTGGGAGAATTAGAACTTAACGAAATCCTAAATTTAATGAATTTTTTAACTTTGAAATTTTCTTCTAAGTGGAAAAAATCAATATAAAAATGGTCTAGCAATTTTCAGTCGTACATAACATTTATATTGGTACTGCGCTTAAAACAACAGAGGATAATACAAAATAAGTGTTACATTCAACTCTAACCGTTTCAACTCGAAGATTCAACAAAAAATCGTTTTAAATAATTTGTTGGCCCTTGGCGAAAATCGAACGCGCGACCCCCGCTAATGTGTTGTGCGGTGACTTAACGAGCCAAAATAGATTGCGACATGGCCACAAAATTTTCCATGCATTTAATATTATTAGAAGATTTAAGGTAATTATAAATAAAAGAGCTGGAAAAATTGAAAATTTTATTTAACTTTCAGCACATACTGTCTTCTTACATCAGGAATGCATTTTATTACCGTATAAAATAAATAATAAACTTATGTAACTTATAAATGAATACTTTTCTCTAGCAATAACATACAAAAAAGAATTACAATTTAACATCAAACAATTCAAATCAATCTCTCAAACTAGTCGGAAAAGTATGAATATTAAATATTTTGGGAACGTAAACGAAAATAATGTTTTTCTTTCATTTCTATATTATGTGAAATCATAAACAATTAAGTGGATGCATATTACAATGTAATTCGAATTTTCAGCCATATGTCTGATTTTAACACAACCTATACTATAGGTCAAAGAGAACAACCATAGTTTTTATACCAGAGTAGAGGAACTAGTGGCAGGCCTTTAAGTGAAACTGTCACAATATATAATGAAAGAGAAGAAACTCATATACTTGTATTTTTCTAATCACATATAAAAAAGAGAGACAGACAGATACAGGCTCATTTGCTTTCTCTTTATTGTAATTAGGCACATTTTATCTACCCACTCTAAGGACCCGTTTCACAAGTTACCAATAAACTGTCAGTTAGCTTATTCGGAACATATCTGACGCATATTTTGGAATTTTGCGTTTCTCAGGTTTATGATAGGTTTATTCACCACATAAAGTCCCTATGCGAAAAATTTATCTCGCGTTATAAATAATTGACAATATCGATTCACATTACTTATTTAATTTTTCGGCACTCGTCAATGCCGAACTTACATAAATGTAAAGTGACCACATTTTTATTGAGACAAAGCGTGACAAATGGGATAAATTGAGAAATGAGAATAATAATTAATTATTAGTAACAATAAAAATATTCAAAAAATAATCATGATAATTTTTTATTGGATCAGCGTGGTAGGTTTCAGCTCCAATCCTTCTCTCCAAAAACGAAGGGAGGAGGCACGTGCCCAGCAGTGGGATAGCGATAGCAACAGGCCGTTACATTCATACGTACAAATTTTTATTAAAATATATTCATAAAAATGCTATCATAAAATATTGCACTCTAGAAATATATTTTTAAAAGTGTGATATTTAAAAAAAACCACCAGGTCACGAGACCGTCCATTGAAAATCGGACTGTCCCGCAAAAATCGGGACGTGTGGTCACTTTACATTAATGTAATAATTAACCAAATTTTTATCACCACAAATATACCAGCGAGACAATATATATAAATAAAGTATGTAGATAACGACTTACTAGAGATTATAGTTATACTAAAAAAACAAATTAACTGGATGCTCTTATAATGCGATAGTCGATTGAATAAATTTATGATTCCATGATATGATAAATATCAATATCCCATTTACAAGGATACAACATGTTATTATCAGATCAGCCGTAAAGCTTTCATAAGGCTACACACATTTCACTAACATTTGAATATTAAACATCTTAAACAGACAACTTTCTGATCTAAAATTCATGGAATAGCTTTAGGTCTTAATTATAATAAAACTATTTGTTATTTCTAACATTGCTAACTTTATAAAAGCTTTTTGGAATTTTACTACCACGAAAAATATCAGTAGAGTGCCCGAAGACGCGAATATAGCCTCTAAAAATGATAACTATTTGTTTATTATTTTTTAATAACTTCAAACAATAGAATAAAATATAATGTGCGAGTGAATTTTCAATGAATTCGCGACTAAAAAAAATCTTTACCTTCTGACAAGAACTGCCACATTCAATACGTAATAGTAGTATTGCGTTCTATTTAATTAAATAATACATAAATATTATACATTATTTGAAAATATTTTAAAAATTATAAATGTCAAGAAAAAATTTAAATTTTAAGATACAAAGCCTCTTTTTCGCGTCTTTATACTTGTTGACAAAGTATTTTGTCATCATTCGTATTTTATTCATATTAAAAAAAATAACACAAAAGCAATAATAATATTATTTATCTCTAAACCTATTTATTACTGGATGGTCGATTAGAGCTAAATAATAATGTCATTATTTTTGTATTATGGATCACCGTAAAGTATCGAGTAATTCTATAAATTACTCGATACTTTACGGAGTTTTTTTTACATAATTTAAATACTTAGAATCACTTTTAGTTTTTTTAATTTTAATTACGAATTAATTTGGTTTAACGAGACCAATTTAGGTAACTTTAAAAAATATTTCAATTAGTAAGCTACATAGGATGGAATAAATCGTTTACCCAAATTCTATCAAAATGATATTAAAATTAATGAATAATTAATAAATTAACATAAACTATTAAAAGTTCGAACAAATAATATTTTACTCATATAAAATTAAAATTTACATATTCCATTGTATTATATTATATAGTCCATTTAAAGTTAAATTGTGCACACTAAATAGTATTCTAGGAGATAATAGTCAATTTTTTCTAATTAAAAGCCTCAATTCTAAATCGAATAAAAATAAAATAAATTGAACAAAACTTTCAAATTTTATAATTAAAAATAAAGGCATTTATTATCTATTGCATAACAAAGCATAGTTTTTGATGTCGTTAATTATTGGAGCCATAGACAATAAGATTAATAATTACAATGAATTTTAAATGAAACATTATTATACTTTGTCATTACCATTAATAAATAAATTTGTAGTGAAAAAGTTTTGGATTAAAATAATACTAATATTAATTTAATACTAATATTATTAATTGACCATTTAAAATAATTTATAAAAGTAGAATCGAAAGTAAATGGTGAATTTGAATTTAAATTAATATAGTGGAGGGTTGTATTAAAGCATTCAAAACTGAAAATGATAGAAAAATTCAATACATCTAAAATAATCAGGGCAACATTCCTAATTAAAAAAATTAGTATTACATTCATATCGCTTAGTATTAAAGTGACCTAATTTAAAAAAGTTGTTTTGTGTCAAATTGCAATAAAGCATAGCGTACTAAACTCCTGAGTGTTAAAGACCAATAACTTGGAAGACCAAGAAAAAATTATTTTTTTTTAATTCATAGAATTAGGCGTTACTTTGCACTAGTTTTTTAAATAGTTCGTAGCTATCATAGATGGCATGCAAATAAGGATTACAATCCACTCAATTAACCTAATTTTGAATTAGGTGACTTTAATACTAAACGCGCGATATGGTGAAAAATAAATACATTTAATATATAATTATTAAATAAAATACATCAAACATCCGACATTAATAAAACGTTATAGTGGACGGACACCAAAATATTAATTTGACAAAAAACAAAATACATACATATATGCGTTTTTTTTATATTACATAATATAACAAATGCAGCACTTTTACAGTTCTACGATCTCGTTGCAATCTACTGAATATATATATACTACGACACTGCTATCATTCATTCTTCTGTTTGATCGGTTCCAAATCATCGGGACTCTCGTCCATACTAGCGGCAGTATCGGTACGAGATTTGTCAACAGGATATAACCTATGAGAAACCAAGAATATTGAGAATCAACTCTATTCAATAACCACGGAACGCCGCGCTTTTTTCTTTAGTTGTCTTTAGCAAAGGTAAGCCGTATGGAATTCGACTAAGTAGAATAGACCACCCACATCTCTTAAGGTGTCCTAAAAGGCAACTTAGGTAAGTCTACCCGCCGTGTGGTATCCAGCTATGTAGAATAGACCACCCCCCACCAGGTATCCTAAAAAGCGACTTAGGTAAGTCTACCACCGTGTGGTATACGGTTGAGTAGAATATACCACCCACATTTCTTTCCGAGGTATCGTAAAATGCATCTAAGGTAAGTCAACCCGCCGTGTTTATCCGGTTGAGTAGAATTGACCACCCACATTTCTAACCATAATGTCGAAAAAGGCGACTTAAGTAAGTCTACCCGCCGTGTGGTATCCATCTAAGTAGAATATACTACCCCCACTTTTTACCGAGATGTCGTAAAATACGACTAAGGTAAGTTGACGTCAGGCAGGCGGCCGGTCGTAAAACACGAAGCCAAATCATATGGCAACATCTTTATAACATATTGTGCTAACCCCACTTAGAGTGAGATAAAGGCAGGATGATGATCTCGTTAGCAGAGATGTAAAATAATCTCCCGGCATATGTATTTTGTTCTACTTGTAATATAGGACACTTTAAAACACAATTAAACAGGATTCTTCCGAATAATTTATTCAAACGCAGATTCAAGCATAACAATTCTTCCAATTTTTTTTGTTTCTTTGCTTGTCTGCAAGCTAGTGCTAGTGAAAATAATTAAAAAATCTAGCGGATTTTGGGGACGAAGGACCGTGTACAATATTTTGTTATCCCATATATATTACAAGTGGTACTAGCGACTTCGTTCGCGCCATTCTTTTGAATTTTCACTTATGGTTCTTTAGTCATAGAATTTGCCGACCCCCAGACAGACAGACAGCATTTATAATATTAGAACTGATTAAATCCTATATTAACTCACCATCTCTGATACAAATAAACAAGGAAGACAAGGTCATCTCGGAAGCAAGCGACGCGATGAGCTGTGGGCATCGTGATGATGAAGGCAAATACGTCATCGATGAAGGTATTAAATGCTTTGTACATGAAGGCTCGCCACGGTAACGCGGCAACCGAGCGCAATCGATAGTTCACGAACAGTTGGGGCAGCATGAACAGGAAACCGAAAGCGTACACGCCGTTCACGACGCTATTCAACGCCCATGAGTACCAACTATAACAGAATTTGTCGTAAATGGCCTGTTAATATCCCATAGCTGGGTATAGGACTCCTGTCTCCTTAATATATAAACAAACGGGTCACATCGCGGTAACCTCGAGCTACCTTTGTATGAATCGCGAAAGTTTAAAATCTACCACTTCTGTCTCCTTTTAGAGAGAAGGGTTGCAGCTTATGACCATTTTCTTCTTCTTTTTTAACCGATGGACGTCCACTGCTGTACCTAAGTCCACCAGTCTCTTTAAGGGATCTCCACACCCAACGATTTTGTGCCGCTTGAAACCAGCGGCTCGCCAGGACCTTTTTGAGATCTTCAGTCCACCGTCACACTCGTTAGGGTCTATCGACGCTGCGCTTTTCAATCTGACGTCGCCATTCCAGCACCTTAGGACCCCAACGGCCATCGGTTGTATGTACTACGTGCCCCACCCATTAGTATTTCAGCTTCGCTACAAGATGAGCTATGCCGGTTACTCTGGTTCGTCTAAGGATGTGCTCATGCCTGATTTGATTTTGTAGAGATTCATCATATATAGCTCGCCCCATCGCCCGCTGAGTGACTCTAAGCTTTCTTATGAGGCCCATAGGAGGACCACGGTGGTCTAATGCACATAGCAGGTTTCACATATCCCTAGAATTATTTAAAGATAGGCAGGTTTGCTCACGATGTTTACTCTTATAACAAACAACTCTTATACAAATTAAAAATATCAATAAGACACATAAATTCTAATAGCAAAACTCCAATTAAGTTTTTTTGTTAGAACTTATGTGCCTAATGTGCCCAATCATCACAACAATCAGGTGTAATAGCAATTAGATATACCTCTTATGCGCTACGTAGAGCAATGAATACACGGCTCCGGCCACACACAGCGGATAAAGGAGCATGGAAAGGTATCTCATCGCCTCAGCGTCCGCACGCGCCGTAGTTCGTTCGCCCGCATCTGCGTCACGATCGCGCCACACACGCACTTTCCATACGCGCCAACCAGGTATCGTTACCCGCAAATGAAGCACCTTGGTCACTTTCCATAACTGAAACAGCGTTTATTCATAAATGTTTAGTTACCTGGGTGACCGAGCCTTGTTCGGTAATTTTTAAAATGATGTAAAAAAAAAAAAATTTAAAGAAAAATGAAAAATAATAGAGCAGGTGGGACTAGATCTGAGGTATTTCCACCTCTCTAGACCGCCCGTTCCCCAAATGAACTACCATGACTTTACGTTTGACAGCGAAAAATTGATTATATTCAAAGTAAATTTGGAAAAAAAATTGGAGCCCAGAAACAAAGATAAAACAACATTTTTTTTTAAATAAAACTTATATAGATTCCATTTTCCTCCCCCAACTCATTTAAATATTAAAGATTCGTTTGAAATATGGTGCTGGAGAAGGATTTCGATCACTCCTTGGACGGAATAAAGGATATTTTAAGGGCGATAACTATGAAAACCCTAAACATTCCGGTAAGAGCTGAGCAGACACCTATGGGTTTGTATATAAATCTGTGCGGTAAAAAATTAAAGATATCGACAACGGCTTATTATAGTACGTCATTGTTTTTTTTTTAAATTTAAATTTTATTTAACTCAGGGATACTTATACGATATGTATTCCAAACCCATTTCAGTACATACAAAACTAAAATACTTGCAATTCAAATGAGTTTGCATATAAATGTCCATTTTCTTGACGTGGGACAGACAAGTCATTTATAAAATCTATTCAAAGTCGATAAGTCTCATAAATATCTCCCTTCCAGTCTGGAACCTAGAATTTTCCGTTAAAAGGTGGTGTGCATCGTCAATAACTCCACATCAGAATTACATGAATTATGTGTATTTGTATCTTGTATCGGTATAGAAAAAGCCAATTCAGTATGTGAAAAGCTAAATTTTTTATCATCCATTTTCCTTTTCATTGGATTTAAGAATAAGACTTACCTCAATAATAGCGCTGATACCCGCAGGTACAAGAACCAGCAAAGAGGTCTGTTCGTCCAAAAGGTAGAAGAATATCACCAGCTGTGAGAACGCGCGCCAGAACACTGTGCGTGCAGACAAACCCGCCAGAGAGCGCTTACAGCGCCAAAACGACACGTCATTCTTAAACGCTAAGAAGTCAAAGAGCAGCTGTAAATTATAAAGTAGTTATATTAGATTCTAAGTTAATTATCAATTTTTTTCAAGGGGTCACATTTTAAATATTTCAGTTTATATTTTCTTTATTATTTGTATATAGTGGAATATCTCGAATGGTTATTAGGACATTTAAGAAAAATAATATATTGTCAGGTTGTGTAAATTCGAATAACAAGTACCAGTATCAATGATTGAATGATGATGAATTTCCGCCGTGTGGTATCCGGTTGAAGAGAATAGTACCACCCTCATTTCTTACCGAGGTGTCGTAAAAGGCGACTAAGGTAAGTCGACCCGCCGTGTGGTGTTCGGCTGAGTAGAATAGACCAACCTCATTTCTTACCGAGGTGTCGTAAAAGGCGACTAAGGTAAGTTGACCCACCGTTTGGTATGCGGTTTAGTAGAATAGACCACCCTCTTTCTTACCGAGGTGTCGTAAAATACGACAAAGGTCACGTCAGACAGGCGGCCGGTCGTAAAAACGCAGCCAAATCATGTGACATCATTTTTATAGCGTGTTGTGCCGACCCCACTTAAGAGTGGGATAAGGGCAGGAAGATGTTAACAAAAATAAATCTATAGTCCAACTTAGTAGTTTCCACTGCCATGAGATCTGTATGTAGTCGGGAGAAACCGCGGGATATTACTAGTTATATATAATTTCACTTACATGGCAACTGGCAATTAAAACAGTGGCTGACAACAAATAAAGATTGGTGTCTGCAAAAATTCCTTTCACATCATCAACGTCTTTATCGCTAAACCCTAACAGGTGAAATTGTTCCAATGCAAGACGAACATGTAATGCCAATCGCAATGATCCATACGATGCAGGGGACACACTGACTGTTACATTAACTTCTGATGTGCTGCTATTTAATAGTTGTAAATGTGAGATTCTGGATTTCAACACATTGTGCTGAATTATTGGAAGAAACTTTTCATCTCGTATTCTGAAAAAGATAGTACATTATTATAATAACTTGACTGACCCGTTGGAGCAGTGGGTAGTGACCCTGCCTTCAGCTCCGCGGGTCGAGGTTCGATTCCGCCGAGTGCCAACATTTTCTATATATAAATTTGTTGGTCTTTGAGCCTGGGTGTATATTTGTATTTAAGTATGTATTTAAAATATATATAAGTATATATTCACCAGTTGTCTGTCACCCATAACACAAGTATTAAGTTACTTACTTTGGGGACGGACGACCGTGTGTGTAAGTGTCCCATATATTTATTTATATTATATTTATATAATAACTTATACTTGGATGTATACGGCTGGCTTGCTTGACTGTATATAAAAAAATATTATTTAAACATTTACAAAGAACGTATATAACTTTTATTACTATTGTAGTGCTTGAAAAAGGATTAATTATCTACTTAAAGCATCCAACAACAAAAAGTACAAGACTTTCATTTTCCTCTAAATCGCGCAACATTGGCCTAAAACACAGATACAGTTGTAATATGTGAAATCTCACTTGCCTTTAGCTGTAAAGTCGTTTAAGGCTTCGTAGAAACAAATCAACAGGATGCTGCTACAAAGGTATTGTACTATTGTATGGCATGTATATTTTATAGGTATTATGTTACTATTTTATTTAAAATGCCGTATGTTATCCGGCTGAGAAGAATAGACCACCCTCATTTCTTACAGAGGTGTCGTAAATACGACTAAGGTAAGTTAACCCATCGTGTGGAATCCAGTTGATTAAAATAGACCACCCTCTTTCTTACCGAGGTGTCGTAAATACGACTAAGATAAGTTAACGTCATGCAGGCGGTCGTAAAATACGTAGCCACACATATTTATTTATTTATTTTAAGAATAAAATGAATGTTGAATTTATGTCTTTGAAGGTCTTTAATTGCAAAGCAATTTGTTATAACTTTTTTTCTCTACTTATTTAATTCTACTGTTTAGTACAAACATCTTTTAATGAGTGTACAAAATCTAGAAACAATATGGTAATTAAATTTTAACTTATACTTAAAAAATTATAACTTAATTTAATACCAAAATATCTGAAAAATAATTACCTCATATAAGGATGCAGCTCACCAGGTATCTTATGCACGGGTAAATTCAAATTGTCAGTTAATATAGAAAGTGGTGCTATAGTGATTATATGGGCATAAGGTTTGACATTTTCATTCTTTTTTATCTCTCCATCATTCTGAAAAGTTATCAATGAACATCTTGCTTAAATCTTAATTTAACAACAAAAAAAACACACAATACATATAAGATCATCATCATCCTTCTGACGTTATACCACTGTAAGTTGGGTCGGCTCAATCACATTATTTCACTACATATTTTATGACCAGCCACCTGCCTGATGTTGATTTACCTTAGTCGTTTTTTTACACCTTGGATAAGAAAAACGGTCATCTACAACCAACCAGATGATACCACATGATGGGTCGACTAATCTTAGTTGGCTTTGAAGACACCTCTATCAGAAATGAGGGTGTTCATTCTAAATATGAATGTGGATGGATGTATGGCTAGAGGAAGGCCGAAAAAAAAGATGGTTGGATTGTGTGAAAAATGATATGCATATTAGAGGAATGGCACCAGAGTTGACGAATGATAGAGGAGAATGGAAAAAGAAGACATATTGTGCCGACCCCACTTAGAGTAGGATACAGGTACGAGAATTAATGAATAATTGTGGCAGTGTACTGTTTACATAGACATAAAAGTAGCTGCCTATAACTCTTCCACTGGGAATAGGCCACTTCTCTCCATTTTTAGAGCTAAGACCTACCACGCTGCTCCAATGCAGATTGGTAGGTTACACATATCTCCAGAATTCTCTAGAGATATGCAGGTTTTCCTCACAATGTTTTCCTTCACCGAAAATCGTGTGATATATTGCAATTATCAATTAGACACAAGTTTTAATAGAAAAACTCATTGGTGTCTGCCTGGTTTTAAACCCGTTACCTCTTTGAAAGAGTTGCACAGTGTTAACGCTGGGCTATCATAGCACATAGACATGAATCTTTATAATTATGTACTTATATTTACAATAAAGTTTGGTTTCATTTAAACATTTAAACTAATTGAGGAATACCACACAATAAAGTTAAAAATATATAAAACATCTTACATGCGATTGTAACAGATTAAATGTTGCTGCTTGTGGTTCAGTGTGTCTAATCAATGGTAATGTGTGAACGGATTCTGATCGAAATATATCTATAAAATCATCATAAAGTCTCTTTTCGTCTAGAAGAACTGCATGCATGTATAATGTCCCATTGTTTCGAGTCTTGCGAGGTATTTTTAAAGTAACAGTCCTATAACAACAATATTATTAAGATACAACGTCTAATATCCTCTTATTTGATTTAAGAAAAGATAGAACTCACATCGTTGTTGGGTTACGATAGTCAAATTTGAGCGAGGTATGTACTTTATTAACTGAGGCTTCGTACATCCCATTTTTATAAGGATGCTCTTTAACAGAGGTATACAATACTAGATGCTGCACAGGACCTGAGGCTAGATAATTACTAAAACATCTTTCGCCACGACTACATTCAGGTGGTATAAAAATTTCAGCTAAAGTCCATATAGTATTAATTACGTAGCAAGCAAAAATTAAAGATAAAATAAATGTTACTGATAAATATTTCATTACTTCAAAATTTATAAATTTTATACAATATTATACAAATTTAAAATGACTGAAAATTCAATCCAACATAATTCCACACATATGACAAATAAGACGTCACTTTGACAAATTGACACTTGACAAAATAGAAGGCTGCATCAACTTTGACGTTTAAATATCCAGATAAACAAATAATCAAGTTCACAGAATAACTACCACTTTATGTAATTTAATTTTTTATTTCCTTATATTATATGACTCTAAGTATACTATTTGATACTTGATTTAATAAGTATAGTTTACTAAAGTACATAGAAAATTATTTGCTTTTATAAATTGTTTTTAATGACGCTATCCTCATTTTCAGTCCTTATTGGTAATAAATTAGTCCCTGCGTTTACTTTTTATTAAAACTTTTTAAAATTACTAATAAAAAAAAATTACTTTTTATTAGTAATTTTATATACTTATAGAAATTTGAGCTCCAATCGAATCTAAATATAAAATTCTAGTTAACATACAAATATAATTTTATTTTTATTAAGTATTGCAATATTGTTTACTTCACTTTTTTTAATATAGGTAACACAATAATCTTACAAACTCGACGGCGTAGGAACGTAATAAATCGGTGTCTCCAAGGAAATTTTATTGATGTATTTGTAATATAGAAAATGTTGCAGGTAAGATTTTGACGCCATAAATGTATTTACAGTTGCAACTAATGTACAGTTTTAACTTCATCAACACGGTCTATGTGGCAGTGTTTTGACAGTTGTCATTGAAAATGTTTGATATTTTGTTTATATTTCAGGATGGGCGATGTTTGTGATGCCTGGAGATTGATTTATTACGTAAACCCATAAAGAATTAAAAAATGTTAAAGAGTCAGCGATCAGAGCAAAAATTACATATATCAGGTGGTCATGGATCATAAAGAATTATGTGCGAATTCCTCCGAGAGTACTAGTGTGATTGATGGCAGCGCTAAATTTGTTCAAAACAGTCCAACAATTCAAGTAAATAGAAACAAATTACACGATGCTGGGTCGTTGGGCAAAGTGGATGCGGCGCCCGTGCGACCGTGTGCTATTATAGGCCCCGACCGTGTGTTACCGCCTAATCCTGATGACACTATGTATATTAAAAAAATGCCAGGTGAAACTTGGCTGTCTTCAGAAAACATGTATCGACGGCCACCTGATTATTCAAATAAAATATCTGACTATCAACCTTCAAGAAACATATCACCAAGACAAACATTCCAAGAAAATATGCAACGTATATTGGTACCGCCTACATTCGCTTCACTAAAGAACAATAATGAATCCAGCTTGAAAAATACTAAACCCAATGTGCCTCAAGAGGCTAAGTATTGTGATGTGCCTTATAATATAAATTCTGTAAACAATGACCAAAAAAGTGTTAGAAATCCTGACATTCCTGTAACTAATGTGAATCCTTATACTAGAAATGTGCCCCCCTCGTATGGGTGGCCTGCCAGTGTAAATTTTAGGCCTCTCAGGCCCTATGGTGCTCCAGAATTTTATCAGTATCAAGATTTCTCCAGTTGTGCTGGTCCTAGACCAATGACTATGATTCGTCCACATAGGTCTATTCATGAAGAAAGTGGTCCAGTTTATTCTGAACGTGTATATCAGGATGCCAATATTCGTTTCAAGCCATATCCTACAGGAAAAGACAAGCATCAACAACAAAGGTATGATTATGTCAGTAATTATCCTAGTACATTCCACCCACCTGCCTCATTCCCACCTCACAAATATGACTTACAAAAGTCACTTCATGGACATCCTTATCCAGCTTATCCTCAAGTTCCATTTAAATACTTAGACAGAAGAATTCATGAACCTTTTGTGGATGGGTATCATAGGTCCCATAATCATCAAGCTAACTTTAATTCATTCCATGAACAAGTTGTTCCACCACCTTATGGTCCAATACCAGGAAGCTGTATGCAAAATAAATCATATCCAGACATATCTTCTAAACCTATGACTATTAATAAATTACAATTTGAAAATAATAATAAAGTTTATCTTAACCTTGACTCTAGAAATAAAAATTACTCCATACCAGAAAATATTTATTATAACGACATGAATCCAGCTATGAGGAGTGAAATTTTGCTACCCAGTCATTCTACAATAAATATACATCCAATGTCTCAACACCCAATTTACAGAAAAGATAATACTCCATTAAAATCATATGATTATAATTCTAACTTCAGAATTTCGGATCAAGCTTTAAATGTGAATCCTGCTATGCAAAGGCTACCTCTGCAATTTTCACCAAATACATTTGCTATATCTCCTTCAGACTCAAACACAAGTAACGATACTATACACACTTTAGGCACAGCTCAAGAAGATTGTGGATATGTCAGTCAATCATCGACAGCTAGCCTAAGGAGTTTAGATTCTGGCAATGTACATCAAGAAATTTATAGAAGGTATTGTTACAATAATTATGACACATTAAGAAATACATTTCATACTAGTGGTCCTATACAAATGCATAAAAATAAAACTAGTTCTTCAAATAAGAAAAATCTCAATGTAAGACAGTTCTTACAAATGTGGAATGAAGGTGATGAGGAGATCAGTGAAACTAATAAGGAAATTGCATCAAAAATTCATCCAAACAATATCTCTACTCAAAGTGAAAGTGTTAGTTCTCAGGAGCAACTGTATGTTCTTGGGTTAGTCACTGTTCCTAATGAAGAACTTGATAAGTATGACCACATTCAAAAAATTTCAAAGCTTCCAGAAAATATTAAAGGCTACAATGGCATAGAAATACTTAACCAATATGAAGAACTTGTTGAAACACCATGTGGTAATAATTATAATAAATCGAGAAACTACAAGTCCTTGTCAACAAGTTCAACAGACAAAAACGTTACTCCAAAATTGCCACGACCAGTATCCCCATTGGATGTGGAAGCTAAAATAAGTCAGTCAGTAATTCATAAAGAGGTTGGTTGTAATTTTGAAATTAAACCATGCAGTCCAGATATGTTAAATGTAGAAGTTGCAACACCAGTTCATACTATTTTAGGTGAAAGGACTATTGAAAAAGTTGTAAATCCATTATTGACCAAATCACCAAATATGGGTAGGAATGATAACACAAAATCTCAGAACAATGTAAATGACACAGTCAAAGTTGCAAGTTGTGAAATGATAAATAGTCAATTTTCTTCTAACCTTTCAATTAATAGACTAAAACCTAGTAATTATAGTGTCCAAGACTTAGAAAGTAATGCTGGTGTATGCTTAGCTTCATTACCACAACTGGACAATGACATCGAGCTTAATTTTCCTGAAATTAACCAACAATTTATAAAGGCAAACCAACTGAAATCAAATATTTCAACAGCATTAGAAAATATATCAAACATAGATATAGAGCAAACATATAGCTGTTTTCCACAAGAGCATACTACCATCCAATCTCCACATTCTGTTTTAAGTGCTGCATCAGATAAGGAAACTCCTAAGTTAAGTAAATATAGAAAAGGTAAAAAATGTGAAATTTCTAACTCACATAGCACAGGCAAACATGATATTTTAAAATTAGAAGAGCCAGCTGTGCTACAAAGAGTTAATAGTGTGATAATAAAAAATCCTGATACTATGAAATCAATAGATACTGACTCTGTTAAAGTAGCTAGCACAGCCCATATTGATAATAGCAGCAAAAGTGAACAATTATATTCATCTTCAAAATTCGAATGTAATGATTTTGGCTCTGAAACAGCTATAGATTTCAGTTTAAACAAAACCGAAGCAGAAACATCTGCTAGTTACTTAAATGCAATTAATAAAAATATTACTGAAGAATTACCACCACTTGAAGCATTAACTGAAGATTATAAATCATCATTTGATTCCTGCAATAATATACAAAATATAGAACTAGAATATAATACACCACCAAAAAATCAGACATCTTCGGATCAAGCTCAAGCCCTTCAAAGTGAATGCATTCAACTTGATGTTTCGAAAGAACAGAAAGAACAATCAAAAATAAATTATATTGAAGTTAACAACTATGAAACTTTAATTACAGAAACAGAAGAATCACCTAATAATAAATCTTCAAATGAGGATATACTTGAGTTACGAAAATCACCACCATCAGAAATTGTAAATAACTTTGATCATGAAAATAGCAACATGAAAAACGAAAAAAACTTAGAGACATTTATATCAAGGATTAAAACCCTTAAGAATACAGAGCAATTATTAAATGATGAATTCTTAATAAGTGATTCAAAAAATTCTTTTGAATCAGAGCTTATTAAAAATATTTATAAAGATGAGCAAGTAGCAGACAGTAAAAATGATAAGGAAATTTATCTAGCTAACACAAACCCTGGCATAGTTTATCTATCAGCTCATGATCAAGAAAAAATTGATGTAAATAACATTGCTAAATTAAATGAAGATAATTCCAGTGAAGCATGCAGTGAAGTTGCCAATAATATTGATATAAAGTCTAATACTGATAGTATCCTTAAACAAACTGTAGATGAAGTTTTAGAAGTTTTATCTACACAAGATTTTGGTAATATTAATAATAGAACAGATGTAAATAGTGATGTCAAAAATATAAACAGTTTAATATCTTTAGAAGATTCTCAAACAAATTGTGAAGGTGATATTAATCCTGTTATACTAAAGGCAGAAACGAAAACCAATCAAACAATTTCAGATATACCAGATATTGGAATATCATGTATTAATCATTCAAAAAATCTACCGATTGAAGACATTTGTTCTAATGTTCAACAGGCTGTTAACAGCATACCTAAAGGTATAGACATTGAATATAATGAAAATACAGAAATGTCTCAAGATTTTGAAATATATTCGGATATATCTTGTTTAGAAAGCAACGCTGAAGAAATCGCTTCTGAAATTAAAAACGAAACCCATTTTTCAGCTACAAATAAAAAAGATATGGCTTTGGAACTGGTAGAATTTGACCAAGTAAGTATGAAATTCCCTGAAGTACTGCCACCGAAAGATTGTGAAGAAAATATGGATACATCTGGAGATGAGTCCTTATCTGATAAGTGTGATATAGCTATAAATAATGATTTGAACGAACCAAATTCATCTTCGTCAAGTAAAATACAAGAGACAAAGGAAAATGATTTATGCGTTTTATTTAAATTTGACATAAATAACAGTCATCTCAAAAATGAAAAGAGTGGTTTTTCGGATGAGATTTTTATAAAAGACTCTGTTGACAAACTTGTAGAATCTGTACAAGATATAGCAACAAACCTGACAGTAAACGATGTAAAAACATGTGACCAAACTAATGTTAATGAACTTGAACCGAAGCGTTTATCTGATATAACTAAAATTAAATCATTCGATATAGATGAAAACAATTTATTTTGTACAAAAAATGATATAGGTCCAGATAATGCAAAATCAGAAATTGAAATAAACTGTAAAAAAAATCCTGCTATTGCAAAATGTTACCAGGACATAAATAATATAGCCTGTAGTATTAATTTTGAAGCAAAGTCGATTAACGTTATAAATAACAAAAAACATACGCATTTTAGAAAAGAGCTTTTGTCCCCTAGGATTCAAAATCTTTTAACATATACTGAAGGTAAGTGCAATTTTTTTAAAGATATTAATTACGAAGAGCGAACTGACACCCAAATGAAAGAAATGCCTACATTACTTTCGAATAAAGATGCACTTTTATACACTGAATATGACGTTAAATCACACGATAACACAAATAATGGGTTGAGTTATGTTGAAAGAGAAACCAATTCGTTAAAATGTACTAATGTTGATCAGAATATCTCTCCCCTCATAAGCGAAGGTGAAAAAGAATTCAAGTCAAATTATAGTATGGAAGCGATTACAGAAACAAATCATGAATTGCCATCTGTCTGTAATAAATCCCATACTGTAAATTACTCAGTGCCTCCAATTGAAATCCAGCACGAGGATAGCGATTTGAATTGTTCTTCATGTCAAGCAGAACTTAAAATAGAACATAGCAAACAAGATAATTCTTTAAAACAATACAATAAAAAAGAAAGTAATAGAATAGCAACTGGCATATTGAATATTTTTTCCGATGTTAAGCCACGAAAAATTACAAAGAGATCTTTATCTGAATCTGCTTTGGAAGGGTATAACGAGGACCTCGATTTAAAACTTTTGCAATCGTGTAAAAGACAAAAAGGAAACCGAAGCTTTTTAGAGTCTCCAATATTTTCAGAAGACATTTGTAATATAATTCAAACAAATAGAAGAAATTCAATATCTACATTTTACAATGAAGACGATGTGTATATTTTAATAGACAATGATTTAATTTTAACAAACGAAAATGATGATTCAGAAAAAATTTGCTACACCGAGATTACGGACGACTGCTCAACAAGAATCGAATCACCAAATAATATGGATGATACGAATGTAACAGATATTTCTACAGATGAGCTTAGCCAACACTGTGAATACTCTAGTTCGTTACAGAACTTCGAAATTGATAAGGCTATCGAAGATTCCTGGGTCGAAGATGTTGCTTGCATTGAAACCGTATTTAGTGAAGATGTTGCCGAAAATATCATTATTGATGCTCAGTCATCACCAAAACAAAATTATCCTTTAACCTTAGAAAGTTTTGATGAAGAGCCCAATGTTTTTAACGACTGTGATCACATAGATAAAATTAAAACTATTTATGGCAGTACTATTTGTAACGATAACACACAATTGATTGAAACTCTATATAGGACACCACAGATGAATGTTAATAAAACTCTTTATAATATAGAATACCAAGAGCTTGATAATTGTTTAGAATTTCAAAATAATAATAATGATAGTCTGTTAGAATCGGAAATTGATTGCTCTAATATTTTCCAAAGTCCACCTGCGGAAAATGAATACACTTGTGACAAAATAATAGATAATAAAGAAAACATGTCAGAAAATTCAACTTTGACAGTTAAAAAATGTAATCAAATAACTTATCAAAACTTTAGTCATAGTAATGACATAAACGTTAAGGCTTTGTCTACTGAAGAACAGGAAGCAAAAAACTATATGCATTTAGATGAATCAAACAATGATTGTCTAACGTTAATTGATCAAAAAGAAAATTCGGTCTATTCGTGTTCTAGTTCACCAGAAGTGTCATCTACAACATCAGAAGAAAAAAATGCAAGTATTTTGTTAAAAATCACTAACTGTAATGGTTCTCATGTGTCGCAAATAAATGAAATTACATCTGATACTCATAATAAATTAAGTTATAAACTTACTGAGACAAGGGAATATCAAAATTACTACTCAAACTTTCGATCTTCTCGAACATTAATAACTAAAGCAGCACAAAAATACATCCCTCCCCTTAAAGAAACAATATATGATCTTAAAGTAAAATTGCCTTTGCCCCATCATCGTCTTGAAACATTAAAACAGCTTAAGATTACCAAAGAAGAACCAAAGATAATAGTAACTACAAACGATACTAACGTTAAAACTGTAATAGTTGATAAACCTAAAAAACCGAAGCCAAAATTTGAAGATGTTTTAAAAAGCATAGATGAGATTAATTTTAAAAAGCATAAAAATAAAGTAAAAAAACAAAAAAGCAGTATACCTAAAGTGTTAATAAAAAAAAACGAAAATGGTGCCCATTACACTACCAGCGAGATAAGCAATGAAGAAGATAATTATAATCCAGATTTAACAGGTCGAAAATGGCAACCTTGGGTTTTTATTGAGAAAAATAAATTTATTGATGGAATGGTTCTGCAGAATAAAATTAAAGCTGTTTATTGTCATCGAAAAAATAGTTTCGTTCTTCAAGAGAAGTTTCGTAAATATAAATCAATTTATAATGCAAACTTTGTTATATCTAAACCGAAATCAGATATTTCAAAAAAAGGTAATTTAAAATATACAATTAGATTAAAACAAATTTAGGGTACAAAATATTACTATAAACAGTTAAAAGATTTCAGTTAAAGAGGTAATTATTTAATCAGCTAATAAATGTTCCTATGATCCCACCACAAAATGGTCTCAAGCCTATTTATTACATTCCTTCAACTTTAAAACTAGGGCTAATTTGATTTTAATGTACCTAATTTCTATAATACTTTCTTTTGGTATAGATTTAATTTCATTTTCAATGATAATTATCAGATTCTCAGTTTATATATATACAGAAGTTATTTATTTGATTAGTATGTATGACCAAACTACCGTTTGTACCATAAAATATTTTACTTTATAGTTACCTGATTAAGTATACAATAAAAAATATATTTAGTATAAATATTGAACCAAAATCAATACAATGTGTGATGAAAAAAAATCAAAGAAATATTTTAGTAGTAAAATGCACTGTCCACAATGTGGTATAAGATCTGTGTCTTTGTTACTTTGATTATAATCAAGTTATTGTTAATTTAATGTGTCATTCCATTTTTGAAGTTTATTTCTTACTAAAATAAATTAAGATAATTCTTATATACAGATTTTATTTTAAATTTTTATATTTAATTAATTTATATAAAATGTTATGATTATAATGAATTATTACCACATTAGGATAGCCATACTGAGTATTATTTATTGTGTTTATACTTTCTTTTTTAATAATGTAAATATTTTTATAAAGGGTGATGTAAATATATTTTATGTATATATTTACAGTAAACCGCTTAGATATTCGTGTGAACACCATTAGATTTTTTAAGCGTTTGTTAAAGTCTTTTGCAGATGTGCTGGTGTAATATATTTTTAAATTAAAAATATATGAAATTTTTTAAAACTATATAAAAGTTAGATCGCTATGTGGTGGTTGCAATTGCTCACGTAAATTTAAGCAGTTAAATATTGTTTGAATAATATAGGTAGATAAAATATAATATTGTTAGGAAGTACAAAAGGTAGGCACTATATTTATATATATTTTGGTATAGCTCACAATTTTATAAAGTAGCACTATTATGAAATATATATTTAGGATTTGCGTACTGCCACCGTTTTTAAAGTAACGAAAGTTAATACTCACAAGAATGCTTTGATAACAATGTATTCACAAAAATCTTAATCTTATAGTAATCATTACCATATTTTGTATGACTATTATTGTTATATATTATCGTTTCATCTTTAATTGGTTGCGCAGGTTAATATTTGAGTAGTCTTAAATTGCTCGTTTACTAATTAGATCATGTTAAATCTTGACCATTAATATTTAAATTTATTCGTTTGTAGTATATTAGAAAATTAAAAAATATTGTTATGTTTACTAAATAACACCCCAAGTGCCTATTTAATACTATACAATCAAAGTAAAATGTAAAATTATATATTATGTAGATGTGTAATCTTTGCAAAAATCGCTAATTGTATTATGAATCTAATGTTAATAGCATATCAAGTGTTTAATGTTTTATCTAATTCGTGGTAGAAACAAATTTTATAGGAAGGTAATCCATAGTTCAAAATAATTACCTATATATTAACTATACGCTTTTGAAAAATAAACATATGCATTCTCGTTATTCTAGTAGGCCTTATCAAAAGCAATTCCATCAAAAAAAGTTCTTGAGCTTTAAACTCGAAAAACTGAACGCCGACGGCTTCTGTAAACTTCGTTTTGTCAAAGCGCTATATTGATTCCGACATGAATTATTGATGCTTACAATCTCTTGTTCCCATTTCCTGTTTTAATTAGACCAAGAAATAAATATTCGGATACTTCGTCCAGAAATCACTTGAACTTTATTTTGATGAAATTTCTTTAAAATTTTGCTCTTTCTTTATAAATAGACATTACTATTGAAGTATGGTGTTTCGGTTAATGTTGCCAAAATTACAACTAAATAATTAATTTGTCGTACACCGTAAATTTAACGTATAGCCAAGTGAGCGGTTTTTTGTTTCTTATGTCATATAAGGAATATTTTTTAATTCATAGAAAATTATTACGTTGTAGGCCAAAATTCCTTTTGTCCTCGTTAAATATTTATCTATAAAAGATATACGAGGAAGTTAATATTAAATTGTAGTTTATTGTAAACTTTTTAAAGGGAATCTGGAACTTTTTAATGGTGTAGGTAATTTTAATAGATGAAAGTATCCCTAAGTGTTTTTTTTGCTGATTTATTACTCACATAATATTGCCAAAAATTTTGGTATTCTTAATGCATATCTTTATTTATATATGTAATCATTTATTAGACTGCATGTTCGTCCATAAATTATACCAATGAAACAATTCCTAGCTTAATAAAAGTAAGTAACTTTCTTACTTCTGTACCAAAAACAATGTAAAGGAAATGAGTAGATTTTGATCTCATAAAAAGCACTTGTCTATTTCTGTAATAGCGTATTTGTGCCTCAACCATATGTAAAAAAAACTATTTTTATATCGTATACAGGGTGTTAAAAAATATACCAAAAAATGTGCTTTTATGTGAAAGTGTTGCCTTCTATAAGAAATAATATATAAATGTTAGTTTGTAAGGAATATTTACATGAAAATGTTTGTATGTTAAATGAATAATAGAACTTTTTAATTTTATTATAGGTTTTATAAATATCACTATTCCATAAGGTGGGTATTTTAGTGTAAATAAGTATAAATATAAAATGTACAAAGGATAACCTTGCTATACTAAAAAGTTTCGTTTTCACTAAATTTATTGGATAAAAATACATTAAGGTATTTTGAGGCTGAACTATTAATACTGATGTTAAGGTTTGTTTACTGTTGCTGATTATGATTTTCACATTGATTTCTTTGTATGTTTGTTATGCACTATTGAGTGGATTGTTGAGTTTCGCACTTGTTGGAAATTGTTATTGTATAAATATTTTAATGTGGTTAAAGCACTGTTTAATTAAGGGTTACGGATATATATTAATAGATTATTTCAGTAGTTTCGTTTTGTCATTTAATTTTTAAGCATATTCTATTATGCCAGTAACGCACGTGATAGTGTTTCGTGATAGACGTAATTATTATCAACCACGTTCGCTCTAAATATTATATTGAATGATGCATTGTCATTTGTATGCAGTGCAATGTGCGAGGTATTTAATTTTATGGGAATTATTGTTTTCGAGTGATACAGTTGGAAATTGTTTTAAAATTGACCAAATAAATGTGTTCTAAATAAAAATACACAGTTTTAATTTTCAATTATCCCTTTTATTTATTGTTATATCACACGGGTATGTTAACTTTGACGGCTTCTTGACGGATAGCACTTATAAGGTCTTGATTTATCAGGAACACGAAGCGTAGTCCCGCTATCTGCGTGCGAGAGAAAATTATATTAATATAATTGATAAATAACCGCAAAACCGAGAAATGATATACCTACTATTTCATTTTACCGAGGTTGGAGTAAAATAGTATTATTTGAATATAATTTTATTAGACGATGCAAAGACATCTGTTTGTTTAAAACGATATCTGAAGAGCTTTGTATTGGAAAGTTCTGAACACTGATGAAATCTGTTATTTTTCTAAAAATTGTTAAGAGGTTTATGTACATTTATTTGTCTGTATAGTTAATATTGTGTTTAAAACCGAGTAGGATTCTCATACCTCCTGCCCTTATCCTGACTGACGTCAACTTACGTTAGTCGTATTTTACGACACCTCGGTAAGAAGGAGGGTGGTCTAGTCTCTACTAAACCGCATAACCACACGGTGGGTCAACTTACCTTGGTCGCCTTTTACGACACCTCGGTAAGAAATGAGGGTGGTACTATTCTACTTAGCTGGATACCACACGGCTAAGTAGGATTCCCATACATAATGCGAAAGTTTGTGAGTATGGATGTATGTTTGTTACTCTTTCACTACGGTCCAGCAGTTCCTGAGATTAGCGCGTTCAAACAAACAGAATGTCGAAATCTAACTAATATATAAAGCTAAAGCTTAAGATACTTATAAGTATAGATTTCTTAAATGATCACATATTTTATATTTTAAGGGTTTGAAAAGGTAGATAAAAATAAAAACAAAAAGCACACTTAATTACATCTCATCTCTAAATTAATAAAAACATATGTTATACCTGATAGTAAAGGATGTTAAACCAAATTCTTATCTATTTTATTAACTCATTATATTAAACTTTGCATCGAGCGTAACGAGACTTAAAATAACTCATGCATGTATTACCATTAATAACATTTGATAAGAAAGATACAAAACTGCAGACAAGTGGTTATGTGTCCATTACATAAATTATTAGAATAGACTTTCGAGTCTTATAATATACCCAATAAGGGCCTGTTTCACAAGTTACCGATAAACCGTCAGACAACCGTAGTTTATTCGGCATATATCTGACACAAAACGCTATTTTATTTTTTAATTTTACACTTTATGGAGTCTATTTTTAGAGACATTTATCTGCTACTTTATTTGTCGGTTAACTATCCGACACTTTATCAGTAACTTGTGAAACAGGCCCTAAAAGTGAAAAATTAAAAAAAATTAAATCGCGGCCTTGTTGTAATGGCATTTTCTATCCAGCAGGTAAACAAAATAACAACCACATGATCTACCTGTTAACTTATTAGGGACTTTAAGTGCTGAATAAGCCTATCAGAAACCTGAGAAACGCAAAATTCCGAGATATGTGTCAGATATGTTCCGAATAAGCTAGCTAGCTGACAGTCTATTGGTAACTTGTGAAACAGGCCCTAAGGTTCGTAGTAATCCATATTTGAAGGGATTACCTACTTACAACCGCTGGAGACAGTCGGACGACTCAAATCAGGGGTGTCAAACTCGCGGTCCTCGATAATCATTTTTGCGGCCAGTTTTGCGGATAATCTAAACACTATATAATGTTACAACTTTCAAATACAATCTCCTTCAAATAGTTGGGTCAATATTATAAAAAATACATTCTCACGGCTTCCCTCTAGTCATATATCTAACCACATTCATAATTATAAGTTTTTGGTATGTATCCAAAAAGTTTGGTGAGTCTTTCATCCTTCCTCGTTACACCATACCAACTATCGTCATCTTTTCTTTTATATGCGCAACTAAGTTTAAGACTTTCCATATACATTTCGTATTCTATCAATCTATTAAAGACTATCAGCCTCAATGTCGTAACCTTCTTCATTCCAAAATCTTTTTCAGTTCAGTTTTTTTATATTTTATAATTATATGATTTTATGTGTACTGTACAGTGGTACGATAAAAGCGTCATAAACAAGGGGTTCTGGAGTGGATTTTCGATTCCGCGAGGGAAATGGTATAACTTTATTGCATATTCGGCAAAGCAACTACATTACATATTTTAATACGATACCTAAATTCTTAAATGTCAATTTTGCTATACAACAGCTGTCTAATATTAGAACGAAATTCTTAAGTTGTTGCCATATTTCTTCCTGTTTGCCTGTTTACAGCTCGGAAAGACCTTTGCAACCTTTTTGCCACAGTAGTACAATTTTTCCTCCTACTTGTTCACCACTTCCGGCGGATTTGTTTCTTATTTTTGCGTACATTCAAGGTATTAAATTGAACGCGCACCATGACGAGCGATAATTTAAAATGCCGTATTTTACACTGGCAAAAATATTTAAATTTATTCACTCATGTTTATTAATTGTACTTTTTGCAAATTAAAGTCGACTGAGGAGCAGTGAAGTAAGTATAAATATTACAATGTGTAATAAAATATTATTATCATTATGGTAAAATAAATGATTATACGATATACCGTAACGTAATAGCAACTGTTTACACTTGTATACATTAATTTACATGTAAAGTTTTCACCCAACTTTCTGCACAGATACGGGTTACCAAGTTAAGCGCGTGATTGAAAACATAAATTAAACACGTACATTTTTAATAGAAAGATAAATATAAAAGGCAATCAATAAAAAAGTAAATAAACACAACACGATTATAATAAGAGTGTAACCTAAGCAATTATAGTTTACTGCAATATTCTAGGTTGTTTGTCTATGCTAAAAAGTAAGGTGGTAATTAACCATAGACTTATATACTAGGGTTGGGTAAAAGTCAAAAGTCATCAAAAGTCAGCGTAAAATGTGCCATATTACAGTAAACATAAAACAAATGAGGGTGTATCAATCTGTCTCTCTTTATTATGTGTGATTAGACAAAGACGATACGAGTTATATCTTCCCTCTCATTATTTATTGTGACACTCACAGGCCTTCACATGGCTCCCTTCTCTAGTATTATCATCATCTTCCTGCCCTTATCCCACTCTAAGTGGGGTCGGCACCACATGTTATAAACATGCTGTCACATGATTTGGCTGCGTTTTTACGACCGGCCGCCTGTCTGATGTCAACTTGCCTCTGTCGTATTTTACGACACCTCGATAAAAAAGAGGGTGATCTATTCTAATAAACCGGATACCACACGGTGGGTCAACTTACCTTGGTCGCCTTTTACGACACCTCGGGAGGAAATGAGGTTGGTCTATTCTACCCAGCCGGATACCACACGGCGGGTCGACTTACCTTAGTCGCCTTTTACGACACCTCGGTAAGAAATGAGGGTGGTAATATTCTACTTATCCGGATACCACACGGCGTGCCCTTCTCTAGTATTATAACTCTATGATATTAACAATGAAAATATGTATATGAGCATATAAAACTTATTTTCATATTTAATCTGACTTATATTTTTTCATGATAGTATATTTCTCAGTATAATATTTTTTCTTTGAAATTGTGAAATTAAGTATTCAAGGTTACCGTGATGTTTTTGCCCTCACTATACGCAATATTTTGTTTTATGTGTATGAATAAAGACAGAGAAGAATTTGGATTAATATAAATCATCCGTTGATATTACGATATCTATTCTAATATGTAAAGCTGAAGTTTGTCTGTTTGTGTGATTGTTTGAACGCGCTAATCTCAGGAACTGTTGGACCGATTTGAAGAATTCTTTAAGTGTAAGTAAGTAACGGCCTGTTACTATCCCACTGCTGGGCATAGGCCTCCTCGCTCCATTTTTGGAGAGAAGGGTTGGAGCTAAGACCTACCACACTGCTCCAATGCGGATTGGTAGGTTACACATATTCCTAGGATTCTCTAGAGATATGTAGGTTTCCTCACGATGTTTTCCTTCGCCGAAAAGCGTGTGATAAATTGTAATTATCAATTAGACACATAAGTTTTAATAGAAAAACTCTTTGGTGTCTGCCCGGGTTTGAACCCATGATCGTCTCTAGAGATTTACACGGTCGCACCGCTAGGCCATCACGGCTCTTTAAGTGTAAAATAGTCCATTTATCTAAGAAGGCTATATAACATCACGCTAGTATGGATAGGAGAGGAGCAGCAATAAAAAACATTGCGAAAACGGCAAATATTAAAGCTTTTCTTTAGTGCGCTAAGTTAACGTTGATAATCAAAAATATGTCAACAAATATGTCGCAACAGCATAAGTAGATATAAATCTTAATTTTTAATAAGGCCATATTCGTTATCTACACCTATCATATAAACAATTATGTAATCGAAAATAAATCCATATAACCATAAAATTGAATTAAAAAAGCAATATGATTACCTCAATGACACTATTGTGGTTGAGTTTCACTTTATTTCCTTGAAGAATTGGCCGTCCATCTACGAAGATCGGTCGCTTTCCCTCCGAGGACATGAAAAAGTCGCCACTATTGCGAAGGCGAATTGTCGCCTGCTTTCTTGAGACCTTCGCAGCCGGACCCTCAAGGCTCAAATCCACGTCGATTGTATGATCTCTGGTGCTACGACCGACCGCGATCTATCGACAAATAATATATGATTTTTTATCAGAGTAACAATACAAATTATTTTTTATAATGGCAATACAGTAATGCGTGTTCCATACGTCTATGGCTGCGATTGAGTTGGCGCGTATTTTTCTATTGCGTGTCAATTGTGGCGAGGAGCAATTAACTAATATAATAAAACTCTGCTTATACTTTCAGAAGCCCTAAAATAATAACTAGCCAACAATTTTGATCTAAGGTCTCATATATATGGTTGAATATAATGACGGTAGTCGACAATCACTTTTGATTATTTTTACGATTGAAATTACGGAGCACGAGTTTTGTTCTGGCAGCTTAAATACATTTTAAAGCAGAAAGTAAAGGCACTGGAATATATTTCGGGATATTTTCCATTGTCCATTGTTTTGTAAAATGGGCTTTTGCTAAATGTTATATGGGAATCCTAGTTGTAATAAAATAAACCAAGAAATATTTTAAAAAAATTGGAGAAAATTTTGTAAGGGCAGGCGGATGATGATAAAATGTTGAGATTATAGCCTAGAGCAGTGATTCTCAACCACTGTGCCGCGGCATTTTTGTGTGCCGCCAAATTTTGCAAATATATTATAATGTTAATTATATCATTAAAAGAAAAATATTTTTATTATTAGCTTGTAATTAATCCCTTAATAAACGTTTAGTTATTATTGTAGTATATATTAGTTTATTTCGTATATTTAAAATTTTTGTCATAAACTATTTATGCAGTGTGTTGTAGTAAGTAAATAATTTTTATCTTTTTCTTTGTGTGCCGCGAAATTTTGAAATCGTTAAATATGTGCCGCAACAAAAAAAAGGTTGAGAATCACCGACCTAGAGCACCTTCGTCCTAGCGTAAGGCTAGAGGAGGGAGGAGGAAGGTATAGTGGAGATTTGTGATAAAACTGTGACTGGCCACCATGTCACGTAGGACATATAGCCTGATGCCACGATCAATCGATGTCAATAAACTATGACATATTCTTCGACGATGACTTTTTAATGGGTAGAAAAGCCGTTTTCAATGCTGACAGTAATAAATATTACTTTTACTATGTTCTTGATAACTAAATAACAATTTTTGAATTTAAACTATCATGAGTGGTATTCATAATTAATGTTTAGATTCCGGCTATACTCACGTCTTATTTTATCGGATGAGCCCGACTAGTTTCAAGCCCATACGGGGCTCTTACTCATGAGCTCTTTACGCGGCGTTATCGCGACGGAAATTGAAACTAGTCGGGCTCATCCGATAAAATAAGACGTGAGTATAGCCGGAATCTAAACATTAATTACTAAATAACAATTTTATACAAGTAAATTTAAAAAAAAACATTCTGGATTTTACTGTCAGCTTCGCCTTGCTTTTTTATTTATATCTAAATGTAGAATTTAATTTTCATTATTTTCCTTTTAAACTATTATATTTATAAAACTTATAAAAATGTAATTCGTTTTAATCACAAAAAGAAATATACAAGCTCTCTATACATGATTCAATTTAATAGAAGTCCATACTCCAAAATAGTCATAAATAACAAACCGTATAATTTTTTATCAAGAGTTGTTTATAGATAATTCTTGCGATGATCAACGCCGAGGGTCCATTAAAATGTTAATTTTGGATGTTAACTTGTGTATAACAAAATTAACATTATGAATGCCTCCAACAACATAAAGTGTATAAATAGAATTCATAGCATCAATTAATTATTATAAAAAGATACTATTATTTTTTTGAGATATACCAGAGGTCACATTTGCTATATTTTTTTAATATTATTTACATAATTGTTTTTGGAAAGAGTGATCGGATATTTTTCTTCTCGTTTGTGTTTAGAGCACGTTTTCGATGGTAGCATGGTGGCTTTATTAAAATTTCAAGAGGAAAGGGCTTGTAAAAGCCAACTATAATAGTTGGTAAAAGTATAATTTCAAATTTAAATCGATGTGTTATTTTTAGAATTATTTTAGCAGTATGAAATTTATGACTCTTAAACACACTGTATATTCATTCCATGATCATAATTCGAAGGTTCCAACTATTGGAATGATTCACTTTTGTAAGGATTTTGCATAATTTTTAAAGAACAATAATTGATTTTAGAAAATTACCTCGCATAGACTGTGTCGGTGGTCATCGCGTGCGATATGGAACTAATTATTTCGCACGTATATATTCGCAGCTGTTGATTAAAATACTTAATTAAAAACAAAACATTTGCACGGTGCAAATAAGCGTCACATTGTTTTATCGGGCCGTAATGTTGGCCGCAAGGTCGAGGAAAGATCACTATTCCATACCTACACCGATAATATAACAATATGACTGAGCATTGAAAATTAATATACTGATAATGATACAGTTATGCACGTGGTGATCGAATGGATTGTGTTCACTGCAAAACACCAAAGCGATACATTTTTTACATTATAGGACGGTAGGCAAAACGGTAAAGAGCAAATCTATATTTTTAAATTCTCAACTTGCCAATAATTTAACCGATAAAATATTGATTGATTGTCCGACTTTCCAACTGTCTAAATTAATTGAGTGTTAACTAGGCCCAATACCTATAACTTGAAAAACAAAATTACCATATCAAAGATCTACCGTTTATATTGGATTTTATGGGGGACAAATTTTATTTCATTCTTAAATATGTAACTCCAAAAATCAGCTTTGAAAGAAAGCCTCGCCGTGAATAGGGCCAATATTTCAGTACCGAAAGCTTAGAATTTTGATACCAAGCATCTTTATCACCAGTTATTTAAAAACTTAAGGGAATGGACCTGCAAAGCTATAGGACTAATACAGAGCGAACGAAAGATTTCACTCAAGAAAATACCAATGTAGATCTGTCCATAGATCCAGCATCTAATTAACTGACTCTTCTGTCAACTAGTAATAAGTAGTGTCGCTGTAAGGGCCCATCTTAGGGTACACAATCCATAAGTTTGAGTAACTTATGGATTGTGTGTGGATACGATAGCGGGGGTGCAAGTTTTATCTCTAAATATTTTTGTAATGATATGGAGATAATTTATACAACCCACAGATATAGATAATTTTTTAATAGCGCGCTGTGTAATTTAAAAGTTGCGACGTATATCGACTGCGTACGACGAAGTTAATACCACGTTGCGACGTAAACTCCAGATTTACTAATAGATATGATGTTGATAATTCCTAAAAAATTAAGTAGATCGAATTTTTACAACGTCTGGTAGATGTGAAATCTATGATTCTCCTCACTAAGATCAGTTTTAGATCATTCCATCTAGTAAATATGAGATGATTGATAAATCCAAGCGTTATAGTAAAACATTTGGTAACAACGAATAGAGATGCGTAGATATCTATCCTAATAACTACTAACTCCTCTAACTCATGACCGTAAGAATTCACCTCCAGATTCAATTCCAGAAATTTCTTATTTGATTGGTAACAAGTACGTACGTTGACCTGGTTAAAACCATGGGCTAATTCGTAGCAATAACCGTGAAATTCCATGGGATGTCACTTAAATGTAATACAGCGGTCAAGAATTTAAGGAATGAAGATAAAGAAGCGAGATATTTAATCTAATAGGCTTTACCAAATAGACGATCCACTCCAATTCTTTGTGCTACTTGAAATCTGCGGAACAGTCTTGACTAGATCCACGTTTAATTATAGACGAATATTTAAGGGGCTCCACCCCTTCAGGTATAATAGATCGATCTACAATAACAATTTGAGCCTTTACCACTTTGAACTGTCTTAAGTTCCGTTATTTTTTTTTATTGCAAAGAAACGATAATACATCTGAAACTCGCTAACAACTACACGCAGATTAAAATGGTTGTAATCGACAATAATTTTGTGGAATTTTTTTAAGTACTAAAATCTTAATTGCTTGATAAACATTTAACGAGTCCGCGATATTGTATTGTTATTGTGCAGATAAGAGAACAATTTTTTTATACTAAAGAAATATATTATTAATTAAATATTGCTCGATGTTGATGATTTAAACTCGTGTATCCGTGAAAAACTTAACAAGACCAAAAAGCACACTTTGCAGGGCAACCATAATTAGGTTTACATTTAAGAGAGTTATTTAAATATTCACAAGTTTATGTGTGCGATATAAAAGACTTATAGACTTCACTGAAATATTCACTGTATAAATTAGGCAATCCTAATTATGGTTAAAAATATACACGTAAGTCGTGTTAGTTGTCGGACGTAAGTCGTCTTACACACATATACACGTCTGGTACAAATATACGCTTTACGTACCTACGTTAGTGTTTATTCAGATCAATTTTATGGCAACAGAGCTCAAAAAGCAAAAGAAATAATAACGTTCTTGCTAACGTCTTGAACAAAAAATATTTGTTTTTGCTGGCAGAAGCGAGTAGTATACTCGCCAATATGTTTGACGCTGTAACGGCGACATCTAGTGACCGCGGTGTAAGCGCCATACAAATTCCGTTACGCTAACGCGATCGAGTGGGTAGTAAACATTCGCACTAAGCACACAGTATATCCACACCAAAATCTCATCACTGTAGAAGTATGTTAAATATGTGTAAATGTTTCTTTAATATTGAATGAACGATATAACAGTTTGGATAAAAAAATATTTTGAATCCAATTATTACCGATATAGCTTATCAAAATATAGTGTCATAATATACATTCTAAAATTATTGCTATTCAAATGAACACGATAGAATCGTAAAAAAAGTATAATAATACATAGATAGTATAAGATATGTGTATTTTACTGTAAATCCTGAAGGTATATAATTGTTTAAATGTTACTACATTGTTTTCGTGTTGACGGTACCGTTAAATAACCTCTCTTTATTATTCGTTAAAACAAACAAGATAAATATGTTGACGCACCAATGGCTTTGATAACGTTATCAGTACATGTAACTCAATAACTACACGTAGTTGCTGTGTATAGTGTATTCAAGTCATATATTTTAGCAGTGGCGGTATTTAGAATGTTATAAACTTTATTACTTTTATCTGTGTATAAAATAGGTGTTTATAAATACTTTTATGTAGGTTACTGACTGTCTCTTCTTGAAGTGCAATCGGGGATTAAATTACACAAAACATATGTATAAAAATGAAACGTAATACAATATTTTATGGAAAACGTGATATTATTAATAACGTGTTATAAGCCGTAATAGTCCAGCGGTGAGACCGTGCGACTGTCTAGAGACGATCATGGGTTCAAACCCCGTGCACTCAACTATGAGTTTTGCTATTAAACTTATGTGTCTAATATGCAATGTCTATGGCAATTTATCGCACGCTTTTCGGAGAAGAAAAACATTGTGAGGTAACATGTATATTTCTAGAGAATTCTGGGGATATGTGTAACCTACCAATCCTGCTCTCCAAAAACGGAGGGAGAAGGCCTATGCCCAGCAGTGGGATACTAACAGGCCGTTACTTTACTACAAAAACTATCAAAAATATTTAATATACATTTGCAGTTTTCTGTTAATATTTACATATGTGTCTCATTGATATTTGCAATATATCTCACGCTTTTCGGAGAAGAAAAACAACGTGAGGAAACCTGCAAATCTCTGGAGAATATTGGGGATATATGTAACCTACGAACACAGGTGTTCGTCTAAATAAAGTTGATTGTTTGAAATTTTCTAAATAAAGTTAAAGATCCTGATCGATATTTATATACTAAAATAAATTACTATATAGTTATTTATTAATTAAATATTAATTTATTAATATACATACATAAATAAATTTATTTAAACCATCTCATATGTACACGTAATGCCGCGCAAATATTATTCCACATTAAACATTTTATGCAGATTACGTCATTTATAGTTTGAGGTTACGGTCAAGCATTATGCTAATGTAAAAAGAATCTTCCAGATTTGAAGTGTTTATGTTTGTACAGTACGATTATGCAGACTGTGCTTTGATACTAAGCTGAAACATAAATTAACTTCTTTAACTTTTAGTTCTTTAGTCAGTTTCTGAAGAACTGACGGGCGTCTAATTCGTAATGTGAACACTTGAAGTAAATAAGGCACTAAGTACCTAAAAATTAAAATTCGAACAATTTGCTTCTCAAAGCCAATTTTAGAACCAAATTGCATACTTAGTTCGAATTTTAATTTTTAGGGACTTAGTGCCTTATTTACTTCAAGTGTTGATGTATTAGTGTGATGAGCCCTCGTCTCAAACAGCGTTGGCAAAATTGCATTACTGTCGAATCTAAAATTGTCATTTTTCCGCAGATTGCAAAGTTTATGTTTATGCACAAACCTCTACCACCCGCCGCCACAATACAAAAGTCATGTGTTTCACGAATCCTGAGTGTATCAGGTATGAAAACGGATTCTGCATCCTACATTTAGCATTATATATATTTTATATTTTACTTCATCGCGGATTATAGCAAAATAATTTATTATAACTTTTGTATTATAGATATGCCTAATACTATAAATTATTTTGAAAATGCTTTAAAAAGCTTTAAACATAATGTCATGGCCCTGCAGTTGCCGTTGAACAGTTCCGTCGTCTTGAGCCAATCCTGGTATCAGGTCATCAGCAGCATCAGGTCATGCTTATCTTGAAAACGCATTGTCGAGGACTGCTCCAGTATTTAACAATCCGGACACCGAAAGTCAAATTTAATTTGCAAAATTCCACCTTAACACACATACATTGCAAGTTGAATAAAAGCTTTTAATAACTAGATTCAGTTTGAAATGAGGTAATTAAAATCTAAGCCGTAAAAGACGAGTGAGCTCGTGCAGCCTCTACCAGAGAATCTCTGGTTCAAACACCTACATGTTTTCTGTAAAATGTGCTTAATTAATATTCACAAATCATCATGCTTTTCCAATGAAAGAAAACGGCGTTTGGACATATTATGAAGAATTCCTGGTATATATATAACTTGCCAATTGAAATTGGAATAGTATGCTGGGTCTAAGCGTCAATCCGTCTCCATATAGAGATGAGGACATTACCCAACATTGCCCCAAAAATCATAATTACAAAGAGCAAAGGATTTATTATAAAAATAAACTAAATTTATGTGAGAAAGATTTTATTACTTTCAAAGTAATTATTTAAAGTAATAATGTTCCGTAATTAAAACCTTGACATTTCTTACCCTTTTAAACTGCAATAAATAAATATTGCTTTATGCGAGAGTATTTTATGATTATAATTCACAATCACATATATATCAATGCAACAAAATTGGTGAACTTTGATTAACCAAGGTAATCGCAAAATATGTACTATTCCTTATGTATATCAAAAATTTTAAAAATATATAGCCTAAATAATTTAATAAAATATTTACTATGCAGATTATGCGATATATGGTACAAATAAAGTTTTTTATTACATAAGCATACGGATCACATCGCATTAAAATCGAGTCACTTTTGTATAAAGTTCTACGTTTTGGCAGCGGTAATAGTTAAATTTAACAATAATATATAGTAAAAGTAGTAAACATCTATAGGACAAAAATTACCGTTTTTCTTTCGGAGACAGTGATAGAAACTCATACTGCAATATTGAGGTTACTTAGATGCTTGAGTTTGTGTACTACTACGAGTAAAAGGTAAATGAAACTTTAAAAAATAATACTAATGATTAAGGACGAAAAAGAGAAAATTTTATAGAATTAGTGAAGAGAGTTGTGGCAAATTGTATACATGCAAGGATAATATCAAAAGAACCTTACATAAATACCTTACATATTAAATAAGTTAGTCACTCCCATGAAAGGATAGATTAACACCAAATATATTGTCCTTCAATAAGCATGTTTAGTTGTTTTAATGAATAATTATGTTTCAAATATAGGTCAATATATTCTATATGAGTGAAAATTGCTTTAAATAAAACATTCATTTCGATTATGAAACAAAGTGTTTACAAATTATATTACAAACTCGACTATTTCGCTCTACCCGAAGAATAAAGCTACATCTTTCATGTTAAGTAGATGAAATGTGGCTTTATTCTTCGGATAGAACGAATTCTTTTAGCGAATTCGAAACCAATAATTTGTTTTAAACAGAAATTATTAGAAAAAAATTCAAATAAATTAGTTCTAAGTTATATTAATTACTTAGGGACCGTATCACTAGTTACTGTTAAAGTTTTGGATAGTTAACCTACAAATAAACTAAGTAACAGATAAATGTCTCTAAAAAGTAAAAAATCAAAAAAAATTGCGGCCATTTTCAAAAAGGTATATGCTATCCAGCAGATAAACAAAATAACAGTCACATGATCTACCTGTTAACTTATTAGGGACTTTAAGTGCTGAATAAGCCTATCAGAAATCTGAGAATCGCAAAATTCCGAGATATGTGTGAGATATGTTCCGAATAAGCTAATTGACAGTTTATTGGTAACTTGTGAAACAGGCCCTTAATTTTTAAAGGAGCAGTGATATTCCTAGTTAACAAGACAAATCAATTACGTTTAATCAATATTAGAACAATCGACTACTAACAATATGTATACACGTGAAACATTGTTGTCTAATCAATAAATGGTATAAAAATAATATCGTATACTGATAATAATCATATCACCAAGATAATGTGTATGCACAAAAGGTACATAACAGTAATTAGGAAATAATAAGTGGAGCTCGAGCAATAAGTCAAGATAAAAACGTCTTGCGACGATTGTTAATAAGGTCGATAGATTTAAACATTTAGTAGTAGGTAGGTCACCATATAATGTTAAGTAAGCAAGTAGCGGCCTGTTACTCCCCAGCAGCTGGGAATAGGCCTCTTCTCTCGGTTTTTGGAGCTAAGACCTACCACGCTGCTCTAATGCGGATTGGTAGGTTACACATATCTCCAGAATTCTCTAGTTGAGGTTTACTTGGATGATAAGAATGCGTGGATATAGCTACTGTTCGACCCTGTACAAGATAGTAAAAAGTTATTTTGAAAAGCGCAACCGCTGAGTTTCTTTCTTTCTGGCTCTTCTCGACAGGAACAGATTTCCGAGTTGACGATTCAAAAGAGCATGTTTACAAGTTTACTTAAATAAAGCATATTTTGAATTTGAATATAGTATAATTTTTCATAACGAAACCGACAACATTTTTTTTTAGAAAATGTTGGCTCACAGCGAAAATTAAACCCGCGACCCCTGGGGCTGAAGTCTAGGCCACATTATAAAGGCGAAAATACACACTTTTATCAAATACAATGTTTTATTGGTCTTGAATTGAGATACTTTTATATGTCTGTACTTTTCAAGCAAACAAATTCGAAGTTCGTAGCTAGTTCTTGATATTTTAGAGTGAATTCAATACATTGTTCTGTGAAATCGAAATTCATTGCATATTGTTACGTATTGTAGTACCAAAAGTACGTCATTAACAACAGAATCGCATTTTTTTCCAAATACGCTTACCTTATAAACATTTGTATTATGGTACCACGTGTTCCACGGTAACATACCTAGAGAAAACAAAAAACCTTTTCTCTTAGGTTTAAGAAACTTTTAATTGTAATATTTGTTTTTATTACAATTTTAAACAGAATTGATTGTAGATCTATGACGTTTATACTTTAACTTAAATAGGAAAAACTTAATTTATCAGGTTACTTTTAAAAATACGTAAAATTACAAAGTTATTGTATGCATTTTCCTAACCATATCATACAGTGATCTATATCAGTTCACGGTTTGCGACTACGATAACTGCTTACATAAATTGTCTAAAATTCGGAATTCATAATTATATGAGGTAAACATTAAAAGTTTTATAGTCCATATAAGAATTTACGTCTAAATAAAACTAACCATTGTAATAGAATTAAAATCAACCGATATTGTGTAAGGGGCGGATCTTATTTTTCCCTAATTGCCAATCTCCCACGCTCAGCGCCTTACTAACGGCCGCATAAGAATTAACGAACAAATTTCCCTATCCGAAGAATAAAGTCATATTTCCTATGACGCCGTGTGGTATCCGGCTGAATGGAATAGTACCACCCTCATTTCTTACCGAGGTGTCGTAAAAGGCGACTAAGGTAAGTCGAACCGCCGTGGGGTATCCGGCTGAGTAGAATATTTCTTACCGAGGTGTCGTAAAAGGCGACTAAGGTAAGTTGACCCACCGTGTGGTATCCGGTTTAGTAAAATAGACCACCCTCTTTCTTACCGAGGTGTCGTAAAATACGACTGAGGTAAGTTGACGTCAGACAGGCAGCCGGTCGTAAAAATGCAGTTACATCATATTGTAATAGCCGAAAGGTAGTTCGTGTGACTCTTTCATGGAGATCATGGTTCATTTCCAGGACAGGCACCAAATTTTTTCTGTAAAAAGTTATTTGCCCAATCGATTTTGTATTTTTCACTTCTTTCAGTGAAGGTAAATATTATAAGGAAACTTGCATATCTCTAGAAAAGTCTTGGGATATGTGCAACCTATAGATTCTTATTGGCGCAACATGGTGGCTCTAAGGTCAATCCTTCTCTACAAAAAGGAGAGTTCTACGCCCAGCACTGGGATAATAACAAGTTCTTTATATATGTGTAAATAACTTACATTACTCGTTTATTAGATTTTCATATGGCCGTTAAGTTATGATGACCGAAAGGTGAGACCGCCTAACTCTAGCGTCCAGTGAGTCGCGAGAAAAGCCTCTATCAGTATTTTTTTAATCATTTTTGTGCTTAATTGATATATATAATTCCTCTTATCTTTTTCTGTAAATGTCAAGTGGAAACCTCCAATCTCTGGAGTGTCTTGGAACTGTGTTAAGAAATTATCAGCTATAACTATTCCGAACTTTTAACTTTTATATCTATGATATTATTTTTTTTTATTGCCACAATACGTTATATGGGTAAAAATTATTTCAAACGACAGTAAACCAAATTATCAAAATACTGTAAAATCTGATATTTAACGGGTAAAGAGAGCATGTATGAATTTGAAGTACGTTCCTAATAAACAGTACAGTTACACCGTGTCGTCAAATGTCACTTAACGCGTATCTATTGTTAGCGGTTAGACCCCAATCGCTAATAAGAAAAACAGCGTTTGAACGTAAACCAACGTTTCCTGGAATGTTGCTAAAGTTCATTATTAGAGCGATGAATTAGCTTCGCTTAGAACAAGGGGTAAGATTATTAGTAGTTGATACCAATGTCATTTCTATTAGAACTTACATGGCCCATTAATAATTTAGTATAAAAAAAGTTAAAGATATTTAGACTCATATGCTTTCTCTGTATTTCTCTTTATTGTAATAGGGCATATTTTAGGCTCGCTTACCTACTCTGTAAGCTAAAGCTAAAAATAAGCTGTGTAGCCCAGCGGTAACACCGTGCGTCTCTTTGGAGGAGGTCACCCGGGCAGACACCAATAAGTTTTTCTGTTAAAACTTGTGTCCAATTGATAATTGCAATTTATCAAACGCTTTTCGGTGAAGGAAAACATCGTGAGGAAACTTGCATATCTATAGAGAATTCTGGAGATATGTATAACCTACCAATCCGCACTGGAGCAGCGTGGTAGGTCTTAGCTCAAAATCTTCTCTCTAAAAACGGAGAGAAGAGGCCTATTCTCAGTAGTGGGAAAGTAAAGGCCGCTACTTACTACCTACTCTGTTATAACAACTCCATAAGCTATCTATCTCTATTCGTCATCAGAAATAGTCAAAAGAAGAAAAAGAAGCGTGGTATGCCACAGACACCTCTGCCACTACGTTCCATAAACAGCCCGTCTTGACCCATGGTGTAGAGGGTGCTATGGATCCGGGCTATGCGCCAAAATCTTTTGGTAATGAGGAATGGGGAACATGGGGCGCCAGAGCACAGTTTCCACCCTGGGATCTGCGTAAGACAGGCCTGTCCATAAAGCTAGTACCTCTGTCAAAGACCGAAGTAGCACTTCTTATTATCCGTATGTACGCTCAATTTTCGCGAATCTCCAAAATCAAAAACCGACAGCTTATCCATATACTTGTAAAAACATGGTGCGTACATCGGGAGAAAAACTTTTCTTTTTAACAACTAGAAACCCGCTCCAGTTTCGCACGGGTATACAATATATAGCCTATGTCACTCAGTAAAAAAAATAATAAATCGATCCAGTAGTTTTGATTCATTCATAATGCCCGTGGCCCACACGCGTTAAATTTGGAGTAAAACAATTCCTCTTTCCCCATACCATGAAGATTTCCTGCTATCTTTGGTATATCTAAATTCATGTACGACATTTTTACTTATTTACTTTTTACATTTTTCCCCATGTATATTATTTTACAATCAATTACGGAACGTCCTTATACACAACATTCACAGCTTTCTTGTCATTAGACAATACAAACATGTTTTCTTTAGTAGTTATTCTTGAAAGAGCGACATATAGTTGGCCATGTGAAAAATAAACGCGTCCGATCGCTGCTAAATTCGAAGTGCTATAGGACGAAGCGCGGCCTCCTCGCGGCATTTTAAATCTGTAATATCTTCGAAAATGTTCATTTAAATTATATGCTGTAAACGGCCATATTGATATATATTAAATTGAAAATGTATTTAAAGGACCTAATTGGATAAATATTAAAGCTGTATTGTTCAAAATAGGCATTATTTTTCGTAGAAAGAAAATGACAAAAAATGCGACATCACTACATATTATAAAACAAAGTCCATATATCCATATGTACGCATAAAACTTTAAAACTACGCAACAGATTTTGATGCAGTTTTTTTTAATAGATAGAGTGATTCCAGAGGAAGGTTTGTACGTATAATAACATTCAATACGGAGTAGAGAAATACTGTAATTTTTGAGGTTTCTGTAAATAATTACATTTTTTTCCGCTTACATTGCAAACGCAGGCTAAACCCTACGAGATTTATCAAAATGATGTACTAAGTATTTGTACACCTTGAAAAGGTCTACAGAAAAGTCCGCGATGGTATATGTCTATCTCTTATGGATAACCCACTATAGCATTTTTTGTCATTTATTTTTTACGAAAAATAATGCCTTATTTTTGAAGCAATTTTTATACAATACAGCATTAATCCTTATCCAATTAAGTACCTTAAATAAATTGTTGATTTAATATAGATCAATATGGCCGTTTACAGCATGTAATTTAAGTGAACATTTTCGGAGATATTAGAGATTTAATAAGTAAAAAATAAGATAAGAATAAGAAAAAATGTACTATATGAGTTTAGATATTCCAAAGATACCAGAAAAAACTCCTTGGTATAGGGAACGGAAATTGTTTTTCTCCAAATTTAACGCTTGCGGGCCACGGGCAGTAATGAATAAATCAAAACTACTGGATCGATTTTAATCATTTTTTTTTACACTGACTGACATGGGATATATATTTTATACCCGTGCGAAGCAGGGGCAGGCCGCTAGTTGTTTTATAATATGTAGTGATATGTCTGCCTAATTTATACGCCGTTAACTTTTTGCATGCAGATTTGTATTATTGCATTTTTGGCTTACGGAGTCATTTATTACCACGGTCATGATAATTTAATGCATATCAAAAGTATATTGAACTGGTTTTTTTAAGTTTTTAATAAAATCATAATATATTCCGCAAATAAATTACAAAGTCAAGTTCAATGCACTTTATAATGTTGTAACATTTGTTCGAATATAGTTTTATCTATTCTATTTATGAATCTGCATGTAGATTATTTGAATTTTGTACATACATAAATAATGCACGGATATACTCTTATGTCATCATTATCATTCCCTTTATCCTACTCTAAATGGGGTCGGCACAACATGTTTTATATACTTTGTTACGTGATTAGACTAGTTTTACGACCCGCCCGCCTGAAGTTAACTTAGCTTAGTCACCTTTTACGACGTCTCGGTAAGAAATGAGGGTGGTGTATTCTACTCAGGTGGATACTACATAGCATTATTTTGAGTTGACCCTCCGTGTGGTATCCGGCTGAGTAGAACAGATCACCCTCTTTAAATAATAAATAAATGAATATTATTTAACGATATTTTATTTAATGATTTAACGACAACTTATTAAGGTGTCGTTAAATCAACAAAGGTAAGTTAACGTCAGGCAGGCGTCCGGTCGTAAAATACCTAGCCAAATAATGTAAGATATTAACGTGTTGTGTCGACCCCACTTAGTGTGGGATACGGGCAGGAGGATGATGAGTTTCAAGACAAGCTTCTATAGAAAATTCATAGACCTACCCGAGATTTAATCTACCGGACCCTTAATAGGTTAGAGGACTTACTGTCATGCTGGTCAGGTTTTGTTTTATAATACTGTAAAATTTAGGTATAATAGTTCTTACGCTACATTTTTTTGAAAGTTGTGTATAAAAGCGTATCTAATTATTGTGGCTATTGTGATATACCAATGTACCAGATCAAGGTAAATGTTTCCGCAGTTTAAAGCTGGTAAAATATTCATTTATACGTATTCATTATAATTCCTACTACTACAATAACTTCAGACTTATTGTTTATATATTTAATATCATCATCATCCTCCTGCCCTCATCCCACTCTAAGTGGGGTCGGCACAAGTATTTCGCTTTCATTCTCTGCTGTCACTCGTCAACTCATATTATTAATTAATCTATTAATATATTATTAATTATCAAATCATATCATTAATTATATACACAATGCCGTATGGTATCCGGCTGAGAAGAATAGACCACCCTCATTTCATACCGAGGTGTCGTAAAAAGCGATTAAGGTAAGTTAACCTGCAGTGTGGAATCCGGCTGAGCAGAACAGACCACCCTCACCGAGGTGTCGTAAAAGACTACAAAGTTAAGTTGACCGACCGTGTGATATGCGGTTGAGTAGAATAGACCACCCTCATTTGTTACGGAGGTGTCGTAAAAGACTACAAAAGTAAGTTGACTGACCGTGTGATATGCGGTTGAGTAGAACAGACCACCCTTTTTCTTACCGAGGTTTCGTTATAATACGACTTAGTTAAGGTGACGTCAGGCAGGCCGGAAAAATACCTAGCCAAATCATGTGACAACATGTTTATAACATGTTGTGCCGACCACAGTCAGAGTGGGATAAGGGCAGGAGAATGATGATGATGAGTCTTAAAGATATATTTGTGATGTTTTTTAATTTCCATTTCATTTCTGTAAGAACAGTAAATCGGTGTATGGCGACAATTAAAGCATTCATATTAAATACATCATTACAATTATATCAATAAATTATTTTCCAAATCATTCACAAAAATCTTAGCAAACAGAAAACTAATACATATGGCTGAAGGTATAACGCAATATTTCCTTATCACAGTCGTAAATTTTTATAATGCAGATTTCGACAATACTGCATCGACGTGTACAACGAATGAAAATAAAGCTTTTAAAATTTATAAAACTACGGTTTTTATCAAATGATCAAGTGTAATACAAAATTATTGCTAATTTCGTTGTTTAATTCGATAAAATACATGTAATAATATTGTAATAAAGTTGCCAATGAACTGGAAGTAGACAGTTTTCGATCTTCTTAACGTCATCTTAGAAAAAAATGGTTTAATCCAATTTGTTTCTGCCTATCAGCTATAGACTTTCCAAATTGCATACTTTCTACTCAATATTATTTTTTCTTAGTAATATCTTTCGTAGCTACGTTCTATGTATACACAGGATGTACCCGACAATAGAGGTCAAAAAGAAACCTGGCATAGAAAAGGGGGTGTTCTATCTATATAGCTTTTAAAATCAACAATGAAAATAGGTACTCATTAGATTAATTTTTATAATTTTTTTTGCTTCGATTGTAGATTATAATAAAGAAGTTAATATTGTTTACCATAATGTACACTATAACTTTTAGACTATCAATTATATATTTTTTTCAATGCGACTGCGATTCGATTAATCATCATTCTCCTGCCTTTATCCCCACTCTAAGTGGGGACGGCACAATTCGATTCGATCCATATATACAAACAATTTCACTTAGTGCATCTAAAGTTTTCTGAAATTATCTTGTGCTTAAAAGTAATATAAAATCCTTAATATACAAATAACCCTAAATACTCCGTACTAATATTATTTACACGAAAGTCTGTCTATGTTAGAAGGCGAATCAGCAAACCAATACAAATAAAGTTTAGTCGAATAAACACAACCTCTGCAACTGGCAACAAAAGCAGTGAAATAATATTGACCTAATGGCACTCACGATCACAAATAGGTTTTTATAGGAGCTAGTTTAAATATTTATATAACAAAACAAACCAGTCGATCTTGCTAATACACCGGACATTGACCAAGTTTCTTGGCTTCACATTTGCTCGCCTTTGGAACGCAATGTTTTGAATGCACTGATCAAACAATGACCATGTTATGTGCGAGCTGTGTAAACATTTGTATACTCGTGAATCGTTTTGGTCAGTATTAAACCAATTAAATGAGTATCAAAACATTACTCTTGTAGTTTGTGACGAGTTCCACAAGTATAAGAACCCTAGCAGTTTGATGGCACCTAGATAAATAAAAAATAAAGTCTTGCACTTTTTTTTTATTTGAGTTACATTGAGCTTAATTTTGTTTTTGACCGGCCCGTTGGCGCAGTGGGTAGTGACCCTGCCTTCAACTCCGCGGGTCGCGGGTTCGATTCCCGCCGAGGGCCAACATTTTCTATAAATGAATTTGAATTAAAGTATGTATTTAAAAATATATAAGTATATATTCACCAGTTATCTGTCACCCATAACACAAGTATTATGTTACTTACTTTGGGGACGGACGACTGTGTGGGTAAGTTTCCCATATATTTATTTAATTTAATTAATTAAACTAATACATAGCCGATTATTGTGACAGAGATCTACTGATACTCGCACTAGGTCGCCCTGTATCGCTAGTATCATATCTGTATCAATAGTATTGTGAAATCACCCCAACCCCAATAAGATAATGTAGCGCGTGTTGTTTCTGTAATTTATTTGAAATTTGACAGAAACAAATTAAATTATTAATTATTAAAACCGCACAATTGTCCACGCGCTCCTGAATTCCTACTCTAAAATAAACGCATTTATCCGAAAGACGATTACAATAATTATTCATAATGCGTTTTTTTTTGGGACGGAAAATATAGATTACCAGCTACCCCTTACGGAAGTTGTTTAGAAAACGTAAGCTTTTTGATAAAATACATCTTTCTCCCAATTTACAGCTTTAGTAAAACTCTTTCTCTAACATAAATCTATCTTCTTCTTCTTTCTCAACCGATGGACGTCCACTGCTGAACGTCTCCTTAAGGGATCTCCACAACCCACGATTTTGTGCCGCTTGGAACCCCTGCGACCTTTTTGAGGTCGTCGGTCCACCTCGTTAAGGTCTACCGACGGTGTGCTTAAATCTATACTTATAAATCTTATAAATCTATATAAATCTATCTTATAAATCTTCACTTATATATAAAGCTTCAGCTTTATATATAAGTGTAGATATCTTCAGAGATTGATTGTTTGCTTTGATTGTTTGAGGGCGCTAATCTCAGTAAATACTGGACCGATAAGAAATTCTTTGAGTTTAAAATAGTCCATTCATCGGGGAAGGTTAGAAGATACATAAAAGCGCGCTAAGATGAATAGGAGAGGAACAGCAATAAAAAATATTGCGATAACGGTATTATTTAAAATTTTCCTTGCGCACGCTAAGTAAACGGTGAAAGTTATACAAAAATCTCTTATCATCTCTTCTAAATCTGTTATCAAACTCATAACATCTATTTTTATTTTTAAATTTAAACCTTTGTGAGTAGTATTCATAGTTAATGTATAGTACCGGCTATACTCACGTCTTATTTCATCGGGTTAGCCTGACTAGTTTCGAACCCATCCGGGGCACTTATTCATGAGCTCTTTACACGACGTTCCCCGTTCCCGCCGCGATAACGACGTGTAAAGAGCTCATGAATAAGTGCCCCAATGGGTTCGAAACTAGTCGGGCTAACCCGATAGAAAAAAACGTGAGTATAGGCGGTTCTATACATTAGCTATCTTATCTATTATTATGTTCTAATTTAAATTCGGAAAATAATTGTCACACACTGATTTTCATGCGGGCGAAGCTGCTGGCACAGCTAATATACGATAAATCAAATCGACCTCAAAAATCTGTATTACGAACATATTACTGTTCATTTCGCTCCGTCAACGACAAAATCACACGTGTCAGCAAATTCATGCCACACATTCTAAAAAGTGCATCAAACGATGAACGTGACATTAGTGACACGCGCCCTTGATGACCGGTCAGACCGTGACACACATCGTCCGAACCGATTTCAATATTGATCCACAGTAAAATTGATTTCAGCAGTTATGAACATTGCACGTTCACTTACAACATGCAATGGCCGGCAGTAAAAGTGAAACCGGAATTTACGGGCCAGTATAGTTTTGTTTATAAAACGACAGTATGAATATATAGTTTTCCTTTTGAATCTAGACTGAAGATCTCTTTACCTTTTTCTTATTTTAACCTTTCAACATCATTTTCATTCTTCTGCTCTTATCCCACTTTAATTGGGGTTGGCATAACATGTTATAAACATGTTGCAACATGATTTGGCTAGGTATTTTATTAACGGCCGCCTGCCTGACGTCAATTTACCTTACTCGCCTCAGTAAGAAATGAGGATGGTCTAATCTACTCAGTCGGATACCACACGGTATGAATTATCAAAAGTATAGGCATCAATTCGGAATGCAGTTAAATACTTTACTGGAGTTCTACTTTCCAGACAGCCTTACATAGTTAGCAATCACGAGGAAAAAGATAAGTTAACAGCCATATCCTTTTGGTACGAACAATATTGCAGATATTACGCAACGAACTGAATAAAAATTTACTATATTTTTTATCAATGATCGATATATTATGATGACAATACAATCCCACTACTGGGCATAGGCCTCTTCTCTCCGTTTTTAGAGAGAAAGAATGGAGCTAAGACCTACCAATGCGGATTGGCAGGTTACACATATCCCCCGAATTCTCTAGATATATGCAGGTTTTCTCACGATGTTTTCCTTCACCGAAAAGCGCGTGATAATTTGCAATTTACAATTAGTCACATAAGTTTTAATAGAAAAACTCATTGTACGGAGTTCAAACTCGTGCCCACTTTAAAGAGTCGCATGGTCTCACTACTGGGCTGTGATAGTAAATACAATATGGGGTAAAAATATTTCAGCTCGGCTTCCCATGCCATTCTATATCCTCCCTTTTGCAAGCAGGATACTAATAAGTGGTTAAAGATAATACACGATTACTATTTTGGCGAATTTCACCGGCAACGAGATACGCGTCTCAGACGTGAATTTCTGTCTCTGATAGGGTGATAATTAGACATATACCATATAGCCTATAGCCATATAGCCTTCCAACACAAGTGAGCCCACGTCGAATAAGGGCTTTTAAAAACTATGTGGCTCTAATAATAGGGGGTCGAGCTTCAGTATACCATACTCTGTATATTCCACTATCCTCTTATTTCCAGGTGAGTAGTTTTAATTATCATCTTCCTGCCCTTATCCCACTTTAAGTTGGGGTCGGCACAACATGTTATAAACATGCTGTCACGACCAACCGCCTGCCTGACATCAACTCAACTCAGTCGTATTTTACGACACCTCGGTAAGAAAGAGGGTGGTCTATTCTACTAAACTGGATACCAAACGGTGGGTCAACTTACCTTAGTCGCCTTTTACGACACCTCGGTAAGAAATGAGGATGGTCTATTCTATTCAGCCGGATACCACACGGCGGTGAGTAGTTTTAATTATCGTGATAATGTTATTTTTAAATTTTTTTTTATATATTTTACTGACACTTTTATATCGCTTATTAGTCTTTCCTTTATAACTATGACGAGGGTTATTCGGGCTTAAAAATATCAACACTATTTCCAGAATTAAAACTTTCGGAATTTTCGAGTACTATACAATACTATATTATTGAAATTATTAAATTATAACAATAAGAGAACTATATTTTTACAGTGTTTTTTTGTTTCTGATAAGGAAATTCAGTCGAAGATTTCCGACACTATCAATTGTCTCTGGTTCGCCATATCTGTTTACTAAAAAGCACATGTAATGTCGCGGTTATATTGGCCCATATTATCACCCCGTGATGTTGTAGCAGCCGCTAAGGTTAACCGCATATTATCACTCACAAAAAAAATATTATAAAATGATATAAATTGACTGGCCCGTTGGCGCAGTGGGTAGTGATCCTGCTTTCAGCGCCGCGGGTAGCGGGTTCGATTCCCGCCGAGCGCCAACATTTTCTCTAAAAAGAATTTGTTTGCTCTTCAAGCCTGGGTGTATATTTGTATTTAAGTATGTATTTAAAAATTATATATGTATATATTCACTAGTTGTCTCTCGCCCATAACACAAGTATTAAAATTACTTTGGCGGCCGACAACGATGTGTGTAAGTGTCCCATATATTTATATTTATATATATAATATAAATATAAATATTTATATATATATATAAAAAGTGTGTTTTACTAAGAAAACGCAAGCGCCTGGATGTAATTGTTCAGATGGGATGCGTTCACCTGTTGATCATACTTGCTCATAGAGTTTGGTATACGAGTCTATATATTACAGCAGTTTAATAACTATTAAAAGGAGGTTGATACAGAAAGCTTAGTTACTACTACTACTTACACTATTGAGGATAACATAAATGATAAAAATGTATGGATTTCATTAATCTTCAACCTTGCATTAGAAAGCTGTGACAAAATAGATTAGAACTAATTAAAAGAATTATATTCAAAAAGAGCAACCGCCGAGTTTCTTACTGATATTTCTCGGTAGAGGCAATTTTCCAAACCAGTTGTAGAGTTCATGATTCTAAAGTAGCTGTTCACAAGTTTACTTGAATAAAGAATATTTTGAATTTAAGTGCCTAGCTACTATTTTTCTTAATATTGCATATTGTAAGAGGCTGGGTATTTAAATGCAGGCAGGGAATTCCACAATTTCGCGATAAGAATGTGAAATATTGAATTAAAGTTTATATATATTTAATAAAAGTATATGAATATTATATATGAGCTGTGATAGCCCAGCGCTGAGACACTTGCGACTCTTTCAAGGGAGTCAAGAGTTTAAAGTCCGAGCAGACACGAATGAGTTTTTCTATTAAAACTTGTGTTTAATTGATATTTGAAATTTATCGCACGCTTTTCGGTGCAGGATAACATCACGAGGAAACCTGTATAACTCTAGAGAATTCTTGATATATGTGTAACCTAGCAGCGTGGTAGATCTTGGCTTCAACCCTTCTCCCCTAACACGAAGTGGAGACCTACGAGTATGTCAGTAGTGAGATAGTAAAAAGCCGTATTTTCATATGAATATTTATATAATCAGATATTTTGTTTAATATTTGTTTTCACAAAACTCGAAAACAATCTATAAATTGCCTTATATAATAACCTTTAGATAACAAAGTTGCATATCTATAAATAGGAACTACAATTCCGAGCGTTTTACAATGAAAGCTGTTAGTCACACCGATACAACCACGCACACTTTTAAAAAGCATATCCTGTTATAAATTGGTAGATTCATCTTAAACTGCTTTAAACTGACTTCGGGATCGTGTTGCTGCCCTTATGCCTTAAGTGGGGTCAGCACAACATCCGCTTCCGTTGCCTCCTATCATTCATCAACTCTGGCGCTGCCCCTTTTATATCTTGACATACTATATACAATCCACTCTCTTTTGGCCTCCCTCTCGTCATATCGCATTATCCGAAGAATAAAGTTACATGTCCTATGTTTGTTTGAACACGCTAATCTCAGGAACTACTGGACCGATTTGAAAAATTCTTTGAGTGTAAAATAGTCCATTTATCTAGGAAGGCTATAGGCAATATGATGAATAGCTAAGTAAACGGTGAAAGTTATTCAAAAATTATGTATTACAAAATTTTTCCCCTCTAAAAGTTCTAAATAAAAGTCCGCGAAAGCATATGTCTAGCTTTTAAAGTTAACCCACTTTAACCATTTTTATCAAAGTACTATATTACGGTTTTATCTTTTCAACGCGGGAGGAGCCGCGCTGGCAAGTGTTATATACATATGGGATGGCGCGATATATCCATCCATATTCATATTAAACTCTCGTTTGCGTGATTTTCATCGCTCCTAATTACATGTCTATACCATCTTAATCTTGCACATCTTGTTTTTTAACTTAAGGATATGATATAATATTGACCAATAGGTCAAATAAAAACCATCCATAAACAAAACCATATTAAAAATTCATAAGGTCATCGCAGTAGTGACAATAAATTATTATATCAAGTATTTTGATAATTCGTTTATTTGTCAAGCGCTAAGATAACATGTAGTATTTATAAAAGAGTAGGTGTAGGGCATGTGTTCCAAGTTTACTATTACCATGGCTACAACATGCACACAACATATTGACAACGACACAGAAACAATGAAACACTGGCCCAATTAATTACTACTCTGACAGCTGGATAACAAATTGACCCTCAAAATAAATAACAACATATTTAAATGTTTAGATTAAATCGATGGATGCTTACGTCCCATAAAGTTATTAGAAATAAACAAGCTTGTAAGTCATTAAATTTATCTCAAATTAATAATGTCGTGAAAAAAAACAACGAGCTCCACAAAATTTGTACACAGAATCCGTCTTTTTGTAATTCGCAATTACATTTTAGCTTCGTTATAAAGAACTTTGGACTATATCAGAGCAACAGCTCTGATATAGTCCAAAGTTTTCAGATCTTTTACATATGATCAATTTCAAAGTCTAGTTCCGGTAAACTGCTGCAGTTATGATATGTATAATTGTGATAATTGACTACAATTGTATTGGGACGATTTTAGTCACATTGTAAAATAATCAGTTGTTATTACTTACAAACTAGATTACATCAACGAACCCATCCAAGGCTATTAAATATGATCTCGTCAGGCAGAAGACTCGTCAACTTTTTTAATGTTAATCTGAAAATTAGTCACCCATTTCATAGCCTATATAAGAGCTTCAAATAGACAATTACATATAGCCTTAATTCTCAAAGTGGTTCAGGTACTCCCAGAGGTCAACGGATGACTTGATAATGGTCCACATGAAGCTTCACAATTTGTATTGAAAATTTTCTTTGAGTTTTGGGAATATAATAGAAATATAGCTGCAGAGAGTGCTCAGCAAGCAGCATAATTTTGAAAATGGTCTATGGGAAAAAGTCTACGAACCTCTTCTTTAAAATCTTAACGAACCCTTCGTATCATGGATAAGTTTACATTCAAGTGACAGATAATTGACAGATAAGAAAAAAATACAAAATAGTGTAAACCAATGTCTCCCAATCTTTTTTGTACCTACACTCACCTTAACGTTTCTAAATATGCCCACTTTTATAACATTTTTGATATAAAAAAATGGAATTGCTCACTTAAGAAAATTAAAAAAAGTTTCAGATAAAATTTGCTTTTCTCGTTACATTTGGCACCGAAAACTAGCATTGCATTTTAATTGCCCGATTGCTTGGGTCAAATACATTTTGGAATTGCATCCCCTTAACAATCGAAATGTCATAATTCTACCATAACACTGGTCTGAACTAAAGTATCCAAAATGCAATTTCACCAATATGACATAAATAAGTTAATCCCATGATTATTTAATTGCAATAATTAGACATTCGTTTTTGTTACATACAGTTGTTTGTATAGCTATAAGTTAAATGGAGACGTCATGCAAAAATTGAGAAAAATATCGATGCGGGTCATTTAAGTTTCTAGTTACGCTGACACAGTTTTTTCTAGGTCATCTAAAAATATACAAACTGTTACGATATTCACCATCCATTCACGTAGATCGCAAGCCGAGTGGTATCCAGCTGAGTAGAATAGACCACCCTCATTACTTACCGAGGTATCGTAAGAGGAGACTAAGGTAAGTTGGTAAGGTAAGGTAAGGTAAGGAAATAATGCTATTAAAAATGAACAATATGGGTTTCAAAAAAACAAATCACCGATTTTGGCATGTTTTAATTTAACTAAATATATTATTGATAGTTTAGACAAACGTAAAACAATCATAGGTTTATTTTTTGACATGTCGAAAGCTTTTGACTTTGTGGATCACGATCTATTATTATATAAATTGGAATATTATGGTATTAGAGGAGTAGCATTACAATGGCTTGAAAGTTATCTAAAGGATAGACTTCAATACGTAGAAATCCAAAGACTAGAAGGCTCCACAATTACCAGTTATAGATCGCACAATAAAAATAATCCGTGTGGCGTTCCACAAGGAAGCGTATTAGGTCCTTTATTATTTATTCTGTACATAAATGACCTCCCGAACTGTGTTAAAGAGCCCTGTACATTGTTTGCGGATGATATATCAGTTATAGTAGAAGAACAAAATTTAAATATTACATTGACTAATATTATTAAATGGTTAGAGGACAATAATTTAACAGTTAATATAAATAAAACAAAATACATTCAATTCACTAAAGATCCTACAACTATCACAGAAGACCTTAATATAAATTATAATAATAAAAAAATTGAACATGATAGTGTAACAACATTTTTAGGAATAGAGCTAGATCGGAACTGTAATTGGAAATCGCATGTAACAAAAATATGTAACAAAATTAATAAATTCATTTATGCATTGCGATGGCTCTACAAAACAGTTAATGAAAGTACAGCGCTCATGGCTTATCATGGTTACATATCTAGTAATCTTCGTTATGGTCTAATTATATGGGGAAACTCTTGCAATATTGATAAAGCATTCATCGCCCAAAAAAAATGTGTACGTGCCGTCTGTGGTGCTGGTCCTTTAGATTCATGTAAACCTCTTTTTCGAAGACTGAAAATACTGCCACTCCCATGTATGTATATTTATGAAATAGTAATATTTATAAAAAAGCACAACTCGGTGTTCACGAAAGCATGTGATGTATACCCCAGAAATACACGTAATCCAAATAGGCTAGTCTTGCCGGTCCGAATAAAATCTGCTTTTTTTCAAAGAAATTGTTATGCAATGTGTATAAAAATATATAACAAACTACCATCGAACTTTAAAATAGATAACCTGTCATTTCAAATTTTTAAAGAAAAAATATTTCAATGGTTATTAGTAAATTGCTTTTATAGTGTAAATGAATACTTACTCGGTCAGTTTAGAACATGAAATTTTATGAAAGTATATATATATATATATATATATATATATATATATATATCCTTGACATAATTTATAATAAATAATTGAATAACAATAATATAATAAATAATAATATAACAATAATATGTATATAATAATAATATAATAAGTGAACTCTAATTTTACTTTGTTAAATAATTTGCATGTCAAACTTGACTAAACATGTTCTAAAATTAGTTATAACATCTACTTGTATCCATGTTTTAAGCAAATAAATGATTTTTGACTTTGACTTTGACTTTGTTGACGCTCTGTGTAGGTAATATCCGGCTGAGTAGAATAGACCACCCTCATTTCTTACTGATGTGTCGTAAAAGGCGACTAAGGTAAGTTAACGCGCCGTGTGGTATCCGGCTGAATAGAATAGACCACCCTCATTTCTTACCGAGTTGTCGTAAAAGGCGACTAAGGTAAGTTGACTCGTCGTGTGCTATCCGGCTGAATAGAATAGAGTCTCTTTCTTACTGAGGTGTCGTACAATAGACCACTCTCATTTTTTATCAAGGTGTCGTAAAAGGCGACTAAGGTAAATTGACTCGTCGTGTGGTATCTGGCTGAGTAGAATAGACCAACCTCATTTCTTACCGAGGTGTCGCAAAGGCGACTAAGGTAAGTTGACGTCAGGCAGGCGGCCGGTCGTAAAATATGTAGCCAAATCATGTGACAACATATTTATAACATTTGCTGACTCCACTTAAGAGTGGCAAACGATAGCAGAGAGATCGCATAAGTTAAAACAAAACTGTTGTAGGTATGGATGTGGTTGCCTCAATCGTCAAATGGTTATCGTATTTTGATGGCATTCTGGGAGCCGACTGCGCAATGCAATCGAAATAGGAATCAAAATTCATTTCACAGTTGAAACTGATAACGCACGGTGGAAAATTGTTACGTCATCACAATTTTAATTAGACTCGCAATCGTTATGGAGAATATCTAAAGTAAATTAATGCAATATCAATATTTAACAAAACGCACGTAGAAAGATACTGTCGTCAAATCATAATAAGATACTAGCTGTCTGAGCCACGCTTTGATGTAGTCTGGTCTCGACTTCCCCCAAAACAAAACTGTCCCATAATAAAAATGCTCCGATCGCCCCAAACTTCGTTGGATCATTCTAATTGTCTGAAAATTTTATTACAATTGGTGCAGCGTTCCCTTTTTTCAACCAACAATATGCTAATAGCTCTAACAGCTTTAATATCGTCTCTGGGAGACACGGGCGAGCGCAGAAGCATAGTCGAGGTCGCGAAATTATCTCCTAATTTGACGACTTCGACGATGCGTCTGCAGATGCTATCTGTAGAGAGCGGGTAGCTCTACTAAAATACTATATAATTTATAGAATTAGGCGTTACTTTGCGGAGGTCCATAATATTTTTGTATTTTGTAATTTGTAAAATACTATACCAAGCAAATCCTACTAATATTATAAATGCGAAAGTTTGTGAGTATATATGTTTGTTACTTTCACGGTGAATCCGCTGCACCAATATCGATAAAATTTGGTACAATTATTCCCTATACACCGGAATAACATATAGACAATAGAAATCCTGTTAAAACAGGAATAAGATGACATTGAAAAGCGCCATCTATTATCAACCTATCACCCGACAACATTCCATGTAAACGAAGTCGCGCGTTAACATTCCCAGACCCCCGGAACCAGAGATCCTGTAGGTCATCAAGGTGACCTGGGCCTAAAGCCCGAACACAGTCCAGGTCACAAAGCCTGCGAGGACCGGCCCGGGCAAAGAGGTTCGCCTCGAGGCCCGTACCCCGCCTACCCCTCTAGGGCAGGGCTTCTTAAACTTTTGTCATTCACGACCCCATTTATGATTGCGAGTTTCTAGACGACCCCATGCAAATATAAAACAAAAATAAATTATTACTATTTGATGATTTATCTATTAGGTAGCAATATACATATGAAAATAAATAGTTTTAGAATTCGTTTTGAAACCTATAAAAATCCCAATATCCCATGTATTCCGCCAACTCTAGTGGTGTTATAAAATGGTATATATAAATATTTGACATTAAAATCTCTCGCGACCGCAGAATTTTGCTACGCGACGCCATTTGGGGTCGCGACCCATAGTTTAAAAAGCCCTGCTCTAGGGTATAAGACCCCCTACTCGAAGCCGCGGGTAAAAGCTAGTCAGTCAACATACCTCTCTCGAACGCATTAGGTACCGCACCAGACGTCCACGTAACACCGCGAGGGTGTTCTTGTCCAACTCAACACCACCTCCAGCCACAGACTGCACGAGCACTTGCCAACGGAACAGAGAGTTCTCTAACAGACGAATGTCCTTCTTCTCCACCCTTTAAAAAACAACTGAGTTACCAAAAACAACAACAAATAACAAGTAACAACAACCAAAGTCTTTGATTGGCCCGTTGGCGCAGTGGGTAGTGACCCTGCCTTCGGGTTGGATTCCCGACGAGGGCTACATTTTCTATAAATGAATTTGTTGGTCTTTGAGCCTGGGTGTATATTTGTATTTAAGTATGTATTTATAAAATATATAAGTATATATTCACCCATAACACAAGTATAAAATTACTTACTTTGGGGACGGACAACCATGTGTGTAAGTGTCCCATATATATTTATTTATATTTATATATTTAGTGTCTGTGAGTGCTTACAAAGCCACGTCTTTGTTCGCGCTAATTTAATCATTTAAGTCATAAATAAATAATAATTGCATTACTGAGGGTACCTTATGTCTTCTTGCAGAGTACTTTGTGTTTTTTCAGTGTACTCCAAAAGTAAAACCGGATAGTAAAATTCGATCTCAGGGCAAAACCGTTCGTACAGGTTGTGGTAGCATAGACCACCCTCATTACCGAGATGTCGTAAAAGGCGACTATGGTAAGACGACCCGCCGTTTGGTGTCCGGCTAACTAGAATAGACCACCCTCATTTCTTACCGAGATGTCGTAAAAGGCGACTAAGGTAAGTTGACCCTCCATGTGGTATCCGGTTGAGTAGAATAGACTTTGTTACTGAGTTATCATAAAATACGACTAAAGTATTAGTATATAGTAAGTAATTTGACGTCAGGCATGTGGCCAGTAGTAAAATATCTAGCCAAATCATGTGACAACATGTTTATAATATGTTGTGCCGACCCCAAGAGTGGGATAAGGGCAGGAGGATGATGAAAACATGTTCTTTATCGTTTTATGCATGTATTCAATTAATAACTATTTACCTGTCAGCCAGTTGCATTTCAATATCAATACCGTCCTCTTTGTAATCAGGTAGTTCAGAATCATTCATAGTGTCTTCAGCATCAGAAAATGTCATTATGTTGTCACTCTGTCCTAAGATTAGAAAGAAGATAATTAGTATGTTATTAATCCCAATTTATATTTACAATAATTTATAGAAGTAGGTGTTACTTAGTAGGTATTCCATAGTACAAAAGTTGTGATAGAAATATTTTGCTATAATCTGTGTTTGTAAAAATTATAGAAAATAATTCTACCATAACTTTTCAACTTATTATTTTTATTTATTAAGAATAAGTTTTTTCTTAAAATAATCTATGATAACATAAACAATTGCAAAAAATTTGAAGTGTGACAACACTTTTTTTGTATACCTAAATATATAACATTCTTAATTCTTTTTTTTTTTAATCACATGTCTTTTCCTATTACAGAGTACATATAAAATGTTTTTTTGGAAACTTAATACAAATTAAAATGTTGTTTGTTGTTATAGTTGTCAAACAAATATATCAATACCTTTCGGCAAAGGTTGTACAGTTTGATCTGGCAAAAGCTGATATTGCTTCAAAAGTTGCCAGTGGTTCATTAGAGACTTTGCAGTTCTTGTTGGATAGAAAACATGAGGATTTTGTTCCAACAATTCTTGAAATTTCTCTGGCGCTGGGTGTGAATTCTGAAATTAAATTTGTTAATATAACTCTCATATGATAATGCTATAATATAAATCGACTGGTTCGTTGGCGCAGTGTGTAGTGACCCTGCCTTCAACTCCGCGGGTCGCGGGTTCGATTACCGCCGAGGATCAACATTTTCTATAAATCAATTTGTTGGCCTTTGAGCCTGGGTGTATATTTGTATTTAAGTATGTATTTAAAAAATATACAAGTATATATTCACCAGTTGCCTGTCTATAATATAAGTATTAAGTTACTTATTTTGGAGACGGACAACCATGTGAAAAAAAACATTTTTTCTACATTAATTTTTTAGTTTTTAAATTTATGTTTACTACTATTGACATTGCATTAAATGAAAAGCATAAAGTTTGCCATAGTATATACAATATTGTATATAACATATTGTAAAACAAAGTCTGTTTATCTTCCTACCCAAAGAATACATTCACATTTCCAATGCTTATACATAGGAGATATAACTTTATTATTCAGATAGGGTGATATGTAGGAGAATGGAAGAAGAAGACATAAAGTGCTGACCCCACCTAGAGTGGGATAAGGGTAAGAGAATGATGATGATAGGCTAATATGTGTGTCTGTTCTTCTTTAATTCAAAACTATAGACTGATTTATATGCAGTTTTCTCCCAAAGACAGAGATTTATAACAACGATTTAGACATATAATTTATCTAGGTTACAATTTCAATAATAAAAATACTAACACTAGGTATAGTGCCAAGTAATTCCTCTTCAGCAACTGAATACAATGCCTGTTGTTGAACAGTAGCTATAAGGTCAGGATGTAAATTTCTCATTGCAGCAATGGCCACCCTTGATACTTCAGCATTATATAGCAAAGCATACCAACGGGACTGAAGTTCCCCAACTGTGAATCGGCAAGAGAACTTTATGCCTCTGTGTACAACACGAAGATCATTTGTCTGAAAAAATTACAATGTATTAAACATTGAAGACAAGAAGCACAAATATTTGCTGATAATTTAAATGAAAAACTTTAGACACAATGCATAATAAACTTTAAAAATTATTATACTATACTGTAAAAACTTATTCATTATAAATATTTTAACCTACTTCTCTCAAACTTGGAATCATTACTTCAACGTATGAAAATGAATCTATTAAAACTTGTCTTTAATTAAGTGTACATAATGACTTTAGGTTAGGTAGTTAGGTTATTATAAACATCGCATTTCATATTTTATTTTTGTACAGATAGTACATAACATATACATACGTACATATATATCCTCCTGCCCTTATTCCACTCTAAGTTGGGTCGGCACAACACGTTATAAACATGTTGTAACATAATTTGGTTGCGTTTTTACGACCGGCCGCCTACCTGACGTCAACTTACCTTAGTCGTATTTTACGAAACCTCGTTAAGGAGGGTGGTCTATTCTACTATACCAGATACTACACGGTGGGTCAACTTACCTTAGTCGCCTTTTACGACACCTCGGTAAGAAATGAGGGTGGTACTAATCTACTAAGCCGGATACCACACAGCTAAAAACATCACGTTTCATTTTTTTTACAGATAGTACGTAACATATACATGTACTTACATAATATTACATTACTATAATCTAACAAACTTATAAGGACAATATTGCTTTTCTAATTTGCCAATACCTGTTGTACTCCCAGTATCAAAGCGAGGTCATCAGTCGGTTTCCACCTTCCTAAATCCTTTGTTGATAATTGACTCAACTGCCCTTTTCTACGTATCTTGCGTCCCACAACTCCTGATATTTTACTTGAGGCTCGGCGGCGCTCTGGCGCTGGTGGTGCTGGCGTCGTTGGTGCACTACCAAGAATCGGAAACTCAGGCAAATGGCTAGTATAGGACTGAGTTCGCATCCGCTTTTCATTTTTACCAAGTGAAGCACCTGATAAACTTAAGCTGTATTCCACTAATTCATCATCAAAACGTCTTCGTTTTATGGATCTCGACGAACTAAAAACGAGACAATATATTCGGCACAAAATGTTTGGCTAGATAAAAAAGATATGTATTATTTTCAATTCTAAAATACCTTCGTCTCTTGTTATTATCTTGCGTAGTGTCCATTTGTAAAGGTGTGGCGCCTGAGTAATCATTACTATCTGAGGCATTTGATGGAGTTGCAGGAAAATCCATGAATGTATAATGGTCTAGTGATTAAATAAATAACATAACAATAATAACTATATTAAAAACAACAAAATTGACTTTGTTTTTATTCTTAATTTTTTCACTTCTATTATTTCTTTGAGATCTGGAATCTAGTTTTTTAAGTGGGTGCATTAAAAATTAAGGTCAAAGCCAGAGAACGAATAGCAATATAAAACACTTTTTTGCAATGCACCAATGATTAAACGATATATTATATACAATTATGAAGAGTACCCTAATTTTAAATATGACTTAATTTTTTTAAATCCGAATTACATGTGCCACATTATAAAAAATAATATTAAGAATATAATAATAATTAATTAATTATTACAAAGAATATGTACTTAACAAAGACACATATTACATAAGACATATGTTCTTCTTCAAAACATCTTTGTATCTATGAACTTCTGAGCTTATGAATTTTACATATGACAGTTGAGTAATCTATGACAGTTAACACTGACGTTGTCTATGCTGATTGACATTATTTTTGCGTGATTTGCTACAAAATATATTGAAAATCAGCAATAAATGTTGACTACATAGCCTTATTAAAATGTCTTATTTACTAAGATCATTTAACAGACACTCAAAGGATATCATAAAAAGATATTACAACAAGATTGTTATAACTGATGATGGCTCCACAATAGTCGCGTTGCATAGTAAAGAAGAAGAATTCCCCTACGAGTTTTCCAAGCCTTTACCAGAGGAAATAAAGGAGGATAAATCTGTGTTAAGAATGAATGATTACAATGAAGTCAAGAGAGTGTTTAAAGATATAAAGCCTGAAATTGCAAGGCAGCAATTAGCTTCATTGACGTTAACCACAACACATAGGTGGTTTCCACGCGCAAGAGATAAGAAATCTAAAAAAACGGAAATGAATAGACCTTACTTATAAAATATGTTGTTATTTAATGTTAATAAAAATTTGTAGTGTTTTTGTTTATTTTAATTAAGATGCACCTCAAACAACTCATCATCCTCCTGCCCTTATCCCACTCTAAGTGGGGTCGGTACAACATGTTACAAACATGTTGTCATATGATTTGGCTACGTATTTTACGATCGGCCGCCTACCTGACGTCAACTTACCTTAGTCGTAGTTTACGACTCCTCGACAAGAAAGAGGGTGGTCTATTTTACTCAACTGGGTACATCACGGTGATTCAACTTACCTTAGTCGCCTTTTACGACACCTCGGTAAGAAATGAGGTTGGTCTATTCCATTTAGCCGGATACCACACGGTGGGTCTACTTACCTTAGTCTCCTTTTACGACACTTCGGTAAGAAATGAGGTTGGTCTATTCTGCTCAGCCGGACATCACACGGCGTGCACCTCAAACAACTCGACTTACCTAAATAATACTACATATCATATCGTATTATTTCTTTAATGAAATTCAAAGTTACAGTATCTTATATTCATTACATACTGTACTACTGACTTATTAACACTGTACTTTTCTTTTTTTTTAATTGCCTACATACTGTTAGCCCAAACAGCTTTTACAGCAACACCGGGCGATCGCAGAAGCATCGCCGAAGTCATTGTCCAATATAAATAACTCTATTTAAATAAATAATATGAATACATGCATAATCATTTTACATTTTTGATCAAAACCTAACACTAAAAACATTATGCATAACATTTACAATTTCATGTGATTGAAATCTAAAAACTTCTAATAGGTAAATGATAACAGCATTATGATACACATCTTCACACAACTTGAAAATATAGATAATAAATTTTGAATCACTGTTAAAAACAAACTACATGTTTATAACATGTGCTGACCCCACTTAGAGTGGGATACAGGAGTATGATGAGATAAAAACAAACTACAAATAAAATAGAACTTTAAAAGTTTAAAAGTTTAGTAAATAGATGTAATACTAGTAGCTCTGGTATGTAATGCAACATAATTAATCTTTTTTATCACTTATCAATTGCTAAATATTACATATTTACCTTTTCAGTTCGCTGCGATTGTATTACTGTATTACACCAAGCTAAAGGCTATTGATAACTACTATAGAGAGAATATCTTGTACATATTAAAATACATTTCAAAAAATAACAAAATTACTATACTTTATAATACACACTTCCGTTCAATATCACAACACTTCACCTTTGGTACTTATAAGTCTTGTTACAACAAAGCCCTCACTAATATCTCTATTATTACATATTTACATATGAGGAGGTTAGAATCAAACCTAGCTATATCAAAAATAATTAAAATTGAGTAAACTGAAAATTTTGTTTTATATGTTTAATTCTTGGAGTTTCGACAAAAAATATTAAACACAGATTTAATCACTGTCAATTTAAGTAATCAATCTTTCCGTTTCCTGAAAACTCTAATACAAATATTTAAAATTAGTTGAATTTGATTGTGATTTTAGGATTTTGCTATTTTTGTTTCTTATCCCCTCATATATTTTTACACTCTTATAGGACTCTATATGAACTTAACGAAAATGACAAACTATTACAGTAAACGTTTTAAAAACTATCTCAATTTTTTTATAATTAATAAGCCATGTTATGTTTATTAAGCAAAATAATTCATTTCTTATATTATCTGCCTCTATTTGCCATTCGTGGTCTTTATATTTTTATTATTCTAAATACTGATAACAGCTTATAGGCAATCAAAGTGATCTCATGAAATGAATTTGTAAATTTACAAAAATCATACAAAGATGCTTGCATAGAATAAAGTTGAAGAGTACAAATTATGAATACGATAATATGTTGCATAATAAACAACATCAACTCAATATTAAGTAAAATCTAATAGTGCAATAACTCATATAAAATACAAAAGTGCATAATGAAATACATTAACTAACATGATTAGATTAATAGCTAACGATTATAACAAACTTTATGAGAAAACATAACAGGTAATAATAACAAGTTAAAATTTCCTACAATATAGTTTAATAATTTTTTTTAATGTATATGCGTCTATACGAGTGATTATCATAGCAAAACTATAAAGTAAGGTTAAATGCTTTGGCGAATTGAAGAACGTCTAAAGTAAATTGAGAAGTTAGTAAAGGCTTACAATTGATGACAATTTTAAACTTATTTGTAACTATCAAATATGAATCTAATTTACACTTAAGTAATAAAATTATATTTATTTCGAAGTTAAAAATATATTGTCTCATCCTAAGTGCTATTATAAAAGTATGGAGAGATTTCTATACCCTATCTAAAACTCGTCCATTACAAAGATAGTATTAGAAATATTCGTAACAACATTAATGAGTTAATTCCTGATATTTAATAAATATTAATATTTTATAAACTTTATTATATTAAACTTTTCATTTTTCAGTTAAATAAGAAACGCTCTTATTTCACATTTATAATCGAGTTGACATCTTAAATCATTGGGATAGACTTAGCGTTTTGATTTTACGCTTCTCCACGTAAAGAACTTATAAAGTATCAGGTTTTTTCACTCCATCGTCCGTAATATATGATTATCCGTTAGATAAATACAGATATATTCAAAATACGTTCAATATACGCTTGCAATCCTCTACTGTAAATTTTATAAGGAAAAATCTTTAGGCATTGAACTTTACATTTCACTTCAAAACTTGAAGTTTTGTCAAATGAAATCAGATCTTTAGAATCAATGGGTCGGTGTTAGCAAGAAACTAACTATTGAAAATTTCTTCTGATTGAGCGGTTACTAGAAATTCTGGAGTGACTTTCTCGTTAAATCGGCTCAAGACTTCAGATATGTACCATCAGTACAATCTTAAATGTTAATTTTTATTTATAATACCAAGTAAGAATAAATTAACCAGGTTAATCAACAAAGCGATATAAAGTAAATTGGTTAGATTGTGATGAAATAAAGAGTACAATAAAGACAGTGTACAGCTATATATATTTGCCAATTGTGTCAAATTCTCCGGACAATAGCATGCACGGAATAACGAAAGTGATTTTAATCTGACAAAAATAGAATTTAAATAATAGATTTATAATACACGTGCAGCCAAATGTCACGAGTTGGCAAACATTCACCAATCGTTAACAATGATTGCTCGTCGAGTCATCGTTAGTACTGGCGACCGCACAATTTATATCTAAGATCGGTTATACACGGACTGTGCAGTAAACTACAGACTTCTATGTACGTGCAAACACCAATCGCTCAAGCAATTGTAACTGCTTCGGGCAGTTGGCAGAGGAAATATCATTTAGTCAAGCAGTCGCCAGGTATACACTGACTGCTCGAGCTGACGAAATCTCGAGCTCAGTTACCTCCGTAAGCGCTCTAAATTCCAAGTTACGCACACTTCCCGCCTCCACGTATTGTTTGAAATTGAGAAGTTAAGCCAACTGCTCGAGCAGTAATTAATCGAGCAGTAGGCTTAACTGCTCGAGCAGTAATCGAGCCGTTGGCTTAACTGCTTGAGCACTAATCAGTTGAGCTGTTGGCTTAACTACTCGAGCATTATCAATGGCAAATTCAAGCTGTTGACTGACTGCATAAGCGGTTCGTGTATGATCACTAGCTAACGAGCAGTCCATGTATGGTCAGCCTTACAAATAATTTTTTTAATAACTGATAAAGCTAATATAGTAAAAGGGCATTTATTATTACACATATTATATACATTATTACACGTATTACAGGACATATATATCGCCTTTTGGACTATATGCAATGCATAGCACTGAGTAGCACCCCAAACACAATGATAGATCTTTGGCTAAAAGTGTTATTAATTTCATATACTTATTTACTTTTTTTGTACTAACGGTATACAATCATGTTCTTAAATTTACTAAATATATAACTTCTATTCTTTTGCTTTATAACTGTATACTATATTTGTGTTATTTATTTAGATAGATTATTAAATTTCTTTCCAACTATAAAGCTCGAAGTTGTACTATAGTCAAATATAAACTTTATTTACTGAAAGGGACCAGGATTATATTTTTTTTCAGATATATATATATATATATATATATATATATATATATATATATATATATATATATATATATATATTATAATTAAATTTACCGACTACATTAATATAAAAATAAACATAACGGTTTTGATCGTTTATGAAAATTTTTGTCTCGGGTAGATTTCTATATTAAGAATAAGTTTAGAAATGTGATGTAATCCACGATTATTAAAAAAAATCCCAATAAAAGTTTGGATTGATTTTGGTTTAAATATTTATCTTTGGTCAGTTCCATCAATTTAAAAATATGCAAACCAAAAAACAAAAATAAAAAATGGCACATGAGAATATTATATGACGACTTGAAACTTATGACTTTTTCTTATTAAAATAATAATAGACAACCCCATTTATACAGTAATGGCTCAACATGAATCATAAAATCAAATCCTGACACGGATTGATAATGATCTATGGAAATAACCTGTGAAATGTGCAATTAGTAGTTATTCCATCGTATAGTTGATTCATATGTTTTGATAATAGCAAATGGTAATATAACTATTTTTAAGGATTTTGTATACCTAAGTCTCACGTACTTTTCAGTTATAGATGTATTAAAATAGTTATATCTAAGTTTAATATCCTTTATCGACCGATCGACCTTTTAAATACTAAAGTTAATTAAATCGAAAAAACGCATGAATCAATTACATGTGCAGGTGGGTAGGGTAATATAAATAAAGATTAGGGTCATAAAAATTAATTGGAAATATAACAAAATCAGTTTTTGAAATCCGTCTTTTTAAAAAAACGTACATATTTCAAAAAAAAGTCTATGAATATTGAAATAACCTTGTTTTCCATTAATTTATGTCATTAGCGTTAAATGTTAATGTTAAATGTTAATTTCATCATAAATCTGAAATTTTTTTGTAAAATTTAAAAAACCAAAATCGTTGTTACAAAGGACCAAAAACGTTTGCAATTTTAATAGCGACTAGTATAAGCTCGATCAAGACTTCGCACGCGTGGACGTGAATTACTGACTTCGAATGACCAACTGTAGAGGGATGGAAAGGGGGTTCTATGTCAGCGGACCCTAGAGATTCGCAGCTCCCTGTCGAGCTCCTGCAACTGACGGACAAAACCGTCGTTGGGGTGGATATCCCGACGGGAGCGGACCAAAGATAGGGCCTCCGTCAAAGTCATACCGCGTTTGATCATGAGGAAAGCAATGGCGCACGTAGCTGATCGAGAAACGCCCATCATGCAGTGCACAAGTACACGACCTGAAATAAGGTTACAATTAGTTAACAACCCCTTCTCACAACACAGCTGTAGTAAACTTGTAAGAATTAATGTGCTTAGCGCGAGTTTTTTAAACCTACTCGAACGCTTTAGCGTAATTTCATTTATATGACGCTGCAACAGCGACATCTAGTGACCGCTGTGCCCGCGCTATACAAATTAGCAACACAATAACGCGATCGAGTAGGTTAAAAAAACTCGCACTACCTTCACAGACAGATTCCTAAATCAATTCGACAATAGTCCTGCGCTCGTCCATCCAAACGATAACGCTCAAAAGCCGATAAGGCAAATATCTTATTGCCAATTCCAAAAAAATAATCAAATAAAATATAGTGTAAAAATAAATTTTCTAGTAGCGTAAAAAATTCAAGCTTTTTATTTCACACATTACATTATTATTGCAAACTATGCGTATTATCTTTTTAACATCGTTAGGCATAATTTTTTATAAATATTTTATAAGACTGACATAAGCTTTAAATATTAATAATCCAGTGCCCCTCATTTAATATAATTACACTGTAATTTCAGCCAATACATAGCCAATAGGTAAATATTTATATAACGTTTTAATATTATTAAATAACATTTAAGATAGGAAAGAGAATTATATAGCATTTTTCATCACATAGTGATTTTGGATTGATATAACTAGTTAACATCTACTGCGATCTACTAGTTAACAAAATCATCATACTGCTGTTGTGTCGTAATCATTTTAATTTAAAAATGTAACCATTCAGTTGTTAAGCTCTAAAAAAACTACACAGTAGCATATACTTACTACCTCTCGAGATGCCCTCGTCAATAAAGTTTGCAGCAATATGGAAATATTTAGATATATCAGTGGTTGGAAGGTCCATCAGCTGGAAACCTTTATAGTGTAATCCAGGACAATCTCTGTAGTACATATGGTCGGTATCAACTTGAGTATAACGTTTGCCCTCTGCAGTGTTCAGGACATAATTGATACCCATACGTCGTAGAAAAGCCTTGTCTTTTGCTGCGACCCTAAACAAAATAAATTTATTACTTTAAATAATGAAAACTTCTAAAATAATTCTTAAAATAAATAATAAATAAATAAATAAAATAATGTTTACAATAATTGTTGTTTAAATTAATTAAGCAAGCAAACAGCATATTCAAGCAAACTGAGTATGCCATGTGGTATCCGGCTGAGTAGAATAGTACCACCTTCATTTCTCACCGAGGTGTCGTAAAAGGCGACTAAAGTAAGGTGACCCGCCGTGTGGTACCCGGTTTAGTGGAATAGACCACCGTCTTTCTTACGAGGTGTCGTAAAATACGACAGAGGTAAGTTGTCGTCAGGCAGGCGGCCGGTCAAATCATGTTTATAACATGTTGTGCCGACCCCACTTAGAGTGGGATAAGGTGATGATACAAGCAAACAGAGTAACATTAAACAGCCAAACAGAGTAAACTTACGCATCACCAACAAAAAGACCAGGGTAAACTTCATTAACATCAGGTGTAGGACTGTAGGAAGTAACACCAACTCCCAGACTGCTCACTCCAGAATAAGGTCGTGACCGAAACGATGACAGCGAGCTCAATAGTGAAGACGCCGACGATCCATAGCTCTGGATATTAAAATTTTATAAAGCACACAACAGTGGCCCATCATTTATCATACCGCTAACAAACTTAACAAACTTTCACACTAGAAACAGTAAAACATAAGTACTGTCTCCAGAGTGTAGTTGAGAATTGTTTTCATCATCTTCGTGCCCTTATCCCACTCTAGGTGGGGTCGGCACAACATGTTATAAAAACGTTGTTACATGATTTAGCCGCGTTTTTACGACCGGCCGCCTGCCTGACGTCAACTTACCTCTGTCGTATTTCACGACACCTCGGTAAGAAAAAGGGTGGTCTATTCCACTAAACCGGATACCACACGGTGGGTCAACTTACCTTAGTCGCCTTTTACGACACCTCGGTAAGAAATGAGATTGGTCTATTCTATTCAGCCGGATACCACACAGCAGGTCGACTTACCTTGGTCGCCTTTTACGACACCTCGGTAAGAAAAAGGGTGGTCTATTCTACTAAACCGGATACCACACGGTGGGTCGGACTTACCTTAGTCGCCTTTTACGACACCTCGGTAAGAAATGAGATTGGTCTATTCTATTCAGCTGGATACCACACAGCGGGTCGACTTACCTTAGTCGCCTTTTACGACACCTCGGTAAGAAATGAGATTGGTCTATTCTATTCAGCTGGATACCACACAGCGGGTCGACTTACCTTAGTCGCCTTTTACGACACCTCGGTAAGAAATAAGGGTGGTATATTCTACTCAGCCGGATACCACACGGAGGGTCGGACTTACCTTAGTCGCCTTTTACAAAACCTCGGTAAGAAATAACGGTGGTATATTCTACTCAGCCGGATACCACACGGAGGGTCTGACTTACCTTAGTCGCCTTTTACAAAACCTCGGTAAGAAATAAGGGTGGTATATTCTACTCAGCCGGATACCACACGGAGGGTCGGACTTACCTTAGTCGCCTTTTACAAAACCTCGGTAAGAAATAAGGGTGATATATTCTACTCAGCCGGATACCACACTGAGGGTCGGACTTACCTTAGTCGCCTTTTATGACACCTCGGTAAGAAATAAGGTTGGTATATTCTATTGACAATTCTGTTGACTATTCTGTTGACAATTGTTTTCATTGTGATTAAAATAACAAAAGTTAAAGCTCATCTTAGGAATATCAAAATATATATCGTTTCATAGGAGTATAAGCAAATCCATGTTACGACTTTAAACTTCCCATATTTCTATAAAATTATTAGTAATGAACATTTAATGTGCAATTTAGTTATACAAATACTTAAATAATTTCTCTATTATCGGCAGTAACAGAAATATTTATTATAATTTCAAATTGAAATTTCACAATCTTTAATATAAATTATTACAGGCAGATATCATACTGGAAAATATGTAAAGTATCCACCGTGTAGTATACAGCTGAGTAGAGTAGACCACTCTTATTTCTTACTGAGGTCTAGTAAAAGACGACTAAGCTGAGTTCACGTTAGTCAGGCGGCCGAACATAAAATATCTAGCAAAAACATGACCAACATGTTTAAAACATGTTGTGCCGACCCCATTTAGATTAGGATAAGGGCAGGAGAGTGATGATATATGTAAAGTATAATTAATAAACTAGTTTTAATAATCAAGGCTAAATAACGAGAATTTTAAAATATTTTATTCAAAAATATACAAGTTATATTCTTGCTAAAAAGCTTTATAATATTACCCCCACATTTCAAAAGTAGTCTAACAAAACTAAACGAATGTATCCAATAAACGCGTAGTCTAATAAAATAATCAACTTAACTGGGAATAAATAACGTCTAACTGTGACCATGAAACCGACCCATATTAAATTACGTCTTAGAAAAATGATATTAGCCGATCTAGCCGACCTTGAGTGACTAAGATTCAAAAATAGGTTCAGGGTAATAAAATCTATTTATATATTTTTCATCCAGACACTCATTTATATAGTAACAGTTTAATTTGCCCTATATTATTTTAATATGCTTCTAAATATAAATAATATGATAATATAACGTAGTTTACTTACAGAGTCCCTATAGCTCATTTTATATGTTGGAAATTAAAACGTAACACAAATTTTTAGGTACACTATTATTTTTAAGCAAGCAACAGAATTAAAAACTTATTTAAGAAGCAGACGAGTAGAATTAAAGTCCTTAGCGAAATAACTCAGAATCAGCAATATTCTCGCAATGTTGAAAACATATCTAATATTCTAGTTACTAGTTAATAGTCTTTGACAAACTAATCAGTATTTCCAACCTACAGATATTATCTAAATGTTTAATATTGCTACTATGTAAAATATTTTTATAACTAAAATTTAGCTTCATAAAAGCTTAGGTATTGACGCCACCTATTCATTACTAACCATAATTAATAATATTTTGTTATGTATTTAGCGTTAATTCCGTTTTATATACATTGAGTTAATCTCATAATTTTAATAACATGCCATATAATATTCAGGTGACCCGTAAGTTTAAGACAAACTTTTTTAAATGAATTTGTTTTTATTCGGAAACGCCCTGTTCCCGACAACTGCAGATAACCAAATAGTTTTCATTTCGTATATATATATATATATATATATATATATATATATATATATAATCTGATATATATATATATAATAATATATATATATATAATACTGATTATATATATATATATATATATATATATATATATATATATATATATAATAAAATCTATAGCTACGGTGGCATTAATACATAAATACATACCCAATTTTGACATACTTTAAAGTATGTGAATTGTGAAATTTTTTTTTGCACGGCTATTGGATATAGATGTTACCATCAATATAGTAACATCATACTATCACTTTCTACTATTCTTTTAACATTTGTGTATGGTAACACAATATTTTATGTCAGTTTAATAAAAATAAAACTGTGCTTGTTATTTTAAAGTTAAATGATTAAATTTGTAAGTAAATTACAATGTGAAAGAACTTCTGAGCAGTTTATTGCTTATTTCATTCAGCCTGTTCAAAATACTTCTCGTCAAAAGTGACGTTTTAATTGCGAAATGGATGAAAAAGAAGAATTGCACTTAACCTCACAGGAGTTACAAATTTTATCAGAACTTGACAGGTATTTGAGCGAATTATACTATTATAAGTGTGTTTTATCGGCTTCTAAATGTTTATTGATTTATGGGTGATCCTCACAAAAATATTAAATTATTTTATAGTGTAGAACGCTTATACATAGTTTGTCTAAACATACACTAATAATTTGAAGAACTTGAGCGTTATTTGTAAATGGTATAAACAGTGTCACTCAAAAGCTGATTCGTTGTAAATATGTTTATGTTTAACATCTGAAACATTCTATTTTCATAGTCAATAATTTTTTTTTTTATTACATATAACTTCATATTACAGTGAATGTGAGATATTAGGTAATGGTCTGTCTTTAAAAAAATATCTGCACTTTCTCATATTAAAAATAGTAACTGGGTGACTGAACATTGCTCAGTAATTTTTAAAATGATGTAAAAAAATTAAAAAAAAAAAAGAGAAATAAAAAAAATATGACAAGTGGGGCTCGATCCGAGGTATTTTCATCTCTCTAGACCGTCCGTTCCCCAAATCAGCTACCATGACTTGACATTTGACAGTAAAAAATTGTGATTGTATTTAATGTAAATTTCATAAAAAATTTAGAACCCAAGAACAGGGATAAAACAATTTTTTTGAAAAATAAAACTTATGTAGATCGATTTTTCTCCCCCAAAACCCCCTACATGCTGAATTTCGGTAAAATCGTTGGTGCAGTTTCCAAGATTCCGAAAAAATATATATACATACAAGATAAACTCATTTAAATATTAAAGATAAATATATGTGTAATACTACTGTATTATTTTTTCCAGTCGACAATTTGGTTTTCTAAAACTTCGTGGCAGTGAACATGGCAGAACAAGAGCTTTGGTTCTCAAGGCTGTTAAGTATCTTGAAGGCATGCTGGTGCAAGTTAAGGTGTTGTATTAATTTTGTTTTTATTAATTTAATGTTATTTCCCAATCTCTTGATTAAAAGTAAAAACTTTGCTTGGTAATATATTGGTTAATTTAGTACTTGTGGGTAAGGACAACTTCTTTTTTTTCTTTTCTTTATTCAAACTTAGTCTTCTTCTTAATCTTACATACTTCACTTAACTTCTTAGTCAAAACCCATAATCGTACAAGAACAAATGTACACATTCCTAATCAAAGAAAACCTTAAATCTTACTTGATACTTACTTATCACTCATAGCAATAAGCGCAGCACTCAGAAGGACTGCTGATCATCATCATCCTCCTGCCCTTATCCCACTCTATGTGGGGTTGGCACAACATGTTAGAAACATGTTGTCACATGATTTGCCTATGTATTTTACGACCAGCCTGCCTGCCCACACCTCGGTAAGAAAGAGGGTGGTCTATTTCACTCAAACGGATACCACAAGGCGGGTCAACTTAGATTAGTCGCCTTTTACGACACCTCGGTAAGAAATGAGGGTGGTCTATTCTACTCAGCCGGATACTACACGGCAGGTCGACTTACCTTTGTCGCCTTTAACGACACCTCGGTAAGAAATGAGGGTGGTACTATTCTATTCAGCTGGATATCACACAGAGATCAGAAGGACTACTGATATCTTTTTTAATTTGGACCTTGATGAGTGAAAATCTATTGTGTCATCTAACAATACACTGAATCTAACAATACTCTGTTTCTATGGAGTTTGTATATCTATGTATAGATTGTATCTTTAGTCTAAATATAATTTATAATTAGCTTGTGTAACTTATATTTTTATAAGGGTTAAATTTATTTGTAGTTTACATTTTATATAATTGTGTTTATGTATACTTTTTTGGGTGTAGAGCTTAAATAAGAATAATTTCTTATGTAATGTGGATAGCTTATTTTACAAGTATATTGTCTATACAGGAGGAAGAGAGAGCTTGTTCTCCTGGTGCCAGAAGAGATATATGTATTGACCCAAAGACATACTGCAAATTGGGACATTTTCATCTTTTACTTGAGGATTATGCTAAAGGTATTTTTTTAAATTTATTTTGTAGAACATTCATACCATCCATCCTCCTGCCCTTATCCCACTCTAAGTGGGATGGGCACAACATGTTATAAACATGCTGTCATATGATTTGGCTGCATTTTTACGACTGGCCGCCTGCCTGATGTCAATTAGTTGTATTGTGGGACACCTTGGTAAGAAAGAGTGTGTTCTATTTTATTAAACTGGATGCCACACGTTGGTTCAACTTACCTAAGTCGCCTTTTACGACATCTCAGTAAGAAATGACGGTGGTCTATTCTACTCAGTCCGATACCACACTGTGAAAGCTTAGATCTGTAATATTAATTGTTTTGTTACAGCTATGTCAGCATACCAAAAATTTTATGCATTAGAGCAGGACAACTGGAAAGACCCGTTGTTCCTGTATGGATTGGGCCTTTGCTATTACCACTACAATGCATTTGATTGGTATGTTTTTTTTACTGAATGTTAATTAACACTTTCATGACACTATTGTACACATTAAACACATTTTATTTCATGGTACTATACAATTTACATATTAATAATTCCAGTACTTATGTTAAATAAATTGTATGTATCTATCTAATTTCCGGGACGCCTGTCGGTGCAGGGCAGGTGGTCAGCTCCTATTCCGGACTATTCAACCCATTTCCCCATGCTGGGACTCACTGCTGTCCTAACAGTGTCACCTGCTCTTATCTACCTGTAACTCTTACGAACTTGATAATATCCCTGAAGAGGATATTTGTCCGATCCTCAATTTAAATTTCATCTTTACCTAGTATCTCCCATCTTACCAACGAGTACATAGGGCACTCAGCCATAAGGTGAAGACTCGTTTCTTCCTCTTTACACTCTGGGCACGCAACATCTTCTGTTATTCTAATTACTGACAGGTGTCTGTTTAACAGGCAGTGCCCAGTAGTAATGCCTGTTAAAATTGTATGTATAGTAATTGGGATATTATTAGCAAGTAATTTTAATTAAGTTAAAACTTAAATGTACACACACACATACCAAATGGATTTTGATGATCATGTTTTAACTCGTAGCTCGCGGAATGTAAAGTAAAAAAAAACTTTGCGACATATTAATTGTATGGCTATGAGTCGCAAAGTTACCTAATGACCCTAAAAGTGGTGAATTAATGTATATCGCAAGCTAAATATTAAAGTGAGTGAAATCAAAATTAGGTTTTATTGGGTTAGTATCTAACCAAATTGTACTCATTATTTGAATGCTATTATAATATATAATTAGGAGGAGGAGGAGGAGGATCATAATATTGCGCTACGGACTAATAAAAAGAAAACTTACTTCTTGCTCTTCTAAGTTATGGGTCTCTTTAACACTGAGTATTATAGTCGCTACGTAAAGTTTTATTAGATTTGTCCACAAAAAAAGCTTTTTTGAATTAGGTCACTTTAATACTAAGCATACAATATCGTCTAGTACAATTATATTTTGCACTTGTCCTGTAACTGGTATGTTGAATGCTATTATCTGTCATTAGTTTAAAATTGTAATTTAGAAAACCATTACAAGATGGTTTTGTTGTATAAATTTGAGGAAATAACGCTAAACAAATAAGACGTGGTTTGTTGACGTAACAAGCAATTACAGCAACAGGGGGTCTTCTCGCATACCCTAGAGGGGTAGGCGGGGTACGGGCCGCGAGGCGAACCTCTTTGCCCGAACTGGTCCTCGCAGGCTTTGTGGTCTGGACTGTATTCGGGTCGTAGGACCAGGTCACTTAGGTTACCTATGGGATCTGTAGTTCGTTGAAGCAGTCTGGGAATAGTAGTTCCGAGACTGCGATGTTGAACAAGCAATTCTATCTATCTCTGGGTCATCTCCCCAGCCGAAACTGGAGGGGCTACGGGAGGTTTACGCCTCTTTACCCGGGCTTATCCTCCCGGACGATGCTTGTATCGTCCGGATAGTTATTTGACCAAAGGGTCGGGGGTTAACGGTGGTTAAGCGGACGCCTTATGTTTGAGTTATAGTTGGGCTTCTTGGCGCTACTCGGGATCATCAAACTCTTCTCCCTCCACGGAGGAAATGAGGAGCTCTCTTGGCAGAGGTAGTCGTGGTCCTTCTGGCGATCTTTGTTGTGCCGGTGCTATACCGGCCAGCAATTGTCAAGTAGTTGTATACTTTTATTAGATCTTCACTAGATAGCGTTAGTATTACGATTGTTCACAAATTCTATGTAGCTAATATAGTCTGCTACAAAACAGGGACAGTAAAAGGTTATAGTGGGGTTACTCTTTAATTTAAATTGCATCAATCATCACATTAAAGACAACACATTGTCATAAAATCTAAAGGTTTGTTTTAAATAGTTTTTATTGTCTTGTTGGCTTCGAAGAAAAGGTCTTGTAACATTTATAATCGTATCCTACATCGTCAATGAGATTTGGCAACAACTATACATTTTATACAATTTATATACAACAACTATTCATTCGTAACTAATAAATATCCAACTCTATTTAAGCACCGATTACTTTTCTCTACAAGTTCATTTCTACAAAAATATTTTCAAGTAATCGGCAGTCGTCATGGTCAATAGATATGAATATTGTTTCTTGATATTAGTTCTCTAATATCAAGATCGATCAATAATGGGATTCTCTGGCGCAGGTATTTGTTACTTAAAAGAGGGCCCCAGCACAAACTAAAGAAAATTTTAGGTATAATAGTTATTGAAATAAACATTTTGATTTGATTAGTCAATATTATGTTCAACCAAGTATAGTGATGAGCTAGTTGTTATACCACCTGATGATTGTGATGAAACCTTCATATCCGAGGAATAAAGTCATATATCCCATGTATAAGCATAGGAATTGTGACTTTATTCTTCGGATAGGGCCGTATCTCTGCACAATTCCTAAGATGTAATGAAACAATTGAGATTAGAGCTCTATTACTTCTCTTAACCATAGAGACCCATAGGTCTCTATGATTAAGAGAAGTAAGTACAGGACATATCCTGTAGTGTCATAATAAACAGTTCTTACATTGCTACTGTACATTCTGTTTTTGCCACAATAACCATAACTCAAGTAATATAGCGTAGTAATTCTGATAGTCATTGCTTAAATAAAATTTAACAGTTGATGTTACGGATTAATACTAGATGGCGTTACGGGGTTTCTATGAAACGTAACAAGATGGCGTCATATGTACTTAAAATCTAATTTCGAATAACCACTCATGTTACAAAACGGACTTTATTGTGCAGAAGGGATTATCCAAAGGTTTCGAAAGGACATCGACACTGGCTATAATAATTTATATTGCATGTTCCTCTCGATAAAAGTAAATTGTCTTTTATAAAGCAGATTGATGATTTTTTTAAATCATAAAGGGTATTGCTTTTTCTATGTCAGAGGTTCAATATATTAGAATTTTAATATTTTTGAATTGGAACTTATACTTTATCTTAAAGTCGCAAGCTGAATAGCTTATAAGCCTAAACAGACTAATATTTCTTAAATCAAATTTTATTATATGTATATTAACGTAGCACCGGATTGCAAAGTGATTTTTATGGCTCCTCTTCATAATCGGCTATTGGAAACGATAAGTCCCGAGAACGGTCGTGTAGAGGGTATACTCTGTACTCGGCTGTACTCGCCAATCATCGTCTTTGATCGCCTACGATTGTCTACAACACGGGAATCGTCGTTTGTGGGACACGCGTCAAAGGGAATCGCTGGATGATACGTATGATCGTATTTATCGTATGTACTAAAGTACACGCAGATGAAATCTTGGGCAGAAGCTATTAGAATAATATAATTAATAGGAAAATATCTTTCCTGTACATGAATCTCTAATAAATACCATAAAGAGCCTACATACCAACGTGCAACATTGGAATTATATATTAAAAAATAACAAATTGTTTAATATTTTATGTTTAAGCCGTTTCCCACGAATTATTTATTTATCATATTTAAATGTTTCTATTTATAGAATTTTATTTAAATTCGGTAATACAACAAGATTTATATTAATTATACGAAGATTTAATTTAATCGGCCCTTGATGGCGTAAGTATTTATGCTACGCCAGCTTGACAAAAGTTTCATATTTTCTGATATTCCACTGGCCCGTCGGCACAGTGGGCAGTGACCCTTCCTTCAGCTCTATGGGTCTCGGATGCGGTTCCCACCGTTGGCCAACAATTTCAATAAAAAAATTGTTGGTTCTTCGACCCTGGATGAGTATTTGTATTTAAGTATGTATTTTAAACTATATTTTATATACTTACCAGTAGTGATCTGTCACCCATAACACTAGTATTAAGTACACCGTTTGCTTAGCGTCGTTTCGTTTTACCATATACCACCCTTATTTCTTACCGAGGTGTCGTATAAGGCGACTAAGGTAAGTCCGACCCTCCGTGTGGTATCCGGCTGAGTAGAATATTACAGCCTTATTTCTTACCGAGGTGTCGTATAAGGCGACTAAGGTAAGTTCGACCCTCCGTGTGGTATCCGGCTGAGTAGAATATTACACCCTTATTTCTTACCGAGGTGTCGTATAAGGCGACTAAGGTAAGTCCGACCCTCCGTGTGGTATCCGGCTGAGTAGAATATTACACCCTTATTTCTTACCGAGGTGTCTTAAAAGGTGACTAAGGTAAGTCGACCCTCCGTGTGTTATCCGTCTGAGTAGAATAGACCAACACCATTTCTTACCGAGGTGTCGTAAAAGGCGGCTAAGGTAAGTTAACTCGCCGTGTGAGTTTTTCTATTAAAATTTATGTGTTTAGTTGATAATTGAAATTTATCACATAAGTTTCGGTAAAGGAAATCATCTTGAAGAAACTTGTATGTTTCTAGAGAATTTTGAGTATTTGTGCAACCCTACCAATCAGCATTGGAACATCTTGGTGGATCTTAGCTCCTATCTGTCAAATTCAAATTCAAATTCAAAATATTCTTTATTCAAATAAACTTGTAAACTGCTTTTGAACTTACTTACTTGTAAAGTGCTTTTGAATCGTCAACTTTATCGTCAACTTTGCTGGTTCGGAAAGCTGTTCCTACCGAGAAGAGCCAGCAAGAAACTCGGCGGTTGCTCTTTTAAAAATATAATTCTTAATATTATTTACATTAAGTCGTTACTGTCTTGTACAGGTTCAAAGAGAGCTATATCCACACAAATCTATATATCTAAATCCTATCTATCTATACATCCTATCTATCTATATATCTATATCCTATCTATCTATCTATCCTAGCTCCAAAGCGTCTTTTCAAATACGTTGAAAGGACGCCCATGTCCAACAGTGGTTGGTGTTAAATAATAGGGTAATTTTATTATATAAAACCATACATTTCTAGCTTTTTTACGTTTGTGAAATATGAGTACACACTAGTTAGATTACTCTATGTACACCTATTGATATTTGCATGTCAAACTTGACTAAACATGTTCTAAAATTAGTTATAACATCCACTTGTATCCATGTTTAAAGCAAATAAATGATTTTTGACTTTGACTTTTGACTTTATAAGAAAATTATATAAAACTTTTTCCATTTTGCCGTGAAAGCGCATAAAGGTGCTTCAACATTAGTGTACTCGTAGCTCTTGCCTAAGGTAGGCTTGTCTGTCTGTTTTAATAGTGCGCGTATTTGCACGATGAAATAGGTCAGGTTTTATGAATACTAGCTATGCTTGCGGCTTTGTCCGCGTGGACATCAGTGTATTTAATTAAAATTTTAAACATAATAGTAGGTGTAGTTCACCATGAGGGATAGAGACATGTTGTCGCTGACTTTTTTGTAGTATTTTTTATCGATCTACAATTCTTTAGGTAGTACTAATGTACTAAAGAATTGTAGATCGATCGAGAAATGTAGTGTATAGTGGGTTCACGTACTTTTGAATCGTCAAATGTTTTAAAGAAGCTACCACTGATTTGGAAGCAAGAAACTCGGCGGATGTTATGTTAAACCGCTTTAAGTCCAATTTTTGAAATTTTACAGTAGACCAAATAAAAAATGTGAATTTGTGAAAAATACCTTTTTAACCTGCATTCCTTTTTGTTATGTTGGTTGTAAACATCTAATAAATTTGGGATTATAATAATGCTTTACTGTGCGCTAAATTGTCGAACTAAGCACTTGACGAGGCTTAGCATAACAGCAAAATTCGTCCGGCTATTTTAATCTAGATCTAAAGGGTTCTAAACAAATCATTTTATCGCTGGATAAAATGATTTGTTTAGAACCCATTAGATCTAGATTTTTCGATTTGTTTTTTATTCATTTAATGAACAAAAAACAAATCGAAAAAAATGTATTTAACGGGGTTTAACATAAAATGCCTCATATATCCGACAGATAATATGGTGTTCTAAGAACGTACCTTTTTTTTTTAAAACAAATGTTTGCAGTAATTAATCAGTTTAAATTATGTAACGTATTTGTCTTCATTCAATTAGCAAATGAGCACGACTATAGTTCAATTGTAATACAGTTAATATTATTAAATGTCCTTGGCAGTAGATGATCGATTCCTATAATAATGTTTTAGAGCGCCTTTATTTTTTTTTGGTATGTATTAAGTAGTACGCTTACTTATAGGTATAAACTATAGAAGAGCAGAAAAACACTGAACCTCATGTAAAAACCTTAAAGTATATGGTTAGTGCTATGATACTTAGGAAAATCATCTTTAAGTCATCATTTTCGATATATAACCTATGTATAACCTGCAGAGAGAATGATAGAACATGTTCTTGATTAAAAAAAATACTATACTGCTTCATTTCGAATATAGACTTCAAAGATTTTGAAGACGACACCTATATTTTAATGTTTTTTTTAAAAGAGGAGATATAATTTTCTTTACACTTTCTAATAACACATTAAAAATACTTTTGCGTTTGATCTCATTACTACTTTTCCCCCCCTTTTATTTAAGTCAAGATCAAAGTTTTCCTGCCACTTTTGAGTACTTCGCGTCTTTTTGTAGGTTGCGGTCTTTGACTTTTAAATATAACCAAGGAGGTACCTATAAAAAAGTACTCTTATTTACGAGATAGGTATTCAATTTTAAGTATAATGCGAACGTGACTCTTGGACTCCTATCCATGAAATTGGCAATTGTTGTTTTTACAACTAAGTTACGAAGAATCGTTAAGTTTTTAAAGTACGTTCCGTGCAAATTTAAAATCAGAAGAAGCGATATAATTTTTTTTGCAGACTGAAGAACAATATTTACTGAATTTGGGATGGTCCACTAAATCTGTTTTTATCGCTGTTTCAACATAATCCGAAATTATAAATTGTGTTCAAAGTTAAATTTTTTGTAGGTGCTACAGCACCTGAATATTCTGTACATTATAATGGTGTCCTGTAAATGTTCATCTCGATAGTGTATTAGTCCGTGTTTGTGATTCATCGGACGTAGGTCGTAGGACGAGCGCGGGCGTAGGGGCGGCAGGGCCGACGCGGGCGGGGGCCCTACGGTAGGGCGCGGCGGGGCGCGACGTGCGGGACGGTGCACGCTGCAGCGCGAGGTCGTCGCTCGCTCGCGCCGCGTACTGCCAGTCGGGAGCGGGATGCGGTGACGTAAACTGCATCGGCGCGGGCCGTGATCGTAGTGTAGGACGGGACGTGTCGTGATCGATGTTTTTATTTATCTAGTGCGTGCTTTGAACCATCCTGAGTGCCTGTGTTTGTGCTGATTTTTCCGACGACCTCCCCGCTCTTCACTACGTGGGCCGCTGCGGCCACACCGATCCGACAGCCTGGATCCGAGGATCCCCGAAATGGTGAGTGCGGTCGTAGCTCCCGATTGTGGTTTGTTTACGTCGGCCCTAGTGCCACCTCTCTCTCTCAACCTGCCGCCCATATCCCTACGTCGCGTTCGCACGCGGCCCATTCTATTTTGTTTTGTTACCGAAATGTACACACCTATGTCGACGGCCCAAGAGCTGGTCCCGTCGAGAGGTCGAATTTTTTTGTGTGCATGGATGGTGTATTTTTTGCAGTGTTTTCGCAGGTAGTCGAGCAGTCGTTCCTTTAATTTTGGGAGCACGTCTTGCAAATATTATTCGAACGTTCCGAGATCGCGGAGGGGGTGGAGAAATTGCGAGGGCGTGCGATGCGTGTGCGGCCGAGACTAGTAAATTATGGGCCCGCCATCGCATAAAATGTAGGTCGGTGGAGTATAGCCGCAACACTGCTGCACGCAATGCCGATCGCCTCTCCCTCAGCTAGTCGCTATACGCTGCCATCTAACATTATGCAGCGCTAATGTATCCGCTTCGCAATTTACATTTGAAGCAACAAACGCCGGTAGGTATGTAAACACTGCTTACACTTAATAACTAACAAAACTATCATGATCATGTTTATACTATCTTCTGTATATATTTAATTATCGTTCTTATACATACATATTTATTCATAGTAAATTGTAATATCAATAGACAGATTTTTATGGTCTTGGTTAAATATTTGGATAATAAATAGTTTTATATTATATAAAATTATTCACTGGGAAAAACTTTAGTTTTTAGTTTCCTTGAAATATCCTAGGATATGACTAAATAATAAACTATGAGCAGTGTCATAATTGTTACGTATTCGTTCAGTAGTGAGTCATAGCGACACGGCGGTAGTTTCGCGCAATTTTATCCGCACGTCATTGGTCGCGAGGCGGGTAGATACCGGTAGTGCTAGTACGGCGATATGCTTGGAAATTCAATGAGTTGGCTGATCACAATGAAATGTACAATAACCTAGCTAACTTTGGCAAATCCGACTTCTAGGTTGATGAAACTGGCATTGTCGAGTAATTCTTGGGGATTTTCGCAGATAATTAATTTCATAGTAAGTTTTTTCTCATCGGCTCTGTAGTAAGTTAATAACGAATTTTCTCGATGTAAACATTCGAATAACTTTTATCATTCTCCTGTCTTTATCCCGCTCTAAATAGGGTCGGCACAACATGTTATATACATGTCACATGATTTGGCTTTGTATTTTACGACTGGCTTCCTGCCTGACGTCAACTTACATTAGTCGTATTTTTTGACAACTCGATAAGAAATGAGGTTAGTCTATTCTACTCAGCTGGATATCATGGAATGTTTAATTCTAAACTAGATAATTTTGTACATAAAATTTTGATCATTTCAAGACGTACGTATCATTTATGATATCGCTATAGTTTTTATATTCGGATTATTATAATTGGTTATAACGAATCGGAAACTAAAACTAAATGTTAAAATATTGATTATTTATTGGATGCAGCCGGTTTTATTGCTGTACTCTATGTAACGGTATCCCCGTCTTCCCAGCGAGCACACTAGTAAAATGCCTACTTTACGACATTTATAACTCCACGGCCATCACTGTTTGTGAATTTAAAGCGGTAAAATGTATTACTGTTTCCTCGTTTATTCAGTAATCGGTCATTAACCATGTTATGAGAAACAATTTTGTCGTTGAACTTGGAAAAAAATATGAAAGTTTTGTGTAAACAATCACCGTGAGAAACTCCGAAATACGCCAGTGAAAATAATTTAAAAGAAAACTTTTTTGCAATGTTTACTAATATTTGATTGTGTTTATTTTCTTTTTAATCTTTTAGTACTGAAATAATTTAACAATTTTAACAAGTTCGAAGTTTTACGAAGTTGGCGTTTATTTGTTCTTTATTATTTAAATGAGTTATTTAATCTTGTGTATACATGTATAGATTTTCATCAAATTCAGCATGTAGAGGGTTTTGGGAGTGAAAAATCTATCTAGCTAGATTTTATTTAAAAAAATGTTGTTTTATCCTTGTTTTCGGGCATTAAAAAATATGCTAAAATTGAAATAGATGATAAATAAGATTTTGCTGTCATTTGTGAAGTTGTAATAGCGCAATGGTAAACGGACGAATTATATATGTGTAAATACCAATCAAATCCTTACATGTCACGCATTTTTCTTTTTTATATTTTTAATTGCATTTTTAAATCTATTAATAAAATTATGGCTCGGTCACCCAGGTATTAAAAGACAAATGTGTTCAGAGATCGTTCAATAATTCATAGCCGTTTAACACGTTCCAGTGAATCGCATGTATTTGAAATCCTAAACGATTTTAAATTTCGAAGAAATATTGTTATTCAAGGTGTGTTCGCGATCTTCTAGTTATTGTATTTACGCGGTTGATGTTTGGCTTTGGTGTTATCATCATCATCTTCCTGCCCTTATCCCACTCTAAGTAGGGACGGCACATGTTACAAACATACTGTCGTCACATGATTTGGCTGCGTTTTTACGACCGGCCGACTGCCTGACGTCAACTTAACTCTTTCGTATTCTACGACACCTCGATAAGAAAGAAGGTGGTCTATTCTACTATACCGGTTATCACACGATGAGTCAACTTACCTTAGTACGACACCTCGGTAAGAAATGAGGTTGGTCTTTTCTACTCAGCCGGATACCACACGGTGGGTCAACTTACCTTAGTCGCCTTTTACGACACGTCAGTAAGAAATGAGAGTGGTTAATTCTTAGTTAATGTATAGAACCGGCTATACTCACGTCTTATTCTATCGGGTTAGCCTGACTAGTTTCGAACCCATCCGGGGCGCTTATTCATGAGCTCTTTACACGATGTTATCGCGGCGGGAATTTAAAAATTTGTACTATTCAGCCGGACACCACACGGCGTTGGCTTAGGTGTTATTGTATTACACAATTTAGTATTTGCAATTCAGCTGCTGTATTAGACCGTTGAGGATATTGAGTTTTAACGTATGCTTTAGTTCTTAGAGCAGCTTGCGTTAGCACGTGCGAGGCAGGTGCATGCCGGCTGCTACCACACCTGTCGGCACATCAGCTGCGTCTTACCAGCTTCTTTTGTATTACCTCATTGAATAAGCTAGAAATTAACCGCAAGGTATTGGAAATCACCAACGTAAGCGACCTTTAGATTCGCAGCTGTCTGCAGCAATATAGTTAATATTACCCAGTTTAGAAAGCTTGTATACAAACCTAAATATCGAATTGTAAACAAACGAACATGAAACGAAAACATGGTCTAGTGAAGGGCCTAAATAATATAAACTTTCTTTATTCATACTTGCGTTTCACTTTTTTTGTTATACATCGATTATATTTACCGTTTTTGTTTATGTTTATGTTGAACATATAGTTCTCCTGTCCTTATCCTACTCTAAGTAAGGTCGGCACAACAAGTTATAAACATGTTGTCAATACAACACCTCGGTAAGAAATGAGGGTGGTATATTCTACTCAGCCGGATACTACACGGCGGGTCAACTTACATAAGTCGCTTTTCACAACACCTCGGTAAGAAACTAAGGTGGTCTATTCTACTCAACCGGATACCACATGTTTGATCAACTTACCTTAGCCAAGTTTTACGACACCTCGGTAATAAATGAGGGTGGTCTATTCTACTCAGCAGAATACCACAAGACGAGTCAACTTACCTTAGTCGCCTTTAACGAAATCTCTATAAGAAATAGGGTGGTCTTTTCTACTCAGTCGAATACCACAAGACGAGTCAACTTATCTTAGTCGCCTTTTACGGAACCTCTGTAAGAAAGAGGGTGGTCTATTCTACTTAGCCGGATAATACACAGCTAAGCAACATATAGTACAATTGAATTGAAGTATCTATAACGATTTATCGTATATCGGCCATAGTAACAAAGCTAGTAGATTCCGTGTTTGTGACGGCATGATTACGTTAGTTACCTACTTGGCTATTATTTCATAATCAAACGCCTTTTATCATCGGGTTTCTAGGTACAGATAAACTTCGTGCGTATTTGTCTATTTACAAATTTACCTTGTTTTTTATTTTGTTCTTGTTTTTTTACAACTACGCAAACTCTTAAACACAATTTACATAAAACCGTAATGTACTATTAACCTAAACTTGAACTTATTTGAACCATCTTTTAGTTAACTGTGATGGCCCAGCGGTGCGACCGTGTGAATCTTTAGAGACGATCATGGGTTCAAACCCAGGCAGACAACAATGAGTTTTTCTATTAAAACTTATAATTGCAATTCATCACACGCTCTTCGGTGAAGGAAAACATCGTGAGGAAACCTGCATATCTCTAAAGAATCCTAGGAATATGTAAAACCTACCAATCCGCATTGGAGCAGCGTGGTAGGTCTTAGCTCGAATCCTTTTCTCCAAAAATGGAGAGAGGAGGCCTATGCCCAGCAGTGGGATAGTAACAGGCCGTTACTTTTTACTTAGTTAAGACCGTACACAAGACCGTACATTTTGAGAAAATCGATCACATGCAGACAGACAGACAGCTTTTGGGGACTTTGTTTTATAATAAGTATAGATTTTTTGTACTACAATATTTTAGAATTATTGTAATATACACCAACAAAATTATCTTAACCTATTGCGAATTACTCGGTTTCTTGTACAGTGCGCTTTACATACCTGTCACTGTCGTTTTCTCTCGAACTTTCTTTTACAAAAGATAAGTTCCGTTATAAACGCGTAGCTACCATAAAATTTACTTATGTAATCGAGATGGGTTTGACTTTTCGCCGATCATAGGATTATATTTCTTTTCTTGATGATTTTTACGAAATAAATATTACGGTCAACATTCAACCATTATATCTAAAATTACGAGTAGATTGTTTTTCTTATTCTGAAACTAGCTGTGCCAGCAGCTTCGTCCGCATAGAAATTAGTGTCATAATTTTTTTGATGTGACAACGTCTTAAATTAGGTTGCGGCTTGGAGTCATTCATGAAAAATTGTAACGCTCTCACGTCTGTTAGGATGAGTCACACACATTTAAAAAGACGTTGTCACGTAAAATCTTTGCCCGTAATACCGACTTTACAGGCAACCGTTTTTTTTTGTAATTATTTATGTAGTTTAATTTGTAATCTGCGTTTGTTAAGAGAATCTATGTTATGTTATGTTAAGTGTATGCAACAGGCGACAAAATCGTAATGCATTACGATTTTGTCGTGGAGCCTATCCTCCTGATGATGCTTCGATTTCGGGGCGAAACGATCGTAGCGTTTATGGTAGTGTGTGTGTGTAATGCTTGTGTGGAGTGTTAGTGGTGACGGCGTATTGTCAAGTCATGCCCTATATGTATAAAGTTTGTTTTGAATGCTGCCTACTAGTGTAGCATTACATAGATTCTTTTAACAAACGCCGATTACAGCAAAATAATTCTATTGTAACTTCTGTACTATGAAATTCCGCTAAATAACGCCTGCTTCTATAAATGAGAATGAAAGCAGTTTAAGCTCCGTGACGCGTACATATAACTACCTTATATGTTGCGCGGGGAATAAAATACACAACAGTATTGCCAAGCTCTTCAGGATTATATTTATAGTGGTGTATTTATAAATTCAATCGTTACTCGAAACATTTGTCTTCATTTAAGTGCAATCTTATTTTGGTCTTTTTAAATTCATCGCTATCGTCCGGGCCCGTGTCAAAGTTCTAAGAAGACGTTCCTGTGTTTTCGCAAATGGCCTGTTTTATGACGACCGGTTATTTACGCGGCCCCTGACGCGTGCCGTGTTCGCTTTATGTGGATTGTGGGCGTGCAATTAACTTGCAGATGCAATGGCACTGACCTTGCTTCGATTTTAATACTTTTTTTTGTAGTACCTGGACGATTTTTTTCTTTTTCTCGATTTTTTTAGAAGATATAGTTAGGTGCGTTAATTAAGGGCTCCCAATAATAACTTTTCTCGCAAAGGAAACCAGAATGGAGACATCTGAATTGGGATTTTCTGGTTTCGAAACCGCCTAATGTCGCACTTAGCTATTATAACCTTGTAAATACCATACATTGTATATACCTTGTATATACATATTCTAATGATATTGTAGCAGTTTTTATGGAAAACACGGATAAGCGATGTTTTCTAAAAATGAAACCTAGATAGGTTTCGCTCCCGAAATCCCACATGTATATGGAAAACATTAGATCCGTTTGCGGAATTTAGAGTATACAAAAATTGTTCGTTTAAAAGTACATATTAGATACGATGACATTTTCCTACTTTCATAATGCTGCTAGGTGAACGAAAAGGCGAAAGTTGTAGATATGTGTGTACCGTTTTAAAGCTCATATGGTTTAACGCAATTGTCCATAATTGTAAATTCCAAAGATAGTTAAGGACCTTTTGTAACGGTAGGAAATCGATTTTCATGTGTAACTGTGTCCCTTTTTGACTTGACTATAACCTTTGCACCGCGGGTGTAACAATCTGCAATAAGATAACATTAAATTAATTTATGTAGCCCAGCATAGTTTTTATGTTCACAATTTTGAAAAGATTTTAGAATAACCTCAATGACGTTCTCGAGTACAACTGCTGCTATTTGTTAGAATAAGATATTATATCATATAGCTAAAATTATATTTTTTGAAATGCCTTTTGTAACTCGTGAGTCGATAGTAACAACTGGTATTGAGCGAGTGTGATTATTATTGACAGAAACATTAACTACACAAGAATTACAACAGAAACTACAAGAGAATTCTCTATCCAGAGGCATGTGATACGGTTGTGTAATACCTCATAATAAATTTCTTCAGTTTTCTATTTTTCATGTGTGATATTCTTATATCGTAAAATGTTTCAAGTTTCATAAAATTTTATCGCAGTCCGCGCGATCGTTCATGAGTATGTATGGATTGTAAGTTACGTCACAGTAGCAACGTTATATGTGAACTTGTGGGAATCGCTCGCCGGCTTGCGCATAGTAACAGTATAGCGGGGCCCAACCGGAATTCGTCTACAATTCACGTGTTATTGTAACGTTGTATTTTCGTTACGTGGCATCGTCTATGTAAATTATGGCTAGCTAGCAAGTGAACCGAGGTTTTGGGTCGGGTCGGGGACCCTCGCCAAACAGTGCATCTAAGCATAGATGCGCGGGCGGGGAGCTGCAATTTCCCCTCGTCCCTTCGTGCGCCGCGTCACGTACGCCCGGGCCCTTTTACATACAAGCCCGTGCCGGAGGGGCAGCGCGCGCACCGCTCCACCTCAATCGAATTGTCGGCTAAGGGAGTACGCATTATTAGCCATGCGTCCGTCCTCCCTACCCAGACCATCTTCGCCCTTCATCCCGCTTTTAGGGCAACGCGTATCGATGCGCTGTCCTCCCACCCCAATGCGGTGGCGAGTTTTGCAACTTTTCGATTTTACGCCATCGTCCCGCTGGCGTAACAATTATGTTGTTCCTCTAAATAGGTCAGATTAATGCTGGGCTCGAATAGTGATGGCGGCCCGCGGTCGTCGACACTAACGGATCGCTATTTATACCTGCGTAGTGCACCGGAACTCGCTCGCTGCACTCGCTGCAAGCGTCTCCTCTGTCAATGACCTCCTCAGCATTCGAACACTCGTTTCCTGCATCAAATATTATACTGTTTAGGAGCGCTTCATTTGAGTCGAGCGTTTGTGGGAAATGTTCGTTTAAATTAGGTGCGTTTGGTACGTTAATTAGACATTCACTTATTAGGTTGTGTAAGGCTCGTGTGGCAATCGGGTGCCCTTCGTCTTTGTTTAGATTGCGTCAACCGCCTACATGTGCTAGGGCAGTCACCTACGTACTTATAGCAAAAACTATGTCAAGCAGCGTGGCCCAGTTTCGTACAAAAGCGCTAAAAACGGGCGCGCTGTCTGTTGATAATGGGACAACTCGTACGTCAATGCCGCTCTATTAAACGAATCTGCTACTGTTTATAAGACCCTTGTTTACGGATTATTTAAAGTTATGTACATACGTAATATGTTTTATACTTGAAGCAATATTCTGCGTTGGGTACGTACCTACTTAAAAAACTTGTCATCTTTTATTTATAAATGTATTTCGAGAACTCTAAAGATCTTTCATATACATATTAGACACTTTTCTGTTGTCCGAGAAATGATATTGATATTTTATGCTAAGTTAAATCACAAATCTGTTTTTCTGGTTTAGAATTATACAAAAAACGATTTTTTTAAGCTATTAAAAATCGGTTATATTAAGAAAAAATCGTTTATTTTTTCACATCTCTATTCTATGTTAGTTAACTCCGTTTTTTTTTTCGGGAAAAGAAAAATACATAATTTTACAGTTGTAACAACAGAATTATTTTGCTATAGGCAAGTTATGTGAATGTTGCCTGCTTCATAAACTTTGCATTACATAGATTATCTTAACAAACGCGGATTGCATTAAAATAATTATTTTGCAACTTCTGTCCTATAGAATTCCGCAAAGTAACGCCTACTTCTAAAAATCACATAATTTTACATTATTGAGGTTATTTTAACGCTTCAGTTGGTGCAAATGAAGTCGCGAGTGCTACCTAGTTATCCTACTAATATTATAAATGCGAATGTTTGTGAGTATGGATGTATGTTTGTTACTCTTTCACGGTGAATACGCTGAACCAATATCGATGAAATTTGGCAGAATTATTCCTTATACACCGGAATAACATATAGGGTATAGAAATCCTGTTAATTCTACAGGAATAGGATGACATTAAAAAGCGTTATCTATTATCACGCGACAGTTCACACGAACGGAGTCGCAGGTAAAGTATAATATATGCCGTGTATGACCACCCACATTCATTTCCTCGTCGCTACTATCACGACTGTATCGGCTAATATTATCCTTCGTTTTAATGTTTGTAATCTTATGTAACATGTAGATTAGATTATGCTACATGTTTGATATATTACTTGACGTGACGTATCTATACTAATATATAAAGCTGAAGAGTTTCTTTGTTTGTTTGTTTAAACCCGCTAATCTTAGGAACTACTGGACCGATTTCAAAAATTCTTTTAGTGTAAGCTAGTCAATTTATCAAGAAAGGCTACATAACATCACGCTAAGTTAAAAAGTAGAGCAGCAGCAATAAAAAATATAGCGAAAAAGGCAAAATTTAAAGCTTTTCTTGCGTGCGCTGAGTAAACGGTAATAGTTATTAAAAAAATCGTGTATTACAAAATTGTTCCCCTCTAAAAGTCTGGGATAGCATATGTCTAGCATTTAAGGTTAACCCACTTTTTCCACTTTTATGATTATCAAAATATGTGCCGTGTGGTATCTGACTAAATAGCCCTCTTAGAGTGGGATAAGGGCAGGAAGAAGAAGAAGATGGTTATCACAATTGTATATTACAGTTTTAAGCTTTCCACGAGGGCCGAGCCGCTTTTGATTGCTAGTAAATAGTAAAGAAACAATTGCAAATTCTTTCGAAATGTCTGCAAACAATTTTGTTTACATACAATTATGAATTTACTATCAAAACGCAATGCCATTCATCAAGTTATTCGAGTCGTACTATAGACAAATGTTACTTAACAAAAGTTACGTCACATCACCCCGATATTTATGAGCGCTAAGAGAGCGAAGTCGGAGCTATTCGCGACCGACGGCCTGTGCGGAATTTCCGCGAAAAAAGTTGCACGTCACATGTAGCGTCATCGGGAGCGGACGGGTCGGGCGACGTCATACGGCCGGCTCGCTTGAGGCTCTACTAGCTCTATTCCAATCGACTTTTTTGGTTTCCATTATTACATTACTTTGAAGTCGTGTGGTAACCGGCTGCGTAGGTCACCCTCATTTTTTACCGAGGTGTCGTAAAACACGACTTAGGTAAATGAGGTACGACTAAGGTAAGTAAGGTATGACTAAGGTAAGTAACGTACTACTAAGGTTGACCTCAGGTAGGCGGCCTGTCGTAAAATTCGTAGCCAAATCATGTTACACAGTTATAACATGTTGTGCCGACACCATTTAGTGGGATAAGGTCAGGGGATGATGATGATATTACATTGCGTTGTTTCCCACCATTCTCAGGACGATGATGTCACAGTTATATACTCTTTTATCCGAAATCTGATAATATTCATCGCCTGTCGTCTTCTTTCAAGTACTTGACAGAAGCTAAGCCTTCAAGAAGACCTTTTTAAAAATGGCGTTCATCGACTAGTAGCGATTTTGCTCTGCACTCTTATCATTTTCTACTTCTTCATATTTCTCTCCTTTACTGAAGCTTAAAAGTATTTTATTAACTTAATTCATATGTTATATAATTTATAGAATTAGGCGTTACTTTGCGGAGATCCATAATACAAAAGTAATAATAAAATTATTTTGCTATAATCCGCGAAGAAGTAAAATAGAAAATATATATAATGCTAAATGTAAGTGGGCAATCGGTTATCATACCTGATACATGAGGATTCGTAAAAACACATGCACAAAATCGCTTTGCGATTTTGGTCGTGGAGTCTATCTCCTGACGATGCTTCGGTTGCGGGGCGAAACGATTGTTGAGTTTGTGATAGTGAACGTATATAGTGCTTGTGTATTGTGGTGGCGGTGGTGGAGGTTTGTGCATGTGTTTTTACGAATCCTGCATGTATCAGGTATGATAACCGATTGCCCACTTACATTTAGCATTATATATATTTTCTATTTTACTTCTTCGCGGATTATAGCAAAATAATTTTATTATTACTTTTGTCATATGTTATAGATGAGTATTTTTTTAAACAAGGAGAAAATTATTACTTTATTACAACCAAAGCTCACGTTGTGGTTAAGTTTTAAGTGGGTCTACATCCTGATTAGCATGTAACCTGTTGATAATTCGAATAAATAAATACTTCGTCTACAAGAGGTCCATATAGTATTGTTCTGGTGAATCATTCAAGCTTTATGTACTGAAATATTTAATCAAGACATACAGTCGATATGCGAAATGATAAAAAGCAATGAAATGCGCGATTCTTGTTTTTACGTGTTTTCGTGTCTAATAACACACAAATATCAATTTAGCGTGACGATCAAAAAATTTCTATGCTAATCAACTTATCCCCAATTCTCATTCATTAAAATAGATAACATAAGCCAATTGCGTCAGTATAGTACAAGGTTATCAAACACATAGGGCGGCATATCATGTAATATGTACTTTACACGTTTATATACAAGTATATAAATATATATATTTCCTTCTAGATAATATATCGTGGGTTTCATTAATGCCATGAGTATTTTACTCATGCGTCAGTTCTCGTATTTTCTGGGTTACGAGTTGATTTATATAATAAGTTGTGACTGACAGTGACTCACTTACTGTTCGCGGAATGTAACGGAATAAACATAATATAGATTTTATCCATAATTATAGGCAGGTGTTCTCACGGATGCCCGTGCACACTAATATTGTATACGCAGTATACAATGAGCATTAGAAAGCGGCTGGTGACCGCAAAAAGGGAACATTGGAAGGGCCCCGGCTTCGAGTCGCTTAGCGTCTTGCGACACAGTGTTGCGTCACCGTTGAACGGTAACCTCTCTTCGTCCCACGGCCCTGTCCAATACTAGCGATGTGAAATGATAATCGATTTTTAGTAATCGATCTTTTTTCATTAAAAATCGATTATTTTAATTATCCTTTTTTCTTTGTTTGTAAGATTAGATATGCATTGTTGAATGACACCAATGTAGCCAAACTACACATTTAAATCGAATTTCAGAAACAGCGCGTCTGTTATCATTTATTGGTAGTTGTCCACTTTAATTAGCCTCTTATTCTAATTAATTATTAATATTAAAAAATGCAACTTTTCAAAAAGCCGAAAAAAATTATTTTGATACGATGTAATTGATTTAAAAAAAAATCGATATTTTAAAGGGAAATAATCGATTATTTATTAATCGATTTTTTTGTATTCGTAGTCACAACCCTATTCAATACCAGAGTTAAACATACCAACTAACGCATCAAAGTACGCGTTTTCGGGCCCCGTATGTGTTAGTGCCCTCGCTATTGTCTGACATAAATCTATCGACGTTGATGGCTTCAAAATTTCTCATAGAGGGTTCAACCCTTTTAAATTGCTATGTTAGGGATAGGGCAGAGTTTTTAATTCGGCTGAATGTAAATAGGTATTGGACTTGTTACGACACTTGTATTCATGAATTGTTAGGGCTCTTCTCAAGGGCACTCCGTTGTTTGTAATGTAATAATAGCGCAGAATGTTCAACTTTATATACGTAGGGGGCTCAGTTTTGCATAATTCCATCCGTGCTTTGGCAAACACGTGAAAGCTTAGAAATCAGATAATGTTGCGTTTTAATTGTACAACGATTTATATATATATATATTTTTTTTTCATATAACAATCACTGTACATTTTATATTTGTTCTTAATTTAATAAGAATTAAGCAAATCTTTTTTTTGCAAGTTTAGATTACTTGCTCAATTTCCATATAATCTGAATTTCGAAAACGACTCCAAACCATTTTGATAAAATTTATTATGCAAGGGCGTTTTAGAAATGATAAATAGATTTGGCTAGGTTTCATTTAAAACAATGTCGTTTTATACCTGTTTTCAGGCACTCAAAAACTGCTTTAATATTATAAGTAAACAAATGTTTATTACGCTCTCACGTTTAACGTCATAATAGTACAATTGCGATCAGGCGGTCTTTAAGTGAAAATAACTCGAATCGAGTCTAAATATTACAAATTTTTTTCAATATTTTTTTTAAATATCACATTTTTTTAATTGCATCTTTGTCCAAACGAAGTTACCCAGGTACTTTATAATTATCATATAAATTTTTTAGAGCACATTTTTATTGTTTCCTTTTCTCTATGGAAGCATTAAAACATCTGATATCTGTTTACTGTTAAACATCTCATAAATAAGTCTTCGTAACTCAGAAACTCGTTCGGGGTCGTTGCGTGTGTGCGTGCAATCTCACAGACGGAACGGTTTTTATATACATGTTGTGTACTATTCTATGAGTGCAAAATGAATGCAGCTGCGATGCGCGGCGATTCACTTCCTCATTACTCGGCCTCGGTGCATCAACATTACATGCTTTATTTATGCGTTGTATGCAGTAATGTTTTCTTATACGTTCATCACGTGCTGCGGTTTTCGTGTTGATATTCTTTTGTTTCTTTGTCACGATTACTCGAACGATGTGACGTATACTTTTAAATGGCTCGTATAATCATTAGTACCAGTTTGATTGAGTCTTGCTCGGTAATAAAAAAAAGAAAAATTATAGGGTAGGCGGGGCTCGATCCTAGGTATTTTCATTTCTCGCGACCATCCATTCCCCGAATAAGCTACACTGACTTGATTAACAGTTTATGGCAAAAATTCAATTCAATATAAATTTTGTATTTTTTAATGCCCAAAAACAGAGATAAAACGAATCTTTTTTTACATAAAACCTAGCTAGATCGATTTTTCTCTACATACATACAAGATTAACTCATTTAAATATTAAAGATTACTAGAAGTAAAGTAGGGACCACTGGCTATCCCACTAGTGGGAAAAGATTTGTTTAATTGTAGTGTTGTTCAGCTCCTAATCTATTTGAACTCGGATTCGATAGGCTCTGGCTGGAGTTTCTGGAGTTCTACTGTATGGAGATTTCTTTGCGATATTTATCTTTTCCGAAATCACAAATTGCAAATATTATCAAATCAAATCAAAATAATCTTTATTTAAATAATCTCTTACAAGCACTTTTGAATAGTCAAGGATCAATATCATTAATGAAGCTACAATTAGTTAAGTAAATATTTTTTATAGAAAGTTTTTATATAATCCGTGACCCCATGTCACATAATCACATTTATGCACATGCATATAACGCATTATCATGTAAGCGTTATCGTGACCCGTATGCCCTATGTATTACTAAAACTACTACTATTCTTAGTGGGCTTTGCTAGCAGTAAAATCATTAGTAATATTTATTAAATCTATATTAATAATAAATCCGAAGGTGTGTGCCTATTTAGTAGGCTTTCACGGCTAATTCGCCGGAGCAATATAACTTAAATTTGTTGAAATTAAAGTTTATGTAGCTAGGTTTTAAACATAGGAAATATTCCCGTTTTTTTCAAATTAATACCAAAAACGCGACGGACGACGTTTGAAATGAACGGCGTCATTTTTCGTTATTCTCCTGCCTTTATACCACTCTATGTGGGGTCGGCACAACACGTTTTAAAGATGATGTAACATGTTTTGCCCAGTTATTTTACGACCGCCCGCCTGGCTGACGTCAACTTACCTTAGTCGTCGTTTACGATACCTCGGTAAGAAATGAGGGTGGTCTATTCTACTAAGCAGGATACCAAACGACATGGGTATCTCTATTCTATACTAATATTATAAAAAAGAAAAATTTGTAAGTATGTTTGTATTGTTTTCACACAAAAACTACTGGACCGATTTCAAAAACACTTTCACCGTTGGAAAACTGCATCTTTACGTTGCAATATAGGCTATATTATACAAAATGTATTGAGGTAAATGTAATGTAAAAAATATGCGGGTGAAACCGCGGGATATTACTAGTTTCATATAATTTGATGCAACTTCGTTTCCAATGAAAACGTTCTAAACACCGCCATCTTCGCTTGTACGTTCAAAGTTGCACTGAAATGTTATAATACACTGCAGTTATAATGTACCTACTTGTCTACTCACCGTTGCTAACGTACTTAGCTCTCAAGTACCGTAACTATAGCCTCTACGTGTCCCGCCGCGGTTCTCGATGCCATTTAAGTGGAATAACCGGCTTATATCTAATATTTCCTTACATTGTTACTTGTTTGTCATTGGATTCAATAACATGACACTGTTTGTTTATCGTATTGTCTCTATACCCAATATGTAAAACACTTCCTATAATAATTAAGTACCTGGGTGAGCGAGCCTTGCTCGGTAATTTTCAAAATGATGTAAATTTTTTTAAATAAATAATTGAAAAGAGAAATTAAAAAATAATAGGGTAGGTGGGGCTCGATTCTAGGTATTTTTACCACTCTAGACCGCCCGTTCCCCAAATTAACCAACATAACTTTACATTTGACAGCGAAAAATTGTGATTGTATAGAGTCCAAAACGTCATTTTTTTTTAAATAAAACTTATCTAGATCGATTTTTCTCCCCCCAAAACCGCCTACATGCGGAATTTCAGGAAAATCGTTGGAGCCGTTTTCGAGATTCTGAAAAAATATATATACATAGAAGATTAACTCATTTAAATATTAAAGATTTACTTGCGCTCGTTGTAGCCTAATAATAACCAGCGGGGCATGGGATCGAAGCAAGATTACTTATAATTAACAATTAATCATGATTTAGAGAATTCCCGAGAGACCTACACATATAACCTAGATACGGGCACTTAACAGCAATCCGTCTGCTAGCCAAAGTCCTTCTGAAAGGTAGAAAATAACAAAATTAAATGATTCTAATGACGATCTGCTAAGTTTATCTGTAAGTTGTTTGTTAAAAAATATACATCGACTTTTAAAACCGGATGATAATAAGTAGTTTAACAGAATAAATTTGCCTTTATTTATTTATACTTAAATTGATAATATAAAAATTATTTAGATGATCTTTGATCGAGTATGTTCCAATATCTAACCGGTTCTGTTCGATATTCTATCCCATATGTTTTCATATTAAACGTGATATAAATTATTGACTAGCCTATACCTTAGGAAGTAGTAGTAACAGGAAGTTTTAATAATTAAGAACGCTAATTAGGATATGTTAAACAATTAATTGTTCATGAACAATTTTCATATAAACATGCGCAATCCTATTCTAAACATCGAATACAGGTCATGGAAATAGAACTTGCGGATTAAGTGAGTGACCTTGGTGTTAGGAATAGAATGAAGTTAACTAGTTAAATTTTTATTATATCTATAAAAATAATTCATGCAATAAATAGTGAAAAATATGACTTATTATTGAAAATGTTAGATATTGATTATCTGACATAAAATTTTCGCGAGATCAATAGCATAAAACTTGAAGAGAAAGCAAATTGTGGAACAGTATTCAATAATTTAGAGATAATATGTACAGGAAGTGATTTGACAAAGAACACAAATATCTGACATAGCTTTAAAGATGACATAATTATAAGCACGTGTGTGCTACGAGATGTAAGATCATAAGGTAAGACAAAAAACGATGATTTAGTATTCTGGCGTGGTTTAATAGAGACCCAAAATTAGTGGTAGATATAGAAAGGGCTTATGATAATCCATCGACATTGAACAACAAATAGCATAAAACAAATCAGATCCAATACTAAAACTTTTGTAAACAAAACGTACATTAATCTACACAAACAAAAGATCTGCTGGCATTAACTGAGTAAATGTATAGTCGTATAAATATAGGTATAACTCTAGTAAGTGTATTAGTGGTAGTTATCGAAACGAATGGAAGTGGGTCAACTGGTATGACGGCAGCGATAAATGAGCCCTCGCCCGTTCATTATCAATTTGTGCAATACACGTTAGCCGTTTCAACTCACAATTGGTGCGTGCACGATTAAATTTACCTAGCTTATTTACACTAAAGGAAGTTTGCTTCTAACATATATTCCAGCTGCATTTACGTTTGCTTCCAGTTTATTATCTTTAGATGTATTTAAGATCTGATGATTTTACACATTCGTTGTTAATATGAGGATTATATGATAATGATCACTGAATCTAATACCTCCTAAACACCAACCTAATTCTTTAGCTACAATAGATTTGGTTGACATTTCATTATTTTGGGCATGCGGCTGTTAATTACAATTATTTCGGTTTTAATATTTTGTTTATTGTTACTAATGTTGGACAGAATTATAACGCATCTTAAAGTTAACCATGAGAGGTTATTATTACATAATGGCAACGTATTTTACTTGATCTCGTATATAACGAAAATGGGCTTAGTTTATGATTTTGACAAAATGATGGCATCTAGTGTTTCTCAGTTACGTAGATGTGAATGTGTGTGTACATTAAGTGCAGTTGCATTCTGTTGCCGCGTTACCAAGGCCGTGATGCAATATAGTCAGGTGAACTGTAGTTAGATGTTGAATGCATTGCTCGATTGCATCACGATTCACTCTGTCACGAGTTATATGCACACAGTTACTATGGGCGATTGAACTTGGGTAAATTTGCCAAGAAATTTATCGTTACGTAACTAAAAAGGTTTAACATTGCTCCATAAACATTGACCCCTGTAATTTCACTGTGACCTGGTCAGTTTCGAGCTTCAGTTAATAGGGAAATGGGTTATTATTACGACTAACTAACACTCATTCCCCTTTGCAACGGTGTCGCCGTCGTCGTGGGAAAGTCTCGAGTGCTCGTAATATGGACGAGCTTTAATCGCGTGCCGTGGCACATGGGGCGCGGTGCGCACCTAGCGACCACTTGCTTCAGTTATGTAAAATGAGTGCGATGCTATGACGAACGACGATTGAACTCTATAAATAGCGCCGATCCGTCCTTGAGCCGCCGCGAGTGCTCAGAACTAGGTCAGACCGAACTACCTCATGCCGTTGCCCTTCCCCTCACGCCTCACCTCTACGTCTTGATGTCAATTCCGATTGCTCACAATAAACTGAATAGCCGCATTCCACGCTTCCTTATGTATTTTCCGCCTTTCTAGTTCCAAACGCTTATTAAACTAGTCATCGACTGAATCGTCTTTTGGAACAACCTTGTGTAAAATTGCACTTAGTAGTTGCCAGATGTTAAAACGATTATTTTCTTTTCCAATGTTATATTAAATAACAAAAAATGTAAGCAACTTTTATCACGATGAAATAAATAGAGCTGTATACATAATTTTGTTACCTGGGTGTATTGATAATGGGCCTGGTTTGCGTTCGGGCAGGTAGCGACCCGGATTATAATCGTCCCTCGCCCGATCTGAGCATTTTTTCCATATGTTCATATTTGCGTCCATATTGTTGCACGTTGGGTGCAGTGCTTTGTTTGTGATTTCATGTTTCCTTTGAATGGAATAAAAATTCTTTATTCCAACTACAAGTTTTGTATAGATTTTAAGTCTGCTTCTTCGTAATGTAACAGAGGAATGCTTACCTGAACACGAAATTCGTTTTCAATTCGTAAGTATTGCATTTAATGAAAATTATTAGAATTGGGACTGTATGGTTTAAGGATTTTAGAGCAATGTCAAATAAATAAAGCTTTTAAGTTTCGTACATACAGAACAGAGAATTGTTAAAAAATATAATGTGCTGAAACAAAATTTAAATTAAGCCAGGTAGTCATTAGTGGAAGGTATTTATAAATTAGCCATCTTAAATTGAGTAAAGTGACGTAAGCCGGTGTGATGTCTAAATGTAAATAAATATTACATTTAGACGGAGTAAGTGATGAAATATTTCAGATTACTCACCATTCATTCTGAGATGAAATGACTTGTTTAACGTAAATAATAATACAGACTTTATCTTTTGAAAGCTACTTTATTTTGTTAGGAAAACTTTTAGTATAAACATATAATTGTGAACATTCTTCCGATTCTCAAGTCTTCATTTTGACGTTTTTGTTCTAAAAAAGGAGCCCCGTATTTAGTGTTGTCTAATAAATACTATATATTTAAAATTATGTGGAATCTTCGTATCAGTTATTTTGATTTTCCACTTACCTATATAGATATTCTGAATCATAGTTAATGTAATGTAATTCTAATTGAAATCCAATTATTAGTACTATGAATTTAATTGAATTTAATAAATATTTCCTATTTAATTACATTGAAATCAGATTAATGAAATCTGAAATGTTAGTATTTTGTTTGTGTGATAAGGTAAAATATTATGCTTATACATTGCATATACAACAAACTGCACATTATGTTATCGTTAAAAGTGGGTGGCTGCGACCAAACCGTCGGTGTCCCTGATATCAGACAAAGGCCACAATATTATGTTGTTGTACGGGTAAATGCTATTTGCAGACTAGTTTTTAACCGCTAATAAATTATTCTGCGTAGATATATTTAACAAATAGTATTATATTGGATTTTAACCTATCATTCTCGAGCTCTTTGACTATCTCTTAAGCAATAATTGATTGATCGTTAATCAGGAGCTCCGTTAAAAGTTCAAAAGAAGGGCAAATAGACCCCTATCACTTTCGAATTTATATTATTGCAATGGGTTTCAACTTTAAGTGGATTAGTCCGACACAAGTGACCCGTCCTGCACCGTCAGGCGTCTCTGAACCTAGATAGATAAATGGGTTTCAACTTAATTAAACTTTTGAAGGGTTTCATTTAAATGTGGAATGTGATGTTTGTTGGTACATTTAAATGTTGCGTGACATTCTGCAATCGTGATGGTTCACTCATTAGAACAATGAATGCCAACGCCGGTCGTGCAATGTATGTCGACCATCGCCGCGGGCGGCGCAGCGGGTGAAAGCTTTCTTCGGTTCGCCGCAACTGCACGTGTGTGTGTGTAATCGACATTTAATTTTAGTGTTCGGCATCAGGGTGAACACCGGACGCCACCTGTCTCGTTCCTTTGTTTCGGCTCGGAAATGTCAGCGGAGGTCATCTAAATAAAGGCGTTATGCGCGTCCGATTCGGGTTGCGATCGCTGTCTAGACGTTGCGTTGCATCGTCCGATCGATTGCACGACCGAACCTCAGACGGTCATCGACCCCCTCGGCGCATCGGTGACGTTACGCTCCGGTGATACGCTCCACACAATAACTTTACGGATGTTACGGACGTGTTCTAACTTGTGCTAGTTATGTGTGCAAAGATTTTGACATAATGATTTACTTAGCACCGACGAACTATTTACTGTAGTCAATTCTTAACAGAACTTCTAACTTTTTAAATATTATTGTATTTCTATGAATTGTTTTTGCTATAATTAAAGATTCTATGCGGATGTACGTTAACTGCTGCTGCAACCGGGATTTATTACATCCACTGAATGAAAAAGATGTGCAACGCTTGGATGGCATAATAAGAAATCCCGACCGGTTTAGAATTGTGTGGATTGGTCGATACTATTTAAAAGAAATACGTCGGATGCATGCTTTAAATACATTTCTAAACAAGGGATTTGTAAAAAATCTTCCTTGAGAACTACTTGGAACCGGTTATATTTTGTCAATGCGCCATATTTATGAGGGTCTTTGTACTTTTTGGTAGTTTTACGATCATTGATCCTGTCTCTCTGTAATGCGTCTACCGTCCTTCGGGGACGCGTAAAGTGACTTTTGTTCTAGTCAAATAAATTAGAAAACAGCCATAAAGGTCTCATTGTAATGTTTTCGCTGCAGTAAACATTGATTGCCTTTCACGTTCTTACATAGAAACCGTTCTCTCGGGTATAAATTATGCAATGTCCATAACAATATGGGTTTTTTCATTTTTTTTTTTTTTATATTCCTTTCTAGCATCATCATATGAATATTCTGTCGAGTCAAAACATGAACGTATTGTTATCTCACAAGACACACAAATAGGGCTGCCAACTTTTTTATTACATGAAATAAAGTGTATTTAATTTTGAGAAAAATATTCAACAGTATTTTAGAAATATGAACAGTATTTTGTTTATTTAATCTCTCAACCTCATCTCCCACAACACCTCAGCCTTTTTAACAACTTCGTACCGAAATTATAACTCAAATTAAGTTTTATTGTGATTTGTTTGTTACTGCACTTCATTGAGCACTCTCTTAGTAAAAAAAATTGTGTGAATGTCTAACACAGTGTTAAGCATGTATACTCAATTTTCAACTGTGCATAGTAATAAATCATCCTCCTGCCTTTATACCACTCTAAGTGGGGTCGGCACATGTTATAAACATGTTGTCATATGATTTGGCTACGTATTTTACGACCGGCTGCCTGACTAAGGTCAACTTAACTTAGACGTATTTTACGACACCTCGGTAAGAAAGGGTGTATTCTACTCAACCGGATACCACACGGCGGGTCGTCTTACCTTTGTCGCCTTTTACGACCTCGGTAAGAAATGAGGGTGCTCTATTTTACGCAGCCGGATACCACACGGCAATGTGCAAAGTAATGAATGGTAATTAAAAAAGTATAATACAGGTCTTTACCAGCGTAGTTGGCAACCCTACACACAACATACCTTCCATATACGCATATCACAAGTAACCATGTCGGTTGTGTTGACATTGGGTGGTGGTAATTCCTTACTAGGGCGACAAAGGCGCTGCAGATGGCTCTCTACGTATCGCCTGGGTTCTCCCGGGCGGCCGACGCGCATCTTCGACTGGCGTTGATGTTCAAGGCGCGCCGGCATTGGGCGGCTGCTGCGGTCCACTTCAGGAGAGCGAAGCTCGCTCCACACCAGGACGCGACCTTCACCCGTTTGGAGCTTAGTTTCCATGCCGCTCATCTGCTAGAAGCCAGAGGGTTAAGGAAAGCAGCGAGAGACGCTTACGAAAGACTTCTGAAGGAGCCTCAGCTGTCGTCCATGTTGAAAGCTGACGTCTGTCGACAGCTAGGCAAGTGAATTTTTTACGTATTCTACTTTGTGCGATTATTCACACTCGAGAATGTAATAATGTAAAAGTCCGTTTTACATTATTACATTCTCGAGTGTGGGACTGTGTATTAAAAAGCACGATAACATATTATTAAAAGCTTTTATTCAACTTGCGGTGTATATTTGTGAAGGTGGAATTGTAAGTTAAATATGACCTACCCCCCCTGTGTTAGATTGAGCTGAAATTGTATTAGTCCAGTCCTGATATATAGTCTAGTAACAGTAGATATATAAAATCTTGTCAAAAGCTTTCTTAACTTTATCTGTCCGAGTCAATATATTTTTTAGTATGATTGAGAAAACTCCAGTTTTAAATACAATTTTGTGTGCACAAAATTATAGACATAGTTTTTCATTTTCAATAATTGAAACAGCTAGGTACGAGAACTTTAATGACGTTACGCACTTGTCATATAGTCATAGACAACTTGTAGAATTTCCTCGTTAACAGACTCTCTTTTCGCTTCCGTTATCATTTTACATGAGATGCTTAATTGGTGATAACTAATGTGATTCACATAGTTAAATATGGTTGAACAGGCTATACTAGGGTTGCCACCTTTTTTTTTAAAGAAAAATGGTAGTTTGTTTTTAATTGAAAAAAAATAAAATATATAGTACTTTGAGAAATTTAGGAAATAAATAGTACACATCTTTTTTCAATCATTACTTATTTTGTCCACGAGCTTTTTTGGTCTTTTTTTCTTTCTTTCTTCTTGGGAGGCGTACAAGAAGCATCATTCCTCTCCATGTTTTTATTGTAATTTTAATTCGATAATTACCAGTCTAAAATAACCTCAATGTTCGTTCGCGTAACATTAATTGAGAAAGTGTTGACATGTGACAACGACAAAGGAGTTGGTAAGTGTTACCAACTAACTAAGCCCCGTACGTACATGAATGAGTTTCGTTCAAAAATTCCCTATGCAGCGACGCGGGTGCGTTCCATTCACAGTTATTTAAATTAAAAAGTGACAGTAAAATTAGCCATAAAATATAGTATTTTTCGTCCTATATTGTTTTTCTATAAATATTGTACAATTGACTAAAATATAGTACGATACTATATAATATAGTACGGGTGGCAACCCTAGGCTATACCCGCTCCAAGAATGTATAACATGGAAGTTTATGCGAATGGAAATTAAGCGGGCACTAAACTAGTTCTCGAGTCTCAGGTAATTTCGCAAGGAGAATGATCGGAAACGGGCTTCCGTTTGGCTTACTTAAAAAAAGTCAGATTCCGATATCAAGTATTTTCGACGTTAGAATAGAATATCTTATCTATTATATTATACTTAAGTTTAATGTAAAATGATTCGTAAATAAATACAATAACGCGCTAACTTTAATTGCGGTTGGATTTTAACTTATGTACTAACGCCGCGTGGTATTCGGCTGAATAGAATAGTACTACTATTCTATTCAGGAATAACCCTCATTTCTTACCGAGGTGTCGTAAAAGGCGACTAAGGTTAGTTGACCCACCGTGGTATCCGGTTGTCTAAAATAGACCACCCTCTTTTTCACCGATGTAAGGTAAGTTGACGTCAGGCAGGCGGTCGGTCGTAAAATACGTAGCCAAATCATGTGACAACATGTTTGTAACATGTTGTGCCCACCCCACTTAGAATGGGATAACAGAAGGAGGATGATAATTTAACTTATGTACCTACCTAATCTTATGTACTTATTTTCTCTTTTATTAATTAATATAAAATTGGTATTAATAATTTCCGTTTCACTGCTTTGAAAAGGCATTTTAGCTCTAGACAAGTTAAAATTTACCATTAATTCAATTTGTTAAGCGTGAATTATTAATAAAGTTTGTACCTACAAAGTTTATAACTTATATTATTTATCAAGTTTGCGAAATAAGTAGTGAACAGAAGCGAAAAGCGAACGAATCCCAGTTAGAGATAATGCTAAAAACTAAGATGTTATCTCCAAAACCATTCCAAATTAGTTTAAAAAGCTCTTTAGGTAGCGCGGATTATGTTGACAACTTAATAAATAATCAATTAAAATTTTAACTAAAGTGTTGAAGTAATATCTCGTTATGATGATGATATATTTTTTCTGAATCTCGGAACGGCCCTAACGATTTTCCTGAAATTCAGGATGTAGGGGGTTTTGGGGAAGAAAAATCGATCTAGCTAGGTTTTATTTTAAAAAAAAATCGTTTTATCCCCTTTTTTGGGCATAAAAAAATGCTAACGTTTACATTGAATATTTTTGCCGTAAACTTGTCAAGTCAGCGCAGCTTATTCGGGGAACGGGCGTTCTCGAGAAATAAAAAAAAACCTAAGATCAAGCCCCTACCAATTTTTTTTTTTTATATTGTAAAGAATTACCGAGCAAGGCTCGGTCAAACAGGTACTTACTTTCATAAAACTTAGTTTATGTGAAAAAATATGCTATTTTGAACAGGATGGCTATATCATCGTTGTGTTTCTCTGGGCGAGCCGGCAGCGCGCGCTCGCGCCGCCATCTGGTGTCTCCAACGAGCAGTGGTTGCTGAACCGGAATCTGGAGCGGGCTTGTATCTCCTTGGTAGATGTTTCGCTGCCCAGGGCAAGGTTCACGATGCCTTCATCGCCTATAGAAACTCCGTGGAAAAGTCAGAAGGCAACGCTGATACTTGGTGTTCGATTGGGTAAGTATCATTTACGCAAGCGTCCATTCTAATATTAAAATGCGAATGTCTGTCTCTCTGTCTCTCTGATCCGTAGAATTATCCAAGGAGCGAAGTGGTTAAGGTATATAGACAATGGAACTCTAGAATTTGGATAAATAACCTCAAAAAGATCACATAAAATGACGAATTTAAACGTCACAAGATTACTTATCGATACCTAAGATTATGAAAATTAAAATTTATGAAAAAGATTACCTAAGCTAACACTCCAGCCGTTGCAGAAAACAGTTTTACCAGTATCTAATATAAAATTTTATGAATACAACCTGTATCTGTATCCATATCTATGTATATTACTAACGTTTATCCGCAACTTCGTTCGCGTGGATTGTTGTCACGTGATAGGATGATAATAAGATAGGAAGATAGGTTGATAGGTCACCGCGAACGAGAAACAAACATACATCCATACTCACAAACTTTCGCATTTATAATATCAAGTAGGACTTATGGGAAAGTATATATGTATGTCTACTGCGCTGAACCAATGTTGATGAAATTTGACATAATTAAAGCTTATATAAAAACCCGTTTTTCCTGCAGGAACAGCAAAAGAACGCTATACATTATTAAGGGTACTTAAACGCGAACGAAGTCGTATGTACTACTAGTATTCATTGTAGTTTTCGAATACGAAGTGCGAACGTGACGATATTTCAGTCTCAACTTATCAATTTTATAAAAAAATCGAAGTATTCAAATCAATTCAAAGAGGCCAGAAATGTTTATAGTGACGGGGTTTTTATTGTGCACTCGCGAAGGATTGGGTCATTGCACGGACATGTAGCGGAAAGATTAAAAACCTTAGTTTTATTTACGATAATTATCTACACGAACGCTCACAAATTAATGTGATTATATTGTTTAAAAAAAGAATTAACGTCTTATAAAATTATTTGAAATTATAATTTTTTGTACCTGGTCTAAATTTGTTAATTTTAGTTTATTTCTAAAAATAAAATAATTAGTAAGAAATCTATTCGACTGGCCCGTTGGCGCAGTGGGTAGTGCTCCTGCCTTCAGCTCCGCGGTTCGCGGGTCCGATTCCCGCCATGGGCCAAATATGATTTTTTTGGTCTTCGAGTCTGGGTGTATATTTGTACATATGTATTTAAAAATTATATCAGTATATATTCACCAGTTGTCTGTCTACCAGTCTTTGGGAACGGATGACCGTGTGTGTAAGTGTCCCATATATTTATTTATTGTTTCGCATTAAAGTCTCTCCTCAAATTATTATTTACTTTCGTGTTTTTGGTTGGTTTGGAATTCTCAAGTTTCTCTTCCAGTAGGCTAAAAAAGATGTGAAAAAAAGAGGTTCTTTTCATTAAGAGCAACATATCGATGCATTCAATCTAATTGATTGAAGATTCAAAATTGTTTGCAAAAGCTTGCTTGAATAAAGATTATTTTGATTTTTGTGTTTTCCTGTTATATAAAAGTCAGCCTACCCCTGGACCATGTGTTATTGATTATTGTACGTGACGCAGGGTGTTGTACCAGCAACAAAACCAGCCGATGGACGCGCTGCAGGCCTACATCTGTGCGGTGCAGTTGGACAAGGGACACTCGGCCGCTTGGACCAACCTCGGCAGCCTGTACGAGAGTTGCTCGATGGCGCGCGACGCATTCGCGTGCTACAACAACGGAGGCGCGCGTGCGACGCTCGCGAACGCACCGCTGCGGCAACGCCTCGCCTTCCTACGTGCGCACCTTGCGCATGCGCCGATGCCTTCCGTTACTGGCAAGTTAGTATATAGGCAATTATTTTTACTTCCACGTACATACCACTTATCAACGTCTTTTTATTCACCATACCTTATTATATTTATATGAAAAAATTAAATTAGATAGATAAGTATAATAAAAAAAAAAACTAAAACATCTATTATAGCACATCGAATTAAAAAGTGAATATAATTCTTAATTATTTATCCTATTTATTACTATTATTCTTAAATAGTTTATAGAATTAAACGTTAATTTTTGGAGATCCATAATCCAAAAGTAATAATGAGATTATTCTTAGTTCGTTCATTATTTTTCGATGTGCTGTAAATAGTTTTTTAAATTATATTTATTTTCCACTTTTTAGTGCAATTGATTAAAAAAAGAGAGTAAAAAGTAGGTCAAAATAGAGTTCAAACAGTCGATTGCTTACATACAGGCGAAAGTAATAAAAAACGTGGAAAAATCCGCATATTTTTACCAATATAACACATTAAAATAGCATATTGGACTTATAAAAATTCAAACAGGAATATTATTTAATACAAATTTATTTAAGAATTTAGCTCAATTTGCGATATCCTTATCAATTTTATAATAAGAACAGACACAAGAAATAAATATGTTAATGCTATATGTAGATTTATATGTAGGTATGACGGATATCGTCTGAGTTGTCTAGCATTAAGTGTCACAACATTTGAAAATAATATTAAATCCAAGAATTATGTACAATTATAATTAGGTACTCTACTTTTATATAATTTTAATAACACGTCAATATTTTTTTTCAAAAAATATCAAGATATATGTTATAAAATGTTTCAAATACAACCTCCTTCACATAGGTCATTAATATGAAAAAATCATTGTGGGCGTCATTATGTGTTGAGTTTTTGAGAAAAAGTTAATAAGTTGACTTTGGGAAAATTGCTTTTTATTATTGCATAAGTAGAAGGAAAAATATCCTTGTTTTGTTATATATTTTGACTGGCTCGTTGGCGCAGTGGGTAGTGAACCTGCCTTCGGCACCACGGGTCGCGGGTTCGATTCCCGCCGAGGGCCAACATTTTCAATAAATGAATTTGTTGGTCTTTGAGCCTAGGTGTATATTTGTATTTAAAAATATATAAGTATATACATATATTCACCAGTTGTCTGTCACCCATAACACAAGTATTAAGTTACTTACTTTGGGGACGACCGTGTGTGTATATGTCCCATATTTATTTTTATATTTTTAAAATATATTCGTACCAGGCGTGAATATGTTGATAAGTCAACTTACGTCCTTTAATTAGGAAGGCAGTAACTAATTTATTTATTTGATACTATTTCCTTTCGTTAATAGTTAATACTGGTTACATGCACTACTATAGCCAGTATTTATAGAAAATTGATACACTCAAAGCTTATCGGTCCAATGTATAAAATCAGAAAATACACGATTTTCTTTCCTTAATAAGTAAAAACGTTGAATTAATGGTACTTTAATGCGTTAATTGGCATGAGCGCAGACGCGCGTATAGCTAACGCAGGTTACTTTAAAATCTTATCTTTTTCACAATTACATTTTGCGATTTAAATTACTAATAATACGATGGATAAAAGCCGCACCCTTCTAGTACTATCACGATAATGCCATTTGATATGCGTTCGTTGTTACAATGGTTTTATCTTGATTTATACGTACACGAACGCGTGGTATCTACGTACCTAGGCACGGTGACATCACAATTATAATATGTTAGCATTCTTATCGTAATTAGCATACATTTAGTACTACGAAAAACGTGCTATACTTTGTTTATCCCATATGTACATTACATACTCGCATATTTACAAATTGACTTATCACTTTGTGTTTTCAAACGATTTGCTTTTACTATGTCTCAAGGAATTATATACTGAAATAGTTCCTTTATGTATATAAAGATAACACTCGTACAACACGGCTTACTATTACACGGTTTCGCTATCTTCGATAAAAAAAAACTGCAAAAATCACCTTCTGCTCCTGATTTCCTAAAGGTATAGCGTTGCGAAAGTGTATGTTCTCGTATGTACTTAACTGTATTTGTAGCTAAAGCTTTGTATAGGCACATACGAGGCGAGGCATAGAGGTCCGATACGAATTAGTTATCTCAATGCATGAACCGTCACTTGAGACGGTCAGCAGTGGAGATTGTTTAGTTATAAGAGTATTCCGAGCGGTCTTGACTTATTGACGAACGAGTCGTAATGTAATCTTCCCTTTCTGTTCTAGTTCGAGGTTTCATACAACACGGTTTTACACAACACGGTTTTTTATAGAAAGCTAACTATCGTGTTACTGAAGGGTTACCTTAACTATATTTTATCTAAACGTAAATTTCCTCGGCGATTCTTACCGCAAGGGTAAATGAAGGAGAAATTTAGAAAATTCTAAATAAATGACGTAAAAATGAAATGATGACTGCTAAATCACTCTGCCACATAAGTTCCTCATTACTCGCTTGAAATGCCATTACTAATTTCTCGTAATCCGCCACAAAAAGAAAGTACGGGAAACACTATGCACTAGGGATCGTGAAGTCAGTATTATAATGCACTTTCTATAGCGTGCCTAGCAGATATGGATAATAAATTTAATATGATATTTGAATTGTAGAGTTAGATCTAGTTAAAAGTAATAACTTAAAAATATTGGATCCTGTGCGTATTAAAGCGAATTTTGTCTGACATAATTTGCGTTGGACAAAATATTTTTTTTTCCAAACATTGTTGTTTGTTTCTGTGACGAATGCGGCTTCGAAATAAAAACACAGGTTTGCGTATACATACGGGTAATTCTTACGAATTCATTGGTTTACATACTAAGTGGTATGACATATGTTCGAATTAGATGACAAATTATTGATTGACGTCACGATTGATGCATGTTTTGAAGTGATACAATTTTCCTTTGGATTCAATAGATGGCGTTAACACGTTTGGTTCCAGTATAATACTTCAGCTTTTTACCACCTTACAGATAAAGCCTTTTCTGTGACTTTTACTTTATTCATCAGTTATCATTGGGTGTGATTATTAAGCATTGATGTCGCATCGATATTTTAAAAAAAGTTCATATATATATATAAATTTTATTCGTTTTAAAAGATTTACAATTCTATTACGATTTTGTACAAATGCGCCTAATGTACGCGCATAGTGAGTCAATTTCTTTAACATTTACATCATCTTTTAAGTGATTTACTACACGGTTTTCTGTGGCTTAAACTCAGTGGCTCTCTATGACCTTCTAGAAATCGCTTATCCCTCAATACCTCTATTTTGGAGTTGAAATTTAACTACCGTGGGAAACTAATAGGTCCTTGAACTGTGTTCCGGCTTCCACTTTGGATTCTTCACTCTTTATGTGTTGAACTGTGCGTAACGTATTACAACTTCTCATTTTTGATTGGATCACGTAGTAATGTTCTCACCATATATATATACGATATTATTTGTTAAAAAATTTAACTTAACGCACGTTCACGATTTATGAAAATGATTGAAAATTTTCGTAGGTATGCCGTTTGCTTGTTTTGAAATAATGATTCGAAGTATGACAAAAAACAAAGACATTTAAAAGTATAATTTTATATGAATATGTAATTAACGTACACGTATTTAACTTTCAACGTCTTTAAATGGAAACATCGAATGAATAAGTCGATGCATAAAAATTAGCTAGCGGTCTTTATGTAATAGTGGCTGTATTTTGGTATTTGTCCAAAGGTGTTAAATTTTTTTCGGATTACTGTATGATTATTAATCTTTGTAGATACGTTAATATCCTTAATTAAATAAATTAATTATAGCCTGTAAAGCTACTAAAAAGGTCGAGTTAATAAAAAGCTCCAGGTTTTCTAAATGTACCTCAAGCACTTGGATGTGTTAACAATGCGTTTTGTCAGTAATGGTCAATAGTTGGAAAGGTTAATTAAAAAAGTCGTAGAAAGTCACTGGATCTAAGCATTTAATCCAATGGCGTGGAAATTTCTGGAAGAGAACATTTAGTTAAGCAGTGGACATTCATCGATTCATCATTATTCTGATGCCCTTATCCCTCTCTACATGTTTTTTGCTTCTATTATATCTTGTCATTCGTCCACTCTGGCATTTCTCCAACCATCTCTTTTTCGGTCTCCGTCCAGTTATAAAATCATATTTACTCATATTTAACACTCGCTTTGTCTCATGATTTTCATTCCTCATTATTACATATCCATACCATTTTAGTCTTGCACTTGTTTATCTTTTCTATAATGGACGAATCGCTCAGACTTCCCCGTATATACTCGTTTAGAATTTATTTTTTTTATTATTTTTATATATGGGACAATTACACACACGGTCGTCCGTCCCCAAAGTAAGTAACTTAATACTTGTGTTATGGTAGACAGACAACTGGTGAATATATACTTATATATTTTTAAATACATACTTAAATACAAATATACACCCAGGCTCAAAGAAAAACAAATTCATTTATAGAAAATGTTTGCCCTCGGCGGGAATCGAACCCGCGACCCGTGGAGCTGAAGGCAGGGTCACTACCCACTGCTCCAAGGGGCCAGTCAAATTATATCCAGTTTTTAGTATTTTAATTCTTCATCTTTTCTCATTTGCTTGCATTCATTGATTAAAGAAGTAATCTGGCTTTTACACTTCCTTATCACTTTTAACAAACATTTTCTAATCTATTAGTAATTATATTAGAGAACTAGTGTCCCTGCGACTGTTCCTGCGTCGTATTTAGTAAGTTGCCTATAATACTGCACATTGGCCTAACTCTGCTGATAAAAAATTCCATGACTCTAATCCGGTCCTAATCTTTACTTTCGAATGCCGTGTATAATTCCACTTCCATTGTTTTCAATTAATATATATAAGTATTTTTCATAAATATAATTTCTCATAACTGAATTACTGATAAATTGAGTCTTGTTTTTGTGCATTCTTAAAATCTTTCTTATTTCCGGTTTGGCAAATCTTTGCGAGTGCTTTGCCCTCAGTAATTTTATGTTTAACGAGACGTCTCGAATATTCCCATTATAAAATTATAATTAAAAAAAAGTAATTAATACATTGTTATTTATATACGAACGATAAGACTTTAATTCTACAAATTATGTTTAAACTGATATTTTATTTTCTAGTGTTTAATTTTAAACGGTCTAATTGTAGTAATTAGTGAAATAATTTATAATTCGCGTGGTTTAGGTAACTGGTTTCTTAAACTTGTATCCGAGTCGAATAACGATATCAGTATAGCGGTTTTTGAATTGCTCATTACCATGCAAATAGTCGGAGCAGCAGATAGTTATTTTTTAGACTTAAATTGTTATAAAATTGTTGGAATATTTATTTAACAATTGTCTAGATTAAAAACCAATTTACAAAGTTTAATAATTTTTCAATTTGAAACCGGCTAGACTTACGTCTTATTCTATTGTTATATTTATTAGCCCGACCAGTTTCGAGCCCTTAGTGCTCTTTATACGGCGTTATCACGGCAGAAACTGCGTACACCAGCTCCCCAGGTAGTCAGGCTAACCCCATAAAATAAATTAAGACGTGAGTATAGCTGGTTTCTATACATAAAGTAAGGGGCGGTTGACAAAATACGTCACGCTAAACTAAGGTTACTGTCACACTTTGTGTTATCCCCCGCTTAAATTATTACGACACAAGTTAAGACCCCCCTGAGTATGATAAATTTCAATTAAATACTGCACAAATTCTGAAAATTGAAATTGAGAATTCTTTCCCCTTCCCCCCGTCATATCTCATCATACACAGCAAGAACATATTACGACACCTCGGTAAGAAGACGGGTGGTCTATTCTACTAAACCGGATACCACACGGTGGGTCAACATACCTTAGTCGCCTTTTACGACACATCGGTAAGAAATGAGGGTGGTCTATTCTACTCGGCCGGATACCACACGGCGGGTCGACTTACCTTAGTCGCCTTTTACGACACCTCGGTAAGAGAAGAGGGTGGTACTATTCTATTCAGCCGGATACCACACGGCGTGAGATAAACTTAACTTAAATAGATGCTAAATATAATAACTAAGTATTGAGATTTACAAGTAGCCTCCAAACTAGGTAATCCTGTATTTTGCCTTTAACGTTATAAATATAATTATAATTACCCTTAGTAGAAACTTAGTAGAAGTGGTCTATAAAATAAATAAATAAATAAATAAATAAATATATGGGACACTTACACACACGGTCGTCCGTCCACAAAGTAAGTAACTTAATACTTGTGTTATGGTAGACAGACAACTGGTGAATATATATACTTATATATTTTCTAAATACATACTTAAATACAAATAAACACCCAGGCTCAAAGACCAACAAATTCATTTTTTTTTTTATAGAAAATGTTGGCCCTCGGCGGGAATCGAACCCGCGACCCGCGGAGCTGAAGGCAGGATCACTACCCACTGCGCCAACGGGCCAGTCAACTATATATATATATAACTATATATATATATATTATATAGTATAACTTAAGGTTTCACTTAACCAACCGTATCGTGTCGTTCTCAGGCGACGTCCGTTGCCATCTATCGAGGAGGCATGGAACCTGCCCATCTCGGCTGAGATGTCCTCACGTGCTCCCAAAGCGGCACCCCCTCCGTACCCCGGTAGTGGCTCAGCTACCACTGGCCCTGTTAAACGCGAGGAGGTGGCCCCGCTGACGGCGCAGCAGCTGCAGACGTTGCAGTACTTGCAGAGGAACTCGCACAATCTCTCGCCGCAGCAACAAGTATAAAATACACGTATCTAAATTTCTTCATGTATTCATATTCATCTAATGTTACTAGTAATAGGTATTTCTTTATATTTTTATTAATTATTTTATATATAAATGTATATTTATATCAGTTGTTGTAGAAGAGGTTACTCTGACACAGGCTTTACTATGTTTAAGAGATGTTCTCCACAAATATAATGTACAATTTTAAATTGATCCCCATACTCCTGCCATTATCCCCCTTTAAGTGGAGTCTGCACAATATATTATAAACATGTCGCATGATTTAGTTAACTATTTTACGATCGGCCTCCTGCCTGACAACAACTTACCTTAGTCTTAGTTAGCTTTTGCGACACCCTGGTAAGAAAGAGAATGGTCTATTTTCTCAGCCGGATACCTTAAAGCGGGTCAACTTACCTTAATCACCTTTTATGACGCTTTGGTAAGAAATGAGGGTGGTCTATTCTACTCAGTCATATCGCATGTAAAATGCCAAATTGTTATCGATAATTAATATTATTTTTATTTATTTATTCTCTTCCGTGCATGAATTATTTTCATAGACTTATCATAGAGTATATGAGCCGTCCTAAAATGTGTCCACAGATAAAAGAGTAGCAAATAAGGCGGCAATGAAAAGAATCGGAAAGTATCTTTTTTATGTGTGATTAGACAAAGTTAAATATGGGTCACTTATCACTCTTATTTATTTGTTGGACATTCGCACCCTCAGGTCTGCCTATAGCTTCCCTATTCTATGAATATAATAATTCATGCTCACACATTGTTCCAAACATTTTTATTTCACGATTATGTTTAGTGCCAATTTACAGCTAAAAAAAATCAACTGTATTACGTTTATTTATAATTATGAATATAATTTAAAATTATTATTATTCTTATTATTTACTATATCTTATTTCTTCTTATTTACTAAATATTAATATTGTTTGCAGGCGTTAATGCAGCAGCTTCTCTCACAGTACCGACAATCGCAGGCGGCGAGATCGCGCGCGGTTTGTATCTCCCACCCCTCCTAACTTCCTTTCGTACATGGCGGCAGGTTTTAGGATTTACAACAGCAACATATAAAACCTCTCAATTTGACTGGATTTACAACCGTAATTAAAAAAAATTAAATAAACATCAACTTCAATGACATTTAAAAGTATATGCGTTCTCTTTCGAACGACAATAAATCTCTTAAGTGCAAAAGAGCACGATATATATACGTCACGACCCTCAGTGTCCATAGAGAATATATGAAGTTTTTTTTTAGTTTGGTTGTATAAAAAGTCTTAGATTGAATGGGATTGTATAATTTCCGCAGTGTCTTGAATTCAAGGGTGGGCATTCAAAATACTTTACGAATGCATTCACATTAATTAGATATAGAGTAAAAGAATTAGTTACATAAATTTATATTGTTTGACATTTGCACGCCACTTATGGCGGTTAATGGCTGTATTTAATTAATTTTAAGACCTTTATATGTACCTACCCATAATCTGAAAATAAATATAATTTGATTTGAAAAAAATACAGTCGATAGTTTAAGTAACAAAATATATCTTTGTGGATATTTTAAATAATGAATATTATATTCACCAACAGTTAATTAAATGCTTACTATTTTATCTATGTTATTATCTAATAGATTGCATTAGTTAGAAGCCATACCGCAGGTCTAAAAACTTGTAATATTGGTCTTTGTAAGGTTGGTTGAGTTACTTGGTATATAAAGATATCTTACCTAAGTGTATTAAATAACGATATAATATTAGTTACTTAGAGCTTCATTAATCATTCGTTTCTTTCGTCTGCCTACCCTAAGTACTTGCCATTGCGTTTCTAATACTACTTTATATGTTGCGATTCTTTGAATTTTTTTGGCATAACGAATTGTTTTTTTTACGCTTATCTAATGCTTTTATCGCTCTCAAAGAGAGCTAGCTTTATAAAATAATTATTCGGTGAATTCTAAATATTTTCTCGTGTGTAGGTGGCGAAAAGCGAAGGTAGTGCCAGTGGCGACAGCGCCGAGTCGCTAGCTGAAGATTTGTTGAAGAAGTTCTCAGATACTCAGCCGGATATCAAAAAGGAGCCAGTCAATAGTGAGTATTTCTCGGTGTAATCACCTTTTTGTTGAAGTTTCAACAGCGTTCTGCCCTAAACCCACTCTAAGTGGGGTCGGCACAACAGTTGTAAACACGCTGTCACATGTTTTGACCGCCTAACTTACCTAACTCAACTTACCCTCTTAGTCGCATTTTACGATACCTCGGTGAGAAAGAGGTTGGTCTATTCTACTAAATTGGATTTGAATCAAAATAATCGATTTTTTATTTATTATTTTATTAATATTAATAATTCATTGACAATAAAGGCTAATTAAAGTGGACAACTACCAAAAATTATCAGATGCGCTGTTAGTGAAATTTGATCAAAATGTGTAGTTTGGCTAAATTGGTTCCATCCAACAATGCATATCTAATCTTAAAAATCAATAAAAGGAGTAATAAAGAAAAAGGAGATACTTAAAATAATAGATAAAAAAAAAACGATACTTGCTGAAAATACAATCGATTATTAAAAATAGATTATTTAGAAAAAATAATCGATTATTTTAAAAATCGATTTTTTTTTACATCCCTACAACAGAGTCCCTCATTTTTCGTTACCACCAATTAAAGTAAACGGATTATAGTATGTAGTATGTGTATGGTCTTACTTAATATGCAGGCGTTTGATTCTAGGTTATAAATCGCTTAAGCGATCAATTACGGAGAGTAAATTGCAGTCTGCGAATTTTGGAGAAGCAATTTTCTGAATTCCATCGTGGATATTTTTTGCAAAGGGCCTTTGATATTTTAACATCTTATTGTTCTTTTTGAATATCCGCTGTGTAGTATCCGGTTGAGTAGAATAGACTACCCTTATTTCTTATGTCGTTAAAGGCGACTAAGGTGAGTCGACCCGTCGTATGGTATCTGGCTGAGTACAATAGATCACCCTCATTTCTTACTGAGGTGTCGTAAAAGGCGACTAAGGCAAGTTGATCCACCGCATGGTATCCGGTTGAGTAGAATAGACCACCCATTTTGTTACCGAGGGGTCGTAAAATATGATTAAAGTAAATTGAAGAATAAAGTAAGTTGACTAAAGTCAGGCAGACATATTTTACTACCGATCGTAAAATATGTAGCCAAATCATATGACAACATGTTTATAACATGTTGTGCCGACCCCACTTAGAATGGGATATAAGGGCAGGATGATGATGATGTTCTTTTTGAATATTTCATTAGTCTCTACATTGTGCTTGAAAATAACTTAATAAGAGAGGTTAATATTTTATTTATGTGACAGCAGAATTAATACTTCAAGGTCTATTAAACTATTAAATTATTTATTTATTTATTTATGTACCATAAAAATGTTGGAAAAAAAAACATTATTGGTAAAAAAAAGTGTACAAAGGTCAACTTATCCCTATGACAGAGATCTCTGCCAGCTAACCTACGAAGTGAGACAATTTATATTAAAGAAAAAGGTACGCAAATATCAAACATTATGAATTAGAATTACCTACTAATAATTTCCTAATTTAACAATAAAAATAAAATAAATGTATAATATATTTATAATTATTTTGTTAGGACGTGCGTATATGAGCTGTTAATATGGATGTTGCCAAATGAGTCATGCAATACAATTATAATGTGATAGGCTAATACCGACAAATTATTATTTAGTCATTCGTGTCATGTCGACATGTCGCCATTTGCGTATTCAGTATGTACGCAGCGAATGTTTCTATATGTATATGACGTCCGTAAATTGTCTTTATTTTGGCACGGTTTACGGTTATGCGTTACATATGTAAACGTTCGCACGTTTTCTTAGACATAATATTCTTACTCGCAAGGGCAGAATGTTTAGCCGTATGGTATCCGGTTGAGTAGAATAGACCACTCTTATTTCGTACCGAGGGGTCGTAAAAGGCGACTAAGTCAAGTTGATCCATCGTGTGTTATTCGGTTGAGTAGAATTGACCCTCTTTCTTACCGGAGTGTCGTAAAATTCGATTAAGTTAAGTTGACATCAGGAAGGTGGCTCTTCGTAAAATACGTAGCCAAATCATGTAATGACATGTTTATAACATGTTGTATCCACCCACACTTAGAGTGATAAAGGCAGGAGGATGACGATGAGGATATTGAAGGGCATAATCTTATTATTTCCTTAGTTTTATTTGTAATGGCCATTTTTTTTATCCCGATACAAATTTTTCCCGATTTATGTAAAGGGTATATAATGATGCCCAAAATGTTATTATATACTGCTAGCAGACTCGAGGCAGAAAAACAGTTATAAACAAAACTGGATTTAGACGTAGCAGCGCCATCTGCCTGTTTCAATTGCAACTAATAAGCATTCAAAAGTTTTAAAAATTGATAAAGTTATCAAACAAATGTCGTTGTAAACGGTCCAATTTTAAGGGCAGAATTATGAATATATATATAACCGAATTTTATATGAAAATTTACAAGCCATCAGTGATTCAGTCGTATAGAATGCTGTTAAAAAATTTCATGATTTTGGAGAAGTTTGCAAACCCTTCAACATAGCGTATTTACACCTTTACAGAGTTCGTGCTGGTAGGTTCTCTTGTAGTTGCCACAGCAAATATCAGATATGTATGATAATTTGAATAGAGGTTATTTGAAGGAAGATAAAATAAAAAAAATTTCAATTTTCGCATTCAATTTTCAAAAGCTCTTAATATGATACCATCCACGCCGTGTGGTATCCGGCTGAATAGAATAGTACCACCCTCTTTTCTTACTGAGGTGTCGTAAAAGGCGACTAAGGTAAGTCGACCCGCCGTTTGGTATCCGGCTGAGTAGAATAGACCAACCTCATTTCTTACCGAGGTGTCGTAAAAGGCGACTAAGGTAAGTTGACCCACCGTGTGGTATCCGGTTTAGTAGAATAGACCACCCTCATTCTTACCGAGGTGTCGTAAAATACGACTGAGGTAAGTTGACGTCAGGCAGGCGGCCGGTTGTAAAAACGCAGCCAAATCATGTAACAGCGTGTTTATAACATGTTGTGCCGACCCCACTTAGAGTGGGATAAGGGCAGGAGGATGATGATGATGATAAAATAAAAAAAATATATATTTGAAGGAAGATAAATTGTAACTCACCTTTCTGCGAGATTGCGAGACCTCTTCCTTGGGATCCCCTTTTTATAGGTTTATATCCATAAGTGCGTTTGATGTGTGTTGTGTGATTTTAAGCTTTGTGCGTTTTGAATATTATTTAATGTATTGTGTGCCATGAAGCACTTTACTCGAGAGAAGTAAGTCAAATGTTTGTAGTTGCGCGCTAGATGGCGCTTATCGAGCGTATGGAACTACGCTTTATATATTTATTTATTTATTTATTTATATTATGTATATCGAAAATGAAAAAGAAAGAACAAAAAAGTAGTTTGTGCTAAGGTACTATTCCTATGTAACAATATGTTTTAGTTGTTTCAACAGCGAAATAAGTTGCTGGATCAGCGACTAGTATTTGGAACCTCCAAATATGATACAAATGGGATACAACTGGGCAAAGGTGGGGATATAAATTTGCAAGTGCCGTAGTGCGAAAATAAAGTTATAAAACTTCGTTCATATTTTTAATTACACTTTAGCGTCTTCCTTTTCTAGGTACACCAACCAAAAGAGCGTTTAGGTGACGCATTTTTAATTTCATCTATCATTAATTAATTAATTTCGTCATACTTTCCTTCCATTACAATCAAAGGCACTCAGTGACTTACGAAATTGCAAAAACTTTTGTGGTTTCACTTTTTGATTACTTAATTTGCTGTTTCGAAAAACTCTCGAAATTCGGAACTGCACTGAGGGAACATTTCTTTGATCTCTTATAAAGATTCACGAAAAAAAAAATATTTCAAATTTCCGAAACAGTTGTAGCTTCTTTAAAATTTGACGATTCAAAAGTACTGAAAACAGTCCACTTGAGTAAAGAATATTTTGAATTTAATATAGAATACTGGATAATTTAACTTTTTTTATTCGAAAAAATTTTTCGAATAAAAAAAGTCCGTAAATCCGTATTCATAAGGATTGAGCGATACCTGTTGTTAGAATGTTGCTTTTTTTTTCATATTAAGATCTCAAAACTATAAACTTTAAGCTTTAAAATGCTTTTTTTTACATTTGGACTATTTTTGAGGCAAATACAACCACAGGAAAAACCTCAAAAAATTTGAATATTTTTTTGATCCTTTAATTTTTTCCACTAGTGTATTTCCAATCCCCTTTTAATGTAATTCTACTGCAATCTTCACAAAATTACTAATGAATTTTACTCAATTCCTGTTCAATATTAATATCGTATTTTATCGCATTAGAAACTATTTTATTTTTACAGACATCTTGTAGGCAAAATTATATAACTTGACATAATTATAAAACTAGGTCATGTCTAATTTGTCAAAAGCACATTCAATATTCACTTTTTAATAATAAGTAATGATAAGTAAGTTCTATCAACAAGTTAATTTAAAAATACGTAATCGTAGAAGACAAAAAACTTAATCTGTTGCTAAACAAATAATTACAGTTGTTATAAATTCAAAATATATTTGGATAAAACATACCAAATTCATTCATCATTGCTTTATGCAAAGGATGATCGATCTTTGATAAGTGTTTCTTACAATTTACTACCGGATTTAAATAAAGCCCTCAGCGAGAAGCAAGGGGAAGAAATTCAACGGGTTTTGATTGCTAATAAATATTAACTTTCATAGAGTCAGTACTTGCCGTCTTCTACATCCAGATTAAATGTAAACTTATGCCTTTGTCGCTTATGTTATGATCCTCAGAATAGTAAACTAAGCCTTAATTAAAGTGATATTAATTAAGGCATGTGAAATAGGTGTAGTTTCTACAGGAAAAATGGTACAGACGTGTTCTCATTCGTATATAAAAGATTTTTGTTCTTTATTTTGGTGTAGTACGCCACATTTTTCCCCTAGGTCACTCAGTCGCTTTCCCAACCTCTTTTGCACTTTTTTCTACTTTAGTCTAAAATTCTGAATGTTTTCTAAAATTCTTATACAAGTTAGGATAGGTTTTAGGAAATAGAGTATTTTCGTTAAATTTGGCAGCGAAATCTAGCATTGTTTTTAAATGGCCCGGAGCGAAAAGGACTTAAACTCGTGTGGAGGGCATTTTCGAATTGACACCCCCCCCCCCCCCCAACAATTAAATTACACCCCCTGTGGGGCCTAACGTTGTCAAACGTCTGCTCTAGGTGGACAATTTGATTATTATGTGCCTACATCAAAATTTCGATTCTATAAAACGATAGGATGTAAAACAAAATGAAAGTAGACAAAATAAACTGGCCGTTAACATGTTAGTTAACTTCATTAAAAAAGCTTTAAACTAAACTTAATACATCCTTTGGCATGTGGATAGCCACTAGATTAGATTTTAACTATGTCTAAAATTAACACAATAGGAAATTTTGTAGTGTATGTAGATAATGAATTTAAGCGGCTAGTACTCAAGTCCACGTTCGTGCTATTGGTCAAACTTCGAAACACTGGTTTGATATTATGATAAATTTAACAAGGACTCCACGTAGTTCCAGTGGGAATATAGGTCAAATTCGTAGGAAGGATTAATATTAATACAAATATCAATGGACTTTGCTTACGATGTCATCCATTTGTATATGTATGTGATTTATAAATCGTATTATAAAACGGGACATTGATTTTCATAAATACTTAGTAATATTGGAAATGCTAAAATATATCTGTCAATTACGTATTCCCGACAAAGCAAGAGCAATATTAATAAAATTTGGTACTTTTGGAGCTCATATACAAGTTGCAGGTAGGGTGTATCAAATATTTTAGAACATATATACCAATATAGCAATATTTCATTGTTAGCAGAGAGCCCTCAAAACGGTAACAGCAGCGAAGCCGTCCTGGGTGGACGACAGCCCGTCGTCAAGTTGGAACCGCTAAAGACTGACCCGCTCAAGCCGGTCACATTCCACATCGGCATGAACGCCAAACTGATACTTGACACTTGCAAGTAAGTGAAATCGATGATTACTTTCATTTGTATGATTCCCAAAAAAATTCAACATTATATGAATGAGTTATATTTTATTAATTTTATAATAACGAAAATTTTGTGTTTTGGTTTTTTAGAGAGAATGCGGGTTCGCCTTCTTCTTGGTCCGTGCTAGGGGACGGGTGCGGGCCGCCCGAGCCCCCCGGAGTGCCGCCGCCGCGCCTTACAGCGGAGCAGCTCGCACCCCCCGCGCCCTTCGTCTATGTGGAGTCGAAACGCGATGCTTTCTCACCGCAGCTGCAGGACTTCTGCCTGAAACATCCTATCGCGGTGGTGCGCGGACTCACCGCCGCGCTCAAGCTCGACCTCGGCCTGTTCTCCACCAAGACCCTCGTAGAGGCATGGCCCGATCACGCGGTGGAAGTGCGCACGCAACTGATGCAGTCGGCTGACGAAAACTGGGATCCGAGCGGACGTCGACGCGTCTGGGCGTGCGCCTCGCATCGTTCCCACACGACGGTACGCAAGTACGCGCAGTACCAGGCCGGCTCGTTCCAGGAGTCGCTGCGGGAGGAGCGCGAGCGCGGCGCGGCGCCCGCACACGCCGGGGCGCTCTCGGACTCCGATGGCCGCGAGTCGGGCTCGGGGCCTGCCAAGCGTCGCAAGTCTGCGCGCATGCTGCGTTTCGGTACTAATGTCGATCTTTCCGATGAGCGTAAATGGAAGCCTCAGCTTGCCGAGCTGCAGAAACTGCCAGCGTTCTCACGAGTCGCGTCCGCCGCTAACATGCTATCCCACGTAGGACACGTTATCCTAGGGATGAATACCGTTCAGCTGTATATGAAAGTGCCCGGCAGCCGGACTCCCGGACACCAGGAGAACAACAACTTTTGCTCGATCAACATCAACATCGGACCTGGCGATTGTGAATGGTTCGGGGTGCCTGACGCGTACTGGGGAGGAGTGCGCGAGCTGTGCGACCGGCATGGACTTTCGTACTTGCACGGCTCGTGGTGGCCTGACCCCGAGGAGTTGAGAGCACACGGCGTGCCCGTGTACCGTTTCACGCAGCGACCCGGCGACCTGGTGTGGGTGAACGCGGGCTGCGTGCACTGGGTGCAGGCCACCGGCTGGTGCAACAACATCGCATGGAACGTCGGCCCGCTGACTGCGAGGCAATACTCCCTCGCGCTGGAGCGTTACGAGTGGAACAAGGTGCAGAACTTCAAGTCGATCGTACCGATGGTGCATCTGACCTGGAACCTGGCGCGCAACATCCGCGTGTCGGACCCGCGGCTACACCGCGCCATGCGCACGTGCCTGATGCAGACCCTTCGCGCGGCGGCAGGCACGCTGCAAACGGTGCGCGCCCGAGGTCTGCCCGTGCGATTCCACGGTCGCGCTCGCGGCGAGGCGTCGCACTATTGCGGTGCGTGCGAGCGAGAAGTTTGGCACGCGCTGCTGGTGCGCGAACACGAACGGCGCCACGTGGTACACTGCCTAGCGTGCGCGCGCCGCGCCAGCCCCACTCTGCAGGGATTCTTGTGCCTCGAGGAACACCATATGGAAGAGCTGCTGCAGGTGTACGACGCGTTCACGCTACACAGGCCGGCGCCCCCGCCGCACAACGCGCACGCGCCGCCCGCGCCCCCCGCCGCGCCGCCCGCCGTGGCCGCGGCGCCCACGCCCGACTGAGACCCGCCGTCCTCGCTTTCCGGGTTGCGCTTTCCGTTCTCTTCGATTTGGGCCGAGTCCGGGAGCGACGTGGACGCGAGCGGCTGTGCCGATGTCGACGACTGGGATGAGTTCGGGACGTCTTAGCGAGGATCTGGCCTGTGACGTCGACGTACCTGTATTTATTTTGCGTGAGAGTGGTATGATTATTTTGTTGTATGTGCGTTATGCCTATTCTGTTCGTCGTGACTTTCCATTCTCGCATGTCGTGTCGCACTCGAGAATGGAAAGATCGATTGTCGTGGACCGCTAGGGTCTCATTTGGTACCTAATTTTGAATACAGTGTTAGTCGCCAGCTAGTTTTCTGTAACTTTTGGTGTGTAATTTTGACCAACCGTTAAAATTGTAAGGTGACATTAGGATCACGATCTATTTTTAATACACTGCGCGTGAGTATAAAATTGTACGATACGAATATTTTCGTGATAAGAGTAATTTTGTAATTCGGTAACTTTTACAATTTACACTCTCCTCGATCACTTTTGTAATTGTGAGAGATATTCATAACGCTAAGTCAATTTGTCGGCGTCGAGTTGCCGACGGTAGCGAAGTATGTAATATATTTGGCGGCGGCCTCCAATATTTAGTCGAATAGATTTAGAATTATTTAGCTAAGGGAAGTGTGGCATCAGTGGTAATGTTGGAAGGTCGGCCCGCTTTGGTCTCAAGTGCTCAGGTGTTCACCACAATAAATGTGTTATTTTTGTATAGAAGTATATTTATTTATTTCTTTCCATACTGCGTCTTTAGTTTTCTTTTCTTTAGTTCTAATATTATAAATCTTCATAGCGAATAGTAGTCCATAAGTGAAAGGCACGGAGTGAGGCTCTGCGTTTTAGGAGAGTCTGGTGAACAGTGCTGCTATGTCCCAAAGAATGTTATACCCGTGTAGGCACTCGCAACCGGATGCGGACGAAGTTATTTAGCTTCTTCGCGTTCTTGTATCGCGATTGGGATCTGTCTAAATTTATTTATTCGAATTAACACGATTAAATTGAATTGTTTTACTTTTTGGACTGTAAATGAATGAAATGAAATTAGTAATATTTTTGGCTCGGTGTAAAATTAGGCAATGGTTAGGTAGAGGTCGGCAGTCGTGGCGCCGCTCTGGTCACCGGCTCGTTGGTTATTTCTTGAAGTTTTATTGATGTTGTAAGATTTCGATGTTGGCTGTATTATTTTCTGGTGTCGAGGGTCGGCGCCGAGAGTCGTGTGGAAGTGTTGGACTTGTTTAATTAATACTAATTTGTAAGTAATAATAACATCACTGCCATTTACGACCTTACTGTTTATATTGTAACGTAAATTTTCTATTAAATATATAAAATACAAAATTGTTTTTATTTATAATACATATCCTTAACCACTTTTTTAATAAGTTAGCTGCTAACGATTGACAGGTGACCTCAATTATATCCAACTTTACTTCACACTTTCGCCCTAAATCATAAGTTTATGAAAAATGGTGGCCAAGAGTGTCGAATGGATTATCGATAATGCCCTAAGGTAAGAACACTCGTACGATGTTCAAGAGGAAACGAAGATGAGTTGGTGTTTTGTATAGAAAAGAAAATTTGTGAAGATGTCTAAGGTAAAGGATATTTTGAGCGATTTCGTCATTCGATCATTCAAATTGAGATTAAATGCACCGTTATATATGTAGAAAAGTTTTGTGGCCATGGCGTGATGTATTGCGTTACACGTTATCACCAGACATTACAGACCGCACGTTAGCTTAGCTCACGACCTACATATCAGCATCTAATAGTCCCTAGTCTCGGCAAGAGGCCGTCTTTAATATCTACTCAAACTACTCAAAAGCCTATAGAAAAAAATATACAAGCGAATAAAAGGTCAGTTAATGCAACCGTTAGCCCAGTAATACTGACGGCGACAATAGTTTTTATATTATTGACTTATTTGAGGCAGGTTATATTTGTAACATGCTGTAACAAAATTGTTAATAACAATTGAGCATGAAGTTTATATACTAAGTTTTAATACCTGCTCGGAGTTTGAATTCGTGACCCCTTCAGGATCGTAGTAATAGGAAAAGGTAGCGTTACCGTATTAAGACTCCAAGAGATTACGTACAAAATAAGTACTTTTTGTAAATTAGTGAAACATTTGCGAAATAAGCTCGCAATAAATTCGGAACAAAGAAAAGGAAAGATTTCATTACGAGACAATTTTGCAAACAGAATGTAAATATAATTAAAGAAAACACGGTGTGACATTTAAGAATCAGTTTTATTTTTTAAAATGATATTTGATCTTATAAATAAAAAATATTGCTTTGTAGTATCTAAAAATTTAATTACAAGTAAAATATGTCACTTCTTATTTGCGATTTATAGACATCAGAAATCCAACAAATTTTATTTATGAGACCTGATATAATTTAGATAATAATATAATTATAAAATAATAATATAGTATCGGCGTTGAAAATATTAAAGCATTAAATGACACAAGGTATAGGTTTTACGTTACCATTTGGAGATCGCAGCATCTACCATTTCTTTGAACTTTTTTTTACGTTTCTTGTCTATGTCTCTTTACTGAATAACGGGTTCCCAAGTTTGTTGGAACAGTTTCCACAACCCATGTATTGTATTAGTAGATCTCATAAGTATGACAGAATATCTCTATCATAAAAAAACGTTGGATTTAAGATATACGATAATGATTAGCTGAGGATTTCTATGAAGAGACAACAGAAAGAAATATCGAACAGTGGAAATAAAAAAAAGAACAGGTTAAAACATATTTGAACTTTTTTTTAAATAAAATGCTGCTGAATAGCAGTTTTACTTACAAATTATTTGGTAGAATCCTTTAAGCTCCATTTTTATTTGTGTTTAATTTTATAAAAGCCTCTACGCACTGAAATATTTGAGCATATTTGATCTGTGTTGGCCTTTCATACAAAAAAATGTTCTCACATATTTAATGGACTACCTCAGAGTCATTTCGTATATCAATACGCAATTGTTTAACATATTTGTAGTTGTTTATAGAGAAGATTATGTAAAAAAAAAATCATAAATAATGCATGAAATTATGTGCTGCTCACTCCAAGTTGGAACACAAAATATTTTACAGACGGTTTCAGAACTTCCATATAGGTTAGCCTAGCCTAGCGTCTATAAATGTTTCATTTTTAATACATTTCTTTCACTGTTCTTATGCGATAGGCTTCGGGATGTATGCGGAAATAGTGAAACCGGCCGTTCGTCTTATAAAGTAAATATATTCTTGAGATGATGCTTAACAAATATATTTCTATTAATGTATTTAAGTAATGTAGCACCTATGGTTGTATGTTTCTTACAATAAAATGTTATTATTACATAATTCATTCTAAATATTTTATACAATAAAGCTATTGCAGAGAGCTATAGGCCCGGCACGAAAACATTTTGTAAAATAGACATCTTTATTACTTATTTTAAAGAAAATAGAGCCATGTCGTTTTGTTTAACGTTTATTAAATTAATTAATTAAGTCAATGGTTCAATAAAAAATATACGTGTACGGGCTAGCACGTACATCGGCATTTAAGCCATACTTTTTAATATCAAAGCAATTATAAATCAGTACGACGTTAGCGGCCGCGCGTGCTCAACGTATCAAATTAATATCAATATCACATTATCATTATTATTATAAAAAATAAAACTATCAATATTAAGCGCCGCAATCTATCGATTATTATCAATTTATCAAACTATCAACCAAAGAGCGTACAGGCTAGTAGCAGCCCGTACATCTTTGTGGTCCTTCGAGCCGGATAAATATCGTTATGTTTTCACAACTAAATATGTAGATATCGTTTTCAAAAACATCAATAGGTTTTTGTATTCATTGCGACTTTTCATATATATTTACTAGTGTTAATGATATCGTAACTCGTAAGGCCCAGAGTGGATCGACGAGATTTCTCGTCATTTGCCCCATTTCCTGACATTCTATATTTTATAGGACCTTAACATATCTATACTAATATATAAAACTGAAGAGTTTGTTTGTTGAACGAGCTAATCTCAGGGGCTCCTGAACCATTAGAAAAAATATTTGATTATACGATAGTCCATTTATCAATGAAGGCTTTTATAGGTTATATATCATCACGCTAAGACGTATAGGAGAGGAGCAACAATAAAAAATGTTACGAAAACGGCAAATATAAAGCTTAACTCGCGTGTGCTTTGTAAACGCCGAAAGTTATTCAAAAATCATGTATAAAAGTTCTAAATATAAGTCCGCGACAGCATATATGTGCATAGCTTTTAAGGTTAACCCACTTAAATAATTTTTATGGTTAAAAAATACTATATTACGGTTTTAATCTTTCCACGCGGGCGGAGCCGCTGCTAGTCCAATATATAAAATGAGTTCGTGCCTGACCTGTAATATATTTAAGCTTAAATATATTCTCCTTGAATTTCATCGATTTAGAAACGTAGATCGTAGCAAAATAGAAAAATACAAACGTTTTTCGAGTCCAATATGTTTTGGTGTTAAAATTGCACATTTATTTAAATAATAGGGCGGACGAAGACGACCGACACCGATCGAACGGATATTGGAGTAAAATTGTAGATAAACTTTCTTAAACAGTTCTTTTATGAGTAAATTTAATATATAATCATGAATTCACTTGCCGTGACACTTCACATACATAATGTGAAGGTGGAATCTTGCAAGGACATTGAACCACTGTCCCATTGAGCTGAATTTTTACACACTGGCCCAGTCCCAATGACAATGCATATTTATGATAAATATGAAGTATGTTAACAGAGTAGGAACATAAAATTTTGTTAAAAGAATTTTTAACTTGCCTTATTAACCAGATAGTTTATCGTCGTTAGTAGCAAATGCACAAATGATACATTATGGTATGAAATCTTGAAGCTTCATGAAATCTAATGCTTGCTCAGCATGTCTAAGCATCGGATTTATCTAATGCATGACGATTCAAAGTAATTGCAAAATCTTATGTGAATAATTTTTAAGATTACTTTGATTCGGATTTATCGTAATTCTTAGAATATCAATAAATTTCATATTTCAGTTGTTTGTTATCTAATTATTAATTTATCTAACAATCTGTATGTCATCTGTATGTCAATAGTTTCAATAAATTGTTTCGTGAAAAAACTTTCTAAATTGTCATTGTTGCCAAATATATAGTGTTAATTAAGTGTAAAAATTAAGTTTAATTGGATTTTGTAAGCGTCTTGTCGGTCGTCTTGGAGAGCCCTTAACTTATACTAAATTATCTACCTCTGCATTCGCTTACTGTAAGCATTACGCAGAAAACTAGCAATTCTCTAAACGATACACAAAATCACATCTTACATTTTTATTGGAAGCGCCTTTGGTCAGAATGTGATATATACTTTCCAAGGTAGTAAATAGAAAAATAATTAAATTCATATTATTATTACAATTATAATGACGAAAATTTCAAAGACAATAAGATAAAAATATATAAATAATATAAACAATTTTTGAACCAGGGCCCTTATCATACATACTTAAAATCAATCTTGGAGCAAACTGGTTTTTTGAGGGAAATTTTATTGTTTTTATTCCCTTATATATAGGCTCACCGTTTAACTCAGTCCTCGCTTGAGGATTACAAGGGTGCAAATGTAGGACGATTGTTTTTCTTCCCCTATATATAGGCTCACCGTTTAACTCAGTCCGGGACTAAGGTAGGTGCGGGCGGTGAACGCTCCTAGCGTGATATACAAGAGATAACCGCTAGATGTGGTTTAGATAATATAAGGCATATAATAAAGCGTGTTTATTCTCAAAATATTAGAATATCGAAAACGATGGATCAAAAATATCTTTTGGCGGACTAAAGCTAAAAGAAACCGCACTGGCTTGAATTAATTTTGACAAGACAGATGAACTCTACTTTGTGTTTCTATTATTTGGAAATTACTAACAATAATCGGGTATAAATCGCCTATCGTTAGTCAGGAAAACAAACGCCAATCATATAATCAAAACTTTGCTATGTATATCAAAGAATAAAAGCCCTGATAAACAAAAGTGCGTGTAAACAATTGCAATCACATTATGGGACAAATATATGAATTTATCTATATTGATTGCCTGTTGCTTGATTCGTAATAATGTATACAAAGGTATATTAGTCCTAATATAATATATTTTGTGTATTATATCAGCGGTAACAATATTCATAGCAGTCTAAATTTAGACTTATTCTTGTTAAAAAGATATTACTTTGGTAAAACATGTGATAGAAGAAATATATTGTATCAGCATTAAGATTACATCGTTTTCTTTACAATGTATATTGTAATTTTATGTGGTGCAATAAAGAATGTTCAATTGTATTCTATTACTAATTTAATGTGATGTTCATTATAGGTCCTTTTTAATAATCTTACATATTACTAAATAATATAATTGCGGATATTAAATAATATTATGAGCTCAAATTTTAATGACAGATTTTTCTTTTTTTTCACTATTCATTCTAAACTTTGAATGGATAAAACAATATATAATTTATATTACATCCATACTCACGAACACACATTATATTAGTAGAACGTAGTTAAAAATTTCATTTATCCCTGAAACACATATTAACCCGTCTATCGGTAATAACTTACAATTTGAAAATGCACGTCTTTGCCATTCAAAAGTTTATTCCACGTTTAAGCAAGCAGAAATGGAGGCCAGATTTTTTTTCGAGAAATTTATTTCCGCTAGTATAAAAGCTTATTAAAGGCACCAGTCATCATACTGGTATAGAGAATTATAATAAATAAATGGTTTGTGATCTTTTATTCGTCAATTTTACGAATCAAACAACTGGCAATGGTCATTAAAATAGTCTTGCACGTACGATGAAACCAATATATTACGTAAAATTAATATAAAAGGCATCACAATTAATCTATCACTTACTATTTCAATTCCTTTGTTAACGATTGATAGGAAAAACACGTTTCGTTGCATTATAGCCGATTATACGATTAGTTCCTAAATTTATTTTCTAGATTTATGTTCTAATATATATTATAAAATGATTTTCAAAGTATTGCTTTAGGGCTGCGATAGTGGCACAACTCAAAAAACACGTGTTTTTGTAGGACCTATTCCTACCAATACACGTGTTTTTTCACCTATAAATGTTAAAATACACATTCTTTTCAGCAGTTATACTGGCAGAGCTAATAATTCAATATTTGGCTGATCATTTAAGTAAACTAAAGCATTTTTTATGCATTTTACTTAGCAATGAAAACTTTAGATTCATTTATCTCAAAACATGTTTTTTTGAGTTGTACCACTATTGCAGCCCGTGATGTATATATACAGGCCTATCGTTGCAGCTGCTGATAGCAAATTTATGAGGACAATTTTTTTCGCATAATAAAACTATACAAACTCAACTATACTAAAAGTAGTTTTCCACTTGATTGCATTTACCTCATTCATTTGACATCAGATTAGCTAAAAACATAGTGACAAAATAATTAAATAGTGTTATAAAATATTTTCTTAGGAAAACAATAAAATTAGTTTTAAAACCCTAAGAGCTGAGTTTTAAAATTTATTGCATACAAAAGGCAATCTCAATAATATTGTTTTTTGATTTTCACAAACTTTCGATAAGATTAATTAAGAATGTATATAAATTATACATTAGTGTATAGATAATATACAATTTGAATCTATCATCTTTAATTCCAAAATTATAAAATTATACATACATAAAAATATGTATAGAACTATAAATTTTAACTTGCTCATTGGAAACTCAATATGCATTTTTTAATGAAAATATAAATTGCGTTTTACAATATAAATTATGCCTTATCTTCCAGGCGAATTAATTATATAGAAACGAAGATATATCACAAAAAATTTAGCAGTCTATTATATCCCTATTATAAAATGTTAAGTTATATCTAAATGACTTTTTATAAGAATTATAATTTACACAATTTTTTAAATAAACAACCAATATATAATCGAATAAATAATAAGTCACGGTTCCAGAACCACGCAATAGTCAAGAAAATTATCCTTTCAAGTTATTTTTTCAGATAAGTAAAAAGTTTTTAGATATCAGAACTTAAGTTATTAGGAATCCAAATTATAAAATCACTGGAGGATCGTAGAACTAAATCATTTCAAAGGGTTACTAAAGCCTGTAGTGATACAGGTACAAAAATAACATACAAAAATAACATTCACAGTTCGTTTCCCACACATAATGTGTTTTGAAAACACCTGACCTTAAGGTCCATCGCCTAAAATCTTTAAGCACAGTAACTTTTGATTATATCAACTCAAAAATAATTACGTAGAAAAGAAACAATTGCCAAAGTACTCCACGACATCATTAATGTCCTTAGTCGTTTCTTTAGTTATTAATTTAAGAACGACAACTTTTAATATTGGAAATAAGGTTTGTATCTGAGTCAGGTAATTTATTGTCGTTACTATCTACTATATATAATAAATGATATGATCAATTACTTTTGTATTATGAAATTCCGCAAAGTAACGCCTAATTCTATAGATGACTCGTCATCAAGAGTGACTCGTACGATTCTAAACGCCAAGCGTCTCATCATTCTCCTGCCTTTATCCCACTCTAAGTGGGATCGGCACATGTTTTTCTCTTTCATTCTCTCCTCGAAAAGTCTAGCCCTACTCCTTTTATTTTAGATTATAGGATTTTAGAGTTCTTTGGGCACATTGCGCGAAAGAGTGGCGACAACCTTGAAAAGTTGCTCGTCACGGGCAAGGTGGAAGGAAAGAGGCCCAGAGGAGGGAGCCCCATGCGTTGGACCGACCAAATTCGCTCAACACTCGACTCCAGTATCAGTGACGCCATCCACGCCACAGAGGACAGAACCAAGTGGCGAAAAATAGTCCGAAGTAAAGTGTTACGTAAAGATCACGACCCTCAGCATTGAGGAGTACGACGCCAGGAGGAGGACTCCTTTTATATGCATGTCATACTTAACACGATCCAACCATTTCCTTTTCACAAATCCATTCACATTCATATTTAACACTCGTTTGGTCACATGATTTTCATCCCTTCTCATTATACGTCCATACCATCTTAAGCTTGCACTTTTCGTCTTTTCTATAATGGTCGCAACTTTCTAATTCCTACGATTATACAACGCTCAAGCGTCTATGTCGTGTTATATTGTGTCTTGCTTGGACAAGGTATAATTGGGTCATTGGGTAATTGGGTCATATCCTGAAATGGCTTGTTTCACTTACCATTTTTATGTTGATTGGGTCCTTTTCCTACATTTGGATAAATTTTGGGATTACTCAAGGCTGATGGCAAGATGCAATTCTCTCGTAAGTCACCCACTATATTTATATGACAGATTACATCCGCGATTCAGATGAGATAAGCGAGTCAGGGTTCTTTCCATTATATACCGCCGCAATCCGACTTTGGTAGTGAGTGGACGTATTACGCACATCGACTTGCTGATCGCTCAATACTATACGCTTTCTTTTTTGTACCTAGCCAGGCAGGTAGATAGGTTTTTTCTTTTATTCCTTTTTAGCTTAATTTATTTATTTATGAAACTTATATGCACATTCCAATAATAAAATAGAATAAAGCAAAAAAGAGAAACAAAATAGCGATTTATAACATTTAAGACAGATAATACACTATATAGGATAATTTAAGATGTGCAAATGCGGCCTTATTGCGGCATATTAATTTATTTTTTTATCTCGGAATAAAATAAAGGGATTTGCGGAAAAAAACGTTGTAACACTGATTTCCATGCAAGCGAAGCCGCACATATATCTAGTTACAAATAAAGAGAAAAGTGCAATGTCTGGTAAAAATGACATAACTGTAAGTAGTGGATAGAGTTATTATAATAGAGAAGGGGAGCCATAGGCCTGTAAGTGAGAGAGTCGCAACAAACAATAAGAGATTGGAGTATGAGATTCATATATTATTATAATTACACATAAAAGAGAGATAATAAGACTCATTTGTTTAGTCTTAGAAGATGAGCAAAGAGAAGTATCGGTTTTGGGAATAGAGAACACTTTCCAAACAAAGCCGAATAGGCGTGTACACAATTCAGTAATATCAGTCCATGCTATACATAGTAGTATGTAGGAAATTTGATTTCTAGAATGGAAATTCCTAAGGATACCGATATAAAAATATATTGTTTTAAAAAATAAGTCAAAGAGATTTGATTATTATGTTGCAACATGTTTCAAATACAACATCCTTCAAATAGTTGGGTCAATAATATAGAAAAACGTTGTCGCCATCAATATGTGACAAGTTGTTCAAAAGGATTAAATGGGCTGACTTTTGAGAAAATTGCTTCTTCTTTATTGAATAAGTGTAAAGGAAAAATATCTTTGTTATAATTATTTGCTTCGAATCAAATAGAATTTTCATGTTTATTTGGTACATTAAATTAATTTATATTAATGTAGATGTGTAGTCTTTAACCTTGTACAAGATGATAATGACACAATGTAACTGTAATGTTGTGTATATGAATAAATAAATAAGAATCTATTTTTCAAAGAGCAACAAATGATTTTTTTTGCTGGTTTTGTTCAGCAGAACAGCTTACGAACCAACACTAGTATTGACGATTCAAAAGCACTTAACTGAATAAAGAATATTTTGAATTTGAACTTGTGTATTATTTTGAGATGTATCAAGTCCGAGTGCTGGGTTTGGGCACATACCGGGGCCGGTGCTGCGAAGAGCCGAGATGCTTGGTTCAGGAGGGTCTTGGTACTGGCGCACGCAGCAGGAGTGCTGAGTCAGCCGATACTATTGGCAGCTCATTGCTGCAGTGGTATTTAATTAAGTGGGGTACGCTCTCGAATATACGGTCCTTTGTTCGCACCTGGAAATTGCAAATGTATATGAGAACCTATGACACAACGCCGGATAAGTCCACTAAACTTGTTTTTTGTTGTTGTTGTTGTTGTAAATTATAGTATTTTTATCTCATTGAAAACAAAAGAAAGAAATGAAAAATATTTTTGGTTGATGACAATTTCACATTATTAAAATTTCATCTGAAAGCTTAGCCCAGCGATAACACCGTGCAACTCTTTCAAGGAGGTCACGTGTTCAAACCCGGGCAGACACCAATGAGTGTTTCTGTTAAAACTATTGTGTCTAATTGATCATTGAAATTTTCACACGCTTTTCGGTGAAGGAAAACATAGGAAGGAAACTAGCAATAATATCTCTATAGAATTCTTGAGATATGTGTAACCTACCGCATTGGAGCAGCGTGGTATGTCTTAGCTCCAAACCTTCTCTCTAAAAACAGAGAGAAGAGGCCTATTGTCAGTAGTGGGCTAGTAACAGGCCGCTACTTACTTACTTAAAAATTTCATTTTATTACATACTAGATTTTAGTCCTGGAATAAGTAGCCTCTGTCATTCTCCAACCTTGCAAATATCAAGCTCAAAAGGGCCTTTCGGAGTTTGTAAGTACCCGTGGCACTGGCCAGTCTAACCCTTTGATAGCTACGTCACTGTCATCAAACTATTTATGGTCAAATAAAAAAAATGTAATCCGTGAAAATAGGACTTATCTATATTATTAAACGAAGTGATCCAACAAAGAACCACAGTAATCGACGTAGAACAAAGGATTAACAAGCTTAAGTGGCAGTGGGCTCGTCACATTTGTCGCAGAACCGACAGTCGCTAGGGTAGACGTATTCTGGAGTGGAAACCGCGTCTTGGCAAACATAGTTTAGGACGTCCTCCGGCTAGGTGGAGCGACGATATCCGCAGAGTGGCTGGTATTGGTTGGAAACAAAGAGCTGAAGACCGAACTCAATGGCATGCTAACGGAGAGACCGATATTCAAATTCAAAATATTCCTTATTCAAATAAACTTGTAAACAAGTGCTTTTGAATCGTCAGCTCTACTGCTGGTTCGGAAAGCTGTTCCTACCGAGAAGAGCCAGCAAGAAACTCGGCGGTTGTTCTTTTAAAAATATAATTCTTAATACTATTTACATTAAGTCGTTACTGACTTGTAAAGGTCCAAAGAGAGCTATATCCACACATTCTTATTATATTATATATTTATAGTATTAGATTATTACAAACTTATTTTTTTAGTACTAAAAGCGAATTAGGGATGTTAAATAAATAATAGTTTTTTATAGAAATCTATTATTTTAAGAAAAAAATTTATTATAATTATAAAACATTTTTTTTAAATCGATTATTTTCATAATCCTTTTTTTGTTTTTACTTTTGTTTCTTGATTTTTTAAGAGAATATACACATTGCTGAATGAAACCAAGCCAACCAATGTAGCCAAACTACACATTGTTATTAAGTTTCACAAATAGTGCATCTGTTGTTATATATTGTTAGATATCTACTTTAATTAGTCTTCACTTCAATAAATGAGTAAAATTAAAAAAGGCAATTTTTCAAATATTAAGACAAATATCGATTTTTAAAAAATCTATTTATTTTAAAGGGAGAATAATCGATTATTTACTAATCCATTTTTTCTATTCCAATTTACATCCATAGCTACTATACCATAGACCCACAGCCTTAAACTGTAAATAGTTTCAATTATTAGCCTATGATTTTGTGACAGATTACTGTTTAGAATAGACAATAATGACAGCCTAGACAGAAGAATAGACAAGATGCGCAACAGTAGACAGAGACAGGTTGATGATGATAATGCTGATGATGATCTATATTATTAAAATTCACATAAACAGTGTTCAGGATTTAGTTGTGAATATACTTAAATAATATAACGGTCATAGTATCTCACCACTCCATTAGGGTCGACCAGTAGCAAGTGTTTGTGGGCGCCGCGCCTCGCCCCAGTCAGCACGAACTGGCCCGGACAGGCAGTGGATTGTCGCACAAGAAACTCGCCCTCTTCAACTACCAGCTGCAATTTATGTAATATATTTGAATGACAAAAATAAGGATAAAAGGAACGGCAGCTCTAATTTATTAAACACGTACTTATATAGTTACATTAACACAAACCCGCGCACACACACTCACACACATACTCTCTCTCACAGACATTCACACACACGCACGCACATACATTCTCACACACACACACTTACTTTATTTCTATATACATAAATTATAAGTCTTGGTGGTTGAGGGGGGCATCCAGTAATACGGGCTTAGTACAGGGGCCCTTGCAAATCCTGTGTACCTATATTTTTAAAATAAATAAAGCATTTTGATTCATTGATTGAAAAGCCACCAATAGAACAGAAATTAGAAAAGACAGAAGAAATTTAGTTCACTGGGTAGCATGTTGTAAAATCCTACTTATATTATAAATGCGAAAGTTTGTGAGTATGGATTTATGTTTGTTACCCTTTCAAGGTGAATACGCTGAACCAATATCGATGAAATTTGGCACAATTATTCCTTATATACCTGGGTAACATATCCTTATTAATATTATAAATGCGAAAGTCTGTCTGTTACGTTTTCACGGCCAATACGCTGAATCAATATCGATGAAATTTGGCACAATTATTCCTTATATACCGGGGTAACATATCCTTATTAATATTATAAATGCGAAAGTCTGTTTGTCTGTCTGTTACGTTTTCACGGCCAATACGCTGAATCAATATCGATGAAATTAGACACAATTATTTCTTTGACACCAGGGTAATATATAGGCTATAAAAATCCTGTTACTTCTAAAGGAAACTACGGCTCAGAGAGAGAATAAGGCAGCCAAGACTAAAAATATATCTTTTATATTTTCGGCTCTTTCAATACAAACATGCGATAGCTATGTGTCTCTCTCTTTTACGTGTTAATTTCTATAAAAGCCTATATCTATCTCTACAACTCTGAAAGAGCGTAACTCAGCACGAAAAATTGACTCTTAAGTATAAAGAAATTGAAATAAAATTGAAACACATGTGACCTAGAGGGTGATTATATCTTTTGCAAAGATATAATCACCTTCTAGCTCGCTCAATATCTTTGCTGTTTTTAGAGTTATCTCTAGTTTAGGTGTATGTAGAGTTGACGATTCAAAAGCACTTGTTTACAAGTTTATTTGAATAAAGAACATTTTGAAGTTGAATTTGAATTAGCTCGCGAGCTACCCATCTCTAGACGTATTAGTGGTACCACCTTGATATTGATTTGCATGCAAATCTAAATGCCTAAGCATGGTGCAGTCACTATCTTATGACGAGACCGAAAAACTATTAACAATTGCACAATAACCATTTACTTTCTTACACACACACGCCCGCAAGCACACACACCCACACACACACACGCAACACGCACGCAAGCACGCACGCACGCACGCACGCACGCACACACACACACACACACTCACACTCACTTAATAAATATGATCATATAAACATACTTACTTATAAAACTAACTTAGAATATAAACTTACTTACTTATGTTATTTAATATATAAATATTCTTTGACATTAACATAGTTTAGTTAACATTGGAACACTGTTTATTGTCAAATATTAAGGAGCTGGTCGTTGACATCTGCAGCGCAGTTTTTACTTGTGCAGTGTCTTCATTGCCATTGTATAAGTGCATTTTATAATTCCCAATAAATTTTATTTCATATGTACAAAATATTATGCATGTTACCTTTTCGGCGGCAGTTCTTGATATAGGCCCATGGTACCACGGCTCTCGAGCCAACAACGCAGCTTGTGTGGTCGGTGAAAGCGTTGGAGGCACGTCTTCAGCAGGTGACGAAGACGTGGCCGGTGACGTTGAAGTGGCAGAGGATACTGGCGCTGCGGTAAATGGTTCTGGAATAATCAGTTTAGAATAGTCTAAAGGCAGTTTCACATCAGTCCAATGTTCGTGTCAAGGGATTATTGAGACATCTTAAATACTTAGGTTTGGAATTAACTTCCGCAGTGCCTCAATCCGGATTGCCAGACTGTACATATCTGATTCCTGGTCTACCTCACACAATGTCTCAGCTTAAGAGCATGTTATACAAAGGTTTATCGAACTATATGCCCATATAATTCAGGTCATCGTCACTTTTTATAATAGGTACAGGATAAAACTCCTTAGGGGGACATCTCAAAAGAGAAGTCCCCCTCCGCTAACGGATGCATCGGGAGCATCAGATGCTCCGACTGCCTCAGGCACCTGTAATCTTGGCGTTCGATATACTCCGTTCGGAGCGCCCGAAGGTCTCCTGTTAGGGCAGCAAACGATGGGCTTGGACAAATCGCTAACACCTGGACTCACCAGCAGCAGATTGGATCCAGAACAAGAGTTCCAGAACAGAGCATGGCCTCCCCCGCTTCAGCTTTGCTTGCGCTGCCCATTATCGCTCCCTGCCCACCGTGAAACTCATCGTCACTTTAGCTTAACTTAGCCCAACCTCATACTACTAATTGATTAAACAATCGTTCTTCTGCCCTTATCCCTAAGTGGACTTGGTACAACATTATTGTCACGTCATTAACATGTTGTCACGTGATTTGGCTAGGTATTTTACGGCCGGTCGCCTGCATAACTTATTTTAGTCGCCTTTTACGACACCTCGTTAAAAATGAGTTTGGTTTATTCTACTCAGCCGGATTCAGCCAATATATTTGTAGATAATTATGTAAATATTTTTTTAATTTTAAAATTTGTATCCGTTTTAACACCTCGGTTAATTGCCTCTTCTATTGCAAGAGGACTGGCTGGCTCCTTTATCGCACAAATAATCAGCTTAGCGATTCAGCGCGGAAACGCTGCCAGCATTCTTGGGACCATTTCATGTGGGAATGATTTATATAGTCCTAGAGTGTAAGAAATAAGATAGATAAAGCTTGTACATTTTGACTGTAAATAAATTTAAAAAAAAGTAATTATAAGACTTACGCATATCGAAGATATCAGTGTGATGGTTTGGCAATAACGCTGTAGGCGGCGTTCTTGGAGGTGGAGTTTGGTTCACATAATGGCGAACGCTTTCCTCACATCTGTAAACATAATATCTTATGATTCAAAATATAAATTTGTTGCACGTAGACTATGAAAATTATACAATTGTATATAGTGCAAGACTTTTAGTACTATTCTCCGTTTTTCCTTAAATATATGATGGTATTTAATTTAATATTGATTTAAAGATCGATCAACGTTAGAAGTTCAAGCGCCGCCTTAATAGATTTTAGAGTTTCTAATCAATATATAGGTGAAAGGGGTAACTTTTTATAAGTAAAAATATATATATATATATATATATATATATATATATATATATATATATATATATAATATATATATATATATATATATATATATATATATATATATATATATATATATATATATATATATATATATATATATATATATATATATATTGCTAAAACTAGAGTGGACTATTCGATACATTGACATTCATAAAAACACATGCACAAACCTTTCAAGAAAGGAATGTCTTTTTATCCCTGTTTTCAGGCACTGAAAAAATGCTAAAATGTACAATAAAATGCAAATTATATTTTAGTTGTCATTTGTTAAGTTATCTTTAATATTTAAATGAGTTAATCTTGTATATATATATTTTCCGAATCTCGGAAACGGCTCCAACGATTTTCCTGAAATTCACCATGTAGGGGGTTGTGGAGGAGAAAATCGATCTAGCTAGGTTTTATTAAAAATCGTTTTATCCCTGTTTTTGTGTTTTACATTTGTATATAAAACGCTATTTTTTCTTTCTATTTGTTCGTTTTTTTAACTTTAAAAAATTTACTGACCAAGGCTGGGTCATTCAGGTACTAGCTTAGTTGATAACAGGCTGATTAATGAAGAGAAATTACCCCGGATCGAGCTCCATCTAGCCCAATTTTTTTCATGTTTCATTACTTTTGAAATCTTTTAATGAAATGACCAAGCAAGGCTCGGTCACAGCTTACAGAGGTCACACAGTACCGTGGTTGCAAATTGGTACTTACGATGATATAGGAGCAAGGGCAGCCAGCGGTGGTGGCGGTGGATGGCGGTGTGAAAAAGGCTCTGGGGGTGGTATCTTATCGGGCATGTCGTTATAGTAGTCTCTTTCTTCCAAGGCGGCCGCCAACTCGCCCGTACCAGTGCATAGCCCTCGAATACCGTTTATATTTAATCTGTCAATATTTATAAAAACAATATAGTTTTTTTTTTAATTAACACAATGTAAAATCGGCCAACACTAAACTGCTCTAAAATTTAAAATAATTTATAGAATTAGTCGTTACTTTGCGGAATAATAATAAAATTATTTTACTATTCATAGAGAAAGATTCATTCAAAGAAAGAAAAAGTAAAATAGCACATGTACAAAGGCGGACATATTCCTAAAAGAAATCTCTTACAGTCAACCTTCCTATTACCAATTCATTCATTCAAACTAATTATATTAATTATTAATTATAAATGCGAAAATCCGTCGTCTGTCTGTAACGCTCTTTCCACTGGAGAAATATTGTCATTTGGTAAGACTAAATCTTATATACCGGGCTAGCTTATAGAATGAAATATACCCATTTGTCCATCGGGAAGAAGAAAAAATACACGGCTTATAGTGGACGATATTTAAACATTTAAGTAGACGCGAACAAAGTAGTAGTTATTAAATAATCTATAGATTTAGGCGTTACTTTGCGGAGATCCATTATAAAAAAGTAATAATAAAATAATTGTGCTATAAAATAATTTTATTATTACTTTTGTTGTATTTATTAAATGTATTAAATTCGGACATGTTGAATCAATGATAGCCCTATTCAGAATCTAATCATGAAAATAGGCCAGAGTCAATGATTCATATGAGGAAAATGCGTGACTAAACAGCGCAGGAATTTTATATCCGCATATACGTAAAAGTCGAAATGTTTCAAAACTGTCGGTTAAAAATTCAACGCGGTTAATTAAATGTTTAATGCAATTACTATGCAAAACAAGGATGTTTCGGTATTGGAATTTTAATGAAGCAACACAACAAACAATCTTTATTTAAGTAAGCTTTTTACAATAACTTTTGAATCGTCAAGGATCAATTAGATTTAATGAAACTTCAACTGGTTCGGAATTGCTCTTACCGAGAAGAATCAACAAGAAACTCGGCGGTCAATCTTTTAAACATTTTAAATTTATATTATTCAACGTTCATAAAGAGGGAAGAAAATCAAATGACCAAACAATTGTTAAATACGAATGTCGATATGTGACTAGAGGGAAGCCGAAAAAGAAATGGATGGATTGTGTGAAGTATGTAAAAAAAGTAGTGCCAGAGTTGACGAATGATAGGAGAGAATAGGAGAAAAAAAGATGGGGAAAGGGCAGCAGAAAAATGATGGACAAATTAAAAAGTTGTTCAATTGTTACTCACGATGTAGGTTTTGTCAGGAACTCCTTAAAACGAAGCTCGAAAGCCTGTCCAACAGTCGCTATGACATCTTGTGCTAAGCGTCCGCCGCATTCCAGTACATAGCAGGCTCGCCATTCAGTGGGCGGCGCTGACTTCGCCACGTATGCGACAAAATCCAGAGAATCCTGTGAATGACGGATTCGCCGAATAAATATCATTACATTATTTTTATGAGAACTCTTTAAGCCTATAAATCTATACTAATATATAAAGCTGAAGAGTTTGTTTGTTTGATTGATTGATTGTTTGAACGCGCTAATCTTAGGAACTACTGGACCGATTAAAATTTCTTTCAATGTAAGATAGTCCATTTATTGAGGAAGGCTATAAACTATATAACATCACGCTAAGATGAATAGGAGAAGAGCAGCAATAAAAAAATACTACGAAAACGTAAAAAATACGGCAAAATTTAAAGCTTTCCTTGCGTGCTCTGAGTAAACGGTAATAGTTATTCAAAAATCATGTATGGTTATCAAAAGACTATATTACGGTTTTAATCTTTCCACGCGGGTGGAACCGCTGGCGATTGCTAGTAAACAATAATTGCCTTTAAATATCAAACAATTACAATTGCAAATAATAGTTAGTAATCATAATTATCAATACAAATAAATTTTTATAATGCCCTAAATATAAAAGTACTTATAAACAAGGAATATGAACTTTATTTTTCCTGCCCTTATCCTACACTAAGTGGGGTGGGCACAACATTTTAAAAACATATTGTTACATGGTTTGGCTAGGTATTTTACGACCGGCCGCATGTTGACGTCAGCTTACCTTGTCTTATTTTACGACGCCTCGGTAAGAAGTGAGGGTGATTCTACTCAGCCGGATACCATACGGCGGATCAATTTACCTTAGTCGCCGTTTACGACTACTCGATAAGAAATGGGTGTGCTCTATTCCATTCCGCCGGATACCACGCGGCGGTTGCAAGGAATATTTATGTTAATTATTATCAATAATAATAAATTTATTTTAGACTAACCTCATTTCTTACCGAGTTGTCGTAAAAGGCGACTAAGGTAAGTTGACCCTCCGTGTGGTATCCGGTTTAGTAGAATAGACCACCCTCTTTCTTACCGAGGTGTTGTAAAATACGACAGAGGTAAGTTGACATCAGGCAGGCGGCGTGTCGTAAAAACGCAGCCAAATCATGTGACAGCATGTTTATAACATGTTGGGCCGACCCCACTTAGAGTAGGATAAGGGCAGGAAGCAGAAGAAGAAGATTTTTATACATCAATTTAACAAACCTGATCACCTCCTGATGCAAAAGAAACCCGGGGCATATCGTGACGCGCAATAGTCTCACCACCTTCTAGAGCTGCTAAGGCAATCGCTCGAGAGGAAATGGTCAATGCTACGTTAGAGCCAGAGTGGGACATCCTAGGTCTTGTAGAAAGCGCATTGGCTGCAGCTTGACACACTCTACGTTTTTTATCTGCTGATCTTAAACCTGCTGACGCACATACTCGAGCAATGCATTCTCTGTAAAAGATGTTATAAGAAATAAATTCAGGAATAGCACTTTTATTAGTGGTAAATATTAATAATAATTAGTAACTATTATTATTACTACTATACTACTGGGTACTACTGGGCACTGCATGTTAAACAGACACCTGTCAATAATGACAGAAGTGCCCAGATGGAGAGGAAGAAATGAGTCTTCACCTTATGGCTGAGTGCCCTATGTACTCGCCGGTAAGATGGGAGAAACTAGGTAAGGATGAAATTGAAGTTGAGGATCTGACAAATATCTCCTTCAGGGATATTATCAGGTTCGTATAAGCTACAGGTAGATTAGAGCAGGTGACACTGTCGGGACAGCAGTGAAACCCAGGTCCCAACATCAGGAAATGGGTAGAATAGTCCAGAATAGGAGCTGACCACCCGCCCTGCACCGACAGGCGTCCCCGAAATTAGGTAGATAAATAGAAGGTTCGTATTAAGTCTATTACAGGCATAAATATAAATCACAGACAATTTCTAACTTAATTTAAATTTAAATATATATTTAAAATAATTTTAAAATAATAAATATATATTTAAAATAATTTTAAAATATATATTTAAAATATTTTTTTTTAATAAGTTTTAATAAAGATGTATTACAATAACCAATAATCTATAAGAAAGTAATATCAACAGTTTTTTTTAATAAGAAATACATTCAAGAATAGTATCTTTGATAGTGGTAAATATTAATAATAATAAGTAACTATTATTATTAATAATAATTTTAAGTTAAATTAAAATAATATTGAGATATAAGAAAAATAAAGACTAAATAAAATAAACTAGTTTCACTTACTTTGCTACTTGTGATCTTGTTTCAAAATCTAGTTTTTTCATAGACGTAAGAACCTCCATACAACCAATGTACTGTAACAAAAAGGTATTATTTATATACTTACTTTATTATATTATATTTATAAGTATACATAATACAATGAAATACAATCAATACAAATATTATAAATGGAATTATGTAATATAAATGGAAATATTATAAATATTATAAATGGTCTGTCTGTCATACTTTTACAACTTTACACTGGACTAATATTTGCACAATAACACCTTGTACACTAAGGTAACATATAGGTTAAAAATACCCATTTTCTGGTTCAAAAACATTGTTTATCTTCAGCTAACAAATCAAAAAATGCATAGCAAAATTGTTCCATGCGACATGATCATAGGAAATAGATTCATTTTTAGTATATCAACATATAGGATAAAAACCTTATAATTTTTGAGGTAACAAACTAAATACTGCTATTATATAATTGAGTTAATGTTGATACAAACAGTCAATAATACTGCTAGTATTCATCATCCTCCTTCCCTTATCCTATAATTTACAGATAATTGTCATCAGATTACAGAGGTATCCGGCTGAATAGCATAATAACACCCTCATTTCTTACCGAGGTGTCGTAAAATACGACTAAGGTAAGTTGACGTCAGGCAAGTGGTCAGTTGTAAAATACGTAGCCAAATCACATGACAGCATGTTTGTAACATGTTGTCGCGACCCCACTTAGAGTGGGATAAGGGCAGGAAGATGATGATGAATTATCATCCGATAAAAAAATAAATATGGTAATGAATATGTAAACTTTGATTGATGATTCAAAGCTGCCTTATATGTATGACCAGCACTGATTCTTAGAAATACACTTAACAAACCCAACTTTTAAGTAACACAGTATATTTTTCCTTTAACTGTAACTAATATCGGATTATGACAATATAATAAACTGCAAATATTTTACAATATGTAACAGTAACTTTTTGTTTTACAGTAAGTTCTTTAGTTTATCTAGTCTTCAATAAGGTTATATAGGAAATGTTTATAAATGTATTTACTTATTTTATTTATTTACTGGTTTTTGTCGGTTGATATATACAAATGGTAATGTAGATTGCCTGGGTATGAAGTGTGAACTTTGTTGGTATTTTTGATACCTTCAAAACAAAGTTATGTAACCTTTAACCAGTGACACAGACTCACAGGAGTCGAGTGCTTTGCGATTGCTTAAAATTGGTCACTTTCTCTTATTGTTAATATTAATTTTTTCATGTTATATAACAAAAGTTGATTTAATTAATTAATGTGCTTTTTTAACATACTGATAATTGCATATAAATCAATTTTCAGGCATCAATTTTATTGTTACAACAAAAATTAATTTCAAGGAAAAATTAATTCTGTGAGACGTCATGACTTTTATAGTGTTATGAATTTTTCATATCACCAGTTAAGGGTTAACCAGTTTTTGGCCTGATACAATACAATGATAATGTAAATTGCCCAGGTATGAAATGTAAACTTTTTTGGTATTTTTTAATACCTTCAAAACAAAGTTATTTAACCAGTTTTTTATTACTTCAAAGTAGATGTTGGCATATCAACGTATAAATAGAGAGATTATATACATACCCTTACTGCATAAGTTATACCATCAGTAGCCAACACAGAGTCTGGATGTAGCCAACCTCGCGCCGGTTTGGCTACAAAAGGCCCGTTATCACCCATATTCGATAGATATGACGGCCAATGGCCTGATGTATTGGAACACTCTTTTCACACTTCAACTACTACGAGTTATTCTAAACACTTTCATTGTGATTCAAATATATGCATACTGTTCTTGTATTGAAAATTCAAGACAATTACATTTTTTAAGAGGTACATCACATTTAATCATCACAAATTATTGAACGAACTTATCGCTAAAATAAGAAATAATAACAAGTTAATGATGGTTTTTTATGAAATTTGTCACTTTTATACACTAAAGTAAACTTTTTGACATAATTATCATCGGATCGCAACCACGGACAATCCATAGACTAAGTCTACACTCTACAGAAGACCTAAAGAGTTAAATAAATGAGTAAAGTAAAATACACTATCATACTAATATAGCAAAGATAATTATATGGTGTTTATCAAAGAGAAGTCATAAGGTGAGTTGTAAATAAAAATTAAGTGCTAAAAATAATGAATATAACATAAGGAATGTCTACTAATGTCTAACTGTCTCTACTGTCTCTGATAAGAAAATATTAATGTAATATATATTGAAGGAATTTAAATTCCTTAGGTTTTCCATGTTTTTTTAATGAATTTAAAAACACACCATTAAGTACATATATAAATTTACTACATGCTGTTATTTATAGGTTCTTGCAAATTAAATATACATATATTCTATATTAAATACCAGCTGGAACTGCAATTTTGTCTCGCCAGCTTAAATGTTAAAGTACCTACAAATATAAATCACATGGTTTATCTCGTTTCCTATGCTAATACTGAATTTTTAAATTATATATTTGAGCTTAGTAAATAAACTTCAAACGTAACAAACGTATTGTATATTGTATTGTTATATTTCCAGCAGATTAGACGTGAACAGACAGACTTTTACACATAATGTTGGTATGAATACCTTAAAATCTTATACATAAAATTGAACATTATTAAGTTTACATTAAAAGGATATTCGCGATAGGCAATCTTGTCGCGTTTGTATGCATCGTCTGCCTCAGTGATCTTTCTAAGATTATATGTCTTTTTTTTTTGGGGCCCAAGATTTATGATTCTTTGGACATAAGCATCATCCAGTACATATCCCACCCCCATCTTATATTCTTCAAAATCCAACATATAAGCATGAGGGTAAATTATTACGTAAAGTAAACGCTTTAATCAAGTCGACGTAGCGTGAGATGAGATTAGAGGTGAGATCGTAGCCTCGTTAAACTCGTATAAAGAGATGTACCATCGCTTATGAAAACTCTTGAATTTGATATGTAAAAATGTAAAAAAAATGTCAAAATTTCACAAGATTAGCATAAATTTTAATACTTTATATGACGTGACTTCGTGAAGTAAAAAGGTTTAAAATTATTATATAAACAAACCGGTCACATCGCGATAACGCAATTATGCGCGATGTGACCCGTTTGTTTATAATAATTAGTTTGAATCGCGAAAGTTTAAAATCTACTATTAAAAAGTTATTGTTTTGAATATTTCGTTAATATTTTTTTTATTTATATTTAATGTAATATCATTGGGCAACTTGCCCAATGATATTACATTAAATATAAATAAAAACGAATGTTTATAATATGTTCTTTCAATAAACTTTTTAAAATTTTAATTTGTGTAATGCGGAATCGAAAATTAATAGATTAGTTTAAGGTAAGACTAAAGGTAAGGAAATTAACAACCAAGCTAGTTTGTAATATCAATTGGTTGGTTTTATCTTTTGTCATTGAGACCTTATACCAATCAGATATAAGTTACAAAATTGGACGTAAATCACCACCCATCTCCATTGTAAAATAACAGATTAATATTGGAAAATTAGGAAAATCTATACTAATGTATAAAGCTGAGGAGTTTGTTTGTTTGTTTGATTGTTTGAACGCGCTAATCTCAGGAACTACTGGACTGATTTGAAAAATTATTTGAGCGTCAGATAGTCTATTTTGCGAGGAAGGCTATTATAGGCTATATAACACTATGCTAAGATGAATAAGAGTGGAGCGGCAATAAAAAATGTTTCGAAAACGGTAAAATTTAAAGAGATTGCGTATTTGTAAAATAGTATCGTGGGAAGTATATACAGTGTTTTTGAAAAGTATAGCGTATCTGTCAAATTTGAATTTGAATATTTAAAAAACGGCGGGTTGACGTTCCGTTTTAACGTTTCACACAGAATTGCTTGACCATGCCCTCGGCCTTGGAAGCTTCCAGTTCCAACATAAGAAGATAATCTTGTAAATATGAGGCTCCCAGGTCATAGGCAGAGGGCAGATCTTTTAGAGGGGAACAATTTTGCATTACAAAATTGGTCCCTTCTAAAAGTTCTAAATAAAAGTCCGCGACAGCATTATTAATATGCAGATCTCATAACAATATTTTCCTTTCCCGTAAAGCGCATGATAAATTTTTAACTGTTAAAACTGTTTCCGAGTCAATCTCTGTTTTCATAACGTAACCCTTTTGAACCATGCGGTCTCACCGTTTAGCTGTCACAGTTTTATTGTCCCTGTATGTATAAAAGTTTTTTATAGCAAAATAAAAATACCTGTAAATGATTTATAGAAGCAGGCGTTATTTTGCGGAATTCATAGTACAGAAGTTACAATAGAATTACTTTTCTTGTCCTGCATGTATAAGGTATGTGAATGTTGCCTTCATACACTTAGCATTACATAGATTCTCTTAAAAAACTCAGATTACAGCAAAATAATACTATTGTAACTTCTGTACCTGTAAGTAATTGCTTATTACGGTAAAAATAATTTTTTACCGTAATAAGCAATTATTTTTCAATAGCAATTATCATAAATATTTTTCATAAGCAATTATCAGATTTTTATTAATCTGTTATTTCAAGATTAAAATCCATTTATAAAACCTATCTAAATAGTTAATATTATGATTCTTACTCTTACTGTAATGAAAAACAAATACGAGTTTTCAAATATTAAAATTTTTAAATCGTTTTGGGTTTTTTGTCGTAGCAGCGGAGGATAAACGTTTATTTTTATTGTAAAAATCTACCCTTAGATATTAATCTAATAGCCGCCACGAGACTTGAGCGACAACATGAAGTGCCCCTATCACACCGTGTCTGAGAAAATCCATAGTAATTATACGAATGTGAAAATCTGTATGTCTGTTCGTCACGCTTTCACGGCTTATCTGCTGGAGCAATAATGATGAAATAGATATAATGCCCAAAAACAGGGATAAAACGATTAAAAAAAAAACCTATTTAGATAGATTTTTCTCCAAACCACCAACATGTTAAATTTCAGGAAAATCGTTGGAGCCGTTTCCAAGTTACAGAAAATATATTTATATTTATACATAAAATACAAGATTAACTCATTTAAATATTAAAATGATATGTATTTATTATATTGTTTCAATATGTATATTTTTTTATATTTTGCTTAGGTGTGTGTTACAAATAGTCAAACTGGTTATTTAATAACGATAATAAATTAATTTGATTATAAATACAGTTGTTATACGAAAAGGTGACTAAACATTTAAACTAGTTATAGTCAGGGTCGTCAATAAGACCCTAACGCCCATTGCCCATACTGGAAAAAAATATTTTAAAGTTTTTTGAGATTAACTAAATTTATCTTAACATATTATCAATGTTTTTGCCATGTTTAATAATTATCAAAATATGTTTTTTAGAAAGGACTTTAAGTTAAAAGAACTGTGTAAATGCGCCCTACGTAGCCGCGTAGCGCGTGGCGTCGTAGCCATAGATAATACACTATATAGGATAGTCGTAGCTGTAGGGCGGGCGACGCGACGCGCGTGCGTGCGTCAGTATTAAACCGGCGGCCGTCGCGTGTCGCCGCCGTGCGTCGGCATGCTTCCATATTCTACGCGTTTGCAGCCTCTAATTGCACTAAATCGTGCGCCCCTGTAAGTAAACAGCACTATTAAACATATAAAAATAAATTTCAAGACACAAAAATACATTTTTAATTTATAATTACGATCCGGATGCGTTCATTTCCGCACGTGGATCCATATTCGGCAGTCGCTCAGGCTTTTGACGCACTAACAAATGAGCGGTTCGTTCGATAGCCCACTGCCCCTGTGAGAGATTTCGTAGTGAGCTGTTGTGAAGGGTTGTGCTAAATTCACATAAATTGCCCTTTGTATACGCTTAAGAATTTACGAGGAGCGCCACTTAAAGTCAATTAACTTTTAGCACTAATTTGACACTTTCTTTTCTACTTTGGTAGTATTATTTCGTAAGGCAAAATAGTATTAAATATTTTGTTACACAAAATCTAAACAAGTATTTATTAAGATAATGTTTATTGCTATAGCTTGTTGATGAAAATATCGAAACTTATTAAAATTTAAATTAGGCTCTGATTTTGCGAATGATAATTAATATTTTTTAATTTATGTCAGAAATGTCATCATCCTCCTGCCCTTATCCCAAGTGGGGTGGGCACAACATGTTGTCACTTGATTTGCCTACATATCTTACGACCGGCCGCATGCCTGACGGCAACTTATGTTAATCGTACTTTACAACATCTCGGTAAGAAAGAGGGTGGTCTATTCAACTCTACAGGATACCACACGGCGGTTCGACTTACCCAAGTCGTCTTTTACGACACCTCAGTAAGAAATCAGAGATTTAAAGAGCACTAAAATGAACAGCGCCAAGAGTGCTTTGTAAACTTCATAAACCAAAGTTATGATATAATTATTTTGTTCTATAAAATTCCACAAAGTAACGCCTACGTCTTTAAATAATTAAAACTTCATAAAATAAATTCAAACTTTCAGTGTATAGTTTAAAAGGAGACGACATCATTTAGGTCGCCTCTTAGAATCCCACGTAATTGCCCAAGGCTGTTGGCGTTTTTCAATCTCTTCTTTTATGTCTTTTAAAGATAGAGGTAGGTGAAAATGATAGCAAGTAGCCCGAGGTGTGTGCTACATGGCTATTTTAGTTTTGTAATATAAACAGTTCTATGGACAAATTAAAAAGAATATGGAGAAGCTTGAAAGTGATAAAAGCCACAAATATTAGTGTCTTGGACTGAATTTAGGACCAATATATCGATACTCGAAGAGCTCGGCATCAGGCAGCGTCTATCGACTATAGTCCGAGCACGCATTTTAAAATACTTTGGCCAAGTCTCGCGCGGAAACGAAGAGTCGATAGAACGCCTTGTAGTCCAAGGCAGGGTCGAGTGTACCAGACCTCGCGGTCGATCGCCTATGCGGTGGACCGACCAAATAAAATCTATTATTGGTGGCTCTATTTTTACAAATCCTGCATGTATCAGGTAGGGGGCCTTCCAACACTGCGCTTTCCGGTTCGGGGTCGCCATTCCAATACATTGAGACCCCAACGCCCATCGGTTCTCCGCACTATGTGCCTCGCCCATCGCCACTTCAGCTTCGCGACCCACTGAGCTATGTCGGTGACTCTGGTTCTTCTAAGGATCTCCTCATTTCTGATTTGATCACGTAGATATCCTCCGAGCATCGCTCGTTGAGTGACTCTGAGCCTTCTTATGAGGCCCATAGTCAGCGACCAAGTCTACATTTAGCCTTATAACACTTGTCTCGTTTTAATTTAAAATTTATCGTCGTATATTTTTGTACCTACGTAGCAAAAGAGGCCAGGGGCAGCTTTATGACAGCTTAGCCTACATTTATAAAGGCTACGAGTGCTTACGCGTAGCGATCATATGACCCGTGCCACTACAGAAAAATATAAATGTTATTTCATGAAATTGTTTTATATCACTTTGAGTGTTATGTGTACAAGAGGAAAATATTTCGCAACGTTATTTTTAGTTTAAAAAGTTGGTATAAATTTGATTGAAGTATTCTATGGAAATAATATTCATGTACGGTTTTTGCGTAATGCTGTAGTGAGTTGTGAAATAAAGGAAGAAATAAAAGAGACTTAGTTAATGTAGCAGTAAATATTAGGTACCCGCAACTTTGTTCGAGCCTGCTTTAGTGTTTAAGTACTCAATAATGTAATATGTATTCTTTCCTTGTTCCCAACGGAAAAAGAGAAATATTTTTATTCTATATTTTACTTTAAATTTAATTTTGCTAAATTCCATAAATATTGGTCTAGCAGATAAGTGTGAAAGCATAACAGACCGACAGATAGCTATTAATTATGTTTAATTCTAATTAGATAAGAAAAAAGGTAAATACTGCACCAGTGATGGATAGTATCTGCAGTTTTCTGAAAATATTCAATTTATATTTTTATAATATATTTTTATAATATTTATAATATATTTACACAATTTATATAATATATTTACAATATTTGTTCCACTTTTGTTAATTTATCGATAAGTTAGTTATTCATAAAACGAATAACTAATAAATAACCTAATATAAAATCATCATCTTCCTGCCTTTATCCCACTCTAAGTGGGGTCGGCACAACATGTTAGAAACATGTTGTAACATGATTTGGCTACGTATTTTACGATCGGTCGCCTGCCTGACGTCAACTTATCTTAGTCGTATTTTATGACACCTCGATAAGAGAGAGGGTGGTCTATTCTACCTAACCGGATACCACACGGTGAGTCAACTTACGTTAGTCGCCTTTTACGACACCTCGGTGAGAAAAGAGGGTGGTTCTATTCAGCCGGATACCACACGGCACTACCTAATAGAAAATATGTATGTAAAATTTATTCAACACTAAATCAAACTAAGCCGAGTAGCTCAAGGATTTGGAGAAATCGTAGCGGAGTACGAAACATCGTTATTTGCTTATTGAATTATTCAACGATAAATTCCCATTCCCTCTACAAGTCGTTGAATCGCGATCCGGTAATGGATTGGCAATATTAGCTAAATCTGAGTCGCACTCTTGTAGAGTAGTCCCTTCACAGCCATTCAGTTGACGGGTTAGGGCGTCGTGTAAACTGTAAGCACCGCCACTTTGAATGTTCTTTTTGTCGCGTTAGTAGTTTTCGTTTCGCTAGTTATGTTCAGCTTTGTTTATTTCAATGTTGTATTAGCTTTAATCGATATATATTCTCACTATGTTAGTTAACATATCCTCCAGCGCTTATCCTACTCTAAGTGGGGTCGGCATAAATTGTTACAAACATGATGTCACATGATTTGGCTATGTATTTTATGACCGGCCGCCTGCGAAACGTAAACTTACTTTTTTACGACACCTCGGTAAGAAGAGGGTGATATATTTTACTCAGCCGGATACCACGCGGTAGGTCAACTTACCTTATTCGTCTTTTACGACACCTCGGTAAGAAATGGGGGTGGTACTGTTCTATTCAGCCGCATATTACACGGAATGACAATGTTAGTTACCATACTCCTCCGAAAAAGCTTCACCTATTTTTATAAAGTTATATATGCATAATCAGTAAGTCTGAGAATCGGCTACTATCTATTTTTCATACCCCTAAGTAATAAGGGCTGTCCACCCGTAACATTTGACAAATTATTTTTTTGATGTACACTCGAGATTCCCTAGAAATAATTTATATGGCAAAACAAAGTTTTACCGGTCAGTATACTATAATATAAATCTACTCATAAAATACGTATTATTTAAAAAAAATAGGCGTCATATATATGCAACGGTGAGCTTATTCACCAACCAGACAAACCAGACAAATAAAAAAAAGTAAAGTAAAGATGAAACGTATTTAATAATAACGTTTGTATTATGAAATTCTACTAAGTAAAGCCTTATTCTATATTAAATTAATAATTTTATTTCAGCCAACTAAGGGGCCATAAAAACAATATTACATTATATAAAAATAAAAATAAAATAATCTAATTAATCCTAAGACAGGACCGGATAGCGGATTATTATTATTATCTTTATTTTTATATTTATTATATTTGTATTTTTTGACATATACGATAATTTATAGTTTTAAAATTTTTTGACATACTTATTTCACTAAGGCTTGATTTATGGAAATCATTTATATAAATAGAATATTTAAGAACTAACAAAAAAAACCAATTCTGAATACGCCTATAAATGATACTTATAATAGAGAATTAATATAAGGATTTATTGTTAATGTATCTATAATATATCGTTGGTGTATCAAATAAATAAATTACGCTTTAATTACTAAAGCCTGCCGCAAATGAGAGTGTGGATCTCAAGCGGAGTATTTTTCACGATCGGCAGTTTTTCATGAAACACGAGACTGGGGGCGGACAATGGCATGTTTATCTATAGCTCGGTGATATCGCTACCCGACTTCAGACTTCTATTAAGCTGATGGATATTATCTTACTTTTTGCATATTATCTTACATTATCGTCGTTATTTTCAATATCGAGGTACAAGAAACTGTACTTTGAATTTTGAATGTTATAACCGTTACTCCATTATTTTATTTATCGAATACTAGCTGTGTTTGCGACTACGCTCGCAAAGTCCGGTAAGTATATTTAATTGAAATTTTAAACAAAAGTCGTTATTGTGAGTTAAAATCAAGAGACAGAGATATGCCGTCGCGGACTTTTTTGTAGTATTTTTGTATATCTTTAATTCTCTAGTACATAACTTGAGTGTATCTCTGTTGGATAAAACGGCGTTTGTCCATTTTTTCAATACAAGTTTGACTCTACTTTACTGCTTCGCTGAATTGCGACTAAATATTAAGATTTATGATTAAGAATTTGAAAAAAAAAGAATTGTACAGTGTTCTCTTAGAAAACTAATAAGGATTATACGATTTTGAGTATTATTATCACACACCACACCAAAGATGTACCAATACTATACAATTTGTATTAAAACCTTATTATTTTCAAAAGTTATTGACTACTCTCTAAATGGATTAATTAAAGATTATATATTATACTAATGTTTCAAAAAACATTAGTCGTAAAAGGCGACTAAGGTAAGTTGACCCACCCTGTAGTATTCGATTGAGTAGAATAGACCACCCTCTTTCTTACCGAGGTTTCTAAAGTAAGTTGACGTTAGGAAGGCGGCCGGTCATAAAATACGTAGCCAAATTAAGTGACAACATGTTTATTTCACGTTGTGTTGTCAATCAAATAAGTCCAAGAGGATGTAATTGACATATTAAAGTAAAATAATATAAATACAAAACAATAACATGAATAGCACTTACATATTTTATTGAAACAGTAAAGTTAAATGTAAATTATATATAATTATTATCAAGTTTTACAAAACAGCTCTAAAGTGTTGGGTTGTTCGACTTAACAATATATCATTATAAAACAATATATCTTACAAAAGGGTGTCAGTCACTCCACAGCCAAATGACGAAGCGACGATGCTCGTAAAACAGTTTTATGTCACTACTTTTGTTTACTTCAAAGAGTGTTTCGATGACAGGGAAATGTTGGACGGCGGGGAAAAACAATTGTGGCCGCAATCTTCTCTCGTTTTACATAACAGTCTTCAGAACATCCTTTGTTGGTTATAAAAGCGCTCGTTTGGACGAATACGAAAATAAAATCCCCTCCTCGCGCGCCGTTAGCCTCCGAGCTATGACAGTTTCAGAGTATGGAGATCACTATTTGCGGATATTTATTGTATCTTTTATTTTTACTTAACATTGTACTGAAATATAATATAAATAAACTAGCTTTTACCCGCAGTTTCGTTTTGTGTGGACTGTTGCGTGATAGGCTGATAATATATGGCGCTTTTCAATGACATCCTATTCCTTCAGAATTACTATATGGTACCCCGGTGTATAAGGAATAATTGTGCCAAATTTCGTCAATATTTGTTCAGCGGATTTGAAAGAGTAACAAACATACATCCATACTCACAAACTTTCGCATATATAGTAGGTATTACTAGGATATATATACTACGCGATAATTAATTAGTACTATAGTACTAGTATCATTGGTTTCCCGTATGATTAGAAATATGATATATTAGAATATATATGACAACATAACTAAAACATAAAAAAAGAAAAAAAAGGATGTTTTTAACATACTCGTACCACAAACAATTATGTTAACTTGTTGCTATTTTTTTAAGTTTATTATCCACTGTTCTATGTTAAAAGTTTTATAATTAGCAATGTCAATATATATACGTTGCGGTACCATTATTTAGCACATTGCTAACGTTATTAATGCATGAGCTCAACATCCTTAAGGCTTTGTAAGTATACTTGGATGTGATTGTGTCATTGTTGAAAACTGACGATTTCGGTCAGACCTAAAATGTCTTAAAATGCAAAGCTATTTTGATTATAAAAGGGACCAACATAGCAAGTTTTTAATTAACGTTGAAGTACCGCAGGGTAACGAGCTCATTAAACTAGATTAAAATAGTTCTAAATGCTCTTTAGTGTTTAGGTTGATAATTTCACTACTTCGTCTCATTTCTCTTCACATTTCACTACCATTGCCACTGGTATTTAGAAACTGTAGAGCTTTCTATAGAGGTCTAGAAATTTTATTTAATTTGCTGCTGTTTGAATCGTAGAAGAGTTATTTGTATCTTAAGAAGATGTATGCCTGGAAGAGATCGCTGGTTTTGCTATGAGGCCGTCATTTGTTGTTTGTTTATATTTTTGGCTAAGAAAAATCTGATGTTAATCTTAAAATACATATAATATGTGTTTTAGGGTAATAAACAGTTTATTGGTAATATACCAATTTTATTTCATTGATTTTTTAATGTACCATAATAAAAAAAAAGTTACAAAAACATAATTAATAAAAAAAGTACAAAGATCAACTTATCCCATTGACAGAGATTTCTGCGAGTTAACCTACAAAGTGAGACAATTCATAAAAAAATAGTAACAGTAAAAGTAATAAAAGAAGTAAAAATAGTAAGTAAAGAGTAAAGCACTATTGGTACGCAAATATCAAAAATTATGAATTTCAATTACACTTACTAATATTATCTACTATTATCAACTTAACTGTTAAAATCGTACGAAACCAACACAAATAAATCGCATTCAAAAGTCAATAACAAAAAGTCTGTTATTAAAAGTATAGTCTGTTATAGTTATTCCATGTCCTTTATGAAAGATGACAAAGAACTGGAATTATTTCTGTTAGCTCTATTCCATAACAGATTGTATACAGAGACAATGAGTTTTGATTTCTTTGTTACACACACGTCGTTCGCAGGTGCCGGCGGCGGCATGCTGGGCGCGCGGCTGAAATCATGGATGGAAGCGCAGCTGGGGCGGGCGAAGAAGCGTAAACAGAAGCAAACGAGGCAGCCGACGACACCGACCACTGGACCCCTGCCCCCTCCACATCTGTCCTCCCCTGAGAGCGCTTACAGTACAGGTTATTCGACGGATGGCACGTCGCCAGGCGCTCCACCTGCCTCTCTTGCCGCACCACTAGTCCCTCCCCCGCCGCCACCCGCACCCCCTACAACCCACCTCTACCATGAACCAGCAAAGGTAAAGTCGCATAACAATATATTGCGAGTATACTTAACCACTGTTCTATGTAGTAAATGTATTGTTTGAACTCCAGTTTTATTCATAGCGATCTGTGTTGATTTAATATCCTTATCTTTAATATTTAAACTGGTTAATCTCGTAAGTATATATATATTCGGAATCTCGGAAACGGCTCCAACGATTTTCCTGAAATTCAGCATGTAGGGGGTTTGGGGAAGAAAAATCGAGATTTTATGCAAACAAAATTCGTTTTATCCCTGTTTTTGGGCATTAAAAGATACTAAAATTCATATTGAATATAAAACACTATTTTTGTCATAAACTGTCAAGTCAGCGTAGTTTATTCGGAGAACGGGCAGTCTCGAGAAATGTAAATACCTAGGATCGATCGCAACTACCTAATTATTTTTTTCTTTTTATTTGTTTCTTTTTTTTATTTAGTAAAAAATTACCGATTTTTTACCGATTTACCGACCGATTATTCTTTTGAGGGGTTGTTTTGCGTAAATAGTTAAAGCTATTGGAACTGTCAATTTAAATAAAAAAAGAATGAATTCAAAATTTTGGAGAAGTTGGTAGTCTTTTGAAATTTACAAATATAGTAGTAGTCTTTCAACTAATAAAATAATGTATGTAAATCAACTGATTCTATTAAAAACTTAATTAAAAAGAGTTTTCGTAAATATAAGGTTAACACGTTCTAATTGTTTATTCGTGCATCGAAAGATACAAAGGTCTCTGCGCCTGGATTTAACTTAATTATAAGTTGAGCGTACAGAGTTACAGGGGAGGGTTTCTTTATATAGCGTGCCTAGCGAACATTATGTATCATAATTAAATAATATAATAAATGTAATTTAATAAATTTATCTAAAAAATTAATTACCTAATTTACTAAATATAAATTAAATTTAAATTCAAATTATTCCTTATTTAAATAAACTTATAACAAGTGCTTTTGAATCGTCAACTCTACTGTTGGTTCGGAAAGCTGTTCCTACCGAGAAGAGCCAGCAAGAAACTCGGCGGTTGCTCTTTTAAAAATATAATTCTTAATACTATTTTCATTTGGTCGTTACTGTCTTGTACAGGTTCAAAGAGAGCTATGTCCACTTATCTTCTAAGTAATTTTCAAGAATATAGTAAGTAGGCTTTCTGTATCAGCCTCTTTTTAACAGTGTTTTTTAACTGCTGTAATGGCAAAGCTGAATTAAATTTAATGTATTTAAATTATAGTAATACGGAAATTTAATAGATTATAATACTGGAACTTATTATTATGCAAGGATTTTTTACCCTATAAAAGTACGCTTGTAAAAGTGTAATTAAGGTATTCATAGAGTTATTAATACTAGAGTAGAGCAGCAATAGACATAGGCAAGCCTGTAAGTTATAGTGACACAATAAATAATGAAAGGGTAGATGTAACTCGTATGTTTCATCTTTGTCTAATCACAGATAAAAAGAGAGACAGATCATACTCTTTTTGTAACATGCCATATTTAAGGCTAGCTTACCTACTCTAGTATAATAACTCTTTATAAGGTTCTACTGTTATATCATCAGCATATTATAGTTTAAATTAAAACTTTTCATAAAATAATACGTACTAATACTGCTTTATTATTTTTTTCTCACTCGCTTCGTGGTTAACTGGCTAAGGGACATTTTTTATTAATAATGTTTTTCTTATCTTTGTTTTTTGTGGTAAATAAATATTAATAAATAAATAATGACAATTTTTCTGTATTCATTTTGGCGATATCAATAATATTATATATAATATTACGAAAAATGGATTCTATACCAAATATTGTGAAATCGTTATTACCTATGTACTTTTATCTTGGTAGATGCAATTTCAAATACATAAATTAAGTTTACTTATATTCAATAATAATCTATATGCAATAAATAGCAAATTTGATCAGTCAAATAGTAAAATTATTAAAATGATATAACAATATCGATTTGTTACGATAGTTATTATATACGCTCATAGATGGCGTTACATGTATTTTAAATGCCGCTATAGATGTTACGTTATAAGATTACTAGTATAGCTCGGGTGCCGCTTCATTATACTTCCTTGTCTTGGGGAGCATAGTGCGCAGTGATCGTAAAGTGAGAGCACTGATGCTGACACCCAGTTATTTTATGTAACATACCCGCGCCCGGTCGCCGTAAGGGGGTCCGAGCGCAATTTTTGATAGGTCCTCTTACTTTATAGGGGGCTAACTAGGCATTAGGAATGTGACTTGGAGTAAAAAAATCGATTAATATATGATCGATTTTTATTTTTTAACCCTTTAAAAATAATCGATTTAAAAAGAATCGATATTTGATTAAAATTAATCAATTATTAAAAATCGATTATTTAAAAATAATCCATTATTTTAAAAAATAATCGATTATTTTAAAAATCGATTATTTTTTTCACATCGCTATTAGGTATGTGACTAGGAGTAGAAAAAACCGATTAATAAATAATCGTATTTTTCCTTCAAAAAAGATCCATTTTGCATTAAAATAATCCATTAATAATAATCGAATCTTTCTGCTCATTTGAAAAGTTGATATTTTTAATATTAATAATGAATTAGAATAAAGGCTTAATAAAGTGGACAACTACCATCAAATAATAAGAGATGTGATGTTTGGGAAATATTTAATATTTTTTCAAGATAAGGCCCGTGTCGAAAAACTTATGTTCGCCGATTTAAAGAAAAGTTTTAATTACCGATGAACAATATATTTATTTTTATTTCTTACTAGAATGCGATACTTGGTACCGCCTTCAACGAACAGTTTACTACGGGTTTATAAATATTTCACAACTTCAGCTATTTTACTTACTTAATATTTATTTTCCGAACCTACTCTGATTGAAAGGTATTTTTGAAGGAAAAGTATTTTTTTTATAATTTCTTCACATTTTAAGGGTTTTTAAATCTTGATCATGCTTGTACAAATATTTCAAAACTAAAATTAGCTAAATCGGTTTAGCCATTCTCGAGTTTTAGCGAGACAAACATACGCCAATTTATTTTTATATAATATATAAGATAGATTGTGATTATTTCAGCGCCGTTCGAGTGTCGCCGTCCGTCGAGTGGTGCCCGAACAAACAATTTGCGCGACTCCCTCACCTCGGCCGCGATGTCGTATCAGAACAAATCCATGGCTCGGTGGGACCTCACCAAACCCAAGAAGAGCTCCGGTCCTACATCAGCAATCCTTGCAGTGTCCTCAAGCACCTTCGCTCCACCATGCACCTTACTCCTTGGACTCACATCCGAAATATGGATCGAGGTAATATTTTTTTTTTTAAGTATCCTGTGGTTAGATTTCCTGTTTGCTTGACCTTTATGCCGCGTTATAGATGGCTTAGGGACTGACGAGCCTCTATGACCGATAACAGTATAATCATCAACATATCGGGAAAATACTTAATTAAATTATGGGATTTTGCAAAAAAAAACATTCTCAAAAGCCAGTAAATATTTTTTTTGCATACCAGGAAGACGTATACCTAGCTTATTACGTATATTTTATTTATTGTTATGCCTCCTAGGTTCGAGCATAAAAATGTTTGTTTCATCATTCATAAATTCGATTAAACAAGTGTCTCAATATGTAACAACTAATTTCAATAAAATGTACTCTATAAATTCAACATAAATATGACTTAGGGCCTAAGATTATTTTTTACATTTTGATGGAAAAATTAAATAAACAAAACTCCTCGCGTGTAAAAGTAAGTTGACCATTGTTTTTTTTTATATTTTCTAACATATAATGTAGACATACAATTAAAGGATTTATAAATTGCCTTTCAGATCACCCCATTTGTCGCCACATGTATCACCGCGTCTATCGCCACATATATCACCAGAGCCTTACAGGACGCCGTACTATAGAGGCGGTGCGTCTAGCGATGAAGAGTGTCGAGGAATCAAGTCGCGAGGAAGGGAGACAGCTATTCTATCTGATGCTGATGTGGATTCGGATGGTGATACGGGGCTAGATGGTGGGGACGAAGACGAGCCAGATACTACCGCGTCACCTGGGAGACGGAGGACTCGGAGACGGAGGCCGCCGCGAAGAACTCCTCGGTCTGCAGGTTGGTACGGTTTTGTGGACAGCAAAGTAAACATTTGGTCAGTGGAACGTTTCGTATTTTTAATTTAAGTATGGATGTCAATAGTGAATAACAATGTCAATAACAATTAGTCTTTTATAGAAGCAGGCGTTACTTTGCGGAACTCCATAGCACAGAAGTTACAGTAAAATTACTTTGCTGTAATCCGCCTTTGTTAAGAGAATACATGCATCATCATACATAATGATACCATCTATAAAATTCAATTCAAAAATGTACACAAGTATTTTTAATACTCAAAAATAGTAAAATTGTATGAAAGTGCTTTTGAATCGTCAAATCTACAGCTGGTTTAGAAAATTGCACCTATCGAGAATAACTCACAAATTGCTAATAAGAAACTCGGAGGTTCTTTCGATAGATTAAAGAAGCCTATATAGAATATTTTTTTTAAAAGATATATAAAAGATTTTAGTCCCATCAGGTGGTCACACCAGATCCGCTCATCCCTAAATACCAACTTGCACAATGCTCTCCACGATGCCAAAGACAGATTCAAATGGCGAACCATCGTCAGAGAGGAATTACTTCATCAAATGGTGAACCACGACCCTCTGTAATGAGGATATCGACGCGAGGAGGAGGAGGATAAAAGATTTTGTTACCACATAAGGACATTTTGTTACCACAATGTGTTTGTTTGATTCCAGGGGCAACCCCACCTCGCATGCGACGTCGATGCCATGCCCCATCAGCCCCCCCGGTCAGAGAGCGGGATCCACTTCTCGAAGCAGACCGGGAAGCGGAAAGAAAGTACCGTGAACTCATAAGGGAGGCTGAGAAACTTCTAGTCACTGTGTCCCGATCTCCAATCGAGCCACCTCACAATCCCAGAGTCAGGGAACTTAGGGCTACAGAGGTATCATATTATTGATCAATTGCCCCACTTGCCTGATTGTTTTTCTTCAAATGTAACTTCATATCAAGTCCTTATTATGAATGTGAATGAAACCATCATCATCATCCTGCCCTTATCCCACTCTAAGTAGGGTTGGCAAATATTACAAACATAGTGTCACATGATTTGGCTTCGTATTTGATGACCCGCCATCTGCCTGCCGTCAACTTACCTTAGTCGTATTTTACAACACTTTAGTAAGAAAGAGGGTGGTCTATTTTACACAACCGGATCCCACACGGTGGGTCAACTTACGTTAGTCGCCTTTTACGACATCTTGGCAAGAAAGAGGGTGATGTATTTTACTCAACCGGATACCACACGGCTGGTCGACTTACCTTAGTCGCCTTTTCTTTTTTGATATTTATCGACACCTTTGGCACCCATTAATGATTTCTTATATTTATATATGACTTTAGTTATTCATGGATATCACATGCTTGATCTAAAGAAAACATAGGACCATCCAAATATCAAATGTAATAATTGTTGTGGTAAAGATTTTTTTCTCTATGATTTTTTGAATGAAAGCTCCTCGAATTCCTCCATTTAAAGGTGGATGCACCACGACGGAGCCCAGAGCGTACTCACGTCACGAATTTCATCCGCGCCAACTCCCCCGAACCCCCCCGTCGTCTGTCACCTGTAGCGCGCCGCTCCCCGCTCGCAGCCCCCCCAGCCCCGAGGCCCCTTGTCCAACCCCCCTCGCCAACGGATAGACCGCATTCTGAACCCCCGAAGAGGAAAGCCTACGTACGAGACGAGGTACTACATTTTGATAAAGCTTGCCAATTTTTATAGCAAACAATCTTATCAAAGAATTGTTTTTTTCTTAAGTTAGTTAGTGAATGGTGAAGATACTACTGTGATGATAGTTCTTTGTATTGATAAATGAATATCATCTCAGTAGTATCTTTAAGTAAGGAAGTACTGGCCTGTTACTATCTCACTGCTGGGAATAGGCCTCTTCTCTCCGTTTTAGGAGAGAAGGTTTGGAGCTAAGACATACCATGCTGCTACAATGTGTAAATATCCATCTTTAGTTTTAAAGTTTTTATCAACATCATCCTCCTGCCCTTATACCCTCCAAGTGGGGTCGACATAACATGTTATAAACATGTTGTCGCATGATTTGTCTACGTATCTCATGACCAGCCGCCCGCCTGACGTCAACTCACTTTTGTCGTATTTACGACACCTTGGTAAGAAAGAGGGTGATCTATTCTGCGCAGTCAGATACCACAAATACAGAAAATCTCTTATAAAATGAGCTAAGTTATTTTAGCCAATTCCTTCAATAACTGTATAAATATAAACATTGAATGTATTCAATATTAATAAAAAGATTTTTTTTGGCATTTGAAAATAATTACTATTGCCATAGATTAATAAAAAGTTTGCTAATGATATTATTTTCTAGGTTTTGCAGACTCTAGAAGGACTGCGTAAGAGTTTACAACAACAATCGGCCCTGCTGGCGGTGCAAAGAACACGGCTCGACTCTCTCTAAAAATGTAGTTTGGTGACTTGCAAAATTTTATTTATTTATTTTATTGGCAAGAGTGCTGATTGATACGTCATCACGTCTTAAACTTGGAATTCAGCGTCCTAAATAATAAAAATAAAAATTATATAAACAACTTTAAATCAAAGAGGGAAAACAAAGATGATATAAAATAAATAATACTGTGTGTACTATTAAGTCCTCAGTAGCATCAGAAAAGAGGCTTTAATAAAATGTGTCCTAGTACATCGTGTTGTATGAATTCAACATTAAAATTGAAAAACCTGTATTTTTATGTTCTTAGTGTAACATAATTAAATAAAAGGTAGGTGGCGCCATCTATCTCAAATAACTGGTAACATTATAAAACATGACATCCGCATCTAAACAAAATCTATTATGTTTGATAGATGTTGATTTAGTTTTTACTTTTCGACCTTAATACTTCAGGTACTTTTTGTATGCTCATATTCTATGTAATTTTTTGTAAGTTTATCTATGGAATTGGCTCTCTTGCACTTACTATTGGCAATTGAGCAATATCTTGTAGTAATTTATATAACTATAAAAACAATGACGTTACAATCAGCACATGTTGCATGGATTTTAATTAACTACGAGTATATCTAAAACCTTTGTATACATAATTCTAGGTTTCCGTAATGAAATCGTTGTTGTTGCAAGTCGCCAAAACCTCTGTTATTCCCACTTTGCCAAATAGTAGTAGTATTTTTGTTTAACTTTAAGTAGCTTTAAGTTGGCCGAAAACATTTGCTTCTAATTTAGGCGGATTCTACGATACACCCTTTCTGGATTCTCGGTCAATATGTGATTCCTCAATTAAAAAACTTCTTGTAACGAAAATTTAGTCTCCCTTAACTTACCAATATTGTTTACTAGGTTTATTAATGGTCGATAACGAAAACACGAGCATATAAATATATGTATATACGTTTTGAAATATTACAATGAAGTTGTCCTTTTAGAACAAAACAATATAAAACTATTTTTTTTTCAGTAACTAATTATTAAAAGATGTTCTACGGTTTTACAAATATGAAACCGGGCAAATTCGTATTTTACAGAACTTATCAGACTTTCTCTTACGTCGGACTGATATGATTCTAAAGCAAAACATCCTTTAACCAAGGGCTTCGCGAGGTAAGGCAGAGGGTCAGGGAGGAGCAGTTCCCTTTCTGGAAGAGCATTCTGCTGGTAAACTGACAACATGCAACAATATTGAACTTTATAAGATTGGCAAAAGACCCATAGTTTATTTCATCTGTACTACTAATTTGTGGTGAGATGCTCGAATGTTAAAAACGAAAATTAAAACAATACAGCTCGGCCAATCTGCCCTTATGTATAGAATCCTGGCTACGCCCTTGTCTATAAAGCTATTCTTTGCTCAAAAAGCAACGAACATAAAAATATGAAAGGTCTTATTCTGAACGCAAATGTTTTCGAGCCTGTAGTTCTTCCAAACTTCCTAGACAAATCCCTCCAAAGATCTAGTCTAGACGTCAAAATCGTAGTCAGTAGTGTTGTTATCGTTTCGTATAGGCGAGGCCATTTTTATTAACCCAATAATACTCGTAGCGACATATTCTTAATTAGATCGTAAACGGCTGTAGGATCGTGCAATATATATTTTGTCTTCCTCTTTTATTTTAGTATATACATAGAATTAATTGGTTTATGGAATATTCTCATAGCCGAACTCTGCGCATATTTGTTATCAATAAAAAATTCACCGTATCATATATCATGGTTTTTGCATAGATAAATTACGAGTTGTTTGATACGTTTTAGGTAAATTTTTTGTCATGCCATAATATTTGAAACACATTTGTAACATTAAATAAATACATGGGACACTTAAACACGGTCGTCTGTCCCCAAAGTAACTTAATACTTGTGTTATGGGTGAGAGACAACTGGTAAATATATACATATATAATTTTTAAATACATACTTAAATAAAAATATACACCTAGGCTCGAAGAAGCAACTAATTGCTTATAGAATATGTTGGCCCTCGGCAGAAATCGAATGCGCGACCTGCGGAGCTGAAGGCTCACTACCCACTATGCCAACGGGCTAGTTAAAAAAATACCCTGTATATCAATTTGTTGTCAAAGCCCAAACTGCTTTTGAATTAATTTTGTAGAAATCAAAGGAACCATAAGGATGAATGAATTGCAAATTTCGTAATATTGTTATTGTATATTTTTGTTGATTAAGGTAAGTAATTGATCAAATACTAGTGAATGACCGTTTTGTATGAAATTTTAAATAAGCGTTTTGTTTGTTATAGCTAATAAAAAATAAATTTGTAATTACCTTTTGCCGTCTATTAACAACTGCCCAAAACATCAGAACTGCAGCCCATTGTTTAATATTTAAAATTTAATATTTTTTATTAGCTACAACAAACAAAACGCTTATTATTTAAAATTTCATACCTTTACCTTATATTTTTTGCAGCCACAGCCGTTCCGTTAGTTCATTATGTATTATGTATTGTAGTGTAGGTACTACTAGGTACTAGGCAAGTGTAGCGGTCTCCCTATCATAAGCAACCGTGGCCACGGCGTAAGACTGCCTTTATATACCTATGTATAATGTTTACTCGTTACAATTTAAATAAAGAACGTATCATGATTATTTTCGGCAAATTAAGTAGTTTTTTTTTTATTATTTTTTAAGTTGTAATTTTATACAAAAACTATTGTTATTTTAAAATTCTAAATAATTTAAGAATTTTAATTTTTTGTAGGTTTTCTTAGCGATTTAATAACCGACTTGATTCTTACGATAAGTTTAATCTTATTTTAAACTTAATGTGGATTTGTGTTCATAATTAAAATTAATTTCGAATTCAAATTGAGGCTAAAAATAACTGTGGTACGGCCTTCTACTGTTTAAATACTCGACTGGTGGTTCATGCCGTATGAATAAATTTATTTTTGCGATAATATTTTCAATTCAAAATATGTTACTTTAAATTAAATAGATTCTATTCAAGAGTGAAATTATAACTCAATGTATACAGATTAAATAAATAACATTAGGTATAAAACAAATTAATATAATATGCCCTAACATGGCCCCTACAGACAAAAATATATAAAAGAACAGAAACTTCGCACGTTTAATAATACCTTGCAAAAAATTTGTTGCAATTGCTAAATGGATTTAAAGATATTTTTGTGCTCTTTTAATTATTTTGATTAACGTTTATAAAGAATAGGTTGTGAGAAAAGAAATATGACTTTGTTATGATATTTAATCCTTTGTGAGTAATTAAGTAGTGATAATAAAATTAAATACAGTAGGTACATACGTATGTCGTAAAATTATCAAACGTTCCAATCAAGTTTTGAACCCATCCGTTATTTTGTTATAATTATTTTATATCGAGCTTCATAAGCTTTCATCATCCTCCTGCCCTTATCCCACTCTAAGTGGGGTCGGCACGAAATGTTATAAGTATGTTGTCACATAATTTGGCTACGTTTTTTACGAACGATCGCCAGCCTGACGTCAACTTACATTAGAAGTATTTCGACATCACGGTAAGAAAGAGGCTGGTATATACTACTCAACCGGATACCACAGGGTGGGTCCACTTAACTGAGTCACCTTTTACGACACCTCGGTAAGAAATGAGGTTGGTCTCCTCTGCGGCAATTATTGTATATTGAGGTTATAGCCGATAATAATGTATAAAGTTTATCAAAATATGTGTTGTTGAACTTTTGTTTAAAATCTTTCAGGCTCGGTTCAAGCATAAATTTAGTTAATATTAGACGATTATATATATTCTCCTACCCTTATCCCACTCTAAGTGGGGTCGGCACAATATGTCTTCTTCTTCCATTCTCCTCTATCATTCGTCAACTCTGGTGCCACTCCTCTATCATTCGTCAACTCTGGTGCCACTCCTCTAACATGCATATCATTTTTCACACAATCCATCCATCTTTTTTTCGGCCTCCCCCTAGCCATACACATCCATCCACATTCATATTTAAAACTCTTTTGGTCACATGATTTTCATCCCTCCTCATTACATGACCATAGACGATTAATATTAGACGATTATGTGAAATTGAAATTATTTCAACATTTGTCACAATGGCCTGTATTGTAAATTAGTTTACATTAATATTGTAACAATTATATCGCAATAGAACGATGAAATTAGTCGAATTATTTAAAAATAGGTTTATATGCCATCTCGAAGAATTCAGAACGCGCGCTACTACCTTGGTAAGTTTTATATGAAATGTTTAATTGAATCTGAGGGATGGATGATAAAACTATTATAAAATATTTTTATTTATTCAGAATCATCGGTCGAGTAAATAGGGTACCTGCATTAGGTCCCATATTTTATTAGTGCAATTTTGAACGAAGCGCGCGATATAACGCTATCGCTTGTTGCATGTAAATATTTACCCATTTACTTGTTTATTGTAAGTATAAATAAGATTTATACGTTTAGTTGAATTTTCATTAAATTATTGAAATGAAAAACGAATTTTATTTGTCGCTGCTGTTGCTTTTATGTTTAACTATTTCAAATACCTACTGATAATATTTAACGTATATTTGAGGTATCATGAATTATAACAGTATTTATTATATGATATTTATAATGTATTCTTTATTTATAATTATTTTTATCATGGAATACTATCCATCAAAAAAATAATTCTATGATAAAACTAAACAATCCATCATGGATTGTTTAGTATACAAAGCAAAATACGATATATATTTGAAATTATAACAGTCACGCAATAATAAAGTAATAAATTTATGTGAATATTAACATTTGTATAATCTGTATTAACATTTGTATATTTGTATAATATGTTTGTTGGTTGGTGTTTGTATATAAGATTCTATAATAAAGTTCCGCAATCAATTTTAGCTTCGCCATTACAGCAGTTTAAAAATACTGTTAAACAGAGGCTGATAGAGAAAGCCTACTTATACTGTTGAAGATTACATAAATGATAAGAATGCGTAGATATAGCTACTCTTTGTACAAGACAGTAATGACTAAATGAACTAGTAATAAGAATTATATTGTTAAAAGAGCAACTGCCGAGATTTTTGCTGACTCTTCTCAGTAGGAACAACTTTCCGAACCAGTAGTAAAGTTGACGATTCAGAAGGAATTGTTAACAAGTTTACTTGAATAAAGAATATTTTGTATTTGAATTAGAATTCGAACTGACTTATTAGAATGAAATGGATGGATTTAGTAGTAGTTTCTCTTCTCTGATCGTTTCTTAATGTTGCGCTAGATGGCGTTAGTCATCTTTCGAGTTTGTATTATGATATTGTCACGTTTTTTTTAGTTAACAGATATTCTAGTAAAATTTTAGTTCATATCACTAATATGATTACTACATTGTTATATTATAAAATAAATGCTTTTGATTGTAGACGCAATCTGCAACTCGTAAATTTATACTGTTAAGGGTCAAATCCCTTAACAGTATAAATTTACGAGTTTAGCATAAATGTTTAACAAATACATATTTACCGAAAGGTTTGTTGTACAAACTTTAACTGTGGTTATTAATTATTTATTTTAAAAGAAATGGACAAATTACTTTAACAATGAGTATTATATGTGATTGTTATTCTTGCTCTACTTTCTTAACCGATAGATGTCTATTGCTAGACATTTGTGTCTTTTTCTAGAGAGCCCTATGCTCCATTTTAGATAATTTCTGTACATCAGTTATGTGACCATTTATCATAGAGTAATTATACTGATAAAGGCGAGCTAGCCTTAAAGAGAAAGCAAACGAGACTTATTATCCCTCCCTCTTGTTCGTGTGCGATTAGACAAAGATAAGTATATAAGTTTAATCTTTTCCTTCATTATTTGTTGCGTCACTCTATGCCGTCTGCTATCCGACTGAGTAGAATACTATCCGGCCACACATGAGGGTAGGGTGAAATGAGGGTTGTCTATTCTAGATCACTCTACCAAAATACCAGCAATTACAGTTATTGATTATTAATATTCAATATTGTTCTAACATCAATACAGTTATTCAATATTGCTTTAATGGCATAGCATAATAGATATACAAGCCGAATTTATATAATAACTAGTTGTGCTTGCGGCTTCGCCCGCGTGGAAGTTAATGACTATTTAACTAAGGATAGATAGATAGATAGATCTTTATTGCACAAAATTACACTATAAAATAGCATAAAAACAAATAACAGAAAACCTTAAATCTAATAATAATGTAAAGCGTGCAAAGGGCGGTCTTATCACTAAGCAGTGATCTCTTCCAGACAACCCTTTTGAGCGAATGAATCACATAAAAGTAAAACATAGTATAGTGGGTTAGTGTTCCATAATAGAGAAAGGAGAAAATATATATATATAAAAATAATAATAATAATAGAGAGAAATCAAAGCTCACAGTATTAGCGTGACATTTCACTGCATCAAGTAAAATTCCTTGATACGGCGTTTAAAAATGGCAATTGATGAAGGTTGGCGCAGGTCAGGCGGAAGAGCATTCCACAAACTTACTGCTGTAGGAGTAGTGTAAGGAGTACTGTAGGAGTACTGTACTGTAAGTAAGGAGTTACTGTAAGTTAAACGTAAGAGATAGAGATGCTATTGCTGACTTATTTATAGTATTTTTGGAGATCTACAATTCTCTAGTACTATACTTTTACTTTTAAAAACGAAGTTTGCATCCTGGCAACTCTCAGTGCTATCTAAAAATATCTACAATTAATTAAATATATGTCCCGTAAACTACTACAAATGTAAAAAACTCTTGTTAAAATGGCTACTTAGTTTAAATTATGATGAGACAGAATCATTGATATAAAAACTCTGATACACGCCCATTCATATATATACATGAATGCACACACTCAGGCACACAAACAAACAAACGCAACAAACGCACGACACACACACTACACTCACACATACACGCTCTTGCGTATACAAAATACACGCACGTACTATTTCCCATTATGTTTGAAATGTCACAAGTACTAGTAGAAATACTAGTAACTTACTAGGATGGCCCTAGATTCTGTTTATGATTTTGTAAGAATTTTGAAGGAATTAAAAATATTTTGATTTTGATATTTTGATTAACTTTAGTGTGTCTCTGCTGGTTTATGTGGCGCTCCACATTTTTACAACCACGCGACCTTTTCAACACAATTTTTGTAAAACCATTATGTACTATTTACCTACCTTCTACAAGAATTTCACCTTCCGTAATCTTTTAGTAAGAACTGTTCAAAAATTCTTTCAGTATATTTTGACAAAAACAATCACAGACGGGGCGCTATTAAGGACTTTGTTTTATAGTTAGTTTAGATAAAATTATAAAAATATATGTAAAATTATAAAAAAAAATTTACAACGACACGACCTTTTTAACACAATTTACGTAAAACCGTTATGTACTATATACCTACCTTCTAAAGAAATTCTATCTTCCGTAATCTTTAGTAAAAACCGTTCAAAAATTCGTTCAGGATTTTTTGACAAAATCAATCACACACTGGACGCTTTTAGGGACTTTGTTTTATAATTAGTTTATATAAAATTATAAAAATATTTGTAAAATTATTAAAAAATATTTGTTTAGATAATATAAATATGCGACATGGCAAAGAGTGCCATGTCGCAGCTGCAGAGAATATGGAAAGACCGCAACATCAGGCACAATACAAAAATCGCACTTGTTAACAGTCTAGTATTCTCCATATTCTTATACGGCGCAGAGACGTGGACACTTAGACTGGCAGACCGCAAACGCATTGATGCTTTCGAGATGTGGTGCTGGAGAAAATTGTTACGCATCCCATGGACGGCGCATAGGACTAACAAGTCAGTGCTCGAAGAGCTCAAACTAGACAAAAAACCGAGGCTTTCGAACATATGTCTACGGAGGATCCTAGAGTTCTTTGGGCACATTGCTCGCAAGCCTGGCGACGACATGCAGAAACTCATTGTTACCGGCAAGGTCGATGGCAAGAGAGCGAGAGGACGTAGCCCTATGCGCTGGTCAGACCAGATCCGCACCACACTCAACACGACAGTCTCCGAGGCCATCCACGTGGCTGAAAGCAGGAACAGATGGAAGACCATAATTAAGAATAAACTGTTTTCAGAATAAGGTCACGACCCCCAGTACTGGGGTAACGACGCAAGGAGGAGGAGGAGATAATATAAATATATAAGTTTATATAAATAAAAATAATCTGTTCTGTGGTATAGTGCGGCATTGATATCGAACTCAATGTCTTGAAAACTTGAAATGTTTTATTTAGGTACGTTCTACCATCAAATCCACATTTAGACAGACGATGCGAATCCGATCGTCAAATTTTAATATTCATACCTCCCATTGACGTCATGGCTACAAGTTGCTTGCAAAAAAAACTAATCGGCATCATTGAAAACTGCGGACAACCTGCATTCCTCTCCGTGTTACCATTTTAGAGAACACCATTATTTAGTATCAGATAAGATAAGGTCGTAAGTTAGTCATCGATGTAAAAATGGATTACCGTAAACACGATAAACAGCGGAACGACTACAGCAAATTATGTAATGTATGTCAGGTGATTTGCAATGTTCAGTGACATCTGCGCTCAAGCCTGGTGCCTGACGTGAACTTACTTACGCCGCCTTTTACAACACCTCGTTAAGTAATATGGGTGGTCTATTCTACTCAGCCGGATACCACATGGTGGGTCCACTTACCTTAGTCGTTTTTTACGACACCTCGTTAAGGAATGTGGGTGGTCTATTCTACTCAGCCGGATACCACATGGTGAGTCAACTTACCTTAGTCGTCTTTTATGACACCTCGGTAAGAAATGTGGGTAGTCTATTCTACTCAGCGGGACACCACACGGTGGGTCGACTTACCTTAGTCGCCTTTTACGACACCTCGGTAAGGAATGAGGATGGTACTATTCTATTACGCCGGATACCACACGGCGTATTAGTACAATTTTATTACGTTCCAATGAAAATTATTTTTTGTTAGTAATGTTCGTGCTGGAAATAACGCCGTGTGGTATCCGGCTGAATAGAATAGTACCACCCTCTTTTCTTACCGAGGTGTCGTAAAAGGCAACTAAGGTGAGTCGACCCGCCGTGTGGTATCCGGCTGAGTAGAATAGACCACCCTAATTCTTACCGAGGTGTCGTAAAAGGCGACTAAGGTAAGTTGACCCACCGTGTGGTATCCGGTTTAGTAGAATAGACCACCCTCTTTCTTACCGAGGTGTCGTAAAATACGACTAAGGTAAGTTGACGTCAGGCAGGCGGCCGGTCGTAAAAACGCAGCCAAATCATGTGACAGCATGTTTATAACATGTTGTGCCGACCCCACTTAGAGTGGGATAAGGGCAGGAAGATGATGTTCGTGCTGGAAATAGGGGATTATTAGTGAAAAGCTTCTGTAAGTCTAAAAACCTTTCTAAGCGTGGATTCAAATCGATTATTAATTTCCTGTCGCCTTCGTCGTAAAGTTGTGTTGATATTTCTAAGCAAATGTATACACAGTCTTTGGATCGTCTGTATCTATTTTTCAATATCTCTTTTGCTTGTATAGAAACACATAATAAATAACCATGAGCGTTCGTCCTATATGCATTTTATATAGGGCGCACTATGGTCCCTTTCGTCTATTCTACGCTAATCCGAACCTTATGACCCTTTTGCTTTGTTATGTTAATGATATAGACTAGCGGTATTAATAATAATGGACTTCGGTCGATGGTAAACTTGCATACTTAAAGAATTTAATATATGTTAATAATTATAGCGATTAACAAGTTACTCCAGCTGGTAATTAAACTACATCATTTCCATAATAGATGAATTTAATTATTCTCATAATTCTAATCCGCGTATACGATAAATTTTATTGTTAAATAAATGTTTAGATTTTACAATATCACGGGTAAACATAGCGTCAATTTGTATTACGCTGCAAAAGTGACATCTAGTGACCGCTGTTACACCGCCATACAAATGGGCGTTACGCTGACGTGAGCGAGTGGGTTAGAAAAACTCCTACTAAGCACATAGATATTACTTGGGTTGGTCAAGGAGATGTAAACTCTGTAGCAGATGTGCATTTGCGACTGCATATAATAAAGTCTCTATTTCACTATCAGCGATGATCGTGTGATTGTTCATAATCATCATGATCATCGTGTAAGTGTCCACACAATCGTCATTGGTATCACCTATACACACACAAACACACACATCACACATCACTGGTATCACCCAGGGATTCCTTTTAATGCGTGTCTCAAAAACATTTCAACAATTCTCTCGTTGTAGGCGATGGTAGGCGATCATAGACGGTGATTTTTAGTGTACAGCTGAATATGCCCTCTACACGATCGCGAACATGCTCAATCGTTTGAAATCGCCGATCATGAAGAGAGCCATTAGAGAATTCGAGATATATGCTTATCATCATATCATCATTAATCATTAAACAAAATTTTATCATTGGCAGGCCTGATTCTTAATGATAATTATGATGAAAAGTTTATATTTATCTCCACATGCAGTTCGTTATTCACTGTTCGATTATAGAACCACCTAAGAACTTCACGCCATATATCACTGTATATTATCCGTAGGAAACGCTCTTCATTTATAATACACGCAACACAATACATAGATCATTGAGTTATGTAAGGTTTTTTTGTTTAGATGACTACTGCTCCACCAATCTGAATTAAAAATTTGAATAGAAACTGCAAAAAAACAGTTCCTGAACACCAAAGTTCTGATGACTTAAGATGACATGCGGATCCGAAATGTGTTACGCTGATTATAGCTCTTAGCTAAGCTCAAAGTAGCTCAGGCAGCTGTGGATCGAACTATGCTTGTAGTATCTCTAAAAGATCAGATCCTACGTGAGATGATCTATAGAAGAACCAAAGCATCCGGCATAGCTCAATGCGTAGTGAAGCTATAGTGGCGATGGTCGTGGCACACATTGCGGAGAATTGAGTTGGAGATTTAAGGTGTTCAAATGGTGATGTCGTACCAGAAATCAAAGCATTGGTAGATCTCATACGAGATGGACTGAAGACCTCAAAAAGGTCAAGGGGAGCCGCCGGATCCAAGCAGCATATGATCGTGTGGTGTGAAGAGCCCCTAAGTGCAGTTGTGGACGGCCATCTGTTGAAGAACAAGACAAAGAAGAAGATAATATAATTATAATAAGAGATAGTATAATTTTATTAAGTCTGACTAAGAAAGGCAACAACATCTACGGCCATACTGCATAAACATACATTACGACAAGAAATTGTTATTATACTTTATGTTATGTTTCTATGTACCTAATCACTGGAAATAAAACGCTTATCTTATCAATACCATTCATTCATATCTAGATAACATCACAATAAATGCATTCGTTTCTTTTTATATTCCTCGTTTTCACGATAACTAACTTTAAAATTATAAACTTTATTCATTATTACTATTTATTAAAGTATAATGTATAGTCTAATGATAAAGTTCCATATCATGATAAATAAGTACGAAAATACGATATGATATGATTTATTTAGATTGCTCTGACTGCAATGTAGCTAGAAACCATTGAAATAAGTGGGTTCGGGTGTATTTAGGTACCTGACGACATCGAGAAACGCTTTAAGAAAGTATATTTGGGACGGCTATACTTTCTGTGGAGGTCGAAATTCTGAACCTTTTACGAACTATGTACAGCTAGTGGCTGTCTGGATGAATTGGTTCTTGATCTTTGTAGCGTGAACAATTTGACTTTTAAGATTTCAAATAATATACACATACCTACTGTAAAATTGTTTAATACTTCACGCTTGCAAGAACGACTGATTATAACTTTAGTCAAATAGCTTGTGATAATAAGCTAAATTATTACCGCCTAAACATTGTATCTTTGTTTTTCCTTAGTTACTATTTTCTTTTGTCTCTTCTCTTGTCTTTTTTAGTTCGTTGTTTTTTTCATTATCAGGTTATCAAAGTGAGCAGTCTTCAACACAAAAAGGATTCATCTAAATATCAAGTAATAATAAGATTCTCTATTGACTGCGTATGACATTTATAACTATCAATATAATAACAATAAAAAAAAACAAGTTAACATTTAGAGGACATTAAGATAACTTTCAGAGTAATTAGTTTGATCCATTGATATTTTTACAGGAAATTAATGAATTAATGTGTCATTAACCACAGGTGCTTAGTAGCTCTTAATAGGGTATAATTAATTTTTATTGCTATTTCAATGATAGTAAATGAAGATTAAAATCAATAGTTGTTTCTACATGGTTAAAAAATAGTACGATAATGTCCTGTTCCGGTGGAAACTTCAAGGCTAAAAGATTTTTTTAAGGATTTTCTTTAACTTACAGTAAACACGCAAAAGTTTGAATGTTCTTATATAAGGAAAAAAATGCTTAGTTTAAATTACACTAAAGTTCCTGGATGACCGAGCCTTGCTCGGTAATTTTTTAGAGGATATAAAAAAAATCAATAAAGAAAGTTGACAAGTAAGACAATTGCTCTTTAATCTTCAACTCTACTATTGGTTTGGAAAGCTGTTCCCACCGAGAAGAGCCAGGAAGAAACTCGTCGGTAGCGCTTTGAAAAATATAATTGTTATTACTAGTTCATTTAGTCATTAATGTCTTGTACAGGGTGAAGGAGCTATATCCGCGCACTATTATCATCTATGTAATCATCAAAAGTATAATAGGCTTTCTGTATCAGCCTCTTTTTAACAGTGTTTTTAAACTGCTGTAATGGCAGAGCTAAAATTGATTGCGGAATTTTGTATAGAATCTTATACACAAACCCATAAACAACTTACATTCTTTTTCAAAGTGCAAAGCAGGAGCCGCAAGCCTATCTCGGTCAGTCATTACATGACCATACCAAATTAACTTCGTTAGAACAACAATGAGGCAATTAAATTGATTCATGTACTAATACGAGACAAAAGGAAATAACTTATGTTTCTTAAATTCTTTATTTACCAGTATGGTTGTGCAATTAACTTTAAAAAGGAATTATAACTTTATTGAGAAAATACCTTGTGCATATAAAACAGTCGTACATTATTTCAAATGTATGTTAATCAAGTAAACAATTGTTTCATAGCCAATGTACTAATGTTAGTGTAATTAACAAATACACATTAAAAAAGTAATTAAATATACGGCTTATTAAAGATTTATTAGACATTTTACTCATAAAGTATTATGTTTTTATATAGATGTATATATTTATTATATTTACTACATATACCTACGGCTTCGCCCGCGTGGATATCAGTGTGCCACAAAGTGTTTCCCGCGACAATTTCCTTCATTTTATTCCGAGTTAACGATGTAAATTAAACCAAAATGAAATTAAAGGAAGAAAAATGTCTATGTAAGAATACCTAGACAAAAAATAATGCATACAACATTGAGTGTTCAGCAGGTCGATATGCGTAAAACGTCCGATCGCTGTCAAAGTCGGATTACTGCGGCATGTAATGGAAAGAGAACTTGTTCGCGAAACTGATATTCTTTTAGTGTCGTACAAAGGACGCATTTATTTAGATAAGGATTGATACTGAACAGAAGAAAGCAGTCTCGAAAATAATGTAGTATTTTAAATTGCAATTTTGAACATGCAAATAATTCTTACCGTTACCGTTAATTGAACTATATTGTTTTTCCTGTTAGCGAAACAAAAACTAAATTCTTGTTGATAATAGCAAGAGTTTATGACTATTTGGAACTCAGCTACAATTTCGCTTTGCGCTTCGGTTTCCTTACCCCACATGATGCGATCGAGAAGTACCTTGAGGTGGTAACTTATCATCATGATAACTATAAGACCCTTGGTTAAGAAACATTTCAGCTATTATGATATTATTTTGCAATAAATATAAAAATAAAAGATTTGTCTGACTACCTCTCGTAGTTTCCCCCCACATTATTAGTTCTTCATGATTTTAAATAACTTAACATATGACGACATCGAAAAACCCTTGCAAGCGTCATGTGATCTAATAACTAGGATATGACGTTTTAATTAAGCAAATGGTACATTCAAGTAATTTATGTTACGAAATAATCGATTTAATCATGCAAGATTAATCCGTTTCTGTCAAAATGTTTTTGCGATATTTTATTAACAACTTGTTTGTTGTCAATAAGTATGAATAAAGTGAAGATTAAGGAATTTCATGTATTATGTAATATGATACATTGTTCTTTTCCTGGAAAAAACTATGATACATTGGAAATACACCTGGAAAAATCTTATAACCGTAATTAATGGTGTGTGTTTAATTGCTGGAATTAATGCGATATTGTGAAAGCAATTCGCAATATTGTATGTTTAGGAATAATATTATTCAAATATTACAGAATTTTTTTTTATTAGCTATCAGAAACCTTTGAATTTATACCCAATACTATAATCTGCTTCACGGTAATTAATTGAGGTTAATATTAATTTAAAATATTAAGTAAACTTTAGTAGTTTTTTTTATTATTAAATTACTAGCTATGTGCTAGCAGCCTAGAAATCCGCGTGTCACATTTTTTTCCCCAAATTAAAATTTTGAACATTAATGCAGTTATCGTGAGTTAATGCTAAGAGATTTTTGAATAACTTTCACCGTTTACTTAGCGCACTCAAGAAAAGCTTTAAATTTTGCCATTTTCGCAATATCTGCTCTTCTCCTATCTTAGCATGATGTTATATAGTTTATAGCCTTCCTCGATAAATGGACTATCTTACACTCAAATAATTTTTCAAATAGGTCCAGTAGTTCCTGAGATTATCGCGTTCAAACAAACAAACAAACAAACTGTACAGCTTTATATATTAGTAAAGATTTATAGCTATCGTTCTTCAAAAAATGTATATAATTGAAAGTAGCTGTCTGACAAAACTGGTAATATAAACAGGTTGACCGAGCTTTGCTCGTTAATTTTTTACAAAATAAAAAAAAGAAACTTAAAAAAAGACAATAATTGGGTAGGTGGGGCTCGATCGATATTTTCATTTCTCGAAACCACCCGTTCCCCGAATAAGCTACGCTGAAATGACGATTTATGACAAAAATATTCAATGTAAAATTTAGTGTCTTTTTAATGTACAAAAACAGGGATATAACGATTTTTTATATAAAACCTTGCTATATATATATATAGCAATATTTAATATTTAAATTTAATGAGTTAATCTTGTATGTGTATATATTATATATTTTCGGAATCTCTCCAACGATTTTCCTGATATTCAGCATGTAGGGGGTTTTGGGGAAAAAAATCTCGATCTAGCTAGGTTTTATAAAAAATATCAGTAAAGTTTTATCCCTGTTTTTAGGCATTAAAAATGCTTAAATTTATATTGAATATAAAACACTATTTTTGCCACAAACTCACAAGTCAGCGTAGTTTATTCCGGGATCAGGCCCCCAACTACTTTATATATATTTTTATATATACACACAAGATTAACTTTAATTTTTCTTATTATTTTTGTTTAACAAAAAAAACAAAAATGTTTTTTTTTGTTTTCCAAACAACAAATGATTAAATAACGGAACCATGTTGCTCATAAGCAGGTCACGAGTGGTTTTAAAATAATCTCGACCACAGACTGCAGTGCGCCATGAAATTATCAATGACATACGTTATAGTTTGCGTAAGTAGTAAGTACTACGTGACGAGTCCGATCTGTTGTGGTATTCCCTCCTAGCAGATCCATTTGTATTATTCACTTTGTTTGTTATTAAAAACCATTGATGTAATTTGTATTTATACTATATTATAAATGGGACCACCGTGTGGTATCCGACTGAGTAGAATAGACCACCCGCATTTCTTAACGAGGTGTCGTACAAGGCGACTAAGGTTAGTTCACCCGCCTTGTGGTATCCGGCTGAGTAGAATAGATCACCCTCATTTCTTGCCGCGGCAACGTTAAAGGTGACTTAGGTGACTTTAGGCAGGCGGCCGGTCGTAATATACATGTTAAAACATGTTGTGCCGATCCCACTTAGAGTGAGATAAGTGCAGGAGAATGATAATGGCTACCTATATTATAAATGGGAATTTCTATCTGTAGGTCTATTTCGATCTCGATAATTCGCTGGAGCAATATTTATGAAATTAAGTACTTATAGCTTAAGCTACTTGTAGCTTATATCATTCATGTAATGTGTATCTAATATTATAAATGGGACTGTCGTTACGCTTACACAGCAAATTCATTGGAGTATTATTTTATGTAATTTAGTACAACTGAAGGTTCTTACACCTTCTTTAAATAAGTCACGGACTCCGTGTAGGTTTTCAATAATACATTCTTTATTAAGCGTTACTTTGCGCCTTTTTTTAACACCTTAATTTTTATTATTTATGATGATATTTAGTTTAGGTTACTATTTGCGGATATTTACTATATCTTTTATTTTTACTTAACATTGTAGTGGAATATAATTATACTAGCTTTTACCCGCAACTTCGTTTGTGTGGACAGTTGCGTGACAGTTTGATAATAGATGATCCTTTTCATTGTCATCCTATTCCTTTGGAATTTCTATAGATTTCTACAATATTTCATCATGATACAAGATTTCTATAGCCTATATGTTATTCCGAAGTACAAGGAAGTACAAGAAGTGCTGTAGAATTAATAGGATTTCTATAGACTATATGTTATTCGGTTGTATAAGGAATAATTGTGGGCACGCCACAAAGGCAAGTCGACCCACCTTGTGGTATCTGGTTGAGTAGAATAGACCAATCTCATTCCTTACCGAGGTGTCATAAAAGGCGACTAAGGTAAGTTGACCCACCGTGTGGTATCCGGTTTAGTAGAATAGATCACCCTCTTTCTTCCCGAGGTGTAGTAAAATACGAAAGGTAAGTTTACGTCAGGCAGGCGGCAGATCGTAAAAACGCAGCCAAATCATGTGACAGCATGTTTATATCATGTTGTGCCGACCCCACTTAGAGTGGGATAAGGGCAGGAAGATGATGAAGGAAGAATTGTGGGATATTTCATCATTGGTTTAAGCGTATTCACCGTGAAAGAGTTACAAACAATTAGATTAGTATTATAGGATTTGACAGTTGTATTTTGCACGCACAATCGATATTTATCAAATGAGGACAACGGTTATGTAATATGAGGCGACATCGTACGATGTGTCTGGACAGTTCAGAGACTTAATCTGCCACAATTTGATGCATTGTGAGCTAATAGGGATATGCCGGTGTTCATTGTGGCCGTAGAGCAATCTAGAATCTTCGACAGCGTTGACACTACAAATAGTCTCAGTAACTTTCTGTTTGTAAACAGATGTTTTCTTACCTTATATATTAGAACATAAAAAGTAATATTTAAAAGTAATATATATATATATATATATATATATATATATATATATATATATATATATATATATATATATATATATATATATATATATATATATATCGAAATTAAGGAAACGGCTGCAACGATTTTCCTAAAATTCAGTATGTAGGGGGTTTTGGGGGGAAAAATCGATCTAGCTAGGTTTTATTAAAAAAAAATTCTTAATCCCTGCTTTTGGGCATATACAAATTAAATTAAATTAAAATTAAATTATTAATATTTAAATTTAAATTTTATATACAAAACTTTTTTTGCCGTAAATTGTCAAGTAAGCGTGGCTTATTCGGGGAACGGGCGATATCGAGAAATGAAAATACCTAGGATCGAGCCCCACCTACCCAATAAATAATTTTTTTAATTTCTTTTTTTATTTTGTAAAAAATTACCGATCAAGGCTCAAGACTCGGTCAATCAGGTACTATTTATTAGTAATCTCAAAATAGACTTATGTATAGGTAGATGTATCTCCACAATTCTAAGGATAAATCTGTTGTTTACAATATTCATGTTATCTTTAGATGTTTGCTCAAGTTATACAAATGAATCCAATGCAAGTTAAACAGATTACATAACATTACATTTAGAGGCCACGTAATCATACTTCAAGTTTAGATTTCATTAGATTTAATTTATTCATTTAAAGTCATTTCAGTAAGTTCTCAAGAACTTCGATAATTAAATAATTAATAAATAAATAAATATATGGGATACTTACACACACGGTCGACCATCCCCAAAGTAAGTAACTTAATACTTGTGTTATGGGTGACAGACAACTGGTGAATATATACTTATATATTATTTAAATACATAATTAAATACTAATATACACCCAGGCTCAAAGGCCAACAAATTCATTTATAGAAAATGTTGGCCCTCGGCGGGAATCGAACCCACGACCCGCAGAGCTGAAGGCAGGGTCACTACCCACTGTGCCAACGGGCCAGTCAATTGTTTTTATATTATCAATAATAGCACAATCTTTTTTTTAGATCAGAGATTAACAATTCTGTAATAATTAGTAAACATAAATCAAATCTAATCAGAATAATCTTTACTCAAATAAGCTCTTTCAAGAACTTTTGAATCGTCAAAGTTCAATTAGATTAAGTTAAGAACTGGTTCGCAATATTGGTCTTACCGAGAAGAACCAGTAAGAAACTCTGTCGTAAATCTTTTAAACATTTTCAATTTTACATTTTAAGCCGCAGTTTTGTTTGAATCTGAAAAGATTTTCAAATCCAGGCATTTTTATCATCCAGATAACCTTCAATTTTGTTATAAGCATAATATCTCTTACTTTCAATTTCAAAAATTACTGTAGACAGTTTTAGTATAGATACTAAAACCAAACTTACCGTTTTTAGCGTACCGTATTTTAGCGGTGATAGGGGCTAAACTATATATTGAACTAGTAAAAATTTCTACTATATGAATATAAATAAGCCATATTTCAGGAACACAACTTTAATACGAGGGAAAGTTTTCAAATTATTCTAACTTATTTTTTGTAAAAGTAATAATAAATGCTATATATAATCCGCGATAAAGTAGAATAAAAAATATGTGTAATGCTAAATGTAGAATGGACAATCCATTTTGTACATGTGTCAGTTTTACTGTTTGACTTATTTCATACTGTGCATGTGTTTTTACGAATCCCGCATGTATCAGGTATGAAAACGGATTGTTCACTCTACATTTAGCATTATATATATATTTTGTATTTTTCTTTATCGCGGATTATAGCAAAATAAGTTTATTTTTATTTTTGTGTTATGGACCTTCGCAAAATAACACCTAATTCTATAAATAACCCTTATTTAATTTTTTAATATATGGGACACTTGCACACACTGTCGTCCGACCCCAATGTAACTTAATACTTGTTTTATGGGTAACAGACAACATGTGAATATATACTTATTTAATTTTAAATACATATATACACCCAGGCTCAAAGAACTAACAAATCTTTTAAAACGAACTAAAAAATTAGAAAATGCCTCTGGCCCTCGACGAGAATCGAACCCACGACCCGCGGAGCTGAAGGCAGGGTCACTACCAACTATGCTAACGAGCCAGTTTTGCCTCAGGGCCTTTAGCTACATAGCTACGCAATTGTTATTATATATAAAAACTTACACAAACTCTTGTCACGCTTGGAAGAGCTTTCGCATCTGCAATTTTCCTGTTTTCGACAGAACATCAGAATATTTATAAAAATATACACTGTTGTGTGAAAAGTTCAAGTTAATCTATATTCTAATATAAAAAAACAACGATATTTTACTTTATTCTGATTCAATAAATAAAAAGCAATTTTCCCAAAGTCATTTACTCACTCAATAACTCAATGACACATACATATATGACAGCCTCAATGTTATTTCATATTAATCACCAACTCTATGAATGAGATTGTATTTGAAACGCGTTGTAACACTAATTTTCGAGTTATACATCCGCAAACATATAAGAAACATAAAAGATACGTAAGCTATATTTTTGCATACAGAAATTTTATACATTTCTAAATAACCTTACTCAACCCAAATGGTTACTAATTCGCAGTGACGTTTTATACCTGTTTTGAAGAATCGCCGCGACAACAACCTTGTATCGATCTATTAGATTTCAATGAAACGGAAGTAGAAAAAAAATGTTTTTTTGCTTAATGCTTTAATTTTTATCAAGTTTTTTTTGCAACGATGAGATTCACGCTAATCTGAATCTAAAAAAACTAGTGTAGAAAAAACTAGTCTTAAACTAACTTAGTTTTAATCTTGTTTTCTCGCTATTCCCGTATGAAAAATTCTCTTCTTTAATTCTTGTCCTTGTCCTGTTACTCAAAGGTTGACTGGAAAAGATCCCTTTTAGGGATAAGTCCGCCTTTATGCATGTCCTTTTTTTACTTTTTCTTTCTCCTTTCTAACAATATGTATAAATAGAAAGAAATAAATAAAAACAGAAACTTTTTATCCTATATGTTACTCAAAAAGCTTTGATAGCCCAGCGGCGTGACCGTGCGACTTGTTCAAAGGGGTCACGGGTTTGAAGTCTAGGTAGGCACTAATGAGTTTTTCTGTTAAAAATGTATGTCTCTAATTGATATTTGCATTTTTAAAACACGTTTTTCGGTGAAGGAAAACATCGTAAGGAACCCTGCATCTAGAGTCTAGAGGATATCTGCAACCTACCAATCTGGAGCAGTTAAGTGGGTCTTAGCTCCAACCCTTCTCTGCAAAATTGCATAGAGGAGACATATGCCCAGCAGTGGGATAATAAAACGCCATTACTTTCTTACAAATAGAATACAATAAATATTATTTATTTATTTAATGTGTGCGGCCTTGTTGCAAGGATCGTTGAGTTAAAGATGTCGGGCACACGTTCCGTTGCGACATGAATCTCATGGACGCTTTGTATGCACTGGTATGCGAATAATACTAGTACGTTAGTGACACAAGGAAAGGATGAGAAGCGTAAAACGGTGCGTAAATATACATTGAGAAATATATATATATATATATATATATATATATATATATATATATATATATATATATATATATATAGAGAGAGAGAGAGAGAGAGAGAGAGATGTAACAACGTCATCATCCTCCTGCCCTTATCCCACTCTAAGTAGGGTCGGCACAGCATGTTATAAACATATTGTCACATGATTTGGCTGCGTTTTTACGACCGGCCGCCTGCCTGACGTCAACTTACCTCAGTCGTATTTTACGACACCTCGGTAAGAAAGAGGGTGGTCTATTCTACTAACTCGGATAGCACACGGTGGGTCAACTTACCTTAGTCGCCTTTTACGACACCTCGGTAAGAAATGAGGTTGGTCTATTCTACTCAGCCGGATACCACACGGCGGGTCGACTTACCTTAGTCGCCTTTTACGACACCTCGGTTAGAAATGAGGGTGGTACTATTCTATTCAGCCGATACCACACGGCGTATAGAGAGATGTAGCAACAAAAGTAATAATAAACTTATTTTACTATGTATACTAAAAAGCTGTGGTAGCCCAGCGGTAAAACCGCGCGCCTCTTTCGAGGAGGTCTAGGGTTCAAACCCCGGGCAGGCACCAATGAGTTTTCTAGTAAAACTTATGTGTCTAATTGATAATTGCAATTTATCACACGCTTTTCGGTGAAGGAAAACATCGTGAGGAAACCTGCATATGTCTAGAGAATTCTGGGGATATGTGTAACCTACCAATCCGCATTGGAGCAGCGTGGTAGGTCTCAGCTCCAACCCTTCTCTCCAAAAACGGAGAGAAGAGGCCTATGCCCAGCAGTGGGATAGTAACAGGCCGTTGCTACTACTACTATGTATACTATATATAAACTTATTTTGCTAAATGTAGAGTAGACAATAAGTTTTCATACCTGATACATGCAGGATTCGTAAAACACGAGACCAAAACCTCCACCGTCGCCACCACAATACACAAGCACTACATACGTTCACTATCACAAACTCAATCGTTTCGCTCCGAACCGAAGCATCATCAGGAGATCGACACCACGACAAAATCGCAAAGCTTTGCGATTGTGAGAATGTATGTAGTGCTTGTGTATTGTGGTGGCGGTGGTGGAGGTTTGTGCATGTGTTTTTACGAATCCTGCATGTATCAGGTATAAAAACGACGGTAAGCCAAACAAGTAAAACATATATTAAAACAGATTGTCCACTTTACATTTAGCATTATATATATTTTCTATTTTACTTTATCGCGGATTATAACAAATTAATTTTATTATTACTTTTGTATTATGGATCATCGCAAAGTAATGCCTAATTCTATAAATTATTAAAAACCAAAACAACTTAAGCTCAGTCAAACAAGGAAGTAAGTTATAAATGTAGTACTGCAAGATACACTTTTGTTGTATTTGTAATTACAATTGCGAGTACTATTATAGTATTATATTTAACGGTCGTGCCAATTTACACTTTATGATTTGAGACCCAAAGGCTAACCTATTTTTTTAATATCATAAATGCACATAACAAAGAAGGTAATGCTGTATGGAATTTAACTTTTTGTAAATTATTATTTTTGTTCACACTGTATTTTAAGATTACTGAAAAATTATATAAGCCGTATGGTATTCGACTGAGATAAATAGATCACCCTCATTTATAACCGAGATGTTGCAAAAGCCGACTGTAGGGCATAAGCCTTCTCGCTTAATTTTTGCAGAGATGAGTTGGAGCAAAGAACAACCATACTGCTCCACTGTGGATTGGTAGGTTACAAATATCCCCTAAGTTATCTTGAGATATGCAAGTTTCCTCACGACGTTTTCATTTACAGAAAAAGGTATGATAAATTGAAATTATCAACAAGACATGTTTTGGCAGAAAACTTATTGGTGCATGCCTGGGCTTCGAAGCTGTGACACCTTTAAAAGAGTCGCATGTCTTATGAGCTATCACAACTTTAATATAATAACCGATATCTTTAACAGGCAACTAAACATTATTTTTCGCTTAATATTTTTGTAACAGATATTACACATAAATCATATTTTTATGAACCATAATTATACCATATTTCGCACTCTTCCATACACGCAATGTGTTAAACAATTTTTTTGCACAAGTTTTTCTTCACGTATTATACAGATTAACAATGAGATAAGTAAATAAACATAAGCTTAAGGAACATTCTGGTCTGTTATATGAAACCGGATCGATATTCTACAACTGGAAAAAACCAGCTCGAAGCCTTTTTTGCGTAACGGTTGAAAACGTAATTTATGAGAGTTCAATGGTAAATAATATTATTGCTTGTCATATGGTGTGATATCAACATCATTATTGATGAAGATGATGTCGCTTAGAGGCTGCAATAGTGGCACAACTCAAACAATTATGTTTTACGATAAATGGGTTTTACAGTTTTCGTTGCAAAGGATTTTTTAATTGCTATATATAAATACATAAAATACTTTAGTATTCTTAAACGAACAGTCTAACTATGAGTTCTTCCGGTATTGCTGCTGAAAATAATGTATATTTTGACAATATGTAAAATTTCAGCTCAACGGGATACCGGGAAGTGGGTCAAATTTAATTGCAAGATTCCACCTTCACATACATACACGGCATGATAAATAACTTATATAGCTTTTAATAATCCCATTTTTGCTGGCCCGTTGCCGCAGTGGGTAGTGACCCTGCCTTTAGCTCCATGGGTCGCGGGTTCGATCCCCGCCGAGGGTAAACATTTTCTATAAAAAAAAATGAATTTATTGGTCTTTGAGCCTGGGTGTATGTTTGTATTTAAGTATGTATTTAAAAAATATATAAGTATATATTCACCAGTTGTCTGTCACTCATAACACAAGTATTAAGTTACTTACTTTGGGGATGGACGACCGTTTGTGTAAGTGTCCCATATATTTATTTATTTATTTTTTCTTTTGGGAGCAGGGGTTTTTTGCATAATTGTGGGCACTTAAACAATTAAGTTGTACAAAGTTGCGAATGCCACTAGTACTTCAATACTCAGATTTCAAGAATTTAACAATAAGAATGTCTAAATCAAATGATTACCTGCTCAAACAAGAATAACGATCTCACGTCACGAATTTCTGGTGACATGACCGTCAAACTAAGTGGCCATTTATGTTAAATTACGCTAACTTTGCTCCTATTCGTATCCTAGACACGCAAACAAACGGATTACAGTTGTATTGTACACATTAATGTGACAAAAAGTGACAAATCAAATCGAAATAGTCCTTATTTTATTTCCTTTAAATAGTCCTCCCACCCTCATTTCTTACCGAGGTGTCGTAAAAGGCGACTAAGGTAAGTCGACCCGTCGTGTGGTATCCGGCTGAGTAGAATAGACCACCCTCATTTCTTACCAAGGTGTCGTAAAAAGCAACTAATTTTAGTTGGCCCACCGTGTGTTATCCGACTGAGTAGAATAGACCACCCTCTTTCTTACCGAGGTGTCGTAAAATACGACTAAGGGAAGTTGGCGTCAGGCAGGCGGCCGGTCGTAAAAACGCATCCAAATCATGTGTTTATAAAATCTTGTGCCGACCCCATCTAGAGTGGGATAAGGGCAGGAGAATGATGAGTCATAAATTAGTTAGTAATTATATTATCACTAATTCGGAATGTTACCATTACTGTATTTTAATTCCTTTGAATACATAGTTTATAATAGATATAAATAAGTTAGTAATGATGTTATCACTAATTCAGAATGTAACTATTACTAAATAACGAAGACTTGGAATTCGAGAAAATTAGTTAATTTAATTTGTGATCATTTTATTATTTTTTTTCTTTATAGCAGTATTAAGATATAAACGTACACAACTTAACACTAAATAAGGCGTTCTCTACCAATCTACTCTACTCTCTACTCTTAGGGTCAAATGGAAAATTTAAATAGGTGCAGTAAGCAAACAAACATAAGAAAGTAAGAATAGGCGTAATTAATTAAGAAATGAAAATCAATAAAGTGTAGCAAAGTGCCTAAACAAATGAAAAATAAATAAATGGATAAGAATAAAATAAATTAATACATAAAAAAGATGGTAAAATAATATAAGTTGCGATTAAAGAAAAACATTATTCATTGTTACAGATTATCAATGAGGTTCATTGAATTCAGAAACAAATAATTATCATATTCATATTCAAGAAAATAATAAAACAATCCTATTAAAAAGGGGGACATATGATAAAAGTATTATAATAAAAAGAATTAATATTTTAATTGATATAAAGATAGATTAATAAATAAAATTTATAAATTTAATACTGTAAGGGGTCTAACGTCGTAAGGCGCCACTTGTAAGGGGCCTCACGTGGGTAGAGTTACACTTACAAAGAAATGTTCGGGTCTGTGTTGAAAACGACTTTATTTACTATGCAAGTTAGTTACAATGATTTCAAGCGCGGAGAGTAGATAGTGTGGACCTCGTTCTATGACGGTTCGCGGCGCACTCTCGAGTAGTGCCTCAGTGGTCTATCCCCATTCTTCGGCTTCTACGAAAGGTGCCTAGGCAGCACGCACAAAGGTAGAGATAACAATTCACTGTTGAGCAGATGGCGGGCTAGAAAGCGGCGATAAGGTTTCGCGGAATGGTCGACGGTAGAGACAAAGGCAGCGGCATGTTTAGGGAATAGGTGAGCGGCGAGGGATAAAGGTAATAAAGAATAATGGTAGCGTTACATCCTCCCCCTAAAATTCACGACAAGCGCCCTCGCGTTTGAATTTGCTGATTTCTTCAGTCTACCTCTTCTCATCTTTATCTTAATAGGATGCTGAACGTTACCTATGAATGGCGTTAGTTGAGAATCATGGCATCTGCCTATCACGTCGGAATCGTGTACATTCTCTAGCATATAAGTTATAGGACTTATAACCTCCTTAATCTTATAGGGGCCATCTCTCCTTTGTATAAATTCGGGCATTAGTCCGCGCGTGGCATCTTTTGCCTCATGCGTTTTAAGTAGGACTAAGTCACCGACTGCGTAATAAAAATTAACGGATAAAATGAACTCCCGATCAGACCAACATCTCCCCCTGAACGGTTCGTCTGATGTTTCAAGGCCTTCGATAATTTTCTTGAGTATAAGATCTTTATTTTGATCCCTGATATCACGGGGGTTTCGGCAAGGTAAGTCGACATCGGCGAAGCAAGGATTGCAGCTTGGTTCTTCTTGGCATGGGGGTCGAGATAGAGTATCGGCAATAGCGTTCGACCCCCGAGAAGTGCAAAGACGGTAAGGGGGCGATTCAATGGATGTTTGCCTGTCACTATTATTAAGTTGATGTTCGGCGTAATCCGTTGAAGGACGTTCTGAAGTCAAACGCTCAGCCTTCCTTACCAGAAGCGCGTTCGTTTCCGCCTTTTGGTCAGCGGTCAATCTCGATCCTTCTTCGTTGCGCGAGGTATGTTGCGAAGTGTCGACTTTCATGAGCTCTGCGTCTTCTTGCACTAGAAACTTATTTAATCCTGGGCTAGCGATTGAGTGTGTAGCGCTTGTGTCCAAGATGACTGTCCCTTTATCTGTAGCGACTTCGATGGTAACAACCGGACGCGTATCAACAACGCCATCTAATTTACGTGCGAGGTTACTATTATACGCGGATCGTGGAACTCCGTACATGCTTCGCAAACTTCGAAGCGCGTCGTCCCACGTAGTAGTTGTCGATTTAACACCACGCCACCAGATCGCTGCGTTGCCTGTGAGAAGCATAGGTAAACACTTTAACGCGTGTTCGTCGCTGACGTTCGTGTATTCTTTGTATGTTTGCACGGCGTCGATGAATGCTTCTAAGACATCTGATATATTGGACGTTGTGGCCATGCCGTCAAAGCGCGCTGTGCAGTCAGCGAAATTTTCCACAAAGGTAGGAACGCTATATGGTGAAGAGACCGTCGATCTGGGTGTGCTGTCCGAGTGCGTTGGTCCACGATAGATTGCCATTATATTTTCTACTAGAAGCCGGTTCGTCTCTGCCTGGCTTTTGGCAATACTTGCTATAATTCTTGACAGCTGTCCTTCCGTTATCATCATACCGGTTACTATTTCTTCGTCGGCGCTATCCTCGTCGCTCTTCCTTCTTCTGTCTCTACGTGTTAGACTCACACGAGTAAACAGGTAGGCTGCGGTAGATTTTGCGTGAATACGACGTAATAGTAGAAATCGGGCATGAGGTTTGCGTTCACTATGTAACGAAAGTTTTCTTAGAAACTGGCACTGTTATTGGTCAAACACAAGCCCACAGTTGGGACGCCACTTGTAAGGGGTCTAACGTCGTAAGGCGCTACTTGTAAGGGGCCTCACGTGGGTAGAGATACACTTACAAAGAAATGTTCGGGTCTGTGTTGAAAACGACTTTATTTACTATGCAAGTTAGTTACAATGATTTCAAGCGCGGAGAGTAGATAGTGTGGACCTCGTTCTATGACGGTTCGCGGCGCACTCTCGAGTAGTGCCTCAGTGGTCTATCCCCATTCTTCGGCTTCTACGAAAGGTGCCTAGGCAGCACGCACAAAGGTAGAGATAACAATTCACTGTTGAGCAGATGGGCTAGAAAGCGGCGATAAGGTTTCGCGGAATGGTCGACGGTAGAGACAAAGGCAGCGGCATGTTTAGGGAATAGGTGAGCGGCGAGGGATAAAGGTAATAAAGAATAATGGTAGCGTTACAATACCTATATTATCTAACAGAGTTTATCGGATCAATGAAAATCCATTTGCAAATATTAAAATGTTAACTGCGTTTAAACATAGTTCCGTTATTTTCTAAATAACATTATTTTAATTATGCCTATATAAAAAATTCCAAAGCGAATTTTATAATAAAACTTACTGAATAATTTTGTTTGCCGTTAATGACTGCTTAAAATTCTGCACACTACGCACTGAAATAATTAACCATCACACAAAGAACTATGACGTCATTCGCAGCTTCTAGAACATTTTGCGTTGAATCTTTAATACACACATATACACTATACTTTGATATTATTGTATATACGAAAAGCAAGAATTTTGTAGAAAACATATCCTTTATTTATTAGAGAAAGGTTGCAAATGTAATCATTAAAATATTTTGCTATAATCCTCGATAAAGTAAATAGAAAATATATAAGTACGAAAATATATGTAAAGTGCACTATATAATGTAGAGTTGTCGCAAAAGCGTTTTGCAATTTAGTCGTGGAGTCTATCTCTTGTCGATGCTTCGGCTGTTGGGCGAAACGATTGTTGAGTTTGTAATAGTGAATGTGTGTTGTGTAATGTGGTGGCGGTGGTTTTTATAAATCCTGCAAGTATCAGGTATAAAAATGAATAGTCCACTCTACATTTAGCATAATATGTTTTGTATTTATTTTGTCGCGAATTATAGCAAAATCATTTTATAACTACTTTTATATCATGGATTTCCGTAAAGTAACGCCTTATTCTTTAAACTAGAAAAAGATTGTCGGTGAAGTTATTTCAAGAAACAGCAAATGCTTATATTTCCCAGCTAAAACAATTACAAAAAATAATATATATATATATATATATATATATAAGAATTTTAATATATCATGAAATTCGCTAATAGGTATTTTATTGTACTAAATCACGAATTTTTAAATTTACCTCGTATTTTATAGGAAAATACGATGGTTTGTTTTATGGTCACGTTTTTCCCTAAATGAGTGATCCATGTGGGAAAAAAACTAATACAAACAGCACATTGAAAGACATGTGATGGTTCTTATGCAAAATTATCCTGTATATCCTATGCTACTAATGTTATAAATGCGAAAGTTTGTGAGTATGTTTGTTACTCTTTCACGGCGAACCCGCTGAACCAATATAATAAAAGTACTGAAATTGTAATTTTACTTATTTACCCTGTCCGTTAGGCTTACGTTTTACGAAACACAAGCACTGCATACATTCACCACTACAATCTCGAAAATTGTTTAAACCCGTAACCGAAGCTTAGTACGGAGATATACTCCACGACAGAATCGCAAAGTTTTGCGATTTTGTTGTTGCGATTACGGGCACTCTACATTTAGCGTTACATATATTTTTTTTATTGCGGATTATAGCAAAATAATATTCTCATTAGTTTCGATTAAATAATATCAATTTCAACATCTTTAGTCTAAGACAAAACTCAAGTTCACTTGAATTACAACCTGCGAACCCTTGGTAAGACTTATTAAAAGGTCTATGACAGCTTAAAGTTGTTATTTAGATATTAAACCACAGGAAAAACGTCATACTTATTTTTATTTATTGCTAACAATACAGTGACCGCGCTTTTTATATACCAGTTATTACTAGTTTGAACATCAAGAATGACTTTGAACTTTCTGGTGTATCTTTGTAATTAGGATTAAAACGTAAACAAATACACTACGTATAAGTTTTACCATCTAGCGTCTAACGAAAAAAAGGTTTTAATAAAAGATTTATCTTTATTATTTAAAAATGACAATTTCTCGCTGTTATACTTAAAGTCATAGTGGTTCATTTGGTGAACGGGCGGTTTAGAGAGGTGAAAATCGAGCCCCACTCGCCCTATTATTTTTTAATTTTTCTTTTCAATTTTTTTTATTTTTTTTACATCATTTTAAAAATTACTGAGCAAGGCTCAGTCATCCAAGTACTGAAAAATTATGTCCCTACTATTGACCGTTGAGGAGCTTCCTTCCTAACCAATCCAGGAATCAGCATCAGGTCATGCTTATCATAAACATGCATTATCATCGGGACTGGAGCAGTAAGTAAAATTTCAACTCAATCGGACACCGGGAAGTAGGTCTAATTTAACATGCAATATTTCACCTACACATAAAAACGTACATTCATCATCATCTTCATTCTCCAGCCCACTCCCACCCATAATGTCTGTCTGTCTGTTACGTTTTCACAGCCAATCCGCTGAACCAATATCGATGAAATTTGGCACAATTATTCCTTATACAGCAGTGTAACATATAGTTATATATCCTCTTTGAGTCGTTTTCCTCAGTGCTGAGGGTCGTGACCTTTACCACGGATCACTTTTTTACGGATGACTGATCGCCAGGTTTTACGATCACCTACTGCTTTTAAGGCTTCGTGGACTTGAATGGAGAGTGAATGAGTGATCTGGTCGGACCATCGAGTTGGACTGCGGCCTCTTGCTCTTTTTCCTTCTTAGTTATATATAGTAGGCTATAGAAATCCTGTTAATTCAACAGGAATCAAATTCAGGAGGAAATAAAGAGGATGACATTCAAAACGCCATCATAAACCTATGGAACTTATTTTTATTCACGATGTCTCAAAATCAAGTCAAATCTGTATTTACAGAAGTATTTAGATTCCTTATCTCACTCTAAGTGTTACATGTTTTGGCTAGTTTTTTACAACCGGCCGCTTGCCTGACTTAACTGAACTGTCAGCTTACCGCCTTCTACGACACCTCGGTAAGAAAAAGATCTAGTCTATTCAGCCAGATACTTCATACACGGTTGAAAGCTTAAAAAAACTAATAATAAAACCTTTAATATATAAAAGTTGAGCTCTTAAAGGAATTCAGGATAACTTAAAGCGACAATCCGTGTTACTCCTAAATATTTTGTACACCAAGAACTTTAGGCACTTTATCAGATTTCGTCATATGTGTTATAGATTTGATACAGATGATTATTGCATACCAATTTATAAAATCGATTTATTCGGATAATGAAGCACAAAATGTATATTTTTAAAATATTCCAATTATGTAAAAAATTATTAATTATTATTACGATAATTAAATCGTTTAATCCCCAATACCAATTGCTTTTTGAAATAAAAAGATTGATGATTTGATTAAAAAAGAGAAGATTCATACTAATATTTGTTTCATTTATTTATTATTAGTTATATAATATAAAAAAATTAAGAAAAACATTAAGAAAAAAAGTGTACACAGGTCATATTATTCCTTTGAGATCCCTGACAATATTATAAATGAGATAATCTATTTGTCAGCATTTTAAACATGTCAGCAATTTACTGGATCGACATTGATGAAATTTAGCACAATTAAAGTTTACACACTGGCAAAAATATGGGATTAAAAATTCACATATTCGCGTCAATCTCAGAATCTACTAGACCGATTTGAAAAAAATGTAAGATAGTTCATTTATCGAGGTCGGCTATAGACTATATAACATCACGTTAAGATGAATAGGAGAGGAGCTAAGAAATAGTAGGAAATAAAAAATATTGCGAAAACGTAAAAAACTTAAAGCTTTCCTTGCGTGCGCTAACGGTGATAGTTATTCAAAAATCTCTTATAATCAACTCACGATAACTACTTTTATATTCAAAATTTAAATTCGGAAAAAAAATTATACCATACTGATTTCCATGTGGACGAAGCTGGTAGTAGACTAGTATTTTATATTTATTGTAATAATCAATGACAAAGACATTATTATACATGTTTTGTGAAGCAATAAGTGTTGTTACCAACAACAGCACAGCTGTGTATTTTGCAATCAGTTTTCACTTCCTTATTAGTTCCGGCGAAATGTCGGTACTGATTGTGTATGATGGAACACAACGGGATGCGGTTGATTTGTTGAATTACTATCTTTATTTGCAGGACATAAAGCTCATAATCACAAATAATAAAATGTATCGTATTATCGTTGTATTTTCAAAAGAAGTATAATCTGAAGAGGTCAAAAGAGGTATCTTCTTGGTAGGAGTAATTTTGTATATCACCAATAGCTTATGATTTTAAGGTTATTATTAAGCAAAAGTATTAATAAAACTATTTTGCTATAATCCAGCATACCACCATAGCAAAATAATTATGGATCTCCGCAAAGTAACGCCTAACTCTATAAATTAGTTATTATTAAGGTTTATTTGAACTTTTTTTTTCCATTTTCGAGTGTTTCTCATTGTTGAGTAGAATAGACGTCATTTCTTACAAACATGTCGTAAAAGGCGACTTAAGTAAGTTGACCCACTGTATGGTATTCGGTCGAATAGAATAGACCAATTTACAACTTAAAGTGGGTTAACCTTAAAAGGTAGAAATATGCTGTCCGGACTTTTAGATGGGAACAATATTGTAATACATAATTTTTTAATAACTATTACCGTTTACTCAGCGCACGCAAGGAAAACTTTAAATTTTGTAACGTGATATTATATATCCTTCATTGATAAATGGACTATCTTACACTGAAAGAATTTTTCAAATCGGTCCAGTAGCTTCTGATATTAGTGCGTTCAAACAATCAAACAAACTAACAAACAAACTCTTCAGCTTTATATATTAGTATAGATTAGACAAAGATGTATAATATACGAGTATGAGTAATGTAGTATAAGATACGAGTATTATTTTCCCTCTGATTATTCATTTTGTCTCTAACACTTACAGCTCTGTACGACTCCTACTCTATGACTGTAATAACTCTACGGCCAAAGAAATGAATACATATTTATTTTATTTATTTAAACATAACTATAAGGTTAAAAGTCCTTTCCCAAAAAAAAATGTCAATTTAATATGTTAAAATTACATCCATATTTTTGACGTAATAACCACGTATGGTATAAGATAATTTATTATAATTAGATGCGGAAACTAACAAAGTGAATGATGATAATTTTGACAGGTTTTTATGTTTTTCTATTTTATAATTATAAACAGCATTCAACAAAATTGGTTAGATGATACGCACAGTGGTCGTCAATTTATTAAAAATGTGTTTTTACGAATCCTGTATGTATCAGGTATGAAAACGGACTGTCCACTCTACATTTAGCCTTATATTTTCTATTTTACTTCATCACGGATTATAGCAAAATAATTTTATTATTACTTTTGTATCTCAATAATCGTTTCGCCCCGTAACCGATGCATCGTCAGGAGACAGATTCGACAACAAAATCGCCAAGCGACGATTTATTCGAATTTTTGTACGAGTATATCTTCAGGTTTGCAGGCTTTAAATGTAAGACTGCGAAAACTTGTTTCAATAAATATTCAGCAAAGTTTTGCTATCTCCAATTTATCTTGTTATGCAAAAACTAGAGAGAATACTGCCTTCAGCTAGTATTAAGCGTAACGCTTAGCATTCAAGAAGTCTACAAGGCCGATAGCGGCTACCATTGCACAATAAACACTGCGGCCAATGCTTAATTATATAATTGTTTGATAAATTTACATCAACTGACCTTGTGGTTATCACTTGAAACCGGATTTAATAGAGAAAATCGGGAAAGTGTGGTACGAGTCGTTCTATAAGAATTAACGGTAGGACAGCTAACACTAGCAGTGTTGTCAACTTCAAGAAACTGAAAAACAGCAGCTGACCAATAAAAAACGGTACAAAACAGGAGGTAAAATAAAAAAGGTACATTTCATAAGTAAGTAAGTAGCGGCCTATTACTTTCCCACTGCAGGGAATAGGCCTCTCCTTTTTGGAGAGAAGGTTTGGAGCTAAGACCTACCACGCTGCTCCAATGCGGATTGGTAGGTTACACATATCTCCAGAATTCTCTAGATATATGCAGGTTTCCCCACGATGTTTTCCTTCACCGAAAAGCGGGTGATAAATTGCAATTATCAATTAGTCACATAAGTTTTAACGAAAACCTCATTGGCGTCTGCCCAGGTTTGAACCCGTGACCTCCTCGAAAGAGTCGCACAGTGTTACCTCTGGGCTACCACAGCTATATTTCATACTGTACATACTGTATAATATCTACTTTTATTGTTGTCCAGGAGTATATTGTTATATACTCGTAGATCTAAATATATTAAAGAACTAAAATTTAAGTAAAATTATTTTCCACTTTTATTCTAAAGATGAGATTCTACTCAGCCGAATACCATGTGGTAATTCAACTTACGTTGGTCGCCTTTTACGATACCTCAGTAAGAAATGAGGGTGGTCAATCACAATGAAAAAGTGGTTAAATTTAAACCATTTTACTCAATTAATTCGGCTCAATAAAAATCAGTGATCATTGGCACGTCTCGTCACTATTTAAAAAGGGACAAAGTGCCTATAATGCGTTGCATTTGTTTCCTGTGGCCCTTAATGTAATTATTACGGAACTTCATTAGCGTGTATATGTCAATAGTTAAATAAATGTTTGGAAATGCTAAGATTTTCTCAGTTAGTAAATGATTGAAAAAATTCATTTAAATTCAAAGAATATTCTATGTTTACACTTTACAAAAAACATTGTTGTTATAAGCAGCTTTAAAGTCCTAGTAACGAATGTATATTCTAAAGTAACTGGTTTAGGAAAGATTATATGAATTAAATGGATGTTTATGCAAATAAAACCGGCTAGTAAAAAAAAAACGGGTACGTCATGTATATTATTTTACTCTAGACATGTGTACATATAAGTGACAGTACAAATAATAGTAAAACATATAATTTCGTTGATATTTTTTTAGTCTTAGCGCTAAGTAAGTTACTGATAAAGTGTTGGATAGTTAACCGAAAAATAAACTAAGTAGCAGATAAATGTCTCTAAAAAGAGATTCTAATAATTGAAAAATTTTAAAATAATAAAATCGCGGCCATTTTGAAATATATATTTGCTATCCAGCAGATAAACAAAATAACAGCCACATGATCTACCTGTTAACGTATTAGGAGCTTTAAGTGCTTTATAAGCCTATCAGAAACCTGAGAAACGCAAAATTCTGAGATATATGTCAGATATGTTCCAAATAAGCTAACTGACAGTTTATTGGTAACTTGTGAAACAGAACCTAAGTATCCAATAGGATATTAATTGATAATAGACAATCAGTATTCTGGTCATACTGTTCGCTTGACAACTTAATACTGAGTCTGAATTCTTTTGCCGCTGTGTACAGAATGGCACATAAGGATTAAGGTGTAGTAGCTGGGCGACCGAGCCTTGATAGCAAATTTTTTTTGATATATAAAAAAAGAAAAAGAAAATTTTATCTGATATCTATCCTCGTCACGTAAGTCGTTAAAGTCACGTATTAATTTTGTTTTTTCTTTTATTTACAGTAAATACTATTGTTGTTATTTACTTATTAAAATTACATACTTAAATTTCCTATATTGTTTAACAATTATTTAGTGCCTTTATAAGTTAAACATGTTAAAATTTATTTTTATGTTTCTATTTTCATTATGTGTAATTTATACGAGTGACGACCACTGGCTGTAAAAATAAATTAAAAAAACCTTCTCTGTCGTCGGAAAGAGAAGCTTTTGCATAGCATAACAGGCTGCTACAGTACCGCCGTGTGGTATCGGGATGAATAGAATAGACCGCCCTCATTTACCGAGGTATCGTAAAAGGCGAGTAAGGTAGGTAAGTCAACCGCCCTGTGGCATCCAGCTGAGTAGAATAGACCATCCGCGTTTCTTACCGAGGTGTCGTAAAAGGCGACTAAGGTAATTTGACCCACCGTGTGCTATCCGGTTGAGTAGAATAGACCCTCTTTCCTACCAAGGTGTCGTAAAATACGACTAAGGTAAGTTGACGTCAGGCAGACGATTGGACTTAAAATAAGAAGCCAAATCATGTGTAGACCCTATATAGTGTGGGATAAGGGCAGGAGGATGATGATGAACAGACTGCTACAGTACATTCTCAATATAATTCAGCCTCTTTTTTACCGCTGACTATAGTAAAATGTTCTTATCAGTACTTAATAATGTATTCTTCAAAGTCTAATTCTGTAAATTAAAAGGTTTTTCTGTATCGCTATCTAATCTTTCTTATAAAGGCGTGTCCTTTATACAAAGACCAGTTAGGGCAGAGATAAGTAACACGCGGCCCGCGGGCCACTAGCGGTCCTTTAAACATTATTATGCGGCCCGCCAAATATTACTAAAATTGAAATTAAAGTATATACTTTCTCCCATTACTATATTGTTAAAAAGTTAATTATAAACAGTTGTTGTACATATTGAACTGTATGTAATCTTAACTTTTTTTCTATACTAGTATTATAAAGAGGAAAATTTTTTGTGTATGTTCGTAATGATTTCACACAAAAACTACTGGATAGATTTCAAAAATTCTCTCACCATTGGAAAGCTGCATTTTTAATGAGCAACATAGGCTATTTTACATTTTCAATAAAATAGGCATCGGTTATAAAAATGTAATGAGGTTTAAAAAAAGAAATATTACGCAGGTTAAACCGCGGGTTATTACTAGTAATTTATAATTTATTTATTCTAATATTTATTAAAATTAAAGTTTAGTAAATTACGAGTAAGTGTTACTATAGCGACCTGCCAAAAAAAAAAAATAATTTGGACCGTTGAATGAAAATGTTGCTCACATCTGAGTTAAGCGAATACTCAGTACGGTCAAGAACAAACCTGTCATTGATAAAAAATACGTCACACTGAGACGCGTTATCGTTATTTCAAAGTTCATTGTTTACTGTCGGCCGGAATTAGGGGAACCGCGGTCGATGATCGATTCACGCAGTTACCATGTATTTAACTGGACTTTGAACCGGTCAGTGTTATGATAAATGTAAACAGTCTTTGGACTTTTGACGGTTACACCTTGTACTACTCTTCTAGACCAGGGCTTCTTAAACTGTGGGTCGCGACCCCCAGGGGGGTTGCGAGGCTACTGAAGGGGCGTCGTGGTGTTTGGTATCCGGCTGAGTAGAATAGACCACTCTCATTGCTTACCGAGGTGTCGTCAAAGGCGACTAAGGTAAGTTGAACCGCCGTGTGGTATCCGGCTGAGTAGAATACACCACTCTCATATCTTACCGAGGTGTCGTAAAAGGCGACTAAATTAAGTTGACCCGCCGTGTGGTATCTAGTTGAGTAGCATAGACCACCCCCTTTTTTTGTACCGAGGTATCGTAAAAGGCTTAGGTAAGTTGACGTCAGGCACGTAACAACATGTGCCGATCTTAATTAGAGTAGGATAAGGTCTGGAGAATTATGAATTAATTATAAATACTATAATTTTTTTTTGAACTGACTGTATGCTGTTATTCCTAACGGTTTTTTCATCGTCAACTGGCGGGACGGGCGAGCGCAGAAGCATCGTCAAGGTTTCGAGATGCGGAGATCAGGACTAAGATGACATTAAAGCGCCATATATTATCAAGCTATCACGCGATAACAGGCCACGCGAACGAAGACGCGGGTAAAAGCTAGTTAGCTATAAAACCTGTTAATTCTACAGGCATAGGATGACATTGAAAAGCGCCATCTATTATCAACCTATCACGCGATAACAGTCCACGCAAACGAAGTAACGGGTAATAGTGATAGCAGTTGTCATGACTCCCGTAACGAGTTTTCATATAAGTCATGAACCCATAGAAATGTTCGCCAATCCAATCGCCCTCAATGAGCTATGTTGACGACTCCGTTATGTCTTTTGGCAGCGAACTGTATTTAGGTTACAGGGTTGGCAAAAGTGAGAAAAAATGTGTTTTAAATTTAACCAGCTGTTAAAACAAAATATTTAGGAAAATATAAAACTTTTTTTGGACTAGACATTCATTCCTCCTGTCACATCATCAAACAACGTAGGTTTTTCAAAAGTATTATTAATTCCAATAGTTTTTGCTAACTATGAATCTTCTGCATTAACGTCTAAATCAATACCTATACATGTATGAGTATAACATAGGCACAGTGGTAGTTGTTAGGTAAAAAAAATAACAACCTGTTATCCACTGCTGGGCATAGGTCTTCTCTCTCCGTTTCTAGAGAGAAGGGTTGGAGCTAAGACGGATTGGTAGGTTCCACATATCTCCAGATTTTTCTAGAGATATGCAGGTTTCCTCACCGAAAAGTGTGTGAGAAATTGCAATTATCAATTAGACACATACCTAAGTTTTAATAGAAACACTCATTGATGCCTGCCGGGGTTTGAACTCGTGACCCTCTCGAAAGAGTCGCACGGTCTATCGCCACCGCTGGGCTATCACAGCTGTTGGTGGTTCGATAAGATACCGAAAGTATAGAAAAAATATCACTTGGAAACTTCATATTTTTAAAATATATTTGTTTAGATTTTAATTTGTTGAGAATATTTCTTTTGCAATGAGTTAACTCTGTGTAAATTAATAAATAATCGTTTGCATGATATAAACTTTAGCGCCTAGTTTGTAACGAAAAACATTATCTTGTTGTCGAGATAATGTTCTGGCTATCCAGTAATGACAGTATAAGATCGTATGTAATTTTAGTTCAAGAGTCGCAATAATCGCGATTATACCTCAATAATTATCATAAGTCTTGTACTAGGATATACCACAAAGTAATGCCTACTTTAATGAAGAAACAAAAATAATTTTGAAGTAATTTAAGCAATAATACTCACTGGTAGTTTTCCGCTACTTATTTTGATCACGTAAAAATTAACCAACTTATAATGATTCATAAGTAATATTTTAATTTTAATTTTTCTTTAATAAGAAATAACGAATAATTAATAATTAAAAAAAAAATCGTATGCTATAAATATTAGTTAAATAAGGTAGCAACCCTACTCGACATGAGGATAGGATCGAAATGTCTTACGGTTTCATTAATTTCCAATCATTTATTATCTATAATTGTAATAAAATCGTAAGTTACTTTAAATTGAAGGCTGTGGATTTTTTAAAAGCCTTTTAAAGGATCCATATCAGCGTTAAAAATTCACACTCGTGAGTACCAGATTTAAATAACATATTTTCTTATTTTCAATCATCGATTTAAAATTCCATTGATATAAATTTAACTATATGTATTTAGTTTTTCGCAAAATGCTAAATCTTTGCTACGTAGGTAAATTTACTTATTTTTTCATACGAAAATGTGGAGACGGAGTACTTATACAAATATATTTTTAAGTAGTTATAGAGCAAATTGAAACATTTGTTTATATACATTAACACAAAATCAGTATAATTGAAGAATTTAATATCAACGATTGAACTAGTAGTGTTATATTAAAGTATTTATTAACATATAGCATATGAAATTAAAACATTTACAATTCCAAAATACGATTATAAAGGGTAATCTGGTATTTAGCATACAATAGAAAGTCATTGGTTCACCAAGGTTGCAAAAATTATACAGAATATACGATTTTACTTTGTGCAAAACTTCATAATTGTGTCTAAGTGTAGCTGTGCAAAGTACAAGTTCTTTGTCGCACATATGTAACTCCTATAAATATTTTTTTTTATAATTTGCTAGCGTCTGCACTAGACTAAAATTAAAAAAAAAACATTGACGTAAAAATGATATTTATTTATAAATGATCCAAAAAAGTATAGTTATATTTACGAAATGATAATAAATACCTAAGAAACTCTGTATAATTAAGTATTCATTTGGAATGTAACACCTATAACATAAATATATAAATTAGGTGATAAATAAAATCAATATAACATAGCACAACACAAGTCAATTTTAATCTTTTTAAACTTTTGTATTTTATAATAATAGATAATAAATGTATTTAATTTATACAGCACGATTGTGGTGTTTCAACCAAAGAGATCACATCCAAAGAGTTATTATACCAGAGTAGGGAATCGTAAAATGTATCCATCGACAATAAAGAACAAGCAAATGACATTTATTATCTGTCTATCTTTTTTACGTGTGATTGGACAAAGATAAGAAAGTATATAAGTGTCAACTTCCCTCGCGTACAAAACTAATAATAAAATTATTTTGCTATAATCCGCGATGAAGTAAAATAGAAAATATATATAATGCTAAATGTAGAGTGGACAATCGGTTATATTTTTTATTTTACTTCATCGCGGATTATAGCAAAATAATTTTATTATTACTTTTGTATAATGGATCTCCGCAAAGTAACGCCTAATTCTATAAATTATTCCCTCGCGTACTTTCAGGCCTGACTACGAGCTTGCTTGCTTGATGCTTAATCTACTCTGTGGCCGCCTCTCAGTATTATGCTGCAAACAAGAGTTTTTGTTTTGACAATTATTTGGGAAAAGTTATTTAATAACACACACAATGTGGTACAATTTACGTTCACAGATACGCATACACAATATGAGTTAATATTATTTTATATTTTTTTATACACGTTGTAAGTACGTTTGAAAATGGAAGGCACTAGTAACCAAGAATAAAGGCTAGGCGTAGTTTGGTTGCTAGTGGTGACATTTAGAGTGTAATCAAGATATTAATCATAAGCTTTTGTCAAATAATGTATATCAAAACTGTGTTGAGCAAATAAATAATTTCTAATTTCTAATATACCTTGTTCTTGTAAACAAAATAAAAATTACAAATGATAAGGCACAGGTAATTATAAATAATACAATAATGCCGCATAACGTTTAATGATCTACAAAGAGATCTTGACATGCTGTGAGGCCAATGCCGCGAACTGTCTACATTAGAATTATACTTTGTAATGTTGGCACGAGTAAATATCATACTACGCATAAAGTATGTTGGTATATAGGAAATAAAAATACGTCAACTAATTGTAAGGGTTTGTGCACACGGGTTTGATATGTGCAATATTTCATTAGCAGTCCATTCTCATTTGACTACTATTATATTATTTTAACATTATGATGGTATTTACAAAAACTACAATGTTGTTTTTTTCGTGAAAATAAAAAAAGATTAAATTTACGCAAGTCGCTGTCCATACAAAAGTGCTTTCCGGAATATTTTGTATTGCCACATTAACAGGTATGTCTAATATGGTAACATTGTTAATCATCACATTGTAGTAAGTAATACAGATATAGTTCTAGTGACATATATGAGCGTAATAAGCTTTATTTAAACTTTTAAGACATATGTATATCATCCTGTCCTTAAGAAAAAAGAAAACTTTTAAGACACAACTTATATATAATTAATTTGATGAATTCTTTTCACCTGAAACTATTAGTGATGGTAATGTTGACTTAGGAATAAAATTACTGTTTTCTGTTTATTTCTTGTGTAAAAGTAAAAAATGTTAGAAAATAATAGTTATAGGCTAACCGCTTAAATCAGTTCTCGCCTGCGGGGTACAAAAGCGCGGAGAAGAACGGGGACTGAGGTTTCGTCCTACCTCCGCGCCTTTTAACACCGCAGGCGGGGACTGAGTTAAACGGTTAGCCTATAGGTATTTTGTGTTGGTCGAGTTTTATATTTAATTCTTACTTGACTCGGACATATGGTACATTCTACAAATCTAGTTTTATTCCGATTTTTTTTGTGCTTTTCCGCATATTTTTATTATTATATAATAGTTTACATAAACAAGAATAAATGACCATCGCTATAAATATACGCAAATGTATTTTATGTAGTATTTACTAGTCAACCTTGACTTACGATTCAGTTTTAAACATCATAAAAATTATTAAATTATTTGCCTTCAAATTTTCCGTTGTATATTATTATGATAAAAGAATTATTATTACTGCTATATAGGGAACGTTTCAAAGAATCTGCGACGACCACTAATAACAAAATAAAAAATGCCGTTTAAGCCAAAAAGGGTAGTCTATTCTACTCAGCCGGATACGACATGGCGGGTCAACTTACCTAAGTTGCATTTTACGACACCTCGGTAAGAAATGAGGTTGGTCTATTCTACTCAACCGGATACCACACGGCACTTAGTCGCTTTTTACGACTCCCCAGTAAGAAATGAGGGTGGTCTATTCTACTCAGCTGAATACCACACAGCTTATCTTAACCGCCTTTTAGAACGCATCGGTAAAAAATGAGGGTGTTCTATTCTACTCAGTCGGATACGACACGGCGGCTAAACTTACCTAAGTCGCATTTTACGACACCTCGGTAAGAAATGAGGTTGGTCTATTCTACTCAGCCGGATACCACACGGCGGGAACCACTAGCATTTACATAGCATTGCTATTCGGTATGTGATACTAGCTTTAAGATAACGTCATAATTGTCGTATGCAAATCTCGTAGTGTCAGTTTGAAGCGAATGACAGCTTACACGCATACTTGCATAACATCAGATAAAGTAGTACCATAAAATACGCCGCGCTACAGCGGGTATGCGTGTTTGAAGGTCATGGACGAAAGGTGAATCTTAATTACAATGTAAACTCCATATAATGTCACTCGATTTAACGACAAACTCCCTAAATCGTCGATATCACTTGGCTTTGGTTAGTTTAGCTTTTTCCCCATACAATGATACACTCTATATAGCATTGCACCCACTCTCAATAACGACAGCAATTTAATAAATGCTCGTAAAGTACTTTTTAAGTTACCAAAATTAGTAAAAACTGCGCAGCTGTCTATGTTCTTTTGTCGCTTTATTATCCTAGCCCGTAATAAACTCGACTGTTGGCAAAACACATACCGAACTTTATAAGAAATTCGTGCTTTTGTTTACAAATTGGGATTGCAGCTAAATTATTGGAAAAGTACTTTCTTTGTCATCAAGATGCCTTAATATGCAAGGTATGAATAAAATATTTAAAAAAATACAACTATTTACAATAAAATACAATTATAAAATACAATTACTGGTGCAGCAAAAAGACGTCACACAAAAATAATAGATTATACGCAATAGCGATCAAATAAGAATTGTTTTTTATGTAATTACTAACACTAGTCTGAAATATATATTTTTTAATACAGATTTTTCTTCTCTACATTTAACGACAACTCAAATTCAAAATATCTACGTCAAATTTCAAAATTCTACGTCAAATTCAAATTCAAAATATTCTTTATTCAAATAAACTTTTAATCAAGTGCTTTTGAATCGTCAACTCTACTACTGGTCCGGAAAGCTGTTCCTACCGAGAAGAGCCAGCAAGAAACTTGGCGATTGCTCTTTTTAAAATATAATTCTTAATACTATTTACATTCAGTGATTACTGTCTTGTACAGGTTCAAAGAGAGCTTTATCTACACATTCTTATCTTCTAAATAATCTTAAATAGTATAGTAGGTTTTCTGTATCAGTCTATTTTTAACAGTGTTTTTAAACTGCTGTAATGGCATGGCAAAATATGCACAATCCCTTGAGGGTCGTCATATAGAGTTTGTACTGTATTTGAACTTCTGCTTTCAAGTGATAAAGTATATCTATCTACTTTTTTCGGCCTTTACCTTTATTTCCATTTGCAGAACTAGTTTCCGAGGCTGCTTACCGGACCTGAGAGACGTCTTCTAATAAGGCAATGATAGAATTCACTAAATAAGGTGATGTCATCCGCGAATTAAGTTGTTTTTACTTCCTGTCTTCGGACGTTTAAGTTATCAATAACAAATGAGGGTCAATGCTCAGAAAAAGGATGTATACAGTGTATAAAATGAAACTGGCGTTCAAAGCTATAAATCATAGTATGCTTTTATTCACTATTCTCAAGTTTATAAATTAAATCTACAGAGTTAACTGTCATATGCGGTAGGCAATTTTGAAGAGGTCGCTAGTCAGTTAATTTTTTTGGTCATCGTTTATACCATGTAGAAGTACACGTTTCTCGTCATCGAAGTATTTTAACCGACGTCAGAAAACTAGGATCTTCGTCTTTGCCCACGAAGATGCTGTATGCGTATATTATGTGTCTGTGTTTGCGATCGTTATTTGATCGTCAAGGTCATACATGACGCTTTTTGGACGCCTATATTTTCGGTTAGTCGACTTAACAGGGATGGTAGTGGAAGCCACTGTTATAAGTGTGTTCTTAAAGAGATGAGTAATGGTGGGGAGGTCGAGGTCTCTATGGAGGTCAACATTCCCAACGAAGTAAAGTACCTTCAGGGTGCTTAGTGCAATATGCTTGGTGCGAGATTTTAAGCCATTTCGATCGTTTTAGGGTAACGACGATTTATATGACGCTGCAATAGCGACATCTAGTGACCGCTGATCCAGCGCCATATAAATTGGCGTTACACTAACGCGATTGAATAGGTTAAAAAACTCTCATTAAGCACACACATGCAGTCAGTACTTTGGTTTTATTTTTCGATTTGAACGATTTTTAAATTTAAAATTTCGAGATGATGCCGCGGTTGCGGGGAGAAACGATTGTTAAGTTTCTGAACGTGTGTAGTGCATGTGTATTTCGGTGGCGGTTGTGGAGGTTTTTGCAAAACGGTTAGTCCACTACATTTAGCAATATATATTTTTTCTATTTAACTTCATCGTAGATTATCAAAATAATATTATTATTACTTTTGTATTACGGAGCTCCGCAAAGTAACGCCTAATTCTATAAATTATTAATATAATGCATAATACAGTTATACCGATCAATATTACTATTTCTTGTTTGATAACAAATTATTGCCATTGAGTTAATGCATAACTGGTCTTCATTTTCTTGCGGTAAAAAAAGTTATTATCTTGCTCTTATTCAAATGTAAATGAACATCTATTGTAATAGCAAAATGCAAAATACAATTCCCAACACAATCTTACATGTGCTTATTATCAAGTATAAGAATCAGTTTTGAAAATTTTCCGTTGAACTGTACATAATAAATATGTTTACATTTTGAATAAAAGCGCAAAAATGTACCCTATTATGCAAACATTTTTTTATTGTATTGCTACACAACTTTGTTATAACTCTAAGATGTCTTAAAAGGCGACTAAGGTAAGTGCCATGTGAAATCTGACTGAGTAGAATACACAACCCTCATTTCTTACCGAGGTGTTGTAAAAGGCGACTAAGGTAAGTGTCGTGTGGAATCCGGATGAGTAGAATAAACAACCCTCATTTCTTACCGAGGTGTCTTAAAAGGCGACTAAGGTAAAATGATGTCGTGCAGTCGGTCGGTCGTAAAACACGAAACCAAATCATGTGACAACATGTTTATAACATGTGCCGACCCCACTTAGAGTGGGATAAGGGTAGGAGGATGATGATATTTTCCTAAGAATTATTTATTTTATAATTGAACTAGCTGTGCGGCAGCTTCGCCCGCGTGGAAATCAATGTGTAACTTAATTTTTCCCGAATTTTAAATATAAAAATAATTATTATGAGTTAACCATAAGAGATAGAGACATGCTGTCTCAATGTCATTTACCTTAAGTTCAACTTACCTTAAACAATTAACCTTACCTTAGTCGCCTTTTACGACACCTCTACTATACTATTACTACTAGTACTATTCTATTCAGCCGGATACCACACGGCGTAAGAGATATTTAATCTCTTCTTATTCTTATTCTATTAATCTCTCTTTATTTCTTGTTTATTACTGTATATTATTTACACCAATACTAGGTAAGATAAGGTCTAGTAGAAACTCAATATTCAATAACAATGACGATGAAGTATTAATTTACTTTATAATCTTCGAACATCATTATTTGATGTCATTAAAGCAATTATTTTTTGTAATATTTGCTGGTGTTTTTACAACAGCAATTGCCTTTTGCCGTAACTGGTTATAATGGGAAGCACGCAAAAATGTTTATTTTTACGTCAGCCTCCGCTTCGACGTTTGACCTTTCTAAAAGACGACAATAATATATGTATTTTATTATACAGAAATATCGTCAAATACTATTCTACTAATATTATAAATGCGAAAGTTTGTAAGTATGGATGTATGTTTGTTACTCTTTCACGGTGAATACGTTGAACAAATCTTCAATATTTAAATGATTTAATCTTGTATGTATATATATATATAATTATATATACATACAAGATCAGTATCTTCAAGATTCATCAAGATACGGTATCTCGGTAATGGCTCCAACGTTTTTCCTAAAATTCAGCATATAGGGGGTTTTGGGGAGAAAAAACGATCTAGCTTGGTTTTATCCCCGTTTTTGGGCATTAAAAAATACTAAAATTTATATTGAATTGAATTTTTGCCATTAACAGTCAGGTCAGCGTAGCTTATTCAGGGAACGGGTGGTTGCGAGAAATGAAAATACCTAGGATCGACCACCTACCCTTTTTGAAGTTTTTTTTTTATTTTGTAAAAATTACTGAGCAAGGCTCGTTCACCCAGATATTATCTATGAAATAAGGCACGATTATTCCTTATACACTGGAGTAACATATAGGAAATCCTGTTAATTCTACAGGAGTTGACAAGCGCCATGTATCTATATGTATATCTATCTATTTATCTATCATAAAAGTTCTGATAATTATAATCTGTAGTAATGTATTGATACGAGTATATTGATTCAATGTTAAAAGTGATTTTCCACCAGCTTATGCAAATTTAACAATATTTTACGTAATTTAAACTGACATCTGTAATCAGTTAATTCTATTTTAGAATGTTTTACTCGTTAAGTTATTTACGTGAGACGTTATTATTAAAAAATTGCGTCGTATTTGATAAGCTACGGTTTATGTACACATTATTTTATTTTCATGACCTTTATTTTATATTTACTTTGGCCAATAAAATATGCAATTTTTTTTATTACGTACACTTATGTATGTAAACTAAGAGCCACAGGATACTTAGGGAAACCTAGGTATATTTTCCAATGCTTTCGCAAATAGAGGGGATTTTGCCCAGCAGTAGGATAATGAAAGCCCAATAGTTAAGTTTTATTCAATTATATGCGTAGAAAAAGTACCTTATTCCATGCTTCTGAACAGTCTACAAATAATAATGGCAAAAATATAGGTATAAAAGACAAAGTTTGGCGACGAATAATCTATACTAATATTATAAAGAGGAAAAATTTGCATGTATGTTTGTAATGTTTTCACACAAAAACTGCTGGACCGATTTCAAAAATTCTTTCACCATTGGAAAGCTGCATCTTTACTGAGCGATATAAGCTATATTACATTTAAAAAAGAGGATGCGTAATAAAAATGTAATAAGGTGTAAAAAATTAGTCATAAAAATTTGACTTCGCATGCGCTTCAGAAACTGTTGATGATATATTTAACAAAAATAAATCAATAGTCCGACATAGTAGACTTTCCACTGCCATGAGATCGGTATGTACGCGGGTGAAACCGCGGGATATTACTAGTATATTATAAATGAAGAAACGATTGTCTGAGTTCAAAAAGGTCTTTAGTTTTTATAATTTATTGGTAAAATATAAATTACTGGTTTTTCTAATTGACAAATATAACCATGTTATTTTATAACCTTGTTGTCATAGCGGATTTGATTTCTGCTTGAGTATACAATTTGTATTATTTGAATATTCTAATTTGGCTTATTATTGAGTATTTCCTGTAAGCTTTCGAATGTTTGTTTAAAAGCTTGTTTTGAAGCCAATCAGAAATCTGTATATCATTAAGTTGTTTAATTTTCAGACACAATACTAATTCATATAATATACATTTCACAAATATATGTTTCAATTAAATGTCTCGGAAAAAATACTACAGTAAAAATAACCTGAATAAAGCCTAACATGATTAAGTAAGATTTATAGCATGGCAGTTATAACATGGGAAATTGGGTGAAATGATAAGAGATTTTTTTTAAATCTATAGAACGGAATTTTATTCAGTTTTACTAAATGATAGTTTAATGCTTTAACGTGTTAGGTTAATATTACATTACGGCTTAATGTCAATTGTGTCGAAGACGTGGCGCTGTTGTAAAAAAACTCTCCTGCATTTAGTCGCGTGCTCCGCGAAAACGAGCAGAGATACACTTAAGTAATGTACTAGAGAATTGTAGATCTACAAAAATACTACAAAAAAGTCACAGACAGCTTGTATCTATCTCTTATGGTTAACTCATAATAATTACTTTTAAAATTTCAATCCGAGGAAAAATTGAGTGGCACTGATTTCGACGCGGGCTAAGCTGCTGACAAAGCTAGCTCGATTATAATATAAATAATTCTTAGGAAAATATCATCATCCTTCTGCCCATATCCCACTCTAAGTGGGGTCGGTACAACATGTTATAATCATCTAGTCACATGATTTGGCTTTGTGTTTTACCTTCGGCCGCCTGCCTGACGACAACTTACCTTAATCGTATTTAACGACACCTCGGTAAGAAAGAGGGTGGTGTATTCTACTCAACCGGATACCACACGGTGGGTCAACTTTCCTTAGTCGCCTTTTACGAAACCTCGATAAGAAATGAGGCTGGTCTATTCTACTCAGCCGGGTACCACATGACGGTCTTAGGAAGATATAGAACCATTTTAAAAAATCGAAAAAGCCTTTCCAAGTGTCTCGTTGTATGTGCGTCTTATTAGAAACACACACATACAGTTTTTTTTATAATGACGAAACATCGGCGAGCGCGAGTGATGTAACATGACGCACGCGCGTGACTCGTGTTTCTGACCTACGTCTATTTTTACATTAGACGACAACTGTGCAACGACGACACGACACAACGCTAAACGCAATTTAGGAACTAATTAGCTCATCTGTCTGCTTCAATTTACAGCTTTTGACACCTAGACGACATGGCGTCTTGCAAAAAAGTAGAGCAATGTCAATTTTTTTTATTTTCACTAATTGTGCTGTCAACGGTTAGTATTTTTTTATTGTTCGTAGACGAGCTTGACTGCAAATATGCCTGATGGCAAGCGTTGATACAGTCTAAAATGGAGCGCGCTTGCCTAGATGTCTATTTAATTTTGCTTTTGCTTTATACTATCTTTGTATTTATGATTATCACTATTTTTATGATATAGGTGTTTTTTAACATAAAGCGTTGTCATGTACATTATTTATTATTTATATACGTCTTATTTATTCCGAGCATTTTGTGTAAGATTAGATGATCATTTTTATAGCAATTTTATTTGAGTTTAAAGGCTAATTGAAATACACCTTGGTTATGATTTGATTTAGATATATTTTAACTTAACTTTATTCCTCAATAAAAATTGAGGAGTATTAGAAACAATATTTGCTCACGTATACGGAAAAGTTTTTTACGATGTGTCCAATTGAAACATTAAATCCAATTTTGAGCTCAGAATTTTACGAGTAACATTATATTTAGGAAGAATGTCATATATGCATAGTTTAAATAGTAACAAATTTACATGCTTAAATGATTATACGTTTTACAATTTTTTATACGTATTACCGTAAGTAAATAATACTAAAGTAATACTAAATTGCGTTCTCATTTATTTAATTTCACCAAACGAACTAAAGTAATAAACTTTTTTAACCCAAAATACAATCGTTTCGATGTCGTACAAATGTCGCAGCTTAAAAACTCACTTAATAATGTTTAATATTGATATGGTCACTCGGCTGAATCATGAGTGTTCAACCTTTCAGTAGCCGGGCCAAATTGAGAGATAAGATTCCTCAACACACCCTAATTTTTAAATCACTGTTTCCTCGTTGCTATATATAGAACAAGTGATTCTATCACAAAATCACCATATAAAAATAACTTAATTTAAAAATTAATTAAATAGTTTTTCTACTTCTAAGAGATAATTATAAACGATTTACTAGTAAGTACCTGGGTGACTGATGAATAAACAAAAGATTAATTTGGAAGAAAGTTAGCTATTTTTCATTACCTGAAAACAGGGATAAGAGGACATTTTGTATATTAAACCTAGTTAGATCGATTTATCACCCCCAAAACCCTCTTTGAACTAAGTTTCATGAAAATCGTTGGAGTCGTTCCTGACAAAGATAAGTATAGGATTTTTCTTTCTTTTCTTATTATTTGTTCTTCACTAGTACACACTAATATGTTGTAATCATGCAAAAAAGGTCGTTCGAAGAACTGAGTTATAATTTAATTTAATAAAATTAAAAAAAATAAAATTTAATATCAAGCAATTAAAAGCAAAAAATCATTTGTTTGTGAAATATCACAAGTGAAATAGCTGCGATAATGATAAATTATTTTATAAAGCAATCACTTTCTATGACTAACGTGTGGTGATAAATCAGCTTGAAACCTACAATGCGATTAGATAACTACCAATAAGCTTATTATAACAATTTATAACATTAAGGCCATGATTCACTACAGAGGAAATATCCTGTAATAAAATGAAGGTAAAGCGATGATCTTATAATAAGAAATGATTGTTTGTCTTATCATATGAACAATAAAACGACTATACTTACTCATTGTACTAGTTTCTAATCGTCTTGTGGAATGAACTTTATAAATAATTAAATGGTATGGTATAATTTGAGGTTGTTGTGGCTATGCATAATTGCTCTTATTAATTAACCTTGATCTAAGTATTCTAGAGCGGTCATAATTAAAAGAATATTCCACTTGGTACTCGATAGTTTCTAATGAACTTCAAATATGTAATATAAATGTGTTACATTTAAAAAAAGACTTACGCCAAGTGATATGTCTATGTATAGTCGAGATCAGTGTTTCCCAAAGTGAGGTCCACGCCCCACAGGGGGGCAATGTGATTTTTATGGGGAGGTTGCAATTCCAAAATGGACTTGACACGAGTTTAACTCTTTCGCTCATTACACCCGCATTTCTTACCGAGGTGGTGTAAAAGGTGACTGAGGTAAGTTGACCAGCCGTGTTGTATCCGGCTGAATTGAATATACCACCCTCATTCCTTAACGAGGTGTCGCAAAAGCCGGCTAAGGTAAGTTGACGTCAGGCAAGCGGCCGGTCGTGAAATACCTAGCTAAATCATGTTACAACATGATTAATAAATGTTGTGCCGACTTCACTTAAGATGGGATAAGGTCAGGAGGATGATGATGTGACTTAATTTTAATTTAGGTTTCTTAAGTGAGCAATTCAATTTTTTAATATCGAAAGTTATGCATGTTACATAGGGGGGTTTAAGAATTTTAGAAAGGTTAAGGTGGGGGATAGCATTAAAAAGCTTAGAAGAAGCCGCTGGGCATAGGCCTCTTCTGTCTTTATTTTTGGAGTGGTTTGGAGCTAAGACCTACCACGCTGCTCCAATGCGGATTGGTAGGTCACAGATATCTTTAGCTTCCCTAACAATATGCAAGGCTTCCTCACGATGTTTTCCTTTTCGAAAAAAGCGTGTGATAAATTGCAATTATCAACTAGACACATAATGGGCCCAAGATCCCGTGAGCGCCAGACCTTCGTCATTTTATAAAAGCTGAAACTTTGTCAGTGCATGCTCCCAACACAGGTAAGAACGATGGTAGATTATGGAATTTGGATCATAGTGGCTTTGGGAGATACGAGGTACTCAAGGTTGCAAAATTTCGAATTAATTTCGTCATAGTATAAAGCTTGATCTTTTGATATTACCTTTAGAATAATATTAAAAATCACGTCAGTCAATGCCAGACACTTAGCATAGTGGAAACCCCCTGCCAGACACCCTTAAAGTTCATTAAATTTGACTTCTATTTACGTGATAGTATAAAAGCTGATTTTAATATTTATTACTGGGATAGGAATAAGATGATGTTTCCCCTTTAGCCAGACATTTTCGATAGTTCCTACCCCAGCCAGACAAGCATAAAAGGTTGCGGTTGGAAAGAGCTGGAAGTATATATACGGGTAGATGCGAACGAGATGGCGGGTTAGGTCGTTTCGTACTCGGCAGTTTTTTTTTATGGAATGGTGTTGTTAAAATATTAAATGAACAATACTTGAAAATAGCGTATAAAAAAAACTGCCGACTCATAATTAACCTAAGCTACCATAATTTTTCTTATTACTTTCTAAATAGTCTTAATTTAGACATTAAACATAAAGTGTAAAGTAATGGGGTTGACAGGGAAGTAAATTAAGCTTACCTGTCAATCGCATGACTAGAACAGACTTACTTTCCTTAGACTGCATTCAACGCACTACTTAATGGTTTTCCGAGACTTTGATAGTGAACTACTAACGCCCTATTTAACATATTAGGTGTTTTTAGGAGGATATTTAAACATATTTCGACATTTTTGAGCTCCCTGACATATAAGTATCACTTTCAAGAACAAATAAAAAAATGGGACAACCAGCACCTATACCATAGTAAACTGAGTGCGTTTACAAACTCCCATAATGCAAACACTCGATATTATGGCGTACTCGACCTATTTTTCATGGCTACATTTGCTATCGATTTGTTTTATTCACCATCAATTTACTACCAACTATATTTATTTTATATTACTTTCACAACTATTTAAACGGTATGATTAAGTTTAGTAGATACGCCGTGTTTTATCCGGCTGTATACAATAGTACCACCCTCGTCGTAAAATACGACTGAGGTAAGTTGATAAGGCAGGCGGCCGGTCGTAAAATACGTAGCCAGATCATGTGACAACATGTTAATAACATGTTGTGCCGCCCCACTTATAGTGGGATAGGAGCAGGAAGATCATGTTTAGGTCTAGTAGGTAAGCCGATTTGACAAATGTGACTGCTGGTGTTACTATTCCATGAGCAATTTTCAAAAATTATAATTACTAATTTTCACAAAACTTTAACAAATGATACTCTAATTTTCACTAATGTATTTAATAACATTGGTGAAAACAGCATGAAAATCCGTTTAGTAGTTATGAGTCTATCAGACGGATGGTGCGATATAGACATGGCAACCAAAACGACTAAAACCAAAACGGCAGAAGACTCGGTTCTATGATGTCATATCGCTGTATTAAGCGAATTGCATTTAAATTAATCAATGGCCTCGACGGGGCACCTTGAACTTGTAATTTGATACCGCCTTCAGTCTTCAGTTAATTTAGAGTTGCTAACGAAAAAATTCCTTCTGTATTCCACTAGGGAATTTATTTCGTACACACTAATTAGAACATTCTTTCCAATCTATTCTGCTAAAAAGAGTTTAATTTGCATCATTTGCATACTACGATTACACATATAAGATCATGTTATGCTTCCTGTGTTCTGTAAACCCGCAATGAGCCCCATTGCGGGTTTTTTTAACCTACTCGATCAGCAGCAGGGTCATCTCGCTTACTCCCCGGTTGGGGGGTAGGCGGGGTACGGGCCTCGAGGCGTACCTCTTTGCCCGGGCATTTCCTCGCAGTCATTATGCCTGTCCCATTTTCCGGCCGTAGGCCGAGGTCACCTAGGTGACCTGAGGGTTGTCGGTATTCGGGCCGTGATCCCAGGTCACCTAGGTGATCTTAAGGATGTCTGGTTCGGCGGTGAGGTCTGGGAATGGTAGCTCCCAGACCTCCTAGTCATCGTCAGGAATTGTCAAGTCCGGTGGTGTTGTCGTAATCGGTGGTGTTGTCTCGTTCGGTGGTTTCGCCCTCTCGCCCGTCGCGTCGTCCTCGTCGCCGCCGTCGTCATCCACATCGGGCCGCGGAGACGGTGATCGCAGGAGCTCAATTTTTTGAACCTACTCGATCGCGTTAGTGTAAGGCTAATTTGTATGGCGCTGGAACACTGATCACTAGATGTCGCTTTCGCAGCGATCGAGTAGGTTAAAAAACTCGCACTAAACACACTGTTTAAGTTCTTTTCACCTGTGTTGAGAGCTTTTTAACCTAATCCATCGTATTAGCGTAACGCCAATTTGTAGGACGCTGCAACAGCGATATCTAGTGACCGCTGTTCTAGCGCCTTACAAATTGGCGTTACGGTAGCAATACTCAGGTTTAGAAGCTATCAGTGCTTTGTTTTTCGATGTCGCATCGGTTAATTAAGTATACTTATTCCCAATTATAGAATACGCTAAGCTTGTCTTAAAATACGAGTAGCCTAGAAGAAGAGTAGTAGAGTAGTAGTAGTAGAGTACAGTTTCTATGCTTGTCTATGCGGTAGTCAAACTTATATATAATTAGTTGTGATTGTAATTTAATTGTAATTTAGTAAATAGTTTATATAGCATATATTATATAGTATTAAGTGTATATTGCAAATGTAATTAACTTATAGATAACAAAACAATAAAAGGAGGTTATAAAAAATATTAATTAATTATTGCGTAATATATTTTGTCGGTTACATTTTTAGGTAAGTGAAAATACATGTAAAGTTTTAGATGGAGCGCGCGATCCAGAAGGTTAGTTAAAGTTAGGAATATAAGAGATTTCCTACTAGACTAGACACGGCTATATGGATAATAAAAATTGTATTTGAAACTTTTAAATCTAGAATTCACAATAATAAACACTAACAAAGAGCTCATATCAATAAAAACCATAAGTGAGCTGATATGAATTGCGATATGTGATGTACTTTATATATTGCAAACATCCGATAGATACCATAGATTAGGCATAATATGATACTCTAGAACTAAAGGTGTATAAGTGGAAAGTGTTAATCTTTATTACAATGTATATATATATATAATGTTATTATAATATATATTATATTTTCTGAATCTTGGAAACTTCTCCAATGATGAATGACTCATGAAATTAAGCATGTAGTGGGAAGAAAAATCGATCTCTGGGGAAGAAAAATCGGTCTAGCTATGCGTTGAAATGATTTTTTTTATCCTTGTTATCAGGCATTGAAGAAATGCTAAAATATAATTGCTTGTAATGTAAATGATATTTTTGGCTGTCACGTAATGTTGTGTTAGCATTAACGGGCGGGCCAAAAAATTTCACAACCGGGTTCGAGTCCCATATGTCACCAGCGCTTTATTTCTTACATTATTTGCATTTTTTTATCTTTTAATAAATTAACGATCAATGCTCGGTCACTCACTCCCCAGGTACTCAATATATTAAATATGTACAAGCTAATTTTTAACTAGATATACTTACGTTTACATAGACGTGTGGCACTATAAGAAATAATATAAAATAAAAAAATAATGTAAATGTGTTTTAGTTTGTCTAAAGCAAATCCTTATTAGCCATCTTGGTTTTAACATTTTTAAGATCTTTAATATCGAGGGGCATCTTCGAGTATAAGTGTGATAATTCGGTATAGTAGCAAATATCGTATTTTTTTACTTTATTTTTCATTCTAAGAGCTTTCCAGAAAACAAATTAATCATGGCGTAAAATAGGGTAGAAGCACAGGTAATAAAAATTTAAAGTAATATATATAATGTAATATTTAATGAAATATATATTAGCTAAACACATGCAGAATAAATAAAAAATAGGCAGGCTTATCGCAGGAGACAAAGGTCATACCTGTTTTTTTTTTGGTAACATAAGTTTGACGTCGTGTAAAAGTTGGTGACACACAAAGTTAGAATAATAAAATATAACAACACCTTTAAATAAAATTCTAAGAATAAATCAGTCATTTTTATAATATCTGTATTTTTTGGTAACCCGATATAAAGTCTACTTGACTACAATTTTGTGTTTTTAGTATAATAAATACATTAAATAGATTTAATATTCTCACATGAGTAAAAAGTAAAGTGGCCTTTTTGAACAAAAATTTTGGCAAAAGGTATTTTGGCGAGAGGAATTACAGCTTAGATCGAACGCGATGGCTTAATGCTGATTGACAGCTGATTTATGTGTAGACTAATATAATTCGTCGTCAGCCTCATCGTCAGCAACTCCGTAAATAATAACAAACATTATGGAAAAGCTATATATTTAGACAAAATAAACACTTTTACACTAGAAACCTTGTAACCTACATACGTGGTTACATAATACTTGAGTTTGCAAGGTGAGCGCGAAAGGGTGTGCCTACACTACGTTAAACGTAATTTCTGCCATCGGTCGTTGAACTTCACTTAATCTATACTATCTAATATACGTCATTACATTGATTATTTTTTATTTCGAGTATCGCGGCTTTACAATAAATAATATGAGTTCATGACTAAAATATTAAATTTTTTCTTTTATAACAAAATTCTCTATAAATCATCATCCTCCTGCCCTTATCCCACTCTAAGTGGAATATATCCGCTTCTATTGAGATTAACGTCAAAATTTTGTTAAGAATAATTTTACTGAAAATAATTCACATTGTTTTATGATAACTTATTTTGTTAAATTGTAATTAAATTAGTTAATTCATAATTTAGAATATTTATTGAAATAAGTAGGCGGGATTTAAGAAAGTTATTAGTAAGTATGAGTTAAGTAACTTCTTAACTCATAAATTGATCACAAGACAATAATGTTCCCAATAGAGTAAAACCTAATATAATTTTATTATAGATGTCTTTATAATATTCGCTTGTTTTAAAAATAACAGTAAAAGAATTGTTGAATATATGTATATTATTTAAATATCGCTATGAATAATGTAACTAAAAACAATTCACATTGTTATTATAATTGGTTTTGTTACAGTGTAATTAAATTAGTCAATACATAATTTAGAATATTTATTGAAATAGTAACTTATTTCAATAAATAGACCATAAGTTAAGCAGGATTTAAGGAAGTCATTCGATTAATTTACGAGTAAAGTAATTGCTTTATATCTATGCTATTTATTTTTATTTATGCAACTTGTATTTTAATGACCTAATTTGGTTTTAATATTTCTCTTGTATAAAAACGCCGTGTGGTATCCGGCTGAATAGAATAGTACCACCCTCATTTCTTACCGAGGTGTCGTAAAAGGCGACTAAGGTAAGTCGACCCGCCGAGTGGTATCCGGCTGAGTAGAATAGACCAACCTCATTTTTTACCGAGGTGTCGTAAAAGGCGACTAAGGTAAGTTGACCCACCGTGTGGTATCCGGTTTAGTAGAATAGACCACCCTCTTTCTTACCGAGGTGTCGTAAAACACGACAGAGGTAAGTTGATGTCAGGCAGGCGGCCGGTCGTGAAAACGCAGCCAAATCATGTGACAGCATGTTTATAACATGTTGTGCCGACCCCACTTAGAGTGGGATAAGGGCAGGAAGATGATGATTTCTCTTGTATAAAAATCGCCATAGTAATAATATCCTAACTATTGTTCTACTGACTTTAAAGTCAAAAGTAATAAGAATAATATTTTGCTATAATCTGCGATAAAAGAAAATATGTGTAATGCTAAATGAAGAGTGTACTATTCGTTCTCATACCTGATACATGCAGAATTTGTAAGAACTCATGAACTACCCGACACTGATGGCACAAAAATACACAAGCAATGCACACATTCACCACCACAATCTCAACAATTGTTTCGCCCCGTAACCGTGTCGGGTAGTGCATGAGTTCTTACAAATTCTGCATGTATCAAGTATGAGAACGAATAGTACACTCTACATTTAGCATGACACATATTTTCTTTTATCGTGGATTATAGCAAAATAATATTCTCATTACTTTTGTATTATGGACCTCCGCAAAGTAACGCCTAATTCTATAAGTGACTTTAAAGTCGTAAATAGAGTACGTGAAAATTTCGTTTTAAGAGTAATTATAACGAGTCTTACGTCAATAGAAGATAAGTATACTTAGTATTGTAGCCAATGATGCAAGAGTATTACTCAAACGGCGGCTGGAGCACAGATTATATCATAATCGGTACTGATTATATGTGTTCATGTAGAGTATAAATCTTATTATCTACACAGATAACAAAGATACCTGTTATTTTCGTCTATTAGTAAGATTATTATTATTAGAAGTTACAATAAAATTATTTTGATAATAATTACGACAACTCGATAAGAAATGAGGTCTATTCTACTCAGCCAGATACCACATGCGGGTCAACTTACCTTAAATGCTTTTATGACAACTTGGTAAGAAATGAAATTGGTCTATTCTATTTAGCCGGGTACCACACGGCGGGTCGACTTACCTTAGTCGCCTTTTACGAAACCTTGGTAAATAATAATAAATATATGGGACACTTACACACACGGTCGTCCGTCCCCAAAGTAAGTAACTTAATACTTGTGTTATGGGTGACAGACAACTGGTGAATATATACTTATATATTTTTTAAATACATACTTAAATACCAATATACACCCAGGCTCAAAGACCAACAAATTCAGTTATAGAAAATGTTGGCCCTCGGCGGGAATCGAACCCGCGACCCGCGGAGCCGAAGGCAGGGTTACTACCCACTGCGCCAACGGGCCAGTCAAGGTAGGAAATCTGATTGGTCTATTCAGCCGGATACCACATGGCTAAGTATAATAATTCTATAAAAATAGCCGATTTAGAAAGATGTCTACTACGGAACGCTAATAATGCTAATTCAAACCGCAAATAATGAATATAAATTCTATAACTGAACTAGAATTGATTATGACATCGCTCTACATAACAATCAGCTGTTGCTTGCTAATTACAATGTCACTTACCTTGCGGTATTGCGGTAAACAAAATATGACGGGTCGCATATTTTTAAAGACAGTTATGTGATAAGTGAACGGAATTTTAACAGTAAGTAAGTTCGCTCGGTAATTTTTTGCAAAATAAAAAAGGTACTTCAAAAAATAAATAGAAAATAAAAGGGTAGGTGGGCCCGATCATCGATCGATTTTCATTTCGCGCGACCACCCGCTACCCGAATAAGCTACGTTGACATGACATTTCATGGCGAAAATTGTGTGGTATTTTTTAATAAATTAAAAGTAAACTTTTGTTTTTTTTATACCCAAAAACAGGGATAAAATGTTTTTTTTTTTAAATAAAACCTAGCCAGATCCATTTATCTCCCCTAAAACTCCCTACATGCTGTTATTTCAAGAAAATCGTTGTAGCCGTTTCCGAGATTCTGTAAATATTAAACATTTAAATATTAAAGATTTATAGAAGCAGGCGTTAATACAAAAGTAATAATCAAAATTATTTTGCTATAGTCCGCAATGAAGTAAAATAGAAAATATATATAATGCTAAATGTAGATTGGACAATCCGTTTTCATATCTGATGCATGCAGGCTTCGTAATTTATCACACGTTTTTCGATAAAGGTGAAAAACATCTTGAGGAAACCCGTATATCTCTAGAGAATTCTAGGGATATGTGTAACCAATATACAAGGTAAGTTGACCCGCCTTGTATCCGGCTGGATAGAATTGACCGTCCTTATTTCTTACCGAGGCGTCCTAAAAGGTGACTAAAGTAAGTAGACATCAGGCAAGCGGCCGGTCGTAAAATAACTAGCTAAATCAAGCTAGCTAATTACACGTTTACGACATGTAGTGCCGACCCCACTTAAAGTGGGATAAGGGTAGGAGAATGATGATGACAGACGGACAATTTTTAGAAACGTTTCACCCGCGTACATACCGATCTCATGGCAGTGGAAAGTCTAGTAAGTCGGACTATAGATTTATTTTTGTTAAATATATCATTAATAGTTCCCGCAGCGCATGCGATGACAGATTTTTATGGCTAATTTTTTTCACATTATTACATTATAATGACATGACTGATCCCTATTTTTTTTAAATGTAATATAAGCCTATGTTGCTCAGTAAAGATGCAGCTTTCCAATGGTGAAAGAATTTTTGAAATCGGTCCAGTAGTTTTTGTGTGAAAACATTACAAACATACTTACAAATTTTTCCTCTTTATAATATTAGTATAGATTGTTACTTATCGGGTTAGATAGAGGCGAAGTGCTATAAACAATACTTTTGAACTAAAGTGGCGCCTTTCAAACCGTAATGGAATTTACCGGTTGAATATTATATACATAATCTGTGAGCCAGCCAAACGGTGAGATCGTTGGACACCCTCCGTGGGGTCACGGGTTTAAATCCCGGGCAGACACCAATAAGTTTTTGTGTTAGAATTGAGGACCTGATGATAATATGATTAGTACGTCGTGAGGAAACCTGATTATTCCTGAGGAATATCTGTATGTGTAACCTACCAATCCGCATTAGAGCAGTGTGGTGGATCTAAGCACCAAAGATTATTTCCAAAAAAATCAAGAATGCTGTTACAATAGATAGGGATAGAGACAGAATATTGTAGAAAAATATTTTTAATATTACTATTTTTTTTTATCTCAAAAGGTTATTTCTGTGTAATCTTTATCTTCGATCTGTTTGTGTCTTAACGGAGTAAACAAAAGAAAATCTAAGCAAACATTAGCCAACAATGATTTAGCACATATGCACAAATAGGGACGCGAAAAATGTATCGATACTTTGCGAGGTAGAGTACGTGTATTACGATACTAATATTTTTGTACTCGATACTTTGTATTCGATACTCGTACTTAATAAGTACGTTTCAACATGAATCTCAGCTAATAAATTACCTTCCTAAGTTTGCCATTCGGCTTATTCTCATAGTTTTTATCATTTTTAACGGAATGGGTTTTAAAAAATAATTGTTACATTGCAGTTGTTTTTTTAATTTACAATTTTTTATGTAACATTCTTTTCATAATTACATAAATTTTACTTCACTTATATTATTTGAACTTTCCGGCGTGTGGTGTCCAGCTGAATAAAAGAAATCACTCTCATTTTTGCGGAGGTGTCGTAAAGGCGACTAAGGCACGAGTAAGTTCACCTGCCGTGTGGTATCCTGTCGAGTAAAATATACCACCCTAAACTAGCGTAAGTTGGCGTGAGGCAGGCCGGTCATAAAATACCTAGCCAAATCATGTTACAGCATGTTTATAACATGTGTTGCCAACTCCTCTTAGAGATGATGATTTTTTCATCTTCTTTTCTACTAAAGCTACTTACTGACTGATATTCATATACGCATGATGTATGCGCAGTAGACCTTAACAAACGTACTCGATATTTTGAAGTATCGATACATTTTTGACGATATTTTTATGAGTACGATATATTTCGATACTACTTATGAGTACAGTATCGATACTTTCTATTCGATATCGTCCCTATGCACAAAGTTCAGTGGCATACAGGCGACCAGCGCGCATGTTCTTAGACGATCGACGTAGAACTTTCGAGAAAACGCCATGCTAAGGTGGATGAAAAAATGCGTGCTAATTTACTAACTCGGTTAATCCGCTACAAAAAATCATTACATAACATGGATATATAATATTCTTATTAGGTGAATTACCTATGTTTTTTCTATCAAATTACTTGTTACGAAATTTTCAACTGCGTCACATTTTTTTAAACAAAACGCGTTTTCATATTACAATATAAAACAAATTTATAGATCATAAACTCAAATCGCGCACTTAATGAGGTTTACTAAGTGTGGTTATAAAATATACATTTTAAATTTATATAGCTAATTAATAGAGTAACTCGAGTTTAACATATTTAGTAAGAAAATTTGTTATAAAAAAGCATAAAGAGATCATAGTATTTTTTGTTAATGTATATTTCCAAGGACATTAAATGAATTCGCTTGGCAAATAACATATTTTGAAACAATAATTTTCAGTTTATTTGGCGCCTTTAACTCTAAATGATAATTTCGAGATCACTTTAAATTTATCTTCCTCCTATCCTTATCCCTCTCTATGCACATGTTATATACATGTTGTCACATGATTTGGCTACGTAAGTGCGGATATCACGCGGTGGGTCAACTTACCTTAGTCGCCTTTACGACAGCTCGGAAACAAATGAGGGTGGTGTATTCTACTAAGCCGAATACCACGCGGCGGGTTGACTTATCTTAGTACCTTTTACGACAACTCGCTAAGAAATGAGGGTGGTCTATTCAACTCTAATTTTAATTTATCTTGTGGCCGTTTTGTCAATATTTCAACTTGAAACTTGCACTGAATATTCGAAATGTGTAGTCGGTAATGCCTTTTGAATTGGAATTTGGAGATCAATTTTGGACCAGAGATAGTGCTTTTGCAACTATCTTTAGCTCAAATAATCAACAGGAAACGCAATCCGTGACTACGTAAGATGGTTCGATTCACCCGTCGTTAGCCTTCGCTCGCACCTTTCTCTCTGATGTACTTTCAGATTTAATGTAACGTCACTCACTACACTTTAGAGAATGAATGAAACGGACTCAAGTCATTTGCAAGGCTACTCTACGTAAATGTAACAAAGTTCGGCTTACGGCCCGTGTTTGGCTTTGAATCGATTGTCTCTATTCTCCTTGTGTTGTGTGTTTATTGCTGAGCATCGTGATAACCCGGTTTCATGCTGAAGGTGTAGTTGCCATCACTTTTCCCGGACAGAAGCATTATAGCCTCACTTAGTTTGATGTGAGTACTTGAAGAGGTTCCGACGTCTGTCCGTGTGACGATTACACCCTAGACCTGGATGAGTTTGGCCAAATGGGGCGTTTTTCAGCATTTCAGCAGTGCGTCAAATAAAAAAATCACTAGCAACCCACTTAAAATCGGAAAAAAAACTCAATTTGATGTAAATCTGTTCGATCACCTGATCCGTCTATCTATTTGGGCTCCGACCCCTAGATCTTTTCCCATGTACTTTCTCGATAACAGCCGGAGATATTGTTGGTTAAATACTATGGCGATATTTCGATGGGACTTTCACTGAAAGATATAGGAGGTTTTGGAGCAACATAATGTAAAAGGTTCGCCTACGCGTTTGATAATATTATTAGTAAAATACTGTAGCTTGTACTTTAACATTTTATTTATTTTAATAATAAATCTTCAATGGTATATTAATATAATGTCTCTTATTCTTCCGTTTTTACTTCCACTTTTGATAGCTAGCGCCAGAATAGCCACCTGTCCGCTTTGTCATAGTCTCTTCTTTAATTTTGGGTGTAGCCATAGACAAATATTTTGGAATAGGTTATAATACTTTTCATCGTAGAATTGTTATAGCGGTATATCCGCGTTATAAACTTTGTGACACATTGATAATAATACGGGCGAAGCCACGGACACAGCCAGTGATAATATAATAGCTCCTCTTCATATTTGGCGATTACAAATGGATTTAACTGATACAATAGGTCATTGTCGGCTGTATTCGCTAGCCATCGTTAATCGAAAATCGTCGAAATTCGGATTTTTCGGACACGATCGTATATATCGTATGATGCTATGGATGATCGTGTGGACACTTGTATGATGATTGGGCCAATTATATGCGATCACGCGATCAAGAATTAACGCCGATGTGTCATTATGCCTACATATAGACACTCTGAACTGCTCGCTGTAAATTTTATTGTGTTTAGTTAAACATGCAGTTGGGAATCGTCGTTGTGTGCAACGCATTGCGCAAAGTGGCGAACGAAGGCCTGCGTACGGAAATTTACGCATAAATTGCTGCTAATATAACAGACGTTCCAGATTTGAGACATTATTAAAATGAATTTATTTACTACTAACAATAATAGGACTTATAGCGAGTGTAAAACGCACTTAATTCTTTCAATGGCCTAAATTAGTTAAAAGACCTAAGTCAAAAGTAATGTGAATATTATTTTTGTATTATGGACCTCCGCAAAGTAACGCCTAATTCTATAAAAGACCTAAGTAAAATAAATTATGTACTATTTTACAAAAATTACTAACTTGTTGTTTCTATGATGGTATAACGTTGACTTTATTATTCTCCTGCTTTTATCCCACTCTAAGTGGAGTCGGTACAACATGATTATTATTGATTTGGTTTGGGTTATTGATTTGTTATTTGACGACCGGCCGCCTGCTTGACTTCAATTTACCCTAGTCGCCTTATACTACAACTCGTTAAAAAATGAGGGTGGTCTATTCTACTCAACCGGATACCACACGGCGGGCCAACTTACCTTACTCGCCTTTTACGACACCTCGGTAAAAATGAGCGTGGTCTATTCTACTCAACCGGATACCATATGAAGGGTCAACTTACCTTAGTCGCCTTTTACGACTAGGTAAAAAATGAGGGTGGTCTATTCTACTCAGCCGGATACCACACGGCTAAAAAAATAATTAAGTTTAATTTAAAATATAGACGGGGTGTAAGGGGGAAACTCGTCCCAGTCAGTTTCCTCAAATGTCAACCTCGCCTGCACGTGGTACACCCTGCAATTAAACCAACGAGGCTCTGGCGACCGACCAATGGCGGTATAACCATTCTCAAGCTGACTTAAATCTAACAGACCGACAGCGGGCAGCAGCGTTGTCGGTGCGAAAGGGTCAGCACTGCGATCACCAACCCGCATGCCAAGCGTGGTGATTATTGGCAAAACCCTTAATGGATAGACACATAAAGCCACAGCCCCTAGTTCCCGGCAGCCCCGCTATTCCTGGCTCTGGCAGCGGTTTGGGTAACGGCGGGGCAGGGGGTGTTAAGAATCTCCGGCAGAGATTCCGCTGCCAACCCCGACGACTAGACCTGGCAACGTACAACGCACGCACTTTGAGGGAAGACGAAAAGATTCTCGAGCTGGAAGAAACAGTAAGCAAGTTGCGCTGGGATGTGATAGGATTATCTGAAGTCCGAAGAGAGGGGGAGGACACGATGATTCTGAGCTCCGGCAACTTGCTATACTACCGGGAGGGTGAACAACAGTCCCAGGGTGGTGTCGGGTTTCTCGTCCACAAGTCCCTTGTCAACAACATTGTTCAAGTCGAGAGTGTGTCGAGCAGGGTCGCGTTCCTTATACTCAGAATTACCAAACGGTATTCGCTGAAGGTCATACAGGTTTACGCACCGACATCGGCACATCCGGACGAGGAGGTAGAGGCCTTGTATGAGGATTTGTCTAGAGCCATACATGCCTCTAAAACCTTCTACACTGTTGTGATGGGGGATTTCAACGCAAAGCTGGGCAAGCGAAGTGGCACAGAAGTAAGAGTAGGGCAATTTGGATATGGGCAACGGAACCACAGGGGCCAGATGTTGGCTGATTTCTTGGAGAGAGAGGACCTCTACATGATGAATTCTTTCTTCAAGAAACCGCCACATCGAAAATGGACCTGGGTAAGTCCCGACGGTTCCACGAGAAACGAGATCGACTTCATCATGTCCAGCAGGCGTCATATATTCAATGATGTCTCTGTGATCAACACCGTAAAGACGGGGAGTGATCACCGTATGGTAAGAGGCACATTGAATATATGCGTACAGCTGGAAAGATCCAGACTGGTGAAGTCCACGCTCCGACCAACTCGAGCTCATATCCAAAACCCCGAAAACTTTCAACTCGAGCTGCTGAACCACTTTGATTGTCTAGCTGACTGCGCATCTGTGGACGACTTAAACAACAGGCTGGTGGAAACTGTCCATACGGTGGGGTCCAAATTTTATAAGACACACCGTAAAAGGACTAATAAATTCTCGACCCAAACTCTCAAGCTCATGGATGAGAGGAATGAAATGAGACTACAGTCTTCAGTAGACGCGACGCGCTACCGTCTGATCAATAGACAAATTTCGAAGGCGCAGAAATGCGACCTGCGACGCTTTAACACCGAATGTATTCGTGATACTATTGAGCGTAACAGGGGCTCAAAAGTGTTCGCAAGAGATTTGTCTATTGGGCAGAGGCAGTTGACGCGATTGAAGGCCGATACTGGTAGTATCATTTCGTCTCGACCTGAGATTTTGAGAGAGGTTGAGAGGTTCTATGGGCAGTTATACACCTCAACACAACAGCCTGTTGTCACCTTGGCAAAAGATCCTAGAGCCAAGCTAACCCGACACTATACTGAGGACATCCCGGACGTCAGCCTATACGAGATTAGTATGGCTCTCAAACAACTTAAGAACAACAAGGCACCAGGTGATGACGGAATCACTACAGAACTCCTGAAGGCGGGTGGAAAACCCGTACTTATAGTCCTTCAGCGATTGTTCAATTCCGTCATTCACGAAGGAACTACGCCGGAAGCATGGCACAGGAGCGTGGTGATTCTGTTCTTCAAGAAAGGTGATAATACCTTATTGAAGAATTACAGACCCATCGCGCTGCTGAATCATGTTTATAAGTTGTTCTCGAGAGTCATAACGAACCGTCTCGCGCGTAGGTTTGACGACTTCCAGCCTCCCGAACAAGCCGGTTTCCGAAAAGGCTACAGTACCATAGACCACATATTCACGCTGCGGCAGGTTATACAGAAGACCGAGGAGTATAACCAGCCACTTTGCTTGGCGTTTGTGGACTATGAGAAGGCCTTCGATTCGGTGGAAACATGGGCTGTGCTAAGGTCGCTCCAGAGATGCCGCATCGACTATCGGTATGTCCAAGCGCTGAAGTGTTTGTATGAAAACGCCACAATGTCTATCCGTGTCCAAGACAGAACTACGAGACCAATCCAAACGCGGCGAGGTGTGCGACAGGGAGATGTTATCTCCCCGAAGCTGTTTACCGCTGCATTGGAGGATGTCTTTAAGCTTCTGGATTGGCACGGATACGGCATCAACATTAACGGCGAGTACATCACTCACCTTAGATTTGCCGACGACATAGTCGTTATGGCAGAGTCTCTGGAGGACCTTAACACAATGCTCGATGACCTCAGCAGAGTATCTCAACAGGTGGGCCTTAAAATGAACATGAGTAAGACGAAGATTATGTCAAACTCCCATGTTCCGCTCCACCCGGTCATCGTTGAGAACTCTGCACTCGAAATTGTAGACGAATATATATACCTGGGACATACGGTCCAGCTAGGTAGGTCCAATTTCGAGAAAGAGGTCAGTCGCCGAATCCAACTCGGATGGGCAGCGTTTGGGAAGCTACGCGAGATCTTTTCGTCCAAAATACCTCAGTGCTTGAAGACCAAGGTCTTCGAACAGTGCGTGTTGCCAGTGATGACTTACGGATCGGAAACGTGGTCGCTGACTATGGGCCTCATAAGAAAGCTCAGAGTCACTCAGCGGGCGATGGAACGGGCTATGCTCGGAGTATCTCTACGTGATCAAATCAGAAATGAGGAGATCCGTAGACGAACCAGAGTCACCGACATAGCTCATCGTATCGCGAATCTGAAGTGGCAATGGGCGGGGCACGTAGTACGTAGAACCGATGGGCGTTGGGGTCCTAAGGTGCTGGAATGGCGACCTCGCACTGGAAAGCGCAGCGTTGGAAGGCCCCCAACGAGGTGGACTGACGACCTCAAAAAGGTCGCGGGGAGCCGCTGGATCCAAGCGGCACAAAATCGTGGATTGTGGCGATCCCTTAAGGAGACCTATGTTCAGCAGTGGACGTCCACCGGTTGAGAAAGAAGAAGAAGAAGATAGACGGGGTTGCTCAATTTTTCCTCGTACACTTGACATTGGTGTCCCTAGCGTAACCTATTTTGTGAAATCGCGTCGCGCCAGTAGAATGGACAATAGCGATTAAGGACGCGCGCTGTTGGAACCAAATATCACGGCCATTACCTACTTTGTAGAACAAGCATGTATATATTTATAACTATAGTTTATATAATCATCATCTTGCCCTTATCCCACTCTAAGTGGGGTCGACACAATCTGTTACCAACATGTTGTCACATGATTTGGCTACGTATTTTACTAACGGCTCTGCCTGACATCAACTTACCTTAGTCGTATATTACGACACCTGGGTAAGAAATGAGGGTGATCCATTCTACTCAACCAGATACCACACCGTGAGTAACAACTTACCTTAGTTGCCTGTTACTACACCTCGGTAAGAAATGAGGGTAATCTATTCTAGGAGTAGGGACAAGGTTAGGAGGATGAGTATTATGAATTATACTTAGAATAGCCAGCCTAAAATTCGACATATAGCAATAAAGAGAAAGCAAATGCAATTGATCTATCTGTCTCTCTTTTTTATTTGTTATTAGACAAAGATGAAATGTCATCTCCGTCTCATTATTTATTGTCTCATTGTCGCTTGCTTGTCTATGGCTCCTTTACTCTAAAGTATAATAACTCTATGTATTACACAATATTAATTTGTTATCTTTATATATCCCCCTGCCCTTATCCCACTCTAAGTGGGGTTGGCACAACATGTTATAAACAAGCTGTCACATGATTTGGCTACGTATTTTACGACCGGCCGCCTGCCTGACGTCAACCTACCTTAGTCGTATTTTACGACACCTCGGTAAGAACGAGGGTGGTCTATTTTACTAAACCGGATACCACACGGTGGGTCAACTTACCTTAGACGCCTTTTACGGCACCTCGGTAAGAAATTAGGTTGGTCTATTCTACTCAGCCGGATACCACACGGCAGGTCGACTTACCTAAGTTGCCTTTTACGACACCTCGGTAAGAAATTAGGTTGGTCTATTCTACTCAGCCGGATACTACACGGCGGGTCGACTTACCTTAGTTGCCTTTTACGACACCTCGGTAAGAAATTAGGTTGGTCTATTCTATTCAGCTGGATACAACACGGGGAAGTATAATAACTCATTATAACTTAATTTGTTATCTTTGTCAGATTATAAATATCTATTGCTGTTGATGAACGCAGGCCTAGAAAGTGAGTAAATATACGCGGTTTGTAGGCTAAGGACGTGCACACAACGTCCATTAAGGCAGTTAGTGGGCACTCGGAAATGTGCAAATAGAATTTAGATGTATGAAGGACGAACAAATACTGATACGTTTATATACGTGACATACGTTGATAATAACAGATTAATTTTACAATCTGCAAGTATTAAGATTATAAACAGGGCACATAGTTTAAACCGATAAACTAAAATAGCCACAATCAAAAATATTGAATTGGCAATATTACATAGGTCACTTTTTTACTGGACGGAGAATACTAAAAGGGTTACTCACTAGTCTGCTAGTCTGAGTTTTTAGCCTATTATGAGTCCGATATAAATGTTTTTTAACACCTACGAATCGCAGCAAGTATGAGTGACCATATATTCAAATTCAAATAATTCTTTATTTGTTTGTTGTCAAATTTACAAGCACTTTTGAATCGTTAAATTACAATGAAGCTGAGACTGGTTCGGAATAATGCTCTTACCGAAGAAGTTAGAAACACGGTGGTCACTCTTTTCAACAATAAATATTTCAAAAACGTATTTGTAATTGCTCACAAATCAAAAATTACAATACAATCTAGTGCGTAGCTGGTCGCAATTTAAATCCAAGCTTTCTTATGATTAACATTGTCCTCAACAGTATAATAAGCTTTATGAATAAGTGTCTTAAGTATATCAAATGAAAAGTTGAAACTATCCTTAAATAAAAAATAGAGTAAACAAGAAGTTGTAACCAGAACTGACGTGTCCTTTCTTACTCCAAACTTCTAATCCAAAGTTTTATTATGTGACCTTAGATTTTTTATTGGCTTTTTTGCGGGCTTCGCTTATTGACACATAGGTTTTATTTTTAAACCCTGATAACTTATATCTGTATCTTTAGCAAATGATTGAAATACTATCTAATGTGGAGACAATAAAACGTCCAAAATTCTAACATTTAATGTATAAAAGTACTGCTGACATTGTTTACACAGTACACTATACCGCGATTCTCTTTTAGCCTACGTTCATAGACGAATATTTTATTAAATTGTAAGTAACAAAAATGCTGTATACTAGAACAAAAAAGAAAATATATTCAAAAGAGCGTTGACCATGTAGCGTGTGATTTTTATCTATCCCGGGGTTTTAACCTGAACGTTTTCTTTAGAAATTTTCTACTTTTTTGTATACCTACATTACCTGGGTGACAGAGCTTTGCTCAGTAATTTTTTAAAAGATAAAAAAAATGCAATAAAAAAAGAGAAAGAGCGGGATATCTCGGACTTGACTTTGACTTCTCTATTCTATTCTATATTTTAGCATTTTTTCAGTATTTTAATATTTTTTTAAAATGAAACCTAGCTAAATTGACTTTTCATTTTCGATTTTTAGTCGATTTCCGATTTCGATTTTCACCGAATTTCATGAAAATCGTTGGAGCCTTGATTACAAGATTAACTCATTAAAATATTAAAGATATGTATTCAAATATTAAGTACCAACTACATGGCCAAGTGGTCCGGCCACATGTTGCTGTGGCAGAGTCTGGTTTTCAATATCCCTCGAGACAGAACTCAATAGACAAAAAAATGCTCCGATTGTCACCAAATACAGAATTACCCGTTGAAGATTGTCTGAAAATTTCATTTAAATCGGACACTTTAACGGACGTACATACAAACATTGATTTTTATACTAAGATTTATATATTGAAATAATCTTTGGCCTTCTATAAATTACGTACAAAAACCCGAAGCGCTATTGCACTTATTGACTGAAGATGCCGTAACTACTTTCTTCGTTTTCTAAATAAAAAATGCAAATATTTTTTTAAAAGACTATTTATATTAGAAATTCACATTCCTATTGCTGTACTGATATTATAGAAACATTAATTAGCATTTGACAACAGACTGAATAGCAAAACAGGAAATATTATGTAAATATACTGATATTGGAAACGATATAGCAATAGTACATATCAGGGATTGCGAACCTTTATGCATTAACGTGCTATTATCACTAAAAAAAATGTTTAATGACGCCATTGAAATCGTGCCATCAAAAATGATGTTATAAACATGTTGAAACATGATTTAGCTACGTATTTTACGACCGGACGCCTGCCTGACGTTAACTTACCTCTATCGCATTTGACACCTCGGTAAGAAAGAAGTTGGTCTATTCTACTAAGCCGGATACCACAAGGTGAGTCTACTTACCTTAGTTGCTTTTTACGACATCTCAGTTAGAAATGAGGGTGGTCTATTCTACTCAGCCGATTACCACACGGTGGGTCAACTTGCTTTAGTTGCTTTTTACGACACCACGGTTAGAAATTAGGGTGGTCTATTCTTCTCAGCCGGATACTACACGGCAGGTCAATTTATCTTAGTCGCCTTTTACGACACCTTGGTAAGAAATGAAGGTTATCTATTCTACTCAGCCGGATAACACACAGCATAATGTTTTAAGGAAGATATACGTGTAAAATTTGTAAAAGTTTTTTAACACGAATTAACGGCAACAAAGTCACGGTTAAGACTAGTCTATAATTACGCAGGATTTTTTATTATCATGGTATAATACAAATCACCAAAATATGAACTTTGGTTAAGGGCCTATTTATAAATTTTTATTATACTTCCTATTTCCGTCAAGCCATTTTGATCCACACCTACTTGTAGAACTCAAACGTATGAGATGTAAGGTCATCAAATCTAATATAAACACTCACGAAACATATAATAATATGTATGTAATATATAAATGATCATCCTGCCCTTATCCCACTCTGAGTGGGGTCGGCACAACATGTTACACGCATGTCACATGATTTGGCTACGTATTTTACGACCGGCTGCCTGCTTGATGGCAACTTACCGCAATCAAATTCTACGACACCTCGGTAAGAAAGAGGGTGGTCTTTTCTACTCGGCCGGATACCATACGGTGGTTCGACTTACCGTAGTCGCCTTTTACGATCCCTCGGTAAGATATGTGAGGTGTATTCTACTCGGCCGGATACCACACGGTGGGTCGACTTATCTTAGTTGCCTTTTACGACACCTCGGTAAGAAATAGGGGTGGTCTATTCTTCTCAGCCGGATACTACACGGCTAGTACATATGTATTTAAAATTATATAGATATGTCATGTACATTGTCTGTCACCCATAACAAGTATTAAGTTACTTTGAGGACGGATGGATGACCGTGTGTGAGAAGTGTCCCATATCTTTATATTTAAATGAGTTAATCTTGTATATATATATATATATATATATATATATATATATTCCGAATCTCGGAAACGGCTCCAACGATTTTACTGAAATTCAGCATGTAGGAGGTTTTGGGGGAGAAAAATTGATCTAGCTAGGTTTTATGTAAAAAAAATATTGTTTTATCCCTATTTTTGGGCATTAAAAAACACTAACATTTATATTGAATTGAATTTTCGCCATTAGCTGTCAAGTCGACGTAGCTTATTCGGGCAATGGGCAGCCTCGAGAAATGTGAATGCCTAGGATCAATCCTTAACTAAATAATTGTTTTTTCTTTTATTTTAAGTTTTTTAATTTTTATTTGTAAAAAATTCCCGAGCGAAGCTCGGTCACCCAGATATTATTTATTTATATGAATTAATAACATGAAGGTTGTAATAAACACTGAATAAGGATAGCATTGAAAAATTCCCGTTTTTCTTTTGGGAATTGGAAAACCCACATATTGCATTATTGCGGGTAATTTCTAGAATTAGGCGTTACTTTGCGGAGTTCCGTAACACAAAAGTAATGAAGATATTTCTTTGCTATATTTTGCGATAAATTATTTAAATTTATTCAATATTATTAAATAAATGATAATCTTGTTTTATTGAGGATACTTTAAAACTTAAGTCGGCGCGAAGAAGTTGCGGGTATTCATAATGAATTTGTTGAAAGAGATAACGAAAAAAAAAGTTAGAGAAAGTTAAGCCGTTTGGAAGCATGGACTCCATTTAAAATCCATTTCAAAATTTAGAAGTAAATAGCAGTGTGGTATCCGGCTAAGAAGAATAGACCACCCTCATTTCTTACCAAGGTTTCGTAAGAGGCGACTAAGGTAAGTCGACCCGCCGTGTGGTATCCGGCTGAGTAGAATAGACCACCCTCATCTCTTACTGAGGTGTCGTAAAAGACGACTAAGGTAAGTTGACCCACCGTGTGGTATCAGGTTTAGTAGAATAGACCACCCTCCTTTTTACCGAGGTGTCGTAAAATACGACTAAGGTAAGTTGACGTCATGCAGGCGGCCGGTCGTAAAAACGCAGCCAAATCATGTTACAGCATGTTTATAACATGTTGTGCCGACATCACTTAGAGTGGGATAAGAGCAGGAGGATATATTCAAAATTAGAAGTAAAACCAAATATTATGAAGAGTTTGCGAACAAACGAGTTGTTGATGTAAATTGTTGACATACGTTTGTCGTTGACGTAAATCGCGATATCGCAGGGTATGAACGATTCGATTTACATCATCGACTGTAAACATGCCGAGCCTCCTCAAGCCCTGACCTCCAATATCACCGAGAACAAATAATATTGCATCAGATATAACGTCTGATTTAAGATAAACACACTTTATTGTTGGCATTTTTTATAAATATACCTGAAATACAACCTACAATTGTTGGCAACACTGTTTTGAATAACACTATGATTAATTTGCAAACACATTTATGTAAAACAATTTTTTATTGGCCTGACAGAATACTAGGTGAAGGTTGAGAAAAAACGTTTTCTTACGATGTTTACCTTCTCAGAAAGTATCCTTCATACAAATATTATAAATGTGAAAGTTTGTTAGTATGGATGTATGTTTGTTACTATTTCACGGCGAATCCGCTGAACTCATATTGATGTAATTTAGCACAATTATTCCTTATTTAACCGGGGTAACATATAGACTATAGTAAGTAGCGGCCTGTTACTATCCCACTGCTGAGAATAGGCCTCTTCTCTCCGTTTTTTTTTTTTTGGAGAGAAGGATTGGAGCTAAGACCTACCACGCTGCTCCAATGCGGATTGGTAGGATAGACTATAGAAATCCTGGTAATTCTACAGGAATAGGATGACATTTTAAAGCGCCATCTATTATCTATCACGCGAAAACATTCCACACAAACGAAGTTTTGGGTAAAAGCTAATTAATCTATATTTAATCTATATTAATATCGTTGTTTATTCGTAATATATTGCATTAGTATTCCCTTTTTTCATGAACTATTGTTACTGTTATCATTTAGTGTAAATATAAAACTCGATCTCTAATTACCTACGCGGTAAAGCCAAACGCGTAGGTTATAATTATGTTAACTTTAACTGCATTCTGTTAATGATATTTAAAGCACAGTGATACTAATTTGACGTCACCGATTTATGTGATTTTTTTTATGTACCATAAAAATGTTGGAAAAACATTATTAATAAAAGTAAAGTGTACAAAGGTCAAATTATTTAGGTTTTTTTAAAATAAATTTCTTATTATTTACAAGTGAAATTATAAATTGCACCTTACATAATACATATATACATAAAGCATTCCGTGATCCGTTTACGACTTGACAGTGTATAATCGATAGTATAGACGAATAAAAGTAAAAAATAAACTCACCATTTTATTGATATGTCCTTAGAATTTTATACCCGCGATATGTTCTGATATCTCCTTTTTAAAAAAAGCTTCTAACTAAATTTCATGTTCCTATTGTTAACCGTTGAGGAGTTCCCTCTGGAGCCAATCCTGGCAGCATTACCAGTTCATTCTTATCATAAACATGTATTGTTACGGGACTGGACCAGTATGTCATTTAGCTCAAGCGGACAACGGGAAGAGAGTGAAATTTACCTTGCAAGATTCCACCTTCACTACCAACATACATATAAGTTAAATAAAAGCTTTAAATTAAATGTCAACTTAGGCTTGAGCATTCGCAACAAAATTCAGCAATTGTTGCATTCGATAACAAAAGAATAACGATAACAAGTTGTTATCGACTCAATCATGTTGTTGCTAGTATACGGACATCATGACGAAATTGTAAATAAATATATTAATTTTATAAATAACTTGCAAGCGTGAAAGGTTGTTATAAACGTTATAATACGCGTGACCTAAGTGCAATTGACAACAAAACAACAATACTGTAGATAATTTATACTCGCTATCTATGTTTAATCGGTCATTATGTTACTAGCGGAAGATAACTATGACGACAATCTAATTAATTCGATTATTTCACATTGATTTCATCAATTACCTTTAAGCTGATAGAGAAAGTTTTTCTAGAAACAAATATATGATAACAAGAAATACCTCGTTATCACATTTAATTATATTGGTTTCTTTTTTATTTCGTGTGTATAAATTCTATGAATGTTAAGTGAGATATAAAAGCAAAATAACGGCCTGTTACAAAAGTATTTGTATTATGAATCTCCGCAAAGTAACGCCTAATTCTATAAATTATTTAACGGTCTGTTAATATCCCACAGCTGGGCATATCTCTGTTTTTGGACTATGTTGGAGAGTTCCTCTCTCTATTTAATCCATCAGGCTGCTCCGATGCGAATTGAGAGAGCAACGCACACTTGCCGCGCTCACACGTCCGATGCTCGAAGCCCGAGATTGTTGCCGGTTGTCCTTATAATCGTTTACGTAAACGTGTTCGATTGTCCGGATTGTTCTGTGATTCTGTGTTTGGTGTTTTTGTGGTCGCTGTCGACTGTAGCGGAGCGTCGTTGACGTGCCGCAGCGGTCTGCAGAGCGCCGGGTGTTCGCCGTTGTGGGGAGTGACCGTTAGCACTTTTTAGTGCTACGTCGCTCGTCGCTCGTCGTTCGTCGCTCGTCGTTTGTCGTAAGACGCACGGTTGGTGAGTCCCGCCCAATTTCCCACACATAGTTTAAATAGGTACACACCTCCGTCCTCACCGGGACGCAGACTACTTTTTTGAAATTAGTTAGTGTAAAGTAGGCACACTCCCCCCTGCCCTCCGGCAGGGGGACATCTCTTTTAAATTGTTGTTTGGGTCCATTAGGACCCAAACACAGTATTTTAAACTTTTAAACTTTTAATTTTTAAAAAAATTAGAAAAATGGACCCGAGCCTCGGGGCCATTTTTGCTTTCCTCCGGGAACGTTTCCCGGATGCCTTCGCCGCCCTTCAGGCGACGCTCGCCCCGCGGGATAGTCCCGCGTCCCCATCGCCTTCTCCGTCACCGGAGAAGCGTCCTCCGCCCCCCGTTTCCTTGTCCTCAGACATGGAAGCGGAGTCGCAGTCCGAACCTGCGTCTTCCTCGGAAGGCGAGGATAATGACGACCAAGACGGTTTCGAAACCGTCAAGTCACGGAGCCAGAAGCGTAAGCTGAAGGCCCCGACCACCGTCCCGCCCAAAAGGGCGATTAATCTAGAGAGCGCCTCGAAGCGCCCCCACCCCCCCGCCTCCGTTGCCACGCCTAACAAGGTGGGAACTACCGGTTCTGGCCCTAATGTGTCAGATGACGTCACTATGACGGAAAAAAGGGAGAGAGTCCCTCCTCTCTATATAAGAGAAAAAGACGCATGGCAGCGTCTACTACCAAAAATAATGATGCAAAATATTGCATTTAAAAACGCGCGCTCCACTGTTATAGGTATCAAAGTGGAGTGCCAGTCTTCTGCGGATCACCGCAATCTCACATCCCTTCTGGGTGAAGAGAACGTAGGATATCACTCCTACGCGCTTCAGGACGAACGCGAATTACGCGTCGTAATTAAGGGACTTCCCGTTCAGCTCGATTTGGAGCTCATTAAACAAGATCTCATCGATCAAGGTCTCCCGATCCGCGCGGTACATAGAATGTACCATGGTAGAACTAAGACCCCGTACGAGCTTTGTCTCGTCATCCTAGACCTTTCCCCCGAAGGAAAGAAAATTTTCAATATCACCTCCGTATGTAGACTTTCCGGTCTGCGCGTAGAGGTCCCCCATAATAGAGGAGCGATAGGCCAATGCCATCGCTGCCAGTTGTTCGGGCACTCAGCCCGCCACTGCTTCGCACGCCCGAGATGCGTGAAGTGCCTGGGTGACCACGGCACTGTGGATTGCCCCCGATCGAACCCCTCAGAGGAGCCGCCTAGCTGCGTTCTCTGCGGACAGCAGGGGCATCCCGCGAGTTATCGCGGATGCCCCAAAGTCCCGCTTAGAGCAAAGCGGGGTGGTCTAGCGGCGGCCCGTAAAAAGGCAGCCGCTCGGACCGCTCCAAAAGTGGCCCCCCCGAAGGAGCGCTTTGTCCCCGCTCCGCTGCCCGCGGTCAACGTGTGGCAGCAGAGACAGGCAGCCGCGTCGGCTGCACCCCCCCCGCCCCCGCAGGTTCAAGCGATGACCCCGGTCGTCGCCAAGGCAATCAGCGGTCCCCCCGCCCCTCAGACTGCACCTCCCAAACCCAAAGTGGCCGTACCTCAGCACGTGAGCAGCTTCATGGAAGACATGAAGCTGATTAGCGGATTGGTCGCCAACATTGACACCGACGAGTTGTCAATATTGGCGGGCAAGCTGAGGCGCGAGCCGCAAAACAGATTAATGGCTTTGCTCGAGCACGCGGAGCTCGTCCAGGCCATCGCGAAAATTTCAAAATAATCCTTTATGGGTAGTACGACCCAAAGGAATAAACCCCAAGGGCTCAGGGTCGTTACGTTGAATGCTAACGGCCTCACCGATCAAATTAGCGAAGTTCGAGAATTTGTGGTTGCGCACTGCGTTGACATTTTGTTGGTGCAAGAATCATTCTTGAAACCAAGTAAACGCGATCCCAAAATCGCCAACTATAACATGATCAGACACGACCGCTTCAGATCTAAGCTGGGTGGCACGGTCATTTATTATAAAAGATCCCTCCATGTCTCCCCAGTAGACTCCCCTGAGTTAGAAAACATGGAGACCACAGTCTGTCAGGTGGGTATGACGGGTCATCCATCCGTCATAGTAGCATCTGTCTACTTAAGTCCTAAGAAAAAAGTGCTTAGAAGCGACCTAGCCGCCCTTCTGGCGCTAGGCAACTCAGTCATTTTGGCCGGCGACTTCAACTCGAAGCACGGTCATTGGAATTCTTTGAATACCAATCAGAACGGTCGCACTCTCCACAAATTAAGTGATATCGCCCACCTCGGCTTCGAGGTTATAGCTCCAGACGAGCCGACTCACTATCCTCTCAACAGTGAGCACGAGCCCGACGTCCTAGATATTGTTCTTCTCAAGAACGTAACACTCCAGTTACGCTCTATCGAGGTCATCCACGACCTCAGTTCAGACCACCGACCGGTTCTACTCCAGCTAGGCAGGTCCGCTTCCGCGGCACCTAGCACTAAAACCATCATAGACTGGAAGAAGCTCAATGAGCAACTTCAGTCGATTGATTCAGTCCACTTGGACCAAATCCCGGATAGCATAGATTCAGAAGAGGTCGCCAAGGCGGCCTCCTCCCATCTCACAGCTCACTTGTGCGACACGATCAAAGCTTGCTCCCGGGAAATACCCGATGATCATGGTCGCCTGAGACTTCCTGACGACTTAAGAGCACTCCTCACCAAAAAACGCGCCGCCACTAGGGCGAATGCTGCGTATCCAACCCCCGAGAACCGGATCAGACTCCGGAGATTACAGAGAGAGGTAAGAGAAAAACTTGCCCTCCACTCTAGTGATTCATGGGATGCGAAACTCTCGGAGATCTCGCCAAGTCATCTGGCCTTCTGGAGACTGTCGAAGTCTCTGAGAGGCAGCCAGTACGCAGCCACACCGCCTCTGTTGCGGAATAACCTACCACCCGCGTTCGAGGATATCGATAAGGCCGAGTGCTTGGCGGACAGCCTTGAAGCCCAGTGTTCCCCCAATATCAGCTCACCCAACCACGCCGAATTCCATGCCAAACTGGAATCGGAATTGGCTAGTCTTTCCGCAGCGGTTCCCGAAAGCGAACCGATTCCCCCCACTTCCGGAGATGAGGTACGATCCATTCTAAAAACGCTCAAACCCCGTAAATCCCCAGGTCCCGACCTTATCACAAACAAGGCACTCAAGTGTCTTCCTGACCGTCTCGTGCACCTCTTGGTATTGATCTTCAATGCCCTTTTGTCTTGCTGCTGCTTCCCGGACCAGTGGAAGGAGGCAACAGTTATAGGAATTCATAAACCGGGTAAACCCCGGAATCTTCCAGATAGCTATCGCCCCATCAGCTTACTCAATAGTTTGGGTAAAGTCTACGAGAGAGTCATCCTCTCTAGACTTAAAGCAATCATAGACTCTAAAAACCTCATACCGAATGAACAGTTCGGTTTTAGATCTAGCCACACGGCCACTCACCAAGCTCACCGCCTGGTGGAACACGTTTTGCAGGGTTTCTCCATAAAGAAATCCACGGGTGCCGTCTTTTTCGATGTCGCCAAAGCCTTTGATAAGGTTTGGCATGCTGGCTTGATTTACAAGCTCCAGCAATTAGGCATTCCAGATAGGTTCGTACTTCTCTTAAGAGACTATCTCACAAACCGCACCTTTAGATACCGCATAGACGGTACTCTCTCATCCAGACGGCCTTTACGTGCTGGAGTTCCCCAAGGTTCGGTATTAGCACCGTACCTGTACTCGCTCTACACAAGCGATATTCCACACAATAGTAAGTTTTCGTCGTTAGCATTATTTGCGGACGACACGGCTATATTTAATACCAACAAAAATCCCGACATCATTGTCAGTTGTCTTCAAAAGGAAGTGGACAACCTCGAAAGGTGGTTCGCTCGCTGGAGAATAGCCATAAATCCAGACAAAAGCGCGGCCATGTTCTTTAGAATACACCCCAGATGGTCACGCATCCCCCGTAAATGTATTACTATACATAACCGGGACATCCCCTGGCAGGATGAAGTCAAATACCTTGGGGTCACGCTCCAGCCCAACCTCTCATTTAGACGACACATACGTATAGTCCGTAATAGGGCAGCGTATGCATTGGGTCGACTCTTTCCGATGATATGCAAGAGGAGTAAAATGTCACTTCGTAACAAAGTGACACTTTACAAGACTTGCATAAGACCTATCATGACCTATGCGAGCGTCATATTCGCACATGTTCCGAAAAGATATCTGCGTCCCATGCAGACTCTGCAAAACAAATTTATGAGAGCAGCCACAGGCTGCCCATGGTTCTTGCGAAACCTCGACCTCCATAGAGATTTAGGACTCCCCACCATCGACTGCTTATTTAAGAAATTTTCGAAAAATTATTTCGAAAAAGCGGAGGTAAACGCCAACCCTCTGATCGCAAGGATGGCCGGTTACCGATGCTTTGATAAATCATTCAAAGCCCGTGTTTACAGACGCCCTAAGAGCGTCCTTACTGACCCTGACGATCCTATTACGATCGCCATCGCCAGAACACTGCACAAACACTCACACACACAGCGTCTTCGCCGGCGGAGACGAGGTCCCAGATTTCTCACGTCTAGCGGCCGGGGCGTCCAACCCCGTCCGTTATGACACTAGGACTCCTCCACAGTCCGATAATAGTCCTCCACAGCGCGTCGCTTTAAGCCGAGGTTCGGCCTCACGGGAGGCACCCTTAAGGCGACGCTCCCAGGATGCTGCGGGCCTCTTTCGAGACCCGCTCTCCTAGTACTTCACCCCGGCGATGCTTCTGCGCTCGCCCACTCTCCCGGTGACGCTGTCAAAGCCTTCATGGCTAACAGCATTAGTTAGCATCCGAAAAAAAAAAAAAAAAAAAAAAAAAAAAAAAAAACCGATGCGAATTCGTAGGTTCCATATCCCCAGAATGTTCTAAAGATATGCAGGTTTCCTCACGATGTTTTCCTATATTGTAAAGCGTTTGATAAATTGCAATGATAGACAGACAAGTTTAAATAGAAGAACTCATGTTGCCTGCACGGGGTTCGAATTTGTGACCCCATTAAAAAGCACGCATAGTATCTGTACCTATACATGAACCATGGATATTAACCGAATGGATGAACGCTTAGTCATTACTATGTTGGATCAAACTCGGGTTAGGCGACTATAAATTTAATCGAAAAGTTTTTGGATTTAATGTTATCTGCCAAGCCTTGGATCTGTCTTCTTGGTAAGAGCACCCTTTAAAACCGGTCGTAGCTTCATAATAATTTCACAATTCAAAAGTGCTTGTAAAAGCCTATTTGAATACAGAGTTATTTGAATTTGAATTTAAAAAGCTTCATATACTTCTTAAGGAGCAGTTTTAGTCCAATAAGCCACACATGTTACATTACATACTAGGAAACATGGTTACAAGGACATCTTTCCATAACTTAGTCGAATATCAGGAAAATAGTAACCAAGACCAGGCCTGAACCAGACTTACACCACTTCCCTGTCTACCAAGTTTTTACGACATTATTAACGGCACCGTTCTACAAAAAAATAAAATATCTCTGAAAGCGCTGTTATTAAACGTTAAAAACAATTTTTCGTTCACAAAGTATGTACATTCGCAGAAATAAAAATATTAAATTTAATTAACTATATTATGTAAATGTAAATCACGCGAGAATGGAATGTTGACAAGAATGTTGAGTTGCTAGTTAAGGTTTCATTAAAATAGAAATTACAAAAGTAAAAATTCTTGCTAACATTCCACAAAAACCAAAAGTGCTATTATGTTGCATTATTTAAATTCATAAATTCGACCTGGTTTCACACGGTAGTAAAGCAATTTATAATAGTCGGATCTACGCTTAAACTAATTTTCGCGCGCAATAGTTTTATATTGCTATAACTTCTAAGATTTCAATGTTCAAAGGTTCTACGAGTTTTCTTTTAGTTTTCTATATGAAACGGCAAAACACTACATACACCTTATATTTTCCTGATGCCTTGAAAAGATTTTTGCAACATATTATTTTGCGGTTTTCAATTTATAATATGAATAATTGAGATTTCCTTCTTATTGGGTTTTAGAGTGTGTCATTTTTGCAACGTAGAGTAATTTTATGTTATTATGTGACACGTGATTTATAAATAAATAAATCACTCGTCACGTTTATGTGTATGAAAAACTAATCATTAAATTATAGTATTCTTAGGCAACGGTTATTGCATGGTAAGACAAATATTTGAGACTGTCAATTGTAAAGAAAGGTTTTATACATGAAAGAGCATGTTAAGCTGTAGAGTGCATGTTATTATAATCCGTAGGTACTCAATAGAAACCTATAACTATTTTCTTAGGAAAGGTAATTTTTTTATGTATGACAAATTATAATCTATATTGGTACTATGGATCGTATAATTACGTTAGTGATAAATTTCTTTTCAGATGTACAGGATGACACCATAAAAGAACTTGCTTTGTAGCGTGGTATAACATTGTGGAGAAGGAGCTACGATACATGAAGTTTTTCTAATGCGAATTGGTAGGATTCACATTTTCCAGGAACTCTACAACGACCATCAGGTTTATTCACGACGTTCTCTTTAAACGTAATGCGTATAACCCCAAAGAAACCTCGATCTCCATCGATCGAGCTCGATTATTACTCATCTCTTTAAGCGTTTTTCGAGAAATCTGAGGTACACCCGAACCCTCTCATTTCAGTTGCTTCCACCTACATCCCTGTTAAGTCTAACAACCGAAAATATGGGCGTCCAAAAAGTGTCCTATATGGCCCTGACGATCAAATTAAAATAGTAAACGCAGAAACACGTAATACACAGCGTCTTCGCCGGCGTAGACGAGGTCCGAGATTTCTGATATCAGTTGGTCGTGGCTTCTCGCCATCCTTCAGACATCGTAATGTATAATGAAAGTCATACCATGAGCCCTCCACTACACGTCGTCCTAAGCAATGGTCCGGCCTCACAGGAAGCACTCTTAGGACGACGTTCCCCGACACTAGGAAAAGCTTCAGCGCTCTACTCTCCGCATTTCTCAACGATGCCTCTGCGCTCGCCTGTCCCGCCCCTGTGATGCTGAAATAGCCGTTAGGGCTAACGGATAGTCAGGTAAAAAAAAATACGTATTACGAACTGTAAATATCAATTGCAAGCATTCATTTTAAGACATAAGTCATAGAATTCAGAACGTAGTTGAAATCCATGAAAAAGCAAGTTTGAAAAATTTAATAAATGTTTTTGTTTATTTTATAATAAGGTTACTAGTATTTCACGTAAAATAGTGTACTCAAATATCACACTCATGCACTTTGTTGAGGTTTCATGTCGTAATGTTGTGACATCATTTCATTCAACGAGGTTAATAGTTCTTGCTTACTTCGAGAAAGAATTTCCTACTAAAGATTAGTTGTTTTTATTGTGTTTGCCAATAATAAATGGTGGATTCCGCAGGTCATGTTATAGTTTTTTAGGATCAAGGACCGTACGTAAAAATATATCGTCTACTATTTACATATTCCGTAGGTCATGTGATAATTTTTAAGGATAAAATAGTCTACACACTCGTCCTCCTGCCCTTATCCCACTCTAAGTGGGGTCGGCACAACATGTTATAAACATGCTGTGGCGTGATTTGGCTGCGTTTTTACGAACGGCCGCCTGCCTGACGTCAACTTACCTCTGTCGTATTTTGAGACACCTCGGTAAGAAATGATGTTGGTCTATTCTACTACATCCGGTTACCACACGGCGGATCGACTTACCTTAGTCGCCTTTTACGATACCTCGGTAAGAAATGAGGGTGGTACTATTCTATTAGCCCGATAGCACACGGCTATAAAGTAGTCTACACACTTTAACACCAGTAAAATTCTCTTATTTGGTGATTTACTTATACGGCATTATTTCAAGCATGTTTCGTATGATTTTTGGTTCAAGGTTGTAAAATGTACGCATTTTTATATAATTAGTGTTTAGGCATGAGTATTAGTAAACATTAGGTAATTTTTTACTAAAAGGTATTTTTAATTTGTGTTATCAAGACTGCATATACATATTTCCATAAGTAAGATTAAATTTTATTTTGAAATATTTCGTTTTATTATTTCATTATTTCCTCAGTGGGTTCAAACTTACAGCAGACACCAATGATTGGTCTATAAAACCTAATATCTTTGGTGACCGAGCCTTGCTCGGTAATTTTTTAAATAATAAAAAAAAGAAACTTCAAAAAAAGAAAAAATAGGTAATAGGGTAGGTGTCGCTCGATTCTAGGTATTTTAATTCCTCGCGACCATCCGTTCCCCGAATAAACTACGCTGACTTGACAGTTAATGGCAAAAATTTAATTCAATATGAATTTTGGTATTTTTTAATGCCCAAAAATAGAGATAAAATCAATTTTTTTTAAAATAGATTATCAGCGTGTAGAATAGAACTTCAGATATATATATAATTTCAGATAAATCGTTTCCGAGATTCCGAATATATATATTCGGAATCATACATACAAGATTAACTCATTTAAATATATAACTTATAATAAAGCTTGTGAGGATAATTGAGATTTGCAACTAAAGACGCGTTTTTTATTGAACATAAACATAGCGACCCTCTCCTTCTTTGTCAACCGAGGAACTTCCACTGCTGGTCTCTTTGCTTTTATCTTCACACCACACAATCTTGTACTGTGACCTCAAAAAGGTCATCAGTCAATGTCGTAGAGGGTCTGACGACACGTTTTCGAAACCACATGTTTGAAGAAGTCCTGAGATATGTGTAACCTGTCAATTACCATTGGACCAGCTTTAGCTTAGAACTAACCTTCAACCCTTCTTATCAAAAGAAGAGAAAAATCGTTCAACAGTGAACAGGTCGCTATTTATTTACTTGATACATATTTATTATGCTACTTTATGCATAAAACAATGACTATCGACATCACACACGACAGAGCGATTGCCAGACACATGCAATTAGGTTTTTCTACGGATCTCCTTATTCTTGTTCACACACGTCACTTTGAATGATTCTTTTTCCGTCGCCTAGACTCGTTTAGTTGATGACATGTACACAAATACATTGTCGAATTACAGAAACCGTCAGATCCGGTATTCCAAAAAAATCGTTATGTTGTTTTGGTCACCTGCCAAGTCTATATCATAAACTTACTCATAACATTTCTAAGTAACTACTGTTTGTTTTCTTTTCTTCACTATGATTTTTATAAACGCGTTTCTGTCAGTATCCAAATAACAGAGTGATTGAAAGAACCTATTTTTATTGATGTACAAACAAGTATGCTGTTTGTGGTCAAAACATCAAATAGAATTACAAAGTTTTCAGGTGCTTTTGAATCGTCATCTCTACGCTGGTTTGAACGCTGTTCTTACCGAGAAGAGCCCGCAAGAAACTGCGGTTGCTCTTTCCAAAATATAATTCTTATAACTAGTTACATCACTATCAAACGGTTGTGCATCGATGTTTTAACTTATAAATTAAGAACTGCAGGGAAATGTTCCCTAATTAAAAGGAATCTAGTCCCTGGACCCTAGTTCACTAGTGGGTAATTTAAGTGGACTGTATAGGGGGGTTCAGGTAGTTAACTATTTTCTATCTTTCTTGGAAATGCTCAATTCTCACCGATAAGAAGTAACAACTTAGCACCACCCACCTTTCGATGCCTTTGTACTGCCACCAGGCACTAGTTCGAAGTCCTCGATATGCGCCGGTGGCCGGCCGTTTCTTGTGACGCCAGGGGATTGTTACTCGAACGAATAGTAACACTATTACGAATCCGAAGCTCGACACGACACTTTAAATTTAGGCCTGCACTTAATATTGCAAGTCCTAGACGAATTATTTAATGTTTTGTAATGAATTTGATGCGAATTATTTATAGCGATCGAGCGGCCATTAGCGAAGGTTCCGCGCTCACGTAGACACTCGCACGGCAACAGACGAAAAGATCGGCGAGTGGCGTTTTTATTACTACCCACATATCGGTTTTTACAATATATAATTTTACAAAAAATTGACAATTGCCCAGAGACAAAAAGATAATACAAAATAAATACAATTATTAAATATTTACGAACAAGAACAATGAATACCATAGCATCAACATTTAACCACTGAGAGATTCTGCTCATATTTATTTTGTATAGAATTTTCTAAAGAAATAGGGGTTTCCTCACAATGTTTTACTTCACCGTAAAGTAAATTATGCATTGTAAATATCATTAAGCTTATGACATAGATTATACAATGGAAAAGTCATACGTGCCAGAGGGGTTCGAACCTTGAACTTCGAACTTGAGTCACGCTTTTTTAACGTTCAATCACGTCCTAGTCACATATTTAGAATAAAAAAATCTTGGTTATAAAGGTTTTAACATAAGTACCATATAATACAAATTAAAAACTAATCCTTATAAGAAGTCGGCTCTTAAAAAAGAAAATTTTAGAATTGATAGAAATAGACAATTAATTTTAGATTTCACATAAAATTTACATTATGTTTCTGAAATTGTAGTTTTCTTAAATCCATTTTATTGTCTTTATTGCCAGCGTAATCATTTATTACACAATACATGGTTCGTTTGTTTTTAAGGCAATCTGAGCTGCATTCTCCAAAAGGTAACCTTGAGATGAACAGGTGCAAAATAAGAAAAAAGTATTCGTTTACAAATTTATTGCTACCTGTTATATACACAAATATAAAAAAAATATCTTAATAAGTTAATTAAATTACATATATAAGCAATACTTCTGCGAACAATGATTAAAATAAAAATTAAAACTTTAAATTATATTGTTTAATATCTGTTTGCTTTATTCTTAAATATCATAATGGTTGTTTATCGATCTGTTTGCTTATATTATTTCAAGAACCACTTAATAATAAATGCAATTTTGTATCAGAGTAATCTCTTTAAGTAAATAAATATATGGGGCACTTACACACACGGTCATCCGTCCCCAAAGTACAGTACTGGTAAATATAAACATAGTAGCTTTTACCCGCGACTTCGTTCGCTTTAACTGTTGTAGTGTGATAAGTTGATAATAGATCACTGACATCACTGAGTTCCGTCACAAGTTAAATTGGCTTCCTATCCGATCCAGAAGAAATTAACATATTCTAATCACTTCTTTATAAAGTACTCTTTAATCAAATAATTTATAGAATTAGGCGTTACTTTGCGGAGATCCATAATACAAAAGTAATAATAAAATTATTTTGCTATAATCCGCGATGAAGTAAAATAGAAAATATATATAATGCTAAATGTAGAGTGGACAATCGGTTACCATACCTGATACATGCAGGAGTCGTAAAAAAAAAACACATGCACAAACCTCCACCACCGCCACCACGATACACAAGCACTCCACGACCAAAATCGCAAAGCTTTGCGATTTTGGTCATGGAGTCTATCTCCTGATGATGCTTCGGTTGCGGGGCGAAACGATTGTTGAGTTTGTGATAGTGAACGTATATAGTGCTTGTGTATCGTGGTGGCGGTGTTGGAGGTTTGTGCATGTCTTTTTTTTTATCCATATTGTCCACTCTACATTTAGCATTATATATATTTTCTAATTTACTTCATCGCGGATTATAGCCAAATAATTTTATTATTAGTTATTATAATTATTAGTATTTTGTACTCTTCAATCCTTTAATCCCTATATGTATATCTTAAAGAGCGATTCAACTTCTTGTCGGATGTAGGATGTGGCCGGCTAAGATCTTTAAATAGGTACCTTAGATCTTGTTATTTATAGAAAATATTGGCCCTCGGCGGGAATCGAACCCGCGACCTGCGAAGCTGAAGGGTCACGACCATTTGCGCCAACGGCCGAGTCTTTGTCCATTATATGAAGTTATAATATATTATTTTGTAACAATTAGTGTGTATACATTTGTATACGCCGTGCGGTATCCGGCTGAGTAGAATAGACCACCGTCATTTCTTACCGAGGTGTCGTAAAGTGTAAGTCGACACGCCGTGTGGTATCCGGCTTAGTAGAATAGACAATACGTCCTTCTTACCGGGGTGTCGTAAAATATGACTAAGGTAAGTTGACGTCAGGCAGGCGAACGGTCGTTAAAACGCAGCCAAACCATATGAAAGCATGTTTGTAACATGTTATCCCGACCCCACTTAAAGGGGATGATGATAATGATTCTATTATATTTTTATGTATGTATATACTATATTGTATATTATTTATATTAGATTAAGCGGGATTAATAACATAAGTTAATCTATCAAATGTTATTTATACGTTCATCTTTGAATTAAAGTTAATATCTGGGTGATCATTTCTCGAGGCTGCTCGCTAACCGAATAAGCTACATCGACTTGACAGTTAATGGCAAAAATTCAATTCAATATAAATGTTATTGTTTTTTAATGCCCAAAAATAGGGATAAAACAATATTTTTTTTATGTAAAACCTAGCTTGATCAATTTTTTTCCTTCAAAACCTCCTACATGCTGAATTTCAGGAAAACCGTTGGAGCCGTTTCCGAGATTCGGAAAATATATATATATACAAGATTAACTCATTTAAATATTAAGATTTTATAAAACAATAGGTACGTATATTCGGAATTATAGGAGATAAAGCACGTCCCCTTCGTTTTAAAAATGATAGGAGATGTTATACCGTTTTATCAATATCATGTTATAAATATAACGTGAAAAGATGTTAAAAATCTTTGAAAAATTGTAACTGTTATAACATTAAAATATATTTTTTTAGAATATATAAATGTGCAAATAACAATGTCTATGGTTAACTTTTCCCTTAATAAACAATTACAGGATTTTGTTTAAAATTTAATAATGACGAAACAAGTTACCCGTGGTTACGCTCGTATCATTAACCTGTTATGAGAATTTAATACCTATATAATAATCTTTACTCCGACCTAAAAACAATTATTGAATTATATTGAATGGTAATTAAGCTGGCTCTGCTTTGCGATCCCTTCCGTGTAACCTTAGGGTTAGGGAATTGTGCAATAAAAATGTAATACGGTAATTTAATTTTTAGTTAAAATAGATGCTTATATATTACAGTTGGGCAAAGACCTCCTTTCTTCTAGGAAGATTGGAACCTAGAGAAACCAAGCTGCGTTAATAAGATTTGGCAGGTTACACATATAGCAAGAATCATCAATTGATGTGCAGGTTTCAGCATAATGTTTTTCTCCATCGCATATTAATACTTATTATATAACAAAGTCCCCAAAATTTGTCTGTATGTGATCGATTTTTTCGAAATCTCCTGACAGATTTTTATACGGTTTTTACTAAACGGTAGGGAATTTCTTTCGGAAGGTTTAGGTAAATAGAACTTTACCGTTCTATGTAAATTGTCAAGAGATTCGCTAAAGTAATGTACTAGAGAATTATAGATCGACGACAAAAATACTACAAAAAAGTTCGCGACAGAATGTCTCTTATGATAAACACTAACTACTTTTATGTTCTAAATGTCAATTCGGGAATTATTTTATGACACTTATTTGCATACGGGCGAAGACGCTGGTTGTTAATATTCAATAAATAACATAACTTTTTGTACAAAAATCTGGGGATTATATTAATCCTTTGTGAGATTAACATACGTCCAATATATGGCTATCACGGCTACATATATGAAAGAATTCCGTTTATTACAAATATGGTAAATTATTTACCTTAAAATCGTAATTGCAGTTTCCACCTTAAAACTATTTTGTCTTTGTTTCATCCACTTATCGCGTATTGAAGTCGTAATATTGAAGGAAAGAATTCAGCTGCATGTTCTCAAGGTAAGCACCCCTTAAGAGGGGAAATCCAGGAGTGGTATCGATTTTCTCAGCGTACAAGGTTGCAAAGTCTTACGTCAACTATAACATCGAATAAAAGTTTGACTCAAGTATTTCAGCAGAGTACCTTTATTTGAATTCCGTTTTCCATGCCACTTTTGTAATAGAGAGATATATTTGTCCTGTTTGCAGTTGAGACCCTAGTGTCATGGAATCAAAGAACAATTTTTTTTTATCCATTTTAACCTCGGTTAATTGCCTCTTCAGGTGATAAGAGGGCTGGCACCTTTTTCGCACAAAGAATCAGCTTAGCAATTCAGCGCGGAAACGCTGCCAGCATTCTTGAGCCTATTCCACGTTTGCATGATTTGTATAGTCCTAGTGTGTAAGTAATTTAACTACACACACTACACACTACACTGTTCTACAACGTCAGCGATGTACTCTCAATTCCTACATCTTTACGTAAATCACTGCTTCATACATGTTGATTTCAGTCAAAGACAAGGCGACCGTGAAACTTCTTCGTAGAACTTGATATTCTAGAAATACCTGCTTCTTGAGATAGTGGTAACGTAAAACGTGTAGTACTCGTAGTAGCTGCTCAAAGGTGCAGTATTACGCAGTTACACGTGTTTTATAAAGGTAATTAGTAATATAATCACTAACCTGCATAATCAAGATGTGTTCAAGTAATAATCATGTTTAATAAATATCCTAATATTATAAATGCGAAAGTTTGTGAGTATGGATGTATGTTTTGTTACTATTTCACGGCGAAGTAAGTAACGGCCTGTTACTATCCCACTGCCGGGCATAGGCCTCCTCTCGACATTTTTAGAGAGAAGGATTGGAGCTAAGACCTACCACGCTGCTCCAATGCGGATTGGTAGGTTACACATATCCCTAGGATTCTCTAGAGATATGCAGGTTTCCTCACGATGTTTTCCTTCACCGAAAAGCGTGTGATTAATTGCAATTATCAATTAGACACATAAGTTTTAATAGAAAAACTCATTGGTGTCTGCACGGGTTTGAACCCATGATCGTCTCTAGAGACGATCGTGGGCGATCATTTCACGGCGAATACGCTGAACGAATATCTATAAAATTTGGCACAATTATTCCTTATACACCGGAATTAAATATAGGCTATAGAAATCCTCATTCTACAGGAATAGGATGACATTGAAAAGCGCCATCTATTATCGACACAACGATACATAGTGTCGTTAGACTCCCTACTAGAGGGGTTGAGGACCACAAATAGGTCGCAGGAGCCGCTGGACCCAAGCGGCACTAAATCATTTGATGTAGAGATCCCCATGAAAAGACCTTTGTCCAGCTGAGGATGTCTATTGGTTGGCGAACAAGAAGAAGAATTTGTAATAAAGTAAAATTAAATATAAAATATATTTAATAAAGTAAAAACCGTGATAGCCCAGCGGCAACACCGTGAGATTCTTTCGAGGAGGTCACGGATTCAAACCCGGGCAGACACCAATGAGTTTTTCTGTTAAAACTTATGTGTCTAATTGATAATTGCAATTTATCACAGGCTTTCCGGTGAAGGAAAACATCGTAAGGAAACCTGCATATCTCTAGAGAATTCTGGAAATATGTGTAACCTACCAAACCGCATTGGAGCAGCGTGGTAGGTCTTAGCTCCAAACCTTCTCTCCAAAAACGGAGAGAAGAGGCCTATTCCTAGCAGTGGGACAGTAACAGGCCGCTTCTTACTTACTTTTTTTAATAAATCAAAATATTGTCGAAAATTTTTTATTTTTCCCTTCCCTTAGTTTCTGCCACAAAGACAAATAAATATCACTTAATCTGGATAATCACACTCAGTTGAAATTATAGGTGTATAGTCGAAATCATCATGTCATGGATGATATTATCACCATATTGCTAAAACTATCGCCAAACATTCAAAACAATTGCTATACAGTAAATTTTTAGCAGTAGTCAGTGTGAATAATTCGCGTATTCGGTAGATGACGTAATATCGATCGCTAAAATATGCTCGACCAGACTACTTTAGCTTTAAGAACACGTTGAATGGGTTTTAATAATAACAGAACATTTAGACTTCTTGTACACGCAAGTTTATTCGCAATGAAACGTTTAATTCGCAGTGCGACAACTATACGCGTTTGTCAGTGTATGGAAGTGAAAGATTAACAAGAATTAAAATTGCCTAATAAAGCGTACTATTATTATTTTTTTGATACTTTTTTAGATCAAATAATTAAGTTGAAATTCAAAATTAGTGTTTACTTCCTATCCAAACTTTTGGCATTAGTATAAAACTTTAGATTCTTGTTAAGTATGTAATATTTTATGCTGCATGTTTCCCAATAATAATTAATAATATTAGAAGGCATTTGAACGAAGACATTTCCGATTTCCACTCACCGTATCTGTACATTATCATATCATATACATAAGAAATTTCTAGTTGTAATTTCTATGTTTTAAGTAAAAATATTAAATACTAATAATTAAATGGAATGCTCCTTCCATATTTCAGAATTGATAAAAATTTGAAATTTCCGGTTCCGGCAAACCCATTTCCATAACATCCCTTCTAGTCTATTGTACTTAACTTCTTTTGTCATCAGTACCTTTTTATTAAATATATTGACCATTAAAATATAGTAACGTTATCTATGCGATAAGGCCAATACCACAATCACCAAGTTATCTGACAAGATTTGTGATTTATGGCAATAATATCCCGTACGAATAATATAGATAGGCAATGGCTATATCTATCAATGAATACCTTTCGGTATATACGATCTATTATTAACCTCGCATGCTCACTATGCAATTTATTGATCGACGTATAGAGCAATGGCCACATATAATGGTATAACCATTTGAAGCACTTGTTCCTAAACCAATAACAGATAGAAGCGTTATCAGTGCTTGAAAAAAGCAACAGCATTATTCTACCCAGTTTGCCGATTTCAGGCTTAAAGCTTCACAGATAACAGCTGTATAGGAAAGACCTTTGGCAAGAAATATACTATATCGGTTTATACAAAGATTTCAAGGTAATTTGAATGAAAATATTAAGTTTTGAATAATTCGTCCGACATTCCATCATACAGAGTAATGAAAAAAAATATAGATATCCTTCATTATTTGTTCATAAACAGGTTTTTCTTATTAGATATTTATCGATCGGAAACCTTAAATAAAAAGTATGTCGTAAAATGAAACAAATGAAATAAAGGAAAAAGAAATTTATTTAAATAACCACATAACTTAATGAGATTCCCTAACACGCCTAGCCCTATAACCTATATATACAGTGCGGGCCGCTTAGTCTATATGTACAAACGTGCGGGACAGGCTTTTAAATCACAGGGCGAAAGCGTTTGTTTTACACGGGCGAGCCTACTTCTTCCTGATACGACCGTGTAAGATGTGCGGCAGCAGCAGTTAAATGGCGTAGTGAATGTTGTAATCCTCTGAGATGCCGCCGGCAAGCGGCCGCGGCTCTGGCTGCAGACTCCCTCTCATCTTCCGCGTCTATACCAGAGTCACCAGCAGCACTAGAGGCATCGCTCTCTGTGTCACTGATATCGTAGATCCGCCTGCCGCGTTCACTCTGCTCCTCAGAGTCGCCTGCCCATAACAATTCAGTCTTCAAGTCATTCAACATTGCGAATAGGCTGAAGGGATCGTCGTCACCCTCCTGCGGCAGGTTCATTAATCGACTGGGTACCAGAACAGTCTGATCCATACAGTTGACGGTTTTGACGAATTTTTCCATGTCATTCAATACACTCTGCTTAGAGAATTCTGTGCTGTCATTTCGGGCGATTTTTTTCAAACTGTTCCTGTAACAATAGAAAACTTGATTTAGATAACATTTACAATAGTAGTAAATATTAAATATATGGACAATAGTAATTAGTTGTAATTAAAAACTATTAAAAAACATATTTAAGAGACAAACAATGTAGTATATTCTTAAGATCAGTATATTCTTAGTAAATATTAACAAAAATAATTAGCATAAACTTCACATTATAGTGCTTGAATGTACATAATAACTATTGAATCATGTCTTACTTCATTGTTAAACACTAAGAAAATTATTGTAATGAAAAAGCATAATCAGACTATTGTTTCATATTGAATAAAAAATTAGTTGTAGATAAAGGTAGAAAAAGCATTTATATAATTATAATTATATAAATGGTTTCATTTTTTATTAAAATGATTAGTTAAATTAGTAGTATCTCTTAATAATTTGCTTTATGGAATATACCTCGTATATGTAAACTATATTTTTATCATATAGTTAAAAATGCTATAGTTGGATAAAAGGGTTTATATCCAATTGTTATAAACCTTATGAAAGTTTTAAGCAGGCATATAGTCTAAAATAAGTCATATTAGCACTTTGACATAGCAAGAGGCAATGGGACATACATATATATATTATACTAAAATATATCACAAAATGTCTTATATTAACAATTACTGTCATACGAGAGAGACACCTTTTAATCTGCTATAAATATAAAGATAATACTTATATTCTATTATATTGCTTATGATCAGGTTATATTTCACTCTACCATAATATTTGATTAACCTCTGTATGAATAATTTAATATAAACATATTACTTGAACAAATAAAGTGCCAATAAATTAAAAAATTGGATAATCCTGTTGATAAAAAAAAACTACTATCCTATGAAGAAAAAAACAATTAGTAATCAATTCTTAATATTTTTTCTGTTGTTAAAGATGAAAGGTATATACTAAAGATAATTCAATCAAATATATATTTGTTTGGCTTACACTATTGTCAAAATTAGAACTAACATATAAGTCTACTTATTGATATAAAATATGGTCACTTGAAACTGACAATAAGGCTGAGAGAAACTAAACTGAGAATAAAAATGAAAGGTATTTTGAAGTATATTGCTATTTTATACCTTCCTTCAATACTGAAAGTTTGTATTTGATCTTTAATTTGCTGTTAATTATCTAATGATTCCAACTAATATTTATTCAGTTGAAACAGAAAATGCAAGATTAATTAATATTTTATAAAGAAGAGGGTTCGAGGAAAACAGATTTAAATGCTGACCTTGAATTATGAAATTTGTTTTACAACCAATCTTTTACCAACTTTATATTTATGTAAGTAATATTGCTAATATGAATCAAAGTGTATACACCGTGTGGTATCTGGCTGAATAGAATAGTACCACCCATTAAAACGCAGCAAAAATATGTGACAGCATGTTTATAACATGTTCTACCGACTCCACTTAAGAGTGGGATAAGGGCAGGAAGATGATGAAGTGTATGGCACACCTAAATTTTTTTATTATAAGTTATTCATAAAGCAGTAGATAATTATGATAAATGTACTGTAACATTATACTGTTTCATGCATGTCATAACTGTTTAATGAGAAAAACATTTATTTATTCGCCAAAAATGATGTAAAGTTAATTTCCATAACAAACAGATATCTGTATAATACAGATATGATATACAAATTAGTTTACTCTAAAAAAAAATATAACTGTAAAATTGTTTTCCTTTTTGTAGAATAAGGTTCAATGAATATATTTAATCCAGTTGACAAAACAATGAATACAAAGAGCATGTGAATTATAATGTTTTAGGGTTAAGGCTAAATTAATTGACCCTGATGCTAAATTATTCATTGGACTCTTGCACACCTTTATTATTGAAATTGTAATGTTTGCTAATTTTAAAAGGAAGTATTAAGTACGATGAAGTAAACAAATCAAAGTATGCTCGAATAGACATTATAAAGATTCAGCAAATAGCTTGGCAGTTATGTTTGAAAAATCAATACAATGCAAACTTTTTCGCCACATTATAACGTAGCAAAAATACATTATACAATTTACTTGTGGAAACTACCTGACTTCAAAAATTAAGTTAATTGGACATTATATAAGAAATTTTAGGAATAACTGCTTAATGACTCAGGGATAGCGCGCACGCCCAGTAGAGGAGTCTCAATGCAGGATAACCTCAATGACGAAAAAGGTAATCGGCGAAGCAGAGTAAAAGAACATTGACATCTTTAAGAGTTGACGACTCGACCCCCTTGCCAATATGATCGATGTAGATATTGCGACATTTTATACCGAGTTAACTGCTAATGTGAAAGGAAATTTAAGATTTTACAACTTCAACCTATTCTAATTTAACTTATAAGAAATACACCTTTTAATTAACACAAAAGCTTAAAAATGAGGTTTAAAACTATGACTGGCAGAAGCATCGGCCATTATCCTAAAGGCTATGTACGAACCTGCTGTTCTCCAATTTGGTCGATATGTCGGAGTTGAAAGACATTCTCATGTATTATTTAATGATCTTAAATATCACTGAACACACACCTAGATTTTTCACTTTTAAATTTAATTGACGTCTACAATGTTAGCTTACGAAACGTCGTGAACTGATTTTTAAAATGAATATTTTAACAGAGCGCGAACGACCACGCACACGTACGATATTTGACGTCTAGCTAGAAGTGGGGAGCGGCCTCGCGTATTTATATGACTCGATCATACGATGCGGTGGATGTAAACTCTGAAATTATTTTATCAATATTATGTTGTATTGCTCGGAAATAATACTGTTTATAATCATCAACCATTTTCAGCGTTATTGCACGTTGTAAAAACATATTCTAAATTCATTTTATTTTAACATTATCTTATGAATGTCGGTGATACAAAAACAGCAGTTATAGCAAGGCGCGTCCCACGAAGTCACACCACATACCGGCTCAGCGATTGGTTGTTCGAGATTATTGCTGCTATTCATTGGTCAATTTAAATTTCTATAAGAGCGCAATTTTAAAAAAAATTGTGGCGAAGCATTTTATGCAAAATAATTTAAATAAAGATCAGAAGCTACGAGAGTTATGGACTTCAACCAATAAATTTTATTGGTTTAGGTTAATAGTTTATAGTTGTAAGCTCAAATGCTGAAAAAAGTACAGATTCTTGTCTTATTTGATATTTAATATTAATTGCATTAAGGCCAAACTAATATTTAATTATAACTTTCTTTCAACATATAAGTAAATAAGGTGAAAGATCATGAATACATTCCAGAGCTGTATTGTATGTAAATCGTTACTTAATACCCACATATATTTGAATTGTTATAATCTTATTGGACTTTAGTAGAATCAATAATTAAATTATTAGTTAAATGTGTATTAAAATGAAAATTATTCAACATTCCTTAGCGCACTTGAAGCATTTCTTTGTTTCTTTGTTTAGTTACAACTTAACAATCAGTAGAAATATTTAACACAACGAAATATGAGTATGGGATTTAACTAGGAATTTGACTATTATTTTAATGGTATTCGATTAAAAGATTGAAAAAACATATAAACTCTAGTATTAGAACATATTTTAATTTGGCTTGTTTTACAATGAGGAAAACATCCAAGTTATCCTTTCAGCTGTTGAGTCAAATTTTACCCCGATGTATGAAAATGTAACTGTATGGATAACGCCAATTACATAAATGAACGAAAGTCAATGGATAAAATAGAGGTTCTGAATTAAAAGCCTACTGTTATTCTAAGCTTGACTGGAAGATATCCCTTTTAGGGATAAGTCCGCCTTCGTACATGTACTTTTTTACATTTTTTTCTTTATATGTATGAACTTACTAAAAGAAAATAAATAAATAAAAGTTTGATATGATAACACCTGAAGATATTTTCTTTCTCTTTCTCGTTTAAAAGAAACAGAAACACTTTTTGTAATGCAATATACTATTAAATTCAATTTTCTTTAAATACCTATACATCCTTTTTAAAAGCTTTTATTTTGTTCTTATATTTCACGATATTTATTTTTGTAGTTTCCAGAAACTTATGATGGAAATTAATTAAGAATTAAATAAAATATTATTTAATTATAATTACAATATAAATACAAAAACTCATTTATAATTTGAATATAACAAAATTCCTTTTACCTAGCAAGTGAATAACATAAATCAACAATTCAAAAAGATGCGAATCATATCATAATACATGATTAATTTTAGACAACAATATTATTATCTTTCCTTTATTTAATTATTATTATTCATATATAAATTATTATTTACCCGTTATTATCATCGTTGACGACAAAAACACCCACAAACGTCATGATTTCGATTATAAAAAGAAAGATTATCATACACATCTGTAGCCAAGTTACAATATTTTGTTGCATATGGTTTAAAGAAAATAGTAATAATATAATAAAATAACATTTCGAAATGAAAATAATAATTATTTTATTCGTTTTTATTTTCTTCTTCGTTTTTAACTAATAGACGTCAACAACTCGAGATGGGTTTTTAAATTATGTCCGATTTTTCTGGCGCGTGGTCATCACTATAGAATCATAGAGCTTAAATGTCTATTAGTTCTTCGTTCACTTTTTCTCTCAGTGCTAGCCTTTCGTCATTACAGATTCTGATCCTTTGGGATATGTCAGTCGCATTACTGTTACAACAAATCTTCCCAGTTCCCTGATTTGACGATGGGGAGACATTCCGAGCTCTTTCCATTATTTTTTTAAGAGCCTGTTTACCCTGCAACTAGGCACTGGCATTTCAATAAATGAAAAGAAAATAGTTCTTCTTTTAACAACATTCTATAAGGAGTAAGGGTACCAAAGTACTAAAGAATTTCATTGTGAACATACTTTGAAAGAAGATTCATCTGTTACTTAAAAATATTTTTATGCCCATATTAATATTATAAATGCATGCATGTATGGTCATGTAATGAGGAGGGATAAAAATCCTGTGACCAAAAGAGTTTTAAATATGAATGTGGATGGATGTATGGTTAGGCGGAGGCCGAAAAAAAGATGGATGGATTGTGTAAAAAATGATATGCATGTTCAAGGAGTGGTTGACGAATGATAGAGGAGAATGGAAGAAGAAGACATATTGTGCCGACTCCACTTAAAGTGGGATAAGGGTAAGAGAATGATGATGATTAATATTATAAATGCAAGTTTATCTGTTGGTCTGGACTAGTTATAATAGTATTTTAGAGAGTCGTAATTTATATCTAACATGAAATCATCCATAAAAAGATACTTATTATTTGTAATGTGCTTACATTACTTATTTGTAATATGTTTAAATAGTATGTAAAAGTTAACAGGTATCAGTTTACTTACTATTAATTTAAAGTGACAACGCATCAGCCGATTCAAGTGTTTACTTCAAGTGTATATTTGATGAGTAATAAACAAAATCTTGTACCTGATGAGTTCACTATTAGTCACAAGAAGGCGTAAGGATGAAATTTTGTACTGGTTCAGACGAATGTTAATGTATGACATTTGTGTGACTCTTCAAATATTTTTTGCTATGCGTAGGATTTACAAAATTTACGCCGTGTGGTATCCGGCTGACCACCCTCATTTCTTACTGAGGTGTCGTAAAAGGCGACTAAGGTAAGTCGACCCACCGTGTGGTATCCGGCTGAGTAGAATAGAACACCCTCATTTCTTACCAAATCATATGACAACATGTTTGTAACATGTTGTGCCGACCCCACTTAGAGTGGGATAAGGGCAGGAGGATGATGATGTAGCATTTACAAAATTTATATAATCGAAATATATAATGAAGAGTTTGTTTGTTTGATTGTTTGAACGCGCTAATCTCAGGAACTACTGGACTGATTTGAAAATTCTTTGAGTGTAAGATTTATCAGGAAGGCTATAGGCTATATAATATCACGCTAAGATGAATAGGAGAGGAGCAGCAATAAAAAATATTATGAAAACAACGAAATTTAAAGTTTTTTGCGTGGGCTATGTAAACGGTAAAAGTTATTCAAAAATCATGTACTGCAAAATAGTTAACCTTTAAAAGTTCTAAATAAAAGTCCGCTACAGCATATGTCTAGCTTTTAAGGTTAACCTACTTTTAATCCTTTTTATGGTTATCAAAATACTATATTACGGTTTCAATCTTTCCACGCGTGCGGAGCCGCTGGCGATTGCTAGAGTCATATAAAAGTTTTATTTTGTATATTTTATCGTTCTTTACAATACTTCAAATAAAAGATTGTACTAAAACAATGTACTAAACTAAAACAATCGATACTGGAATTAAATTCCTAAATATTGAAGATAAAAATATTATGTTGTAATAAATCGATTCAAAGATATTTACTAATTATTAACGCAAATCTGGTTTCTTCTTTAATTACATTGTTGTTAATAGGTAATATTAAAGTATAGTCATATTACACGTTAGTCTCTAAAATACACCTTAATTAGATTTATTAGAAGGCATATTTTGCCTTTGTAAAATTTTTCATTAATTGTTTAATTTTTTTAAATTAATTATTATATTAGATAAGTAAAATAATTTGATAAAGGAGTTGATTATACAACTTTGACAGTATAATTTAACCGTAGTCGATGTTTCAAATATCAACTTTCAGTGTTGATTGGTGGGTTATCGTCATTAACTAAATTCGTTTTTTTGAATTTCGTTCCACTATAATAAAAATCTATAAAAGAATGAGTCGAGACGCTATAAATTTATGTTATGTATTAAATTAGATTATTTTACAACTGTATAACTATAATCTCAACGAGTGTAGTAATGACATCTACTTTTATGTAACAAAAGAATTTTGTGTACCTTGCCATCTATTGATAGATCTATAAGTAATTCACATTATGGTTGAAGTTTGTCAAATTTTATATAGATGGCGCAACATGCTAACATTTTTGTATTTGTACTAGATGACGCTAAGGTGTAATTCTGAGCCATACAGTACACAACCAATTAAGTTAATTCAATGGATCTTAGAACGTAGAATCTTTCTTTACAATCTTATTGTATTAAACTGTAAAATGTTTATCTATACTAATATAATATAAAAAAAAATTAGGTTTGTATGTTTGTAATGTTTTCTTTTACACAAAAACTATGCACCGATTTCAAAAATTCTTTCACCATTGGAAAGCTGCATCTTTACTGAGCAACATAGGCTATATTACATTAAAAACATAGGGATCCCTAATAAAAATGTAATAAGCTGTAAACAATTAGTCATAAAAATCTGTCATCGCATGCGCTGCGGAAACTATTGATGATATATTTTAACAAAAATAAATCTATAGTCCGACTTAGTAGACTTTCCACTGCCATGAGATCGGTATGTACGCGGGTGAAACCGCGGGATAAAGTCAACAATAAAGAAAAACCAAATGAGATAACTTATAACCTGTCTCTTTTTATGTGTGAATAGATTAGAAAGACATGTATATGAGTCTCATTTTCCCTCTCTTATTTTTTGTGACATTCTAAAATACATGTCTCTTTATGACTCCCCTACTCTATTAAGTCTATGTATTGACGAAAATGTGTACACAACTTTTACTTCTATAAATATTTGTTTAAGTAATAAATAGGATGATCTATTCTACTTAACCGGATAGCTATCCGGGTGACAGCGGGTCAATTTACCTTAGTCGCCTTTTACGACATCTCGGTAAGAAATGAGGGTCGTGTATTCTACTCAGCCGGGTACCACACGGCGGCATGGTAGTGCGATTTATACTAACTAAATAGTAATAGTATTTTTACTTTATTATAATTTATATTTAAGTATACTGAACCTAATTTCAAGAAAATTAAACAGATTTTTGGGAGCTTATTATGAAACGATTGAGGGATTTTTGTGGATTGTTTTTGTTTGTTTTTGATTTTTGTTTAGTTTAGCAGTGCTTAATTTTACAAATCCTTCATTCATACGATATGAAAACATACAAACAATAAACAAAAACAACAAATAATCGTATATTCACTGGTTACTCTTATAAAAATATAATTCTTATTACATTATTACTGTATTGTACAGGGTCTGACAGTATAGTGACGCATTCTTATCATCTAAGTAATCCTCAATAGTATAGTACGCTTTCTGTATTAGCCTTTTATTAATACCTAGTGTTTTTAAACTGCTGTAATGGCAAAGCTAAAATTGATTGCGGAATTTTATTATAGAATCTTATACCCAAACCCACAAACGACTTACGTACTTTTGCAAGGCGCAAAGCAGGAGCCGCAATGTCGTTTCCATCTTTGTCTATTATATACATCACCAATCTTTTTATAAATATGTACATTAATATCTTTTAAAAATTATCTTTAATCAGATTATAACAAAATAATTCGTTATTATTTGTTTTGAGAAAAGGTTTTAATTCTATAAATTAAATAATTTAATCTACATTGAAAGCAATCAAAATTATTGAGATTACTCAAATAAAATAGTGGAGACCAAGTTTACCGTCCGGTGCGGTGTTGAGAGCGCACTCTATGGCTTGCGGTCGCTAATCAAATTAAGCTGATACCACGGATACATTATTATGGAAATGGATTTATAATTACTGTTACATAGGATTTTTTACGTCAGAGTGACGGCGAGAGCTATTCTTTGAGCAACTTAACGTAATTAAATCAGGTTTGATGCGATCCTTAGAAAAACCAAGAAAGCTCTTGCTATTACCTTTTGCTATTTATTCTATTTCGTTAGGGCTCTAAGATATAGGAATAGAGACCCCGGAACTCTTGCGCGTTGACATCTTCGAGGTCCGGACGGATTTTTCTCTAATTAATTTAATTTTAATATCGTGCATGATAACTATTAAAGTGATATAATGATAATTAAAGCAAGAACCCACTAAACCTGCAGGTAATGTTGTATCTAAGAAAAAAATTCAATTCTTCCTTGAGAAAACACACGTAGATGTGTTTACATATTAAATTATAATTTTTCATAAGGCTACTATAGAGACGAATCTTGTCAGCAACAAAAAAATGTAACCATTACATACGACCCAAATGACTGAATATCAATTAATCTTTATAAGAACTTTTTTATGTCAGGAAACCCCATTATGGGTCACTCGATGGGGACGAGTGGCGGATATGTCGGCATCTCACCGACTGAAAACCTGACAGTGCTCTATGACGCTGCTGGTGGCGGAGACAGGGTAACGTTGTAAACAAAGCGCCTATCTCCGTCAGCAGCAACTGTGAACCCCAGGGTGCGCTACCTCTGGGTGGAGGCCTCTCTAAAGTGGCCCCCCCTCTGCTAATCGATGCATAGGAGCACCAGATGCATCGACCACCTCGAGGACCTTGTTGGACGTCTGATAAACCCCGTTTGGAAAGTACAAAGGTCCCCGCCGCCGGTCAACCACTGAGTAGCCTGGAAATCATTGTTACGAGATATTTCGGGACTCAAATTGAATGTGACTAACTTTCGCTCACAAGACAATACTATTTAAAGCAACCCTTTCAGCTACTAGACACTAAAACAGGCAAGAATTTGACTTTTCCGGTACGCCGTGTGGTATCCGGGTGAGTAGAATAGTACCACCCTCATTTCTTACCGAGTTGTCGTAAAAGGCGACAAAGGTAAGTTGACCCACCGTGTGGTATCCGGTTTAGTAGAATAGACTACCCTCTTACTTACCGAGGTGTCGTAAATACGATAGAGGTAAGTTGACGTCAGGCAGGCGGCTGGTCGTAAAAACGCCGCCAAATCTTGTGACAGCATGTTTATAACATGTTGTGCTAACCCCGCATGGAGTGGGATAACGGCAGGAGGATGATGATGATATTGACTTTTCCGGTGCAGTATTATTCTATTTATTCTGTATAAATGCAATAAGTTCATTCCACAATAACCTATCCGTGGGATATTCGGGCGATTTCACTACGGCGGGATATGAACGAGTGTGCAAACATGGCGGCTGGTTTGCGTGCCTCCAATCGTCACAAGGGTCAACTTCAAAAATGTAGCACTTTAATTAGCTACTGTAAATATATTATTCATGATATATTACATATCAAACTTTATAGACGTTTGTTAGTATTATCTTTAAGATTTAAATGTGTTAATCTTGTATAAAAACTAACAATATTTCTCCTTTTTTGTACTTATGCAATAATTAAAAGCAATTTTCCCATAGTCAATCCATTTACTCTTTCTCACAACTCAATGACAGCCACAATTGAAAAGACATGATAGCTCAATTGGGTAACGGGTTGTCTCGAATTCTGAATACTAGGACTGATCCCAGATAAAATCTATTTTATATTTTCAATTGCATTTATTTATTTAAAAAAAAAATATATAACCGAGCAAGACTCGATCACCGAAGTATTATATTATAACATCACAACCTTATGTTATAACTAAGCTTGTATCCTAGCTAATATAAAGGATGAAAAATCCCGTTTTTCCTTTTCTATATAAAAAAAAAAATAAAAACTACGTTAACATAATATTTTTCATAAAATAACTTTTTAAAATTTATTATATTTAATAATACTTAAATAATTCCAAAAACAGAAATAAAATATTTATAATGACCTGTTTATTTGATTTTTTAACTACATATAGCTACACGGACGCATTATATTTACATTTTAACCAAGGTTATCTCTTAACTATAAAGCGTTTAATCTATGAGGTTATTTGCTGGTATATAAAACAGTAACTGCTAGTAATTTTACTTGTAAATATTACAGTGATATTTAAATAATCTTTTAGTTTTTACTATGTTAATAATTGGTTTTACTATGTTAATCAGTCATTACATACAGTTTGAAATTCGCTAAACAGATATTATAATTATTGTTAAAAGGATATTTTCAATAAACTGCAGAAGATTCGCAATACGATTAGTCTCTTTTATTTCTCATATATGTCAATACACCGCATCAGATGCACCGTCCGCCTCGGGGACCAGTAAGCCAGGCGTCCGATATACCCCGTTCGGAACACCCGAAGGTCCCCAGTTAGGGCGGCAGACGATGGGCTTGGGCGAGTCACTAACACCTGGACTCACCAGCAGCAGATTGGATCCAGAACAACAGGTCGTGGAACCGCTCCGCCGCCTCCCTCCGCCCCCCTCTGCAGAGCAAAGGGAGGCCATCGCTGCCCACGATCGCTCCCTGCCCACCGTGTTATCTGATCACGGTCGACAGGGAGAGACCGCGCCCCAAGTAGGGGCCCCAACGCCTTGGTGGGCGTTTCCGCCCCCATCGGGTAATTTTTTATAGAGGTTTTCTTCCTCGCAACCCGAAGGTCCCCGTTCCCATTGCTGGGCTTCCGGGTTTCGCCGACGGTGGCCGTAACCATGTCCAGCCAGACTTAGAGTAAGCCCAACTGGACCCGTCGCTCATTAGAGACTCCACCCCAACCCCCCCGGAGTCCCCGGCCCGTCCAGATTGCCCTCTGCTAATCAGAGGGACAACTGGATTGGCCACCCCTCAGTGGTCCGTTCGCCGAGACTAAGCATGCCCAGGGTGTGCCACGAGGAGGCCGACCACTTTGGCACCCCATGTCAATAGGTATCATTAAAACAAATACAAGGCGAGCCAATGTTTCAATACCGATAGAAGTAACACTCGACATTTATCTCGTTCACAATATTATCTGAATGAGCGAACGGAATAATAACAGAGTAAATTAATTATTCGAGGGCCAACAATATCGGGGTCTATTTAAGACGGGCCTTAAATTTCCTAAACCCAGCTAAAATGGAATCGTCTTCGAGAAAAAGGGGTTTGTGTTTTAATGCCCATCAGAAAATAAATGCTCGGGGACAATAATGTGGGATTCGTTGGCAGATATAAATTCCGAATAAAAATGCTCTCTGCCAACTTGAGTGGGTACTATTTAGTGTTGTGCCGCGCAGAAATAGGAGCATCGATTAATTTCTAGATTATATTATCGTCATTATGAAAACAGTGCTATATTCTATCGTATTTTCGTATAATTTTATTTTAATGTTATTGGTTATTGTTAAATTTTTTGCTGTGGTAAATAATTTGTTCAAGGAAGTTTAAGGACGATTCCTTTTCTTTTTTGAAGCACACTATCAAATGTTTGATAACACGACCATTATCTATACATATTATAAAACAAACGGATTTTTGTACGGTTTTTACGAAAAGATTGATTGCAATTTCTGAGAGAGGCTTAAGTTACATGAGAATTAGGGGGACACGGACAAAGTTTTTACCGAAGAAAACCCGACGCCGAAGGAGGGTTTTCGTGGCAAACATTTTATCACACTGATTTCCATGCAAGCAAAGCCGCGGGCACTGCTAGTTTTAAATAATACAAAATTATAATAAAGATTTTTTTTTTCTCCAAACACCTATTCGCACCTTCATGGATTTAATTTAAAGTTAAAATATGTACAGACAATTATGAAATAATTGTAAAGTTTTATATGAATTTATAGTATTCTTCTGTGACTTCGTTTGGAGTTGTAACAAAAAAGGCAACGCTTTGTCGCAAAAGACAAACGTTGTTTTAGTTATTTTACGACCGGCTGCCTGCCTTACGAGAACTTACCTTAGTCGCCTTTTACGGGGTGCCAAAGTGATTGGCCTCCTCGCGGTTCACCCTGGGCAAGCTTAGTCTTGGCGAACGAACTACTATGGGTGGCCTATCCTGTTGTCCCTCTGATTGGCAGAGGGCAATCTGGACGGGCCGGGGACTCCGGGGAGGTTAATGGTGGAGTCTCAAATGAGCGATGGGTTCAGTTGGGCTTACTTTAAGTCTGGCTGGACATGGTTTCGGCAACCGTCGATTAAGCCTGGAAGCCCAGCAATGGGAACGGGGACCTTCGGGTGCGGGGAAGAAAACCTCGAAGAAACGCCCACCAAGGTTTTGGGGCCCCTACTTCGGGCGCGGTCCCTCCCTGTCGACCGTGACGTAACAAACACGGTGGGCAAAAAAGTCGCCTTTTACGATATCTCGGTAAGTAATGAGGGTGGTCTTTTCTACTTAGCCCGATACCACACAGCACATAAAAAAATATATTTTATATGGCTGCGTTTTCTTTTAATAAACGTTATTGTTCTTTAGCGTTCCCATCACTAGTAAACGACGACCGCCATCGAAAGAGTTGCGAGCAGCATGAACGTTAAGACTGGATGAACAAATAAATGAACCGGCCGATCGATATTAATGCTAAGAAAAGCATTTTACATTGTGATTCTCTTTTGTTTTTAAACGCTAAGTAAATTCTTTGTTTAAAGACAAGACTATTTTACTTATTTATAATGACTTCGATCGATGTCTCCAGTGTGGTGTCCAGCCGAATAGAATAGACTACCCTCATTTTTTACAAACTTGTCGTAAAAGGCGAAAAAGGTAAGTTGACGTTAAGCAGGCGGACGGTCGTAAAATACTTAGCCAAATCAAGTACTAACATTTTTATAGCGTGTTGTGTCGACCCCAGTTAAAGTGGGCAAGGACAAGGCAAAATGATGAACGTAACTAACTGTTATGCATGAAAATACACAAATAAACCTAGGGTCGAACTAAAATTACTATGCTCTTGGGATATAAATTTAGAGAGTAATGTCTAGTTATAATTTAAAAAAAAAAAGAATACCAGAAACTTTAAAGAACATAATCCGTACAACGAAAGAAGCGTTTAATTCGTACCCTAGCGTTTTTGTTGACACAGCTAAGTAACCACGCGACGCCTCGCTTCATTTGCATTTCCGTTAATCTTGGTTATGAATAAAGAAAAATTCGCGAAGACGTTTCGGAGCGGCAAAGCGGAGTCTAATGAAGAACGCAGCGAGGATTATATACCGCCCGCGCACTTTCGCGACATTACACTTTTAATTTGAATCGAATCTTATTATTTTCTTTTGTTGATTTAAGCCCTCGTACCACGGAGACGGGAGACGTGACCTGCAGTGGAAAAATGCGATTGCCATCTAAAGCCAACCGTTTAAATGAACGAGATTGGAGCTTAAAAAGTATAATGGACGAGGGGGGCGGTCGACGGCGATCCCAGGGGCGCAAGATGGCCGATTTGCGATTGAGATGAGACCACCCCGCCACCTCCGAGATCAAGCAATATAATTAAGTCCGTTTATATGTTTTAGATTTGTAAAATTATTGATACCTACCTGTAAATATTGATAATTATAAGCAAATATCTTTGAAGTCTGTGCAAAATTCAGGAATCTATTTTAATACTATTTTACAGATCCAAGACAAAAATTAAAAAAATAGGATTAACAGATAAAATAAGAGTAATTAGTTTATCTCTTTTCAGTATATTGTAGGGACAATTACGCAAATTGTTATTCTGGTATGTTGGTTAGATATTTTCTGTAAGTAAAATTTTAGAAAATTCTTCAATTCTGTTTTCTTTGAATGCTTCAGTAGGTTTATACTTATTATTATTATTAACATCACTACGTAGTATAAAACAAAGTCACATACTTTGTTTGTCCATATATCCCTATGTACGCTAAAATCTTTAAAACTACGCAACAGATTGTGATGCGGTTTTTTTTAATAGATAAGAGTGATTCAAGAGGAAGGTTTATATGTATGGTTATATAACATTCAATATGGATTAGAGAAATACTGTAATTTTTGAGGTTTCTAATGTGATGTCATAAATAATTACATTTTTTTCCGCTTACTTTGTAAAGGCATGCTAAGCCCTAAGAGATTTATCAAAATGATGTACTAGGTATTTGTACATCTTTTGTCTACAGAAAAGTCCGCGATGGTATATGTCTATCTCTTATGAATAACCCACAATAGCATTTTATTCATTTACTTTTTACGAAAAATAATGCCTTATCTTCAAAGCAATTTTTATACAATACAGCATTAATCCTTATGCAATAAAGTACCTTAGGTAAATAAATTGTTGATTTAATATAGATCAATATGGTCGTTTACAGCATGTAATCTAAGTAAACATTTTCGGAGATATTACAGATTTAAAATGCCGTGAGGAGGCCGCGCTTCGCCCTATAGCACTTCGAATTTAGCAACTTTATATCGCTCTTTCAAGAGTTTGTTTAATGACAAGAGAGCTGTGAATGTTGTATATAAAGAAATTCTGTAATTAATTGTAAAAATACAATTAATAGGGAAAAATGTAAAAATAAATAAGTAAATATGTATGGTATACATATATACTTATTTATTTTTACATTTTTCCCTATGAATATAATATGAAAAGAGAGAGGAGGCCTAAGCCCAGCAGTGGGATAGTAGCAGGCCGTTACTCAATTCAACTCTACTCATTATTATGTCGTATGGTATCCGGCTGAGTAAATTAGACCACCCTTATTTCTTAATAGACTTCCCTCTTCTTACCGAGCTGTCGTAAATTACGACTAAGTTAATGTCAGGCAGGCGGCCGGTCACTAAATACGTAGCCGAATCATGCGACAACATTGTAACATGTTGTACCGAACTACACTTAGAGTGGGATAAGAGCAGGAGGATGATGATGTGAGAAGAATAAGTAAGTAGGTATCGGAATAAAAAAAACACATTTCGGAACGCTAATATACTCAATCCTTTTTTATTCCTGTTTAAAACTCAACTGTAATGGAAAAGTTGTGATTTTACACCAAGAACGCAGTAGCTCATCGTTCAAAAATATATACTGAGTTCGAGCAAAAACGAAACTAAACGAAAAGCTTTTGCTTTGAACTGTTCAGAATAAGGAAAACTTGAGAGGTATCAAAGGGGGGTACGACCACAACCCCACTTGGCCAAAAATATCGCATAAATGAATCGAAGGGCCTTCTCCTCAGCCGCGAAATTTCAGCCATACTTTCAAATAATCCCTCATAATCACCTTTACAAAGCAAAGATTAAAAACGATTCTCGCCCCAGTCGCCCCCACCTCCCCTCTGCTTTTATATGCGAGACAGCGAAAAGTAAGATTAAATCATTATTTTTCTTAAGCTCCTCTCGTTTTTTCTCCGCTCTAGTGGAACTTTTTTGCTTGGACTTTTGATGCGGACGATCAAAGACTTGTGTTCAAATTTACATAACATTCTTAAATAAATTGCGGGGGAGGCTGGGGGCGCAATTTAACACGACTCACCCCGTGTATAAACTTATTAATGCGAACACTGCGATTGATGGTTAATGTACTATTAATTTATTCTCAGGATTAACTCGAATGAATTCGCATAATTTTCTAGATGAAGAGGTGCAATTTTAGCTCAAAAACATCGTCATCTTCCTGCCCTTATCCCACTCTAAGTGGGGTCGGCACAACATGTTATAAACATGGTGTCACATGATTTGGCTGCGTTTTTACGACCGGCCGCAAGACTCGAACATCCAAGTATAAATAACCATGGTTGCCACTTACATACATTATACTTTACATATATCCCAAAAAATACATTGAGGTATACAGATTCATCAATCATCATCTTCCTGCCCTTATCCCACTAAGTGGGGTCGGCACAACATGTTATAAACATGCTGTCACATGATTTGGCTGCATTTTGAGTACCGGCTGCCTGCCTGACGTTAACTTACCGCTGTCGTATTTTACAACACCTCGGTAAGAAAGAGGGTGGTCTATTCTACTAAACCGGATACCACACGGTGGGTCAACTTACCTTAGTCGCCTTTTAGGACACCTCGGTAAGAAATGAGGTTGGTCTATTCTACTCAGCCAGATACCACACGCGTTCCAAGAGTAAAAATATTAAAGATATAAAGGCTTGAGATGCTACTGAATTTTTACACTGTTCAATTAGACCTTCTTTTGCTCACTCACTCAGTCTTCTATGTCGATGTCCATAAGAAGTAATTTCTGGCATATATAAAAGCTTGCGGCGCTTCTTTAGCGATTCAAACCCATGTTCTATTTAATCAGGAGTCTACATGTCTTGCGTTGTACCCACCGTTAAAGCATGTTTGTCCACAGTAACTTATCTAACATAAGCCTAAGCTGAGCGCCGCTAAGTTGTTGTTCGGCGTGTGTTTAATTGTTTCCAACTCAGGTAGAGCGCGTGAAATATGTCGCTACTTAGTGTTGTGTAAACTTGCCTTAAGTTTAACAACTATAATACGTGTGTATTAGTTTAAGTTCGCAATGGAATGAAGATAAGAAAGTTATATGTTTCCCGTATATTTATTTTATAAAAATGATTTATAAAAGTAATGAGAGGTAGGTGACATACTCTTGGGAGGATAGTCGCACTGTTTTCCTCCTTGCTTTCTACGCTGAGCTGAGCCTCTCCTGACTTCTGAGCTGAGGGTTCGGTCACAGCCGCTACCTGATGTTTGGCGTTGCCAGGTCGTTTAGCACCAGCCGTTTGTTACGTGCAGGGTGCTGGGATATTGTTCGTGCGAACGCAGGTGACTACATTCTCCAATGGCATCATCAAGATGCACAGCAGTGAGCACGGAGAACGAGCACAAAAGTACAATAGAATAATAAATAATAAATAAATATATGGGACACTTACAGTCCCCAAAGTAAGTAACTTAATACTTGTGTTATGGGCAACAGACAACTGGTGAATATATACTTATATTCAAATTCAAAATTCAAAATATTCTTTATTCAAATAAACTTGTAAACAAGTGCTTTTGAATCGTCAACTTTACTGCTGGTTCGGAAAGCTGTTCCTACCGAGAAGAGCCAGCAAGAAACTCGGCGGTTGCTCTTTTAAAATACATACTTAAATACAAATATACACCCAGGCTCAAAGATCAATTAATTCATTTATAGAAAATGTTGGCCCTCAGCGAGAATCGAACCCGTGACCCGCGGAGCTGTAGACAGGGTCTCTACCAGGGTCTAACATTTTAACACAGCAATGATACATTACTCGTAATTAATAACATAAACGTCTCGGCTCTAATCTACTAATAGTGGTCGAAGACATAATTAACGGTAAGAGTGGTAATTAGTTAATAATTACTTTGTAACTATGCTTGCTTGGATAATGCGTCGTTTTGCACTTTTGTATATAGAATCCAATATCCTAATGATGAATCGGTTATGGACCGAAGCGGTTGTTGAGATTGTGGTAGTGATTCTTTAAATTTTTTATATATTTACCGAAGGTTTTTGTGTAGAAAAAACTGGGAAAATCGCAAGGAAAAATAACTCTTTTATTTAAAGTGCCTTCCCGATTTTAATTTGAAACTATCAGACCTTAGGGTCACATGCGTTCACCGTTCGACTATCACAGCTCATTTGTATGGCTGTATTGCCGATACCGTAAAGTTTTCCCTATGATCGTAAGAAAGTAATTTAAGCTAAACTCAATAGACAGTGTGAAATATGACCGTACTCAGTGTTGGGTAAACTAGTCGTAAGTTGAACAATAATTTTACTGCATGTGTATTAAAGTTTGCATGTGAAATATGCAGATAAGAAAGTAGTCAATTTCGGTTATTTGTAACCTTTGTGATTTTAACAATATTAATATTTATATCTTTTTAAAAATCCCGATATCTTAATATAATGTGGATGGATGTATTACTAAAGGGAGGGTTGAAAAAGATGGTTGAGTTGTGTGAATGATATGCATATAAAAGAAGTAGCGTCAGAGTTGACGAATGATAAAGGAGAATGGAAGACGAAGACATATTGTGCCAAACCCACTTAGAGTGGGATAAGGGTAGAAGAACGATAATGATGATAAATTTAAATCTCGATTTATAAAAATACAGACTTCTTGAAAAAAGATAAATTTAAAAAAAGAAAAAATATACTCGGCTTCGACGTAACAATGATCAATCAAGTTCAAATATAACATTTGTTTTTAGCACAAAACTTTATTTATATTGGTCACAGGCATGCTGATGTCTTTCCGCTAGCAGGTGAAGATTTAGTCTACGATGGAAGCTCGGTATTGGAAGACTTAGACCTTAGACTTCATTTTCGACAGTCCTGTCAATAAACATTTGAATATAAACGACTATGCTACGAGGACTTTATTCAAAACAGTTAAATCAGAACGGACAAAACTAGCGATAAACATTGAATTAAACTAGGGTTGAACGATTTGATATTACCATCTGGTGTTCCTGAGCAATGAGTAAGTATAAATAAGTAAGCTATAAGTTTTATATAAAAGTCAGCCCCACAAAACGCGTAGTCTGTAAATTCGGTAAATTCTAATATTATTGATCACCTCATCGTAACAGACGAAATAAAATAAAAAAACTCACTTCCTGTAAAACTTACCAGACATATCAACCAAGCGGAGTTTTAATTTACGAAGTTATAGAACAACGTCAATTGCCAATAAGTAAACACTGGCGAAGTCGGAGTATTTAACTTAATTTTTGAGCTTCCAGCCAGGGTTAATTGGACGAGGCGTAGCGGAATGTCGTCACAAAAGAAGCACTTAAAACGTGGCACTCGACCGGCTCAAAATAAACTTATCTCCGTCGGGCAAGGGTTAAAATGATTTGAAAGGAAGGTAATTCAGGTGGGCGCCACGAGGGTTGTCGTAGATGATTGAATCAGGCGCTACTGTTCCTATAATAATGTCACTTATTGAGTTTTTGAACGGAAGCTCGCATGTTATGCGGCAAGGCGTCGCGCTTTTGTTTATGCTACAAATAGTTCGGCTTCATACACAGTGTTTTAATTTATTACTTAAAAATTGTTTCATAGGAAATTGCTTGTGTATATATATACGTTAGAAGTAAAATGAGAGACTGGCAGAAGGGGTTTTCAGTAATTAGGATCACATCAAGTTCTTATATAATTTAAATCTTCGAGATTATGGAGCAAACATTAAAGAAAATTACCACGTTAAATCAATCATATCAAATCAATATAATCTTTATTAAAATAAGCTCTTCTAAGCACTTTTGAATAGTTAAGGATCAATATGATTAATGAAGCTACAACTGGTTCGGATTGTTGCTCTTACCGAGGAGGACCAGAAAGAAAGTCGGCGGTCAATCTTTTAAACATTTTCAATTTTACATAATCAAACCGCAGTCCTGTATGAAGCTGAAAAGATACAAATCCAGGCTTTTTATCATCCAAATAATCTTCAATTTTGTAATATGCTTTACGTATAAGTACATCTCTTATACTTAAAACTTTCTGTAGACTTGTCTAGTATGGTCTAGTATGGATTGAAATTAAAATGAAATAATAGTAAGAAATGATATTAATAAATAATAAATGTGTGTCTTTATAAAAATGAAACGTGTAACGAACTCTAGCATTTAAAAAGAAATCATTCCCTTCCTAGTTCTTGATTATCCCCAAATTATCCCTTTATTCGCGATATCGTCCCTTATTTTTTCCAAAAAGGCATGACAATGACAGATTATTGTCTTCTTTTGATATCAAATCTTTCAAACATGATTCAATAGTTTTTTTTTATATTAAATTTAATTGAATAAATTAACGAATCACTGTCAAAATTCTTCGAATGAGTAATTATTAAATGAAATAAATGAACTTCTCTTTTGTGGAAAATCGCTTTTGTTTGGTCGACAATGATTTTTTACTATGTACCGCAGAATTCATTAAAAAGATCTTCAAAGAGACGACCAAGAATTAACATAATAAATCTGCGCTCCCATCAATCAAGTGGGTCAGATGACTTCTTTTAAAGGGCTTCCTAAGCCCTCACTTTCATCTGTGTTTTTTCGAAATTATAACGATAAAATACTTACCACGTGTTACTGATCAAAATTTTAATATACTTAAAGGAAAAATTTAAAAATTTTATGTAATGAATGTTCGCCTTAAATGTTAGTTATTTACTTTATATCTTAAGTTTTATATACAATGTAAACTGACATAGAGAAAGCTAATGAATTATAGATTATTGTAGAGTGTTGAATTAATTATTTAATTACCGGCAGTAAACTTAAAACGGGCCTACGACCTAATCTATACAAATACATACAGCTGAAGAGTTTGTTTTTTGTTTGAACGAGCTAATGTCAGGAACTACTGGACCGGTTTGAATTTTTTTTGGGTGCAAGATAGTCCATTTATTGAGGAAGGCTATAAGCTATATAACATAACGCTAATATGAATAGGAGAGGGGCAACAACAAAAAATATGATGAAAACGGCAAAATTTAAATATTTCTTGCGTGCGGTAAGTAAACGGTAAAAGTTATTCAAAAATCATGTATCACAAAATTGTTCCATTCTAAAAGTTGAAAATAAAAGTCCGGGAAAGCATATGTCTAGCTTTTAAGGTTAAACCACTTTAACCATTTTTATGGTTATCAAAATATAACTCGTATTTTACGGTTTTAATTTTTCTACGCAGGCGGAGCCGCTGTTTATTGCTAGTTGATCTAATATAACAACCGAACAACAAATATCTAAAAAGAAAAAAAATTAGGGCTCGTCCGGGATTTGAACCCGGGACCTCTCGCACCCAAAGCGAAAATCATACCCCTAGACCAACGAGCCGCCTGACTCATGGGAACAAAATTACGATTTGTAAAAACATGATGTGCAGAAAACTAATGAAAGAAAGCATGGCACCACTTTAAGTTTATCAAGGTACCACATCATCATATCTCTTTGAACCTTTGTTAATACTCTGCTGGACACATCATCATATCGCACGCTTAGTATTAAAGTGACCTAATTAAAAATTCCTTCAAAGCCAACTATGTTTTATTAAAATGCTAGTGTTTTCTTGGTCTTCCAAGTTATAGGTTTCTTTAACACTCATTAGTTTTGTAGGCGCTTTGCAACGCTTTATTACAATTTGTCAAAAAGACAACTTTTTTTAATTAGTCCATATTAAGCGTACGATATATACATATGTTACATATACTATTCTATAAGCTGTGATAGTCCAGCGGTGTGACCGTACGACTCTTTCGAGAGGGTCACGAGTTCAAACCCCGGCAGGCACCAATGAGTTTTTCTATTAAAACTTATATGTCTAATTGATAATTGCAATTTATCACACGCTTTTCGGTGAAGGAAAACATCTTGAGGAAACCTGTATATCTTTAGAGAAATCTGGGGATATGTGTGACCTACCAATCCGCGTTGGAGCCGCGTGGTAGGTCTTAACGCCAACACTTCTCTCCAGGTACGGAGATAGTAGGCCTATGCCCAGCAGTGGGATATACTATTCATGGCAAAATATTTAACTAAATCACAGCAAATGGTAGGGGAAATATACCACTATCATATTACTGATGACAGCTTCGCTTTTATTTAAAAGAACTAAACAAACATAAAGGAACGTTTTCCTAGGATTTCATACAGACGTAGAAAAACATATTTCTCAATTCAGAATGTAGAGTGCACACAAAGCTATAGAGTTTGACGGCCATCTATAGATATTTTCCAAGGATTTTACCGCCATATAGTTCTGTGTCGCAGCAGCTTCCTAACACGTGTTTTAATGGTATAGTAATTGCTTGTTACTAAATAATGCTAAAAAATAAAATCTATTGTCAAACTAACAGGCGTTATATTTCAACACTTGTTCAAATATCAAAGTAGGTAATTGCCGTCGCTCGAATTACAATAGAAAATTGGTTACATGTAGAACGTGTTGACATTATATTACTACAGGTTTTGTATAACAGACATTGCAGTATTATAAGATTTTCAAATTACAGATTGTATATGTAGCATGTATATTATCTTTAATATTCAAATGAGTTAATGAGTTCGATTCCAGCTGAGGGCCAACATTTTCTATAAAAGGATTTGGCTCTTCGAGCCTGAGTGTATATTTGTATTTAAGTATGTATTTAAAAATTATATATGTATATATTCACCAGTTGTCTGTCACCCATAACACAAGTATTAAAATTGCTTACTATGGGGACGAGCGACGATATGTGTAAGTGTCCAATATATTTATTTATTTATATGTTGTGCTGACCCCACTTAAAGTGGGATAAAGGAGGATGATGAAAGCATTGTTGAGATTGTGGTGGTATATGTGAGCAGTTCTACTCTATTGTGGCGGTTGATTCTATATAAATAAAAATATTACTTTTGTTTTATTACCTTTCACAAAGTAACGCGTAATTCTATAAATTATAATTTCCTTTTTTAGATGCTCCGCAATAAATCCCTTTCCATCTACTAATGAATGTAGAGCACAATTCCTTTAGCTTTATAGCTAGATGGCTGGCACAGTCGAGTCGCGGCCGGCTAATGAAATAAGATCCCACTCCGAGCTAAGGAATGGTGGAATTAAAACTACATAAATGAACCGCCCCCGCGCCAAACGGAAAGCTTAAAAGGAATTCGCTACGACGCTGTGACGTTAATAATTTTGAACCATTTCGAAGGCGGTGTACGCTGTAATAAAAACAACTAAACGAGTAAATAATATATTTTAAGTTTCTTCTTCTTCTGTCGCATTCTTCATTCCTGAAGGTCCTTGATGAAAGCCCTTCATGGTTCGTATAATATGCCTCCATTTCTCTTGGTGTTTCTTCTATTTTCTTAGGGCGGAAGTTACAGAGAGACCAGTAAGAGCGGTCACTTGGTCACACCAACGGCTAGGTGGTGGGCCGCGGAGTCTTTCGACTTTGCCCACTACTAACAACTTATCGAGGTTGTCTGGTTGATGGCGAGCAATGTGACCAAAGTATCCTAGGATTCTTTGATAACATACTGTTGAGAGCCGAACCTTGATTTTAAGTTTATGTATCTTTTTGAGAATATTAATTGTAATAGTATGAAAAAATATTATACGTACGTATAGAAGCATTTGAGATGTGGGCCTATCGACGCATGCTTAAAATAAAATGGATAGAAAAGGTGACAAATGAAGAGGTCTTGCGGCGTATGTGTTGTAAGCGCGACTTTGGACGATCATCAAAAAGAAGAAAGTTGCATACCTGGGACATGTGCTTAGACACGAACAGTATGGGCTCCTGCAACTTATTTTGATGGGCAAAGTTACAGGCGAGAGACATATCGGCCGCAAGAGGAAGTCATGGTTGCGCAATATAAGAGAATGGACTGGAGTCGCGAGTGCTGCTTTTTAGCCTCGCGAGAAAAAGAAAGGATTATCAAGCACTGACGGCTAACCTTCGCTAGTCGGAGAGGCACAAGAAGAAGAAGAATAAAATATTATAATAGTAAAAATATATGACAATTATGCTGTAGCCTTAGTATGTAAGTAAGAATAAACGACAGCATATTTGCAGATTAAATAAATAAAAATGACGTAATAAATGGTAAATATGATAATTTAAAAATATTTGTTAATAATATAATTGCAAATTTGTTGCACAATACATATCGGCTCGTTGGTCTAGGGGTATGATTCTCGCTTCGGGTGCGAGAGGTCCCGGGTTCAAATCCCGGACGAGCCCTTATAATATATTTTGGTATACGTTTATGGATGTGATCGTAAGTAATCGGACAAATGTCAAAGATAACATCCATAAACATTGGTACTACCTATGCAAAAACATTTTCTTAAACAAGTTAAAAAATCATACAGAATTATATTATTTTCTTAAATAATGCAGAGAAATGTCCCTAGACACAGATTTCGTATTTGAATTATTATGGAGCAAAAATTTTGTTGAATTACCAAAAATTAAAATAGATTATTAAAATTTAAATTATTTAGTTGATTATAACAAAAACAAACTTTAAAAAAATTATTTGAATAGATATTTAAAAGATTTTTTGGAATCGTTACCTCTAATATTATATATTTCGATAAAGAACTTATTAAATTGAGAATAAATTATTCGAACTTGTATAATGGCAACGGTAAACTTGATGAATTATTATTATATAATTATATACCAAAACCATCTATTTATTCTATGCTACTTTGTCTATACTTGCCCACTGTTTATTTTCGCAATTTTGCAGTTTCTACTCAAAAGTAATAATAAAGTTATTTCGCTTATTAAGCAAAATAATTTTATTAATACTTTTGTATCATGAATCCGCCGTGTAGTATCCGGCTGAGTAGAATAGACCAACCTCAATTCTTACCAAGGTGTCGTAAAGGCAACTAAGGGAAGTTGATTCACCTTGTGGTATCCGGTTTAGTAGAATAGACCGCCCTCTTTCTTACCGAGGTAAGGTTAAAATACGACTGAGGTAAGTTGACGTCAGGCAGACGGCCGGTCGTAAAAACGCAGCCAAATCATGTGACAGCATGTTTATGGCATGTTGTGCTGACCCCACTTGGAGTGGGATAAGGGCAGGAAGATGATGACTTTTGTATTATGAATCTCCACAAAGTAACGCCTAATTCTATAAATTATTTTCTACTCAATTGTGAACGAGCCTTTGGTTTTTGGTGATTAGAATTTTGCAATGTGTAATACTTTTAGAGCAGATTATAAAGTAGGTTTCCTTGTTACATTTTCTTATACCACAGAGTACGTGATAAATTGTTAATTGAATACTTGAGGCCATAGAAATTTTAGCCTGTATACGTTGAATCAGGGCTATTTTGACCTCTATGGTTAAGTTTTAGTAAGGTAAAATTATTATGTACTAATTTCTAAACAATCATGTTAGAACAAATTATTATCATCTCGTAATATTAATGGACGCGTATTTAAAAATGTTTTTTTTTTATGGATAGACCAAATAATTTTTTGCAATATTAATTTTTGCGTAAGTTCATTTTTCTTTCGATTACATTAGCGTGGAACGACGAACTGATCAAACATCGAACACCGATTTTTTGTGTGCTGAAGAATGGAAATAGGATTTTTTTATATCGCTACTATAGGCCACAAAAACAATACAGTAGAAAGAAGTTAATACTATATACATCTTGGCAAGTATATAGAAGCATTCCGTTAAGTATATATTTTTTATTTCACTAATTATTTAGGTCTCTTAGAACGAGAGTAGCCTTCAAAGAGAACATTAAAAATTAACTGAGAGGTTACATGTTTAATTAAGAGTGGGATAAGGGCAGGAAAAAACATTTAAATTATCGGTTAAAGGTAAACTTACACTGTACAAAGGCGGTCTTATTGCTGTATGAAATCTTTTTTTAAAATTTTAAATGTATTGTTATATTATTAAGGTATATATTATTATTATTATAGATATATTTAGTGTATAGTATGTAAGAACTGTTTGAACAGTTGTTTCTGCCCGTGTCTTTTTCGCTGCATCTCTTTGTGAGGGTTGCCTGGAAGAAACTGTGAGGCCGCCCTTTGTACGCATTATTTACGCCTTTGTACTACTACTATATGCATTTTAATTTTTTTTTGTGTAATCTTGTGTACAATAAAGTTTTTATCTATCTAACTTTTACTGACAACCTTTAGAGAACGCAATTATAGCAAACGAATGTGATGAATGAAGGTGCAGATTACATTAAATTAGTTAATATATGAATATATATAAAATAAGTATGATAATTATAATAATAGCCAAATAAATATGAGCTAGCAATTGTTGTTAAAATAAAAAGATCAAAAAGGAATAAATTAAGAAGTTGAAGAAAATAAAACAGAGCAAGAGCTACAAGACCACTCTGCCGGAGTTCCGCCAGTGAAATTTACGATTGTAAATAGGGCATTTCATTTGTTTACTTATGGCCGAGTAATTCGGCGAATCCGTATAATTACAGGCATTAAGATGATTCCGTTCCCCCGAACAAAAGGCGAGATGGCGACTTAGATGTTTTAAGTAGGTAATGTTAAAACATTCAAATGTCCGAATGCAAAGTCGAGTTGGGAAACTGACTGTGAATTATGTTTGGAAGTGTCGTGGAGGCGATTGTTCCACAATTTAGAGTTGCTAATTATGTTTTAATGGCTCACCTATATTATGGAAATTCGAATTATTTTCAAACTTTTATTAATATATAAATTTCTATGGTGTAAATGGCCGCAATGGAAAATGCATTATTGATAGATCATCGACTGGGTGGGCTCTACATTTAAATATTGATTCAATCAGTGATGATAACTAAATTGATGAGACGTTCAACATCGTTATACCATAAGAGGGTCGGCACAACATGTTATAAACATGCCGTCACATGATTTGGCTACGTATTTTACTGACCTCAACTTACCTTAGTCGTATTTTGCTACACGTCGGTAAGAAAGAGGGTGGTCTATTCTAATTAATCGAATAACCACACGGCGTAAATTTTTTAAAGCCTATGCATAGCAAAAAATATTTGAAGAGCTTATACCACACGGTGGGTCAACTTACCTTTCGCCTTTTACGACACCTCGGTAAGAAGTGAAGGACGTCTATGCATTACGCCGGATACCACACGGCGTGTCGTTTTACCTAAGTAGCCTTTTACGATACCTCGTTAAGAAATGAGGTGGGTCTATTCTACTCAGCTGCATACCACACGGCGGGTCGACGTACCTTAGTTGCCTTTTACGATACCTCGTTAAGAAATGAGGTAGGTCTATTCTACTCAGCTGGATTATCACATAGCAATAATCAGATTCTCATTATTTATAGAAATATAAAACAAAACATAGGGAAATATAGGGTAAATAAATAAACAGACCTCACAGACCAATAATTTCCAAGACACATTAAGACATATTAAATACAGTAGGCAGCTCACAAATGGGAAAACGACGACCCGAATCCTATAATATCAGTGATCAAATACCCTCAAAGGAAATAATCTATTTCGTCGGTGCATTAAAAAATAAACATCGTCGTTAGCAAATCATTAGCCGGTATATTTCCCTCTGAAGGATCGCTCAGTTCGCTATCAATCGCGAACAGTTCCGCTCAACTAATGTCGCGGAGACGTCTTAAATTTAATGATCTCTGATGTTGGAAAATGAGTTCAATGAAATAAGGACCTAGATACATGGATGAAGTTAAGTTGCCATACATGGCTTAAAATTGGTATTGAAACGAGTGTGAGACATTATCATCATCCTCCTGCCCTTATCCCACTCTAAGCGGGGTCGGCACAACATGTTACAAACATGTTGTCAAATGATTTGGCTACGTATTTTACGACCGGCCGCCTGCCTGACGTCAACTTAGCTTAGTCGTAATTTACGACTCCTTGGTAAGAAAGAGGGTGGTCTATTTTACTTAACCGGATACCACACGGTGGGTTAACTTACCTTAGTCGCCTTTTACGACACCTCGGTAAGAAATGAGTTTGGTCTATTCTACTCAGCCGGATACCCGGCTGAGTAGAGACATTAATGATGTCATATATCCATTTATATGTAAACTAGCAATCGCCAGCTGCTCCGCCCGCGTGGAAAGATTAAAACCGTAATAAAGTGGGTTAACCTTAAAAGCTAGACATATGCTGTCGCGGACTTTTATTTAGAACTTTTAGAGGGGAGGAATTTTGTAATAATGTGATTTTTAAATAACTTTCACCGTTTACTAACACGTAGCGCACGCAAGGGAGGCTTTCAATTTACCGTTTTCGCAATATTTTTTATTGCTGCTCCTCTCCTTTTCGTCTTAGCGTGATGTTATATAGCCTATAGCCTTCCTCGATAAATGGACAATCTTACATTCAAAGTATTTTCAAATCGGTCCACTAGTTTGTCTACACTCTTTCAGATTCTTTAAATATGGTTGTCTGTAAAAGATTGCCTTTTTTAGCTGTTTAAATTTACCTGAAACCTTATCTTACCTTATTTATTAGATAATGTGTTGTACATCATCATTACATTCTCCTGCCCTTATCCAACTTAAACTGGGGTCGGCACAATATGCCTTGATTTTCCATTCTCCTCTATCATTCGTCAAATCTGATGCTACTCCCCTTATATGCATATCATTCTTCACAATCCACAAATCTTTATTTAAGATTTTTAAAACACAAATAAAAATTGTATTTATAAACCGTAGTTGATTTAAAACTGAATTGATTATAAGTAAAATGTTTGGTTAAAAAGCTATTTAGTAAAATATTTCCTTATATGAACAGTTTAGCTTAGGCATTTTAATGATCAATTAATAGATCATTTTTCTTAAAAAAGTCACAAAATTGTTAGCATCAAAAGAGGGCTCGTCCGGGATTTGAACCCGGGACCTCTCGCACCCAAAGCGAGAATCATACCCCTAGACCAACGAGCCACATATGCTGTGCAGAAAAAGTAATATTAAATTAACTGAATATAGCTAAGGCCATTTTTTGATGTGTTCGAATTTAGTCTTTATGCAAACTGTATAGGTGTTAAATTATCCAATTTAATTCAAAATAGAAAGTATCAACATTGCATAATGCACGCTATGTTTTGTATGAATAGATGCATAACTTGGCGATGCGCTTAGCCTACAAGGTGGTTCGATGTTTCAATTTTTCTCTTCACAAGATACACGATGATTTTTTTTAAAATTTAAATTTTAAAGTCCTTATAGAAAAATATATTCGCTGAATAATTTATATTTAGAATATAGAATTATTTTGCATAATATAGCAAAATTATTCGACGAAATCGTAAAGAATGGAATGAATGATATATAAGAATGATAATAATATACATAAATAATATAAAAAAAAGGTTAGGTCCGATTATAATATGTGTAATAAATAAAATTACTAATAAATAAACCTTTTTCGCATTTGCTATAATACGCGATAAAGTAAATAGAAATAATTTGTAATGCTTGATGTAGAGTGGACTATCCATTTTCATACCTGATACATACAGGATTCGTAAAAATACATACACAAACCTCTACCACAATACACAATACACTTATTTACCATCACAAACCCAACAATCGTTTCGCCCCGCAACCGAAACATCAACAGAAGATCGACCACACGATAAAATCGCAAAGCGAAGTATCACTTAAGCAAGCATAGTTATATACTAATTAATTCAACCCCCACCATTTATTTATTCTCCGAACAGGCATATTCCCTTCGATCTAAGCACTTGTTTGTATAAAACTTCCACCACTAAAGACGAAATTGTAAGCGCCATTAGAGGTCTTTTCAATTAATTTAAATTAATGGAATAATAATAGGATATATTGATAGAATATAATATACATTATTTTCCCATAGCATATGCCACATATGTTTTGAATACTTTAGTTTTTGACGTATTGCTTTAAAACACTGGTACGTATTATTGCCGTTAATTATTACGAAGGCGTTACTAAGAGTATTTTCATTAATTTTAGTCTCTCATTTTACAGTCAAAGTTCGCTTAAAACATTAAAGCTAATCCAACTAAACACCGTTATCAGTAATGATCTAATTTAATTGTCAGTTTTTACTTTTATCCAAAGAGAATGTCTATATTACAGCTAAATAAATTCAACCAAAGTATTTCTATTGTATGGCGAATGTAGAGTATGAAAATTTAGTCAACATTCTTAAACATTCATATTGTGGTAGTAGTATAAACCGTTATCTTTATTAAAATACAAGTACCTAGGTGACCGAGTGACATGTGAGAATTAATCCCAGGTTTTAAACTTTTTGGATCAACCCGTTACCATTAGGCTTACACAGCTTTGTACTTGATAGCTCAAATATTATTTGCATTCAATCTACAATTCAGCAATTTTTTATGTCCGAAAACAGATATAAAACGACATATTTTGTAAATGAAACCAAGCTGATCGACTTTTCTCACCCAAAACGATTTCATGAAAATCGTTAGAGCTGTTTCCGAGATTCAGATTATATGCATACAAGATTAACTCATTGAAATATTAAACGCACGTTTCGTCCCGAACCAAAATGCCTATAAAATAGATTCAACGTAAATCTATCGCAATCTGCCTATAGAGTTATTATACGAGAGTAACGAAGACACACTTTGACTAATCACAGATAAAAAAAGAGATATAATAAGCTTTTTCTCTATTTTAATATGGCACATAGCCTGGCTAAAATGTGCCCCTACTCTAATAATAACTATGAATCTGCCACAAATATACCTAAACAAATTGCCTTGCGCTCGACTACTGGGCACTCAGTTTTTCAAATCAAATCAAAATAATCTTAATTCAAATAAGCTCTTCTAAGCACTTTTGAATCGTCAAGGATCAATATAATTAATGAAGCTACAACTGGTTCGGAATGTTGCTCTTACCGAGACGAACCAAAATGAAACTGGGCGGTCAACCTTTTAAACATTATCAATTTTACATTATTTAATCGCATTCTCGTATGAATTTGAAAGAATTTTCAAATCGAAGCTTTTTAATCATCCAAATGATCTTCAATTCTGTAATATGCTTTACGTATAAGCATATCTCTTATACTTCATTTAAACCCTTCTATAGACTAGTCTAGTACGGATTGCGGAATTTTATTGTAGAAGCGAATACCGAGACCGTCGAATGAGATGCTAACTTTGCTGAGTCGCGACACAGGTATCACAAGCTTTTTGGGACCTTTCGTATGTCTATGATATACATAAGTTTCGTCTTATACATAAGATATTTTTCCGTACGAAATGAATATTACTATAATATATTCTCTTATTATTACGCCGTTTGGTATCCGACTGAATAGAATAGTACCAACCTCATTTCTTACCGAGGTATCGTAAAAGGTAACTAAGGTAAGTTGACCCATCGTGTGATATCCGGTTTAGTAGAATAGACCTCCCTCTTTCTTAGCGAGGTGTCGCAAAATACGGCTGAGGCAAGATGACGTCAGGCAGGCGGCCGGTCGTAAAAACGCAGCCAAATCATGTGACAACATGTTTATAACATGTTGTGCCGTCCCCACTTAGAGTGGGATAAGGGCAGGAAGATGATGATATTCTATTACTATAGTTTTTTATTTACTAAAGTTTCTCATGTACATTACTACAAAAAAGGTTAGTAAATTATAATTCCAAAAGGTATAAATAATTTTCTCTATAAAATATATATGACGTGATAATAGTTTTCTGAAGATAAATAAAAAAGTACTTATTACTTCTTTGTCTTACATATCTTTTATACGTCCGTATATTAAACAAGACGTACGAGTATTTAATGTAAGAAAATTCTTATTGCGAGAGTATCGGTTCATAGCGCCGTAACTGAAAATTATTCAAGACCCAACATCTGCGCCCGTTTCGCTTGGAAAATAATAAAAATAATAAAGTCCCGCTTAAACGCCATTCGTATGTAATGCGCCGAATGAAGCGTAATAAAATGTATTAGAGAACATATTGCAAATAGAAAAATGTTTACGTTCGTGAAATACACGCTGTGTTTGAGTGTACGAGATAATTCAAATGAATTGGAATGGTGGAATCTGATTTATTTTGCTTATTTACATTTTTATTCCGTGACGTAAATATCTTTTGAAACGATTTCAACTTGTGTTCTATTTTTGGTTCGATTTAGAATTCGAATTTCATGATGTTCGAGATATTCAATGTTTCATTTGCTAAAGTTTCGCAAAGTGTTTATTATAGTGTCAATTCAACATTTCAAACATGTTAATTTTAAAAACTTTATAGAATTACGCGTAATTTTGCGGAGATCCATAGCACAAAAGTAGTAGTAGGTAATATTTATCAATTTTATTTCATTTATTTTCTTATCACTGTTCTCACAGGGAACCCAACAGTGTAAATAAAACAATGTAGCGAAACTTAATTAATTATACTATAACTTAATTAATTATATTATTGACACAATTGCAAAGTGAAGCCTATCTCCTGATGATGCTATGGTTATTAGGAGAAACGATCGTAGACATTTTCGTAGTGAATGTGTGTAGTGCTTGTGTGGTGTGTTGTTGTTAACGGCGTTTCGTTGTAAGTGTCGTAGCTAATCTTGCATGTATAAGGTATGTAAAACGTTGTCTGCTTCTTACACTTAGCATTACAAAGATTTTCTTAACAAATGCGGATTATAGCAAAATAATTCTATCATAATTCCACAAAGTAACTACTTCTATAAGTTCTACATCTATAAATTATCTGTTAAAGTTTTCAGTGTTTATTATAATTTCTTTTTTTTTTAATCTATATATCTTTACGAAAATGCCGTGTAGTATCCGGCTGGGTAGAAGATCACCCTCATTCCTAACCGAGGTGTCGTCAAAGACTAAGATAAGTCGACCCGCTGTGTGGTATCCGGCCGAGTAGACTAGGTTACTCTCATTTCTTACCGAGGTGTCGTAAAAGGCGACTATGATAAGTTGACCCACCGCGTAATATCCGTGTGAGTTTCGATGTTTTATGAGAAACTGTAAGAGTTACAAAAACTGTAGGTAACACTTTCCACGAAGTCATAATCCCTCGTCAAGTTTATGGAGCGATATTAATTGGAGAGATTCGCGCGGTCACTGCGTATTTGCTTAAGGGTAGTTTGGGATGGGATAAAGTAAAGGCAGCGTGGCCGTGGCGGTCAAACAGCAAGTCATATTAGCATAGAGTTAAGATAATGTAGACATTTCTGTTATTTATTCAAAAATAGAATTTAAAAATACAAGAAATAGTTTGGCGTATGATTTTGACAATATAATTCGTCTATATTGATTATTATAACCCATATATACCTATAAAATTTTGGTAGGTCATGTTATTCAGCGGAAATATAGTCAACAGATTCATAGTTTCTTTAAACTTTACCATTTTCCTAATATTTGTTATTGCTGCTCCTATTCATCTTAGCATTATGTTATAAAGGTAGGTAGGTATTTTACGGCCACCTGCTTGACGTCAACTTACCTTAGTCACCTTTTACGACACCTCGATAAGAAATTAGGATGATCTATTCTACTCAGACGGATACAACATGATGGATCGCAAAATAATTATTTTTTGCTATATTAAGTTTTTTGCATTACTAAGCAATTTTTTAGAATTAAGTGTTACTTTGCGGAGATCAATAATACAAAAGTAATAATAACATTATTTTGCTATAATCCGCGATGAAGTAAAATAGAAAATATATAAGAACAATATGATTGTTGAGTTTGTAATAGTGAACGTGTGTAGAGCTTGTGTATTGCAGTGGCGGTGGTAGAGGTTTATGCATGTGTTTTTACGAATGCTGCATGTATCATGTATGGAAACGGACTGTCCACTCTACATTTAGCATTATATATATTTTCTATTTTACTTCATCGTGGATTATAGCAAAATAATTTTATTATTACTTTTGCATTACTAAGCTTTTACTTAACGCAAAGTAATTCTTCAAATTGTTAAAAAAGCGTTACGTTAAAAACGGTTTAATTTCGCAATTAAATTAATTTGTGTCTGAAATAGCATTTTTCTGTCTATTTCGGATATCATATAGTCCTATTCTATACATTCATAACACCGTCACTTACCTGTAAGGGCAGGTATTCACGCGGGGTAAATTTCCGGGAATCCGATGATGATCCCGTGCATTCAACCACTATTCTTACATGCTAATTTCTATCACGTTTAAATTTCAATTGTATGTCGTAGTTAATAAAGTTTAAAGTGTTTAGCGGTTTGTTTCAAACATACGACATTAAACATGTTATTCCTTGTAGTTAGCTTCGATAAGATTGATCGAGTGGGGTAAGACCAGATAATCTGAAGCGGACAAAAAAAATCAATGACTTGTCAAATTCATCGCATTCTATTTGATTTTTAGATTAAACAGCTAAGTTAATTTTAGATTCAGAGATGTAAAATGAGTAATTTTTTTTAATCCTTTAAATTTAATACCAATCGTGATATACTACTTGTAAAATTAGGCTTTGTTTTGAAGAGTTTCCTTATCTCTAAGTGAGCACATGGTCGGCACATGTTATAATATGATTTAGCTAGGTATTCTACCAGCCGCCCTCCTGACGTCAACTTACCTTAGTAACCTTTTATGACATTTCGGTAAGAAATGAGGGTGGTCAATTCTACTTAACCGGATACCACACGGCAGCTCAACTTACCTTAGTCGCCTTTTACGACACCTCAGTAATAAATGAGGGTGGTCTTTTCTACTCAGCCGGATTTTTTTTTTGAACAGGAAAAACCCCTTAAGGGTACCGCCGCCCGACGGGGGCAGACGACGGTTATGTCGGACTCGCACCGACTAAAACAACCTGTGTGCTGCTGGTGACGGCGATAGGGTACCTATGAAGACATTACCCAGCAGCAACTCTGTACCCCAGAGTGCGCCACCTCTGGGTCGGGGCCTCTCTAAAAAGTGGCCCCTCCCTCCGCTGGACGATGCATCGGGAGCACCAGATGCATCGACCGCCTCGGGGACCTAACTCCAGCGAGCGTCCGATACCCTGTTCGGAACGCTCTGAGGTCCCCGTTAGGGCGGCATGCGACGGACTTCGGCGAGTCGCCTGCGCCCTGCTGTCCACGATCGCTCCCTGTCCTCCATGGTACGAACCACGGTGGGCAGTGAGAGATCATGCCCCACCTGTGCCATGAGTTGCGCTCGCTGGACCGCCCAAGCTGGACAATCTGCGAGCGTGTACAGTGCCGTGTCAAAGTCGGCGCCGCACTGGTGGCACTCACCAGTCGCTTCACGTTGGGCCACCCTCCACAGATACCACCCGAAACAACCATGTTCAGAAAGCACCTGCGTAAGGCGGTAGGTGAGGACCCCATGCCACCTGGCGACCCAGCCCTGAAGAATGGGCTGGATGACCGAAATCGTCCAGAATCCTACACTGGGCGATTCCAGCCGCCGCCTCCATTGCTGGAGGAGCTCCTCCTCCGCTGCCCTCCGCCACTCCGCCTCTACTACTTAGCCGGATACCTCAAGGCGGACCAACTTACCTTAGTCGCCTTTTACGACAACTCGGTAAGAAATCAGGGTGGTCTATTCTATTCAGCCGGGTACCACACGGCGTATGTATCTACCAAACAAATTATATACTCGCAAAATTTAGAAGACATAAATCCTTGGTACTGAAATATCTTTAAGACTATTGTCCAACTGATTTTCAGCTTACATTGTTAACAATATTTAATGATCTACGTTTCTGTTCTTTTGTTTAGTTGGATAATTAAGTATTAGAAATAATATTAACAAAACAAAAACGATAATATTAAAAATATCAAAAGTAGCGTTCTCTATTCATACTTCAAATGAGCTTACTGTCTAAGAAGGTATTGGTTTCAAGTTGTTTATAAAAGTACAATTGTTGTGAGGGATTATGTTGAAATCAATACTAAACTTTATGGTTCAGCGGTGTTTACAATGAAATTGAAATATTAATTATTTAATTGACTGGTATTTTTATATTATATAGATAATAGCTTATTACTATTTCAGTGCTGGCTAAGTAGAATAGACCAACCATTTCCAATCATTTAATGATATAATTATTTTGCTATAATTCACGTTTGCTCCTTTGCGTGATTTGAGATAATATATTGATGAATCTGTATACGCCGTGTAGTATCCGGCTGAATAGAATAGTACCAACCTCATTTCTTATCGAGGTGTCGTAAAAGGCGACTAAGGTAAGTTGATCCACCGTGTGGTATCCGCTTTAGTAGAATTGACCACCCTCTTTCTTACCAAGGTGTCGTAAAATACGACAGAGGTAAGTTGACGCCAGCCCGGTCGTAAAAACGCAGCCAAATCATGTGACAGCATGTTTATAACATGTTATGCCGATCCCACTTATAGTGGGATAAGGACAGGAAGATGATAATTGATGAATCTGTATTTTCTGGGATATATGTATACCAACCAAATAAAGCAAAATGGCGGGTCTATACTCCATTCTGTTTCACCGAAAACAGGATAGATGGTCCAGCAATGGTCATCATTCATTCTCCTGCCCTTATCCCACTATACGTTGGTTCGTCTTAAAACGTTTTAAACATGTTGTTATATGTTTATGCTATTTATTTTAGGATCGACCGCCTACCTGACGTTTACTTAACTTAGTCGTATTTTACTACACCTCGGTAAGAAAGAGAGTGGTATTCTACTCAACCGGATACCACACGGTGAATCAACTTACCTTAGTCGCCTTTTACGACACCGCGGTAAGAAATGAGGGAGGTCTCTTCCACTAGGACGGATATCACACGGCGGGTCATCTTACCTCAGTCGCCTTTTACGACACCTCGGTAAGAAATGAGGGTGGTCTATTCTACTAGGACGGATATGACACATCGGTACAGAAATTTACGCAGACGATGTCTTCGGGTAAAAATGAAGAATTAGGGTGATTTATTCTACTTAGCAGGATACCACACGGCTTAAGGCTAGAGCGTGAAGTATAATTTTTATTTCGGCACAGAAATTTACGCAGGCGATGCCAGTAACTAGTGGTAACTAGTGACCAATAAAAAGTTATATTTCACACTCCCAAACCAATAGCACAGGTAAAAGTCGAAACTGAGTGACAATTCATTAATAATAATCCTAAAATCATTCTTCTTTACGATTATCTCAGATTCACAGCGGGTTGCAATCTTGTTCAGCCTTATCTATGTCATTGTGATATTAAACTTAAATTGTAAAATCATAAGGTTGAAATTACAACTAATAAATCTTTAGTATGAATACCGCAGATAGTTATCCGTTTTGAGTTTTTTTTCAGATTATTGATGATAATAACATTACTTGACGTTATTTTGAGGTTTATTTTTCTGTAGTTTAAGCGGGATGGACATTTTATGCTATTCTATCGTAAGCTATTACCGATTTATTACATCGCATGTTCATTATGATTGGAATCCTATCCTATCCCACTAATATTATGAATGCGAAAATTTGTGGGTATGGATGTATGTTTGTTACTCTTTCACGGCGAATCCGCTGAACCAATATTGATGAAATTTGACACAATTATTCCTTTTACACTTGGGTAACATATAGGCTATAGAAATCCTGTTAATTCAGCAGGAATAGAATGACGTTGAAAAGCGTCATCTATTATCGATCTATAACACGACAACAGTCTGCGAGAACGAAATCGCGTGTAAAAGCTAGTTAATATATAAATTAAGTAGTTTCTGTCCATGTAGATTTCACTATCGAGAGCTTGTCCTTCGCACATGCTTGCCTTGCCAATTCTCCTGTCCTTATCCTACTACAAGTGGGGTGGGCACAACATGTTATAAGCATGTTGTTAAATGATTTGGCTAGATTTAACGATCGGCCGCCTGCTTGATGTCAACTTACCTTAGTCGCATTTTGCAACACTGGTAAGAAACAGAGTCTATTCTATTCAGCCGCAAACCACACGGCGAGTCAGCTTACCTTAGTCGCCTTTTACGACACCTCGGTAAGAAAGAGTGTCTATTTTACTCAGCCGGATAACGCTCGGCGGGTCAACTTACCCTAGTCGCCAATTACGACACCTCAGTAAAAAATGAGGGTGGTCTATTCTACTCAGCTGTATATCGTACGGCGTGTCAACTTACCTTAGTTGCCTTTTACGACAGCTCTGTAAGAAATGAGTGTGGTTTATTCTACTCAGCCGAATACCACACGGCTTTATTTTTTTTCAATCTTTTTTTTATATTTAAAAAAAAATTATCGATTATGGTTCGGTCACTACGATATTGTTAAATACACCCTGACTTTTACAACCAACAAATTGTTTTTCCGAAAATGTTGACCCTCACGGGAATCGAACCCGGGACGCTATACTTATACTTTGGAAAATTACTTTTACGTAATAAATTATTAAATTTCTGATCTATTCACAGCATCTATCATGTCGCGGGAATTAATCTGCCATCGTATTACTTTGTCGAGATAACAAATTCCCTATCAAGGGGGGAGATTGCCTCCACCGCCCACACTTTGTTAAGGCAAAAGCAAATTCATATTAGCTAAATATAACTTAGTATATTAGTATTCAGTGTGCTTGCTCGTTACACACTAAAAGTTCTAAAACTGGTCCTTTAAATGTGAACCTTTTATTCAAGATATACATATTTTGAGACTATACAAAGTTTACCGTCGTATTTAATATTGAGGGTCATATGAAGAAATTTTTGGGTAAACAGTGTCCTACTTACATACCTTAGACTTACTAAAATTTATATGCCTCCTATGTAACACACATAGCTTTTACGTAACACGTATAGCTTTTATAGCATAACACATATATTTTATATAGCACATATAGCTTTCCACATACAAAAATTGAATCGTTCATTACAGACACACACACGAGACAAGTACACAAGAAACTAACATGATAGATTTTAAGGAGAATTTGCTTTTATCGCGGATTATAGCAAAGTAATTTGACTATTACTTTTAAATTATGGAACTCATCGAAGTAACGCCTAATTCTATAAATTATTTGCTTTTTTCATTAAATTAATTAATTTCGTTAAATTCCGCATCGAACTCTAGCATTGTATTTAAATGGCCCGGAGCGAAAGAGTAAAAGAGAAACTCGTGAGTCGATTTTGGAATAGCCCCCTTTTCCGCAATCGATTTCAGGTTTCGAACTTTTTTGTTTCGTGCGTTACCATAACAGGAATAAAACGAAATATTAAAGATTATAAAAATACCAGAAAGGTTAAACTAATTACTTAAACTATTCCAAATAGATATTACATAGTATATTTTTGTTAATTCTTTTGAGTTATTTTTATCTGTTTTCTGAAACATAAAACGCACGATGCATTTATAAATTAAAAAGGCAGAATTGTTTACAAATCCTTGATCAAGGGTGTCTCAAGGGCTTTAATAAAACATTAGAGAAGGCTAAATGGCGATATAATAGCTAAATGTAATAATTTAAGAGCAAATATTAGAAGTGGCTTCCCACGGGTTCCGTCATTATCGATCACTGTCTTTATCACGTTCAAAGTGAAGATTCAGATTTAGTAAAGATTTCAATGAAAATTAAAAAAAAATCTAAATATTTTATTTTTTACCGAAGGTCGCAGCAGAAGTATTTTTTCTTTATATTTAAGTACGAAATCGTGAAAAATTTAAACAGATTCAAAATTTATATAAATCATAATTTTTGTTTTTTAGACTTTATTTTTTCTGGTAACACGATCAAAAAGTGAACTTTTGTTTCATTCTCTATATTTTTAGTTACATACAATGTTAGTATTAATTAAATATTGTTAAATATCTCATCAAACAACCACTAAGTGGAGTACTGATTCAATACTAATTGTTCTTATTGTTGTTTAGGTTAATTGTCTAATAGCGTAGAACCGCGACCAAAATCTCAAGAGTCTTGTTAAGAAGGTTAAGAAGACTATATAGATAATTAATGTATAAATTCCGGCTATACTCACGTCTCATTTTATCGGATGAGCCCGATTAGTTTTAATAAGACGTGAGTATAGCCGGTCTATACATTACATTCAACTTGTTTTAAGTTTATGCTATGCCGTGGCCAATTTTTGTATTTAAGATTTTATGTAATAAGTAAATATAAAAAAAAATTAATTATAAATAACACGATAGTTTCAATTCAAAAAAGACTATATTGCTTACGAAGGGACGTATGTACTATGTGTAGTTAGCAGATTCCACATTCTGGAATCCTAACTACTTTTTTAAATTCTAAAATTTTGTTTGTATAAAAAAATATGTAAATTAAAAGATAAATTTGTGTGTCTCTTTCTCTCTGTGTGTGTGTATATGTTAATATTTAATATGTTAATGTAATGTTTACATTAGCGAGATAAATCCGTATTATTAATATTAATATTGGCCCATTGGCGAGTGGCAGCAATCCTGCAATCAACTCTACGGAGCGCGGGTTCGATTTCCACCACAGGCCAACAATTTTCTAAATTGAATTTTTGGTTTTTTGAGTCTGGGTGTGTATATATTGAAGTATTTATTGGAAATTTATGTAAAGAATTTAAAGTATTTTAAATTAAGTTATACTTTTATTGTTATTTATAAATGTTACAACCTACAATATAAGTATTAAGTTACTTACTTTGGGAACGGATAACATTTATCTTCCTGCCCTTATCCCACTCTAAGTGGGGTCGGCACAACATGTTATAAACATGCTGTCACATGATTTGGCTGCGTTTTTACGACCGACCGCCTGCCTGACGTAAACTTACCTCTGTCGTATTTTACGACACCTCAGTAAGAAATGAGGTTGGTCTATTCTACTCAGCCGGATACCACACGGCGGGTCGACATACCTTAGTCGCCTTTCACGACACCTCGGTAAGAAATGAGGGTGATACTATTCTATTCAGTCGGATACCACACGGCGTGTTTAATTGAAGTTTATATAAAAATAAAATAAAAAGGTTCGTTTTTCTTTCGGATACAGGCCAAACATATTACGTAGGTAACTGATGATATTTGAATAAATGAATTTAAAGATTTTTAATAAGTAAGTTTACGTTTACAGTACGTTATTCATAATACTATATTGTAAATGTAACTAGATGACCTAGATATGTATATTATCGAGCGGTTTCATTCACGTGGCAAGGCAATTGTTTACGCGTAGACTTCGGCTGTCAGTGCTCTGTGGCTGTGACGTCACAAACCAGAGTTACCGGTGCTTATCTGTGACGGCCGGATGAGCGTGGTGCGTCTCCGATAGATAACGGTACAATGAGCCAAGTCTGGCCGTGGTCGCATCGACCGGTGGGCGTGGTCGCGCCCCGCCCCCCGCCAGACAGAGAGCACCTAATCTACCGGATAAAGGATAAACCTAAACCCCCCTATTGGAGGAGGTTGTGCCGAATACTGAAGCTAGCGATTCCATTGGTATCTGGGTTATAGGCGGATTAGGATATGTGCTGAAAACTCTATGTAAAATCCATTACTAACATAGTGCTATATAGTGACAAATTATTTTCCTTTTAAATATTTGAATTCCGAACTTGGTAACGCGATTTAGAGTTCTTAGTATAAATATATTGTATCTGGACTATAGGCTATAGAATTTTTGAATTTCGAACTTGGTAACGTGATGTGGAGTTCTTAGTATAGATATGTCGTATCTGGGCTATAGGCTATAGAACTTTTGAATTTCGAAGTTGGTAACGTGATGTGGAGTTCTTAGTATAAATATGTTAGTATCTGGGCTATAGGTTGAATAAAATGTATGTTAAAAACTCTATATAAAATAACTACAAACACAAGGATAACTATAGTGTATTTTTTTTTTAATTTTGAATTTCGAACTTGGTAACGTGATTTGGAGTTCTTAGTATAAATATGTTACTATCTGTGCTATGGGCGGAATAGAATGTGTGTTAAAAACTCTATATAATATTACTACAAACATAAGGGCTATAGTGTATTTTTTTAAATTTGGAATTTCGAAGTTGGTAACGTGATGTGGAGCTCTTAGTAAAATGCCTCAGGTTAGGTTGGTTTTCAGGCTATATGTGGATATGTGCTGAAAATTCTATATAACATAGAGATTAGGTTAATACTTTTTAATTTTTGAATTTCGAATTTGATATCGTTGTATAAAAATCTTAGTAAAAATGTGTTAAATTACTCCTACGTTAGTATTTGGGTTATAGACGGATATTTTTTGAAAACTTTAAGGTAAATCCAATATTAACATAGTTCTATAGTGAAAAATTATTTTATACTATGGATTTTTTAATTTCGAAGTTTACGCAACGTGGAAACTTAGTATTATAACTAAAGTAAAAGTTCGATTTTTAACGTTTACCTTTTTTAACTTTCAGGGAATGTAAGAATCTTTTAACAGTATATTTTTTACGGTTTTATATTTATTTGTGTCACCATAATTTTAAAAATTTATTTTCTTAAAATCTAAATTTCTACAATTTCTTAAAAATCATCATATTTTTACGAGACTTTATAAAGGGCATTTGTTAATAAGGTGGACATTGGTCTCTTCACGGGATCTTCATACCATATCATCTTGTGCCAGCGGCTGGCGGCGACGTTTTTGGGGTCATCAGACCACCTCATCAGGGGTCCATCAACTCTGCGTTTTCCAAGTTCATTATAGGATGGTATTATATAAATAGAACTTCTTTCTGGAACAACATAGACTTAATAGCAATTTTTATTAAAAACTTTGCATTATATGCAAACTTATCTGCTGCAAAGGTATGTATTGCAAAGATTTATGAATATCGTTGGTTAAAGGCATCACTCTGATAACGAACCCACAATCAAGCGAAGTACCATCCTGTTACTAACCCAGTAGTGGGCCTTCTTAAAAAGCGTTCTTAATAGAGAAGAGTTGGAGTTTAGACCCACCACGGTGCTCCAATTCCAATTGGTAAGTTACACGTAACGCAATAATATACTTTAGGATATATACGTTTTCGCACGTTTTTTTTTTTCACCAAGAAAGGACGCCGTGTGGGATCCGACTGCATAGTACCACCCTCATTTCTTACCGAAGTGTCGTAAAAGTAGACTAAGGTAAGTTGACCCACTGTGTCATATCCGGTAGAGTACAACAGCCCACTTCAGTTCTTACGGAGGTGTCGCAAAAGGTAACTAAGGTAAGTTGACGTTAGGCAGGTGGCCGGTCGTAAAATACGTAGCCAAATCATGTGATAACATGTTTAAAACATGTTGTGCCGTCCCTACTTAGAGTGGGAAAAGAGCAGGAGGATGATGATATCTTCACCAAAAAGCGCGTGCTATTTTGTATACATAAATGAGGCCGAAAAGTCTGTACAAATCTTGAACTTATAACCTCAAGCTCTCTTATTATAAGAACCAAATGTGAGAACGATGCAGTGAATGTCCATTACTTAAGAAGTGTGATTATAAATCACGTTTTATAAACATTATACTACTAAATTCTGTTTATAGTAGCCTATAATTTCACATACACATGTTAAAACAAGCTTTGAGTCCATTCATGAGATACCTATAATATTCAATATTACTATTTAATTTCTCTATCGTAGCAAAATATTTGTTTAAAGAAAACATTTTCTTTGATCTTTAAATTTCATGAAATTATAAGCTAGCAAAATATTAATGAAAACTGCATCTTGATTTTACAATTTAAATATCAAAAGAATTTCAGTCTCTACAAGTTAAAATGAAAATATTAAAAAATACAAAAATATTAATAACTACGTTCGCGCGTAACTAACCTCCCTCAATAATGCAATATGCATAATTCTCTGCTCTTGAAAGAGAATGGGATATTTTAAATCCTAAATGTTGTTGCTTTTATTGTACCAAATTTCATCAATATCTTTTCAGTGGATTAGCCTTAGCAGCATCACAGATGCACACATAGATACTTTCGCATATATAACAAATACACGCTTTTAACCGCAATTTTGTTCGCGTAGGTACACTATTGTCGCGTGATATTGATAATAGATGGCACTTTTCAATGTCACCCTATTCCTATAGAATAAACAGGATTTCTACAGCCTATATATTACTCCGGTGTATAAGGAATAATTATGCCAAATTTCATTGATATTGGATCAGTGGATTCCCAGTGAAAGAGTAACAAACATATATCCATACTCAAAAACTCTCGCATTTATAATATTAGTAGGTTTAGAGGCGTTAATAGCTATCCCAAAATGGAAAATTCAGGGTAGACGACATCAAATAGGTTAAATAGGCATATAAAGGTTTAGTTAGTAGTGTTTACAAAAGTAATAATAAAATTATTTTGCTATAATCCGCGATGAGTAAAATAGAAAATATATATAATGCTAAACGTAGAGTGGACAATCTGTTTCCATACCTGATACATGCAGGATTCGTTAAAACACATGTACAAAAGTTCCACCACCGCCACCACAATACACAAGCACTACATACGTACACTATCAGAAACTCAACAAGCGTTTAGCTCCGCAACCGAAGCATCACCAGGCGATAGACTCCACGACAAAATCGCAAGACATGCAATACCCAATTTGGGTATTGCTTCGATGCTGCATGTGTTTTTACGAATCCTGCATGTATCAGGTATGAAAACGAATTGCGCACCCTACATTTAGTATTATATATATTTTCTATTTTACTTCATCGCGGTATAAAGCAAAATAATTTTATTATTACTTTTGTAAAGTTTAAGCTTTACTTTGCAGAATTAATTCTGTAAATTATTTAGTAGTGTTTGCTATAATCCGCGTTTGTTAACACAACCTATGTAATGCTAAGTGCAGGAAGCAGGGAACGTTCACATACCTTATACATGCAGGACCAGTCACCACCCGTATCTCAAAACCAACCACCAACACCACACTATCCCTCTACACACACTCCCTACGACAATCTCTACGATCCTTTCGCCCTGTGGTTACGGATGACCGGATGACCAGACTTACTGTAGTCCCCTTTTAAGACGCCTCGGTAAGAAATGAGGGTGGTATATTCTACTCAGCCGGATACCACACGGCTACACATCAGAAGAAAAATGAAAATGATTCTTTTCTTTCTTTAATGTGAGTGAATCACGATGTTAATACGTCACAACATCTTAGAGCAACTGTAACTGTTTACAATTAACACTTGGACGAAATCTTTTATCTTTTTAGCGACTACCAGTTTCTATTTTAGTGTGTATTTATTTACAAAATTAAAAACGCACTCATAAACTAAGAAACGAATGATTTTCAACTGTATTTCTTGGAACATAAGGTAGCATGTATAGTCTAATACACGCAAAATTAGTGGTCGCTTAACGCCCTTAAGCATGACTAGATCAAAACCAGTAAACTTACACGCATTTCGGGTTTTTCCACCTATGTGTGTAGTGTCAATTCAGAAGCGTTTAAGTGTAAAGATTGTGTAATAATTGTTAACACGGAGACGATCGAACGGACATCGAGTAGATTTCACAAGACATGACACGTTCATGCAACGACCTCAAGATCTGAATAGGCTTGTCATGATCTCTGTGATGTTGGCATTAAATTGTGTTAATTAATAAATCTTTGTTAGTAACAACATAAATTAATATGGACTTGTAAATGGATAATTGGCATTCTGTATTTGAATTGTCCGCCATGTAGTATCTGTCTGAGTAGAATAGACCACCCTCATTAGGTGTCGTAAAAGGCGACTAAGTTAAATTGACTCGCCGTGTGGTATCTGGTTGAGTAGAATAGACCACACCCTTTCATATCAAGGTCTCGCAAAAGTTGGCTAAAGTAAGTTGACCCATCGTGTGGTATCCGGCTCAGTAGAATAGACCATCCTCATTTCTTACTGAGGTGTCGTAAAAGGTGACTAAGGTAAAATGACTCGCCGTGTGGTATCCGACCGAGTAGCATAGACCACCCCTTTCTTATCGAGGTGTCGCAAAAGGCGGTTAAGGTTAGTTTACCCATCGTGTGGTATCCGGCTCAGTAGAATAGACCAACCTCATTTCTTACCGAGATGTAAAAGATGACTAAGGTAAGTTGATCTACCGTGAGGTATTCAGCTGAGTAAAACAGAACATCCTCTTTCTAGTAATAGAATAGGGTGGTCTATTCTACTTAGGCGGATACCACACAGATGGTCAACTAACCTTTATCTTTTATTTTATTTTACTTTAGTCGCCTTTTACGATACCTCGGTAAGAAATGAGGGTGGCCTATTCTACTCAGCCGGATACCAGACGGCGGGTAGACTTACCTTAGTAGCCTTTTACGACACGTCGGTAAGAAATTAGGGTGGTCTATTCTACTCAGACGGATGCCACACGGCGGGTCGACTTACCTTAGCCGCCTTTTGCGAGACCTATGTAAGAAATGAAGGTGGTACTATTCTATTCACCCGGATACCACACGGCATCCATCCCCGTTATAATGTGAATGAAAATTTTCATTATGTGAGTGAAAATCGCGATAATAGTACCGGGCGAGTTTTCCTCTGCATTGTTTTATCCACAAAGAACGCTCGATACAAAGCATTGATTGTCCTACTTAAAGGAGCCATCAACAGTTAATAGAACAAAAGTAATCATAGATTTATTTAACTATTCGCGCTTGTTTAAAAATCTTTTTTGTGCTAAGTGTAGGAAGTAGCAAACGCTGTGGGGTATCCGGCTGAATAGAATAGTACCACCCTCAATTCTTACCGAGGTCTCGTAGAAGGCGACTAAGGTAAATCAACCCGCCGTGTGGTATCCGGCTGAGTAGAATAGACTAACCTCATTTCTTACCGAGGAGTCGTAAAATACGACTAAGGTAAGTTGACGTCAGGCAGGCGACCAGTCGTAAAATACGTAGCCAAATCATATGACAACATGTTTGTGACATGTTGTGTCCACCCCACTTAGAGTAGGATAAGGGCAGGAGGATGATGATGTAGGAAGTAGCAAAGCAGATTTTTCTGAAATTCAGCATTTAGGGGGTTTTGGGGGTAACAAATCGATCTAGCTAGATTTCATTTAAAAAAAAAATTATCCCAGTTTTTGGGCATTAAAATATACTAAAATTTATATTGAATTGAATTTTTGCCATTGACTGTGAAGTCAGCGTAGCTTATTCGGGGAACGGGTGGTCGCTAGAAATGAAAATACCAGGATCGAACCGCACCTACCCTATAAACTTTTTATTTTTTGAAGTTTCTTTTATTTATTTTGTAAAAATAATAATAAATATTATATTATACCCATATATTAAACAAATTATTATATTATACCCATATATTAAACAAATTATTTGAGAGATCTGATATATGTATAAGCGTTAAGGGAGAATATATTGAAAAGCAAAAATAGTTTCGAGTTTTGTTTCAACCTCCTTCCCTCTTATTCTTAACTTTTTGACCTCCCCTCATATCCACCTGTAACATACATGATTGTAGCATATTCGTACACAACGAATCTATTCACATATCGTTTAGTATTAAAGTGACTCAATTCAATATTAGGCTCGATTGACTTAGATACATTATTATACTAATTTCAAAGCCATCAATGACATCATGCTACAAACTATTAAAAAGGCTAGTTATTTTACTTGCTCTTACAAGTTATGGGAACCTTTTTAACATTCATTAGTTTTGCAGGTGCTACGCTATGCTTTATTTTCCACAAATACACTTTTTGCATTAGGTCACTTTAACACTAAGCTTGCGACAAAGGTGCATTCATTCGTCTATTCATCGTCGCATACAAGCATGAATAAGCTTTCATACACACTCTTGAATGTATCATGTTCACACACACACACACGCTCAAGAAAAAACCAACGCGTTATCTAGTATTACGGTTATTACTAATACAGGCAAGAATATGAATAGTGCAAGTTAGAAATATGTCAATTATTGTGTAAATGAGTTATACAAAGACATATAACCTTTTGTGTAAAACGACATTTTTTCAACTATGTCGTTAAACATTCCGACTAACGATTAATAACTAATAATTTAAGTAACAAAAGTATTAACTAACTAAGTTTAGTTATGTTTAGTAACAATTAAAGTAAAAAATTGTAATTACCGATGAACACTATATTTATTTTTATATCCGCCGTGTGGTATCCGGCTGAATAGAATAGTACCTCAATTCTTACTGAGGTGTCGTAAAAGGCGCCTAAGGTAAGTCGACCCACCATGTGGTATCCGGCTGAGTAGAATTGACCAACCTTATTTCTTACCGAGGTGTCGTAAAAGGCGACTAAGGTAAGTTGACGTCAGGCAGGCGGCCGAACGTAAAAACGCATCAACAAATCATGTGACAGCATGTTTACCTATAACATGTTGTGCCAACCCCACTTAGAGTGGGATATGGGCAGGAGGATGATGAGCTTAAGTAACAAAAGTATTAACTAACTAAGTTAAGTTACTTATGTTTAGTAAGAAAATAAAAGAGATGATAAAAATGTCGTAATTTTGTAGAGAAAAAATATCTATTTAAATTAAACGCGGAAAGTCACAGCAACCTAAAGTACTACGTCGATCGTTACAATTTGTCATAGCCCGTAGTTAATATCCGGAAAGCTATAGAAATTAAGATAAAATGTCGCTTCCCGGGAAGGTAATACCGCTTAAACGACCACGTACAAAATTATACGAAGCCGTGACAATTTTTTCTTACATCGCTGAAAGAAAGCCTGCGTGATTTATTTAATGAATAAAAATGCCTTCTAGCATCGTCCATTCGCTAGGATATTGCAATTAGCCTCTCTTTTATGGGCTTCGCATTGGCACGACAATATTCAACCTAATTTCGCCGGTGTCTCATTACCTACCCATTTAGTACAATTAATATAAGGCGCAGCGATAAATCATAACAATGAGCGCATTGTCTCCTTCGTAACGAGATCGGACGTAAAGACGCCTATCTCGATGCGCCGCGTGATCACGTAATAAGATAACGCCTAACACCCTCTCGGCACAACAAATTAAGTATCAGTGTAGCAATCTGTGAATTACAAGTGTAAATAATCTGAAGGCCGCCCAACCACCACCGTGGGCCGGGCTTTGGGTGAAAAAAAAACTCGTTAAAATAGCGGCTTAAAAAAGAAAAGCGCTGAAACGGGAGGCTCGGATCGTATCGGTTTTTCTCGACGCGGGCGGTACGCTGGGCGGGGCCGGCCGCCAGTAGCGCGCCGCCGGCCGGCTGGAGCGAACGTGTTGACTTATTGTAATTTGCCGCCGTATCGAGCCCATGTGTGAAATTTCGGCATGTTGATGTCGTGAATTGACAAGATGGACTTTCAGAGTGCTATGGAGACGTTCGCTGAAGCATGGGCAGCGGCTAATACTGCCAAATCGGAGGCCCCGAGTGATCTATCACAGGTAAGTTTTGAATTACCCTCCCAATTTTATTGTACTCGTCACGCGTATTTATTTTTTATCAATCTTACAACTGTTTTTACAATAAACAATATAAAATATCAGTTACTGTGTTTCTTATTAAAATTATTAGTAAGCAATTTAATATATTTAACGTTTAATTAAACGCTTAAAAAGTATAAAATATAATTACCCTCTCAATTTTATTTATTGTACTCGTCACGCGTATTTATTTTTTATCAATCTTACAACTGTTATTACAATAAACAATATCAAATATCAGTTACTCTGTGTCTTGTTAAAAATATAAGTAAATAATTTATTATATTAATAACGTTTAATGAAATGCTTAAAAAATATAATATATAAACGCGCAAAGTTTGTATTCTTAATCATATATAGCGTAATAATTGTTTAACTCGGACAATATAGTCCTATGCCAAGTTCATCTTGATAAATGTAATTTGCATAAAAATAATGAAACACTTACATACATAATTGAATTATTAATTCGAACAATAGTGATCGATATTTTGGCAAGGTCAATAGAAGTATATATTCATGTAGGTCTGAAATAAATTATTGGAATAATTAGCAAAAAGTGACTTATGTAAAACGATTTATAATATATAGGTATTGGTTCGCATTAAAAATTAATTACTAGTATTAATAAAATAGGAGATTAGTTAAATTTATTAATACTAATAATTAAAACATATTAAAAATATTATTTTATTTCCTTTCATCAAAAGAACAATATTATTTCAGAAAAACTAGCTTCTTTTCTTTCAAAAATGTCGTTTCGATTTAAATTTCATTGTTAATGACGGCTAATATTATTAATTATTGTTCTTCTTAAAATTAGTTGATGGAAACGTAATTATTTTAAATATGTTTTTTAATTGTAATTATTAATTTAGTAAATATATTTTGCGGAGTGTTTTTTATTTTATTTCAAATTTATTTTATAATAATAATGTATATTTTTAATAAATATATAGAATGTTATTATATTGATAAGTAATCTGGTCATTATGGTGACAAGTTTCAATGATAAAAATCTGATCCAACCAAATAAATTAATATAACATTAAATATTATGTTGAACTTTATAGTTATTTAAATAACATCACGTTCTTGTTTTTAATGTTGTTAAATCTTGTTTTCGGAATTCGATAAGATTATCTTTTGAGGTCGTTAAGATTATCTCTTATATTTGGATGGAATGAATGGTTTCGGTGGCTATAATTTTTATTTGTCGGTTTCTAAAACAGCATTCAGTTATTTTGTTCGATTACTCAAATTAAGTTTTAAAGTTTATATTACATAATTTATAATTCATGTGATATAATTTTCTTCTTTCAATTGGTTGATAAGATAGTAAACGGCTATCGCACATTTGAACGCTTTCTTATCTCAATATAGGAATATTCAGCTTCCGCATGACATTATGTCTGCAAAACTCAAAAAATCTATATTAATTGTCTCAATATTAACATGCTTTGTAAAAAATTTAGTTTTAATTTCGAAGTTATGCCAGATACGTTTCTCTCCGTAAAATGTTTTAATTTTTTTTAAATATTATGTGATATTATTGCAAGATTGTTTGTTGTAGGTTCTATAATTATCTTACCATAGCTTTATAGTATTATATCATCATTATTCTCATCCCTTTATCCACTTTAAGTAGGGTCGACACAACATGTCAAAATAAAATCAATCAATCAAAATATTAGCCATGTTGTTACAAGTTTTGGGTAGTTATTTTACGACCGGCCGCGTGACGTCAACTTACCTTAGTCGCCTTTTATGACACCTCAATAAGAAATATGTGGTCTATTCTACTTGGTTGAATAGAACACGACGAGTCTCTTACTTACTCGCCTTTTACGACACTTCTGTAAGAAATATGTGGTCTATTCTACTCAGCCGAATACCACACGACGGGTCAACTTACTTAGTCGTCTTTTTACTTCTGTAAGAAATGAGTTTTGTCTATTCTAGCCGGATACCACACGGCCTATTGTATGAGAAATATATCACATAATAAACAATAAGTTATACATGAACCAATTATATATTAAACATTGTCAATTTAAGAAATAAGTGCGGTCTATTCTAGCCGGATACCACAAGGCGGTTATAGTATTATAGATATAAAATCTAATTAAATATACACTTATTCTAGATTGTCTATGAAGGTTTTATAATTTTTAATTTCTTGTAAGATATGCATAATTTGTATGTAATCTATCAAGGGCCAGACTGCGGTTGTATAACACGCACATAAACGACATCACCCGTGACTTATTATGGCTGGTAAAGTTTTAGTGTACCCATTATCTAGTTTTAATTCATAAAACCATTTTGTTAACTTTTAAAAAACAATATGTTGCATACAGCAGTATAAAGCGATTGTGTATTATGTTTGAATTTTATGATCTTGGTTTAGTATTGCTAGTTAAAATTAACAAATGTCTACCTTTTTAACATGTATGAAGACCTATTGAGTATTTTCAATGCTTTTAAAGTGGTGTAAAATATGATACTAGTTCTCTGTGAAAATAAATGGTACTAGAATCTGTGTGTCACAAACTTTTCCGAATTGCAATTTTGAACATAATAGTAGTTATAATGAGTTAACCTTAAGAGATCGAGATACGCATATAGTCGGCACAACATGTTATAAACATGTTGTGACTAACTTAGAGTGGGGAAGGAGAATGATAATCTTGTATAACGTCGAAGAGTAGACATATCCACGCATTTTTATCATCTATTTAATCCTCAACATTTAATCCTCAATTAGGCTTTCTGTTTCAGCTTTTTTAAATAGTTTTATTAAACTGCTGTAGTGGCAAGATAAAACTGATTCTATAATAATATTACAGAATCTTATACTAAAAAATACAAACGACTTACGTACTTTTGCAAGGCGCAAAGCTAAAGCCGCAAGCTGATGTCGTTTCCTACTTTGTCTATTATACACGACAATATTTCTACAATTCTCTATATTTTTATGCAAATTATAGTTATATAGTTTCACTTACCACTAATTACCTGGCTATTTAAGAATTTTTCCTAGGATAACAAATATGGCAGTAAAAACTATGGAAGTGGTAAAACAAAGCATAATCAAATTATTTTATAACCTAATCTTTCTTATCTTATCCTTCTATTTTTTACTTATCCTTCATATTACCTTTTCGTATTATATTAAATGAATAATAATAATAAGAATTAAGAATAGATACATAAATGATAATTTTTAGTATCACGTTAAATTTTTTGGTTTATTAGCCAACATGAGTATAATTTTTAGCGATTATTCGTGTGATACCAAACCGGTTTATTATTTTTCATTTCATTGATAAAATTCGCCATAATGCTATGCCATAATAATAAAGTCCATACCACACGGATATCACGGGTCAACTTGCCGTCGTCGATTACGACACCTCGGTAAGAAATGAGGATGGTATATTCTATTCAGCCTGATATCACACAGTGGAACAACTTACCTTAGTCGTCTCTTACGACACCTGGATAAGAAATGAGGGGTGGTATTTTATTTAGCCGGATGGCGGATGCTTATTACAAATTATCAGAATAAAATATTTTTAAAATTTAAATTCTCTAACGAGATAAATCTTGACAAAATATGAAACTGAACGTAAAATTAAGCACAAATATGTGGAGGCCTGTTTATTACAAGCTCCAGGTAGGGTGATAGCAAAGAAAGAAAGAACGATTATTTATTTCACCTTCCGTGTTACACAGTTGTTAACTAAAACTAAACTTTAACACAACACAATAGAACAAAAACATACCAATAACATAAAACAATATCATATAAATATACTGCATATCATAAGAAGAAAAAAATGGCTTAGCTCAGTATAAATTGAGAGACAAAATTCGCACAACACTGTTTTTCAGCAGTAAACGGGAGCGACACAGTTTAATCTAGCATATACTTGTATGATTACTTAAATCACAAATATTTTAATGTACAGATAATGATCATAAATAAATTGTATTTTTTATCATCATCATTGTCTTACCCTTATCCCACTCTAAGTGGGGTCGGCACAATATGCTTCCTTCCATTCTCTTCTATCATTCGTCAACTCAGGTGCCTCTCCTTTAACATGCATATCATTTTTCACACAATCCATCCATTTTTTTTGGCCTCCCCCTAGCCATACATCCCTCCACATTCATATTTAAAACACTTTTGGTCACATGATTTTCATCAGTCCTCATTACATGACCATACCAACTTAGTCTCGCACTTCTCATCTTTTCTGTAATGGGAGCAACTTTCAGACTTCCTCTAATATACTCATTGCGTATTCTATCAAGTTTTGTCAGACCACACATTCACCTTAACATTCTCATCTCATTCGCATGCACATTTCTTTCATCCTTTTCTTTTACTACTACCCAACATTCTGATCCATACATTACGACAGGTCTTATGACCGTTTTATAAATAAATTGTATTTTATATTAAATAAATAAACAAAGGGATTTGTTTATTTATTTAATTTTTTTAGAAGGCATTTTATAAGGAGTTCGAAATTTAGCTGCGTTCGTAATTTTGTTTCACCGACGTTAAACTTAAAATAATTAGTACTATATACAATCATAGACAATTGTTATCTTTGATGCCTGTTCAAGATACAAAGGTGTTAGTGGATCAAATTATTGCATAAATCTCTCTTGACCTGCATTCTTTTACAGCTCACTAATCGGCTGAGTATTAAATCTGTTAATTAATGATGAGTTCATCTGTAAGATTGTTCGAATGTTGAGGGACATATCAGTAAATCCAATTATGTTCGTTTCCGTCTACTGATATATGTTCTTGTAAGGAAGACGTTACATTTATATATCTTTAGGGGCTTAAATTTAAAATATTCTTTATTAAAGTTGACTTGTAAACAAGTGCTATTGAATCAATACAACTGCTGGTTTGGAAAGCTGTTTCTACCGAAGAGAGCCAGCTAGAGGTTCCTATTTTCAAAATAGAATTCGTATAAATAGTTACATTTATTCATTACTATTTTGTACATGCTAGAAGTACGTGCGTGGCTTTACATCTATATTACTATATAAAGCTGAAGAGTTTGTTTACTTGTTTGTTTGTTTGTTTGTTTGTTTGTTTGTTTGTTTGTTTGTTTGTTTGTTTGTTTGTTTGTTTGTTTGTTTGTTTGTTTGTTTGTTTGTTTGTTTGTTTGTTTGTTTGTTTGTTTGTTTGTTTGTTTGTTTGAACGCGCTAATCTCAGGAACTGCTGGACCTATTTTAAAAATTATTTAAGTGTAAGATAGTTCATTTGTCAAGGCTATAGGATGTTAATAACATCACGCTAAAATGAAAAGGAGAGCAGCAATAAAAAAAAATTACGAAACGGCGGAAAAAAAATTAAAGCTTTCTTGCGTGCGATAAGTAAACGGCGAAACTTTTTTCAAAATCATTTACGACAAAGTTGTGCCCTCTAAAATAAAAAGTCCGCAACAGCATATGTCTAGCTTTTAAGGTTAACTTACTTTAACCATTTTTATGGTTTCAAAATTATATAATTTATATAATTGTTTTAATCTTTCCACGCGGGAGGAGCCGCTGGCGATTGCTAGTATTAAAATATTTTGTATCTTACTTGAAATCCCTGAATTATATTAGTGCCAGAACAGTCCGCCAATCTTTTCATTAAACGAAACCATTTCAATTGAACCTTACAACTCGAAAATCATTAGTAAATAAAAAACTAAAGAAAGGGGAGTAAAATAAGGTATCGTAATATTAAGCTGCGACATAGGAGTTAAGAAACTCAACAAAAAGTGTCTGTTGATATTGTAAAGTGCCGCAAGCGCCTGCGTTTAGTTATGGGCATTAGACATGGAGATGAGTAAGAAGTAATCATATCGAAGGATTATAGTCTTTTCTTGCCTCTCTGGCGCAGCAGAACGAATCATGGGTCACGTGTTCTGTGATAGGTAAATTTTGGACGATAGCGTTGTATGAGAAATCTATCAGCAAATAATATCTATCAATAAACAATAGGTTATACATAAACTAATAAAAAAAAAACATTGTCAATTTAGTTGATATGGTATATATATTCTTGACTGTATATTCTAAACTGACGTTATTCAAAATTAGGCTTATTACCACCCTCATTTTTTAGCGAGGTGTAACTTATTGTACCGGCCCCAGTTAGAGTGGGATAAGGGCAGGAAATATTGTCACATGATTTGGTTACATATTTTACGATCGGCCGCCTGCCTGACGTCAACTTACCTTAGTCGTATTTTACGACACCTTGGTAAGAAAGAGGGTCGTCTATTTTACTCAACTGGATACCACACGGTGGGTCAACTTACCTTAGTCGCCTTTTACGATACATCGGTAAGAAATGACGAAGGTATATTTTATTCAACCGGATACCACACGGCGATTGTAAGAGAAGTATATCAGCACATAATAAATAATATGTCATATATGAACTAATTATATATTAAAAATTGTCAACTTAGTTGATATGGGATATACTACATATCGCAGGCTTAGTATTAAACTGACGAAATTCCAAATTAGGCTTAATTGACTTAGATACATTATAGTACTTATTTCAATTTAAATTTAAAAAAGCTAGTCTTTTCTTGCTATTCCAAGTTATGGGCCTCTTTAACAATCACGAGTTTTGTAGACGCAGGCTACGCTTTATTGCAATTTGCCACAAACCATTATTTTTTAATTAGGTCACTTCAGTACTAAGCGTGCGATATGGGATATATTAGGTACCTCACATACTGTCCTAATGTGTCGATAGTATGTAGATAGAAAATTGAAGAATCTACTGTTCGAATAGTATGTAATCTTTATTCAATATTTAAAGTTAATCTTGTATATATGTATACATATTTTTCTGAATCTCAGAAACAGCTCACAAAATTCAGCACGTAGGGGCGTTAATTCGATATAGGTTTCATTAAAAAAAAGTCTTACATCCCTGTTTTCAGGTACTGAAAAATGATAAAAAGTAGAATAAAATGCAAATGATATTTTAGCTGTCAATTCAAATTCTAAATATTCTTTATTCAAATAAGCTTGTAAACAAGTGCTTTTGAATCGTCAACTCTACCGCTGGTTCGGAAAGCCGTTCCTACCGAGAAGAGCCAGCGAGAAACTAGGCGGTTGCTCTTTTCAAAATATAATTCTTATGACTAGTTAGTTACATTTAGTCATTACTGTCTTGTACAGGGTCTAAGCGAGCTATATCCACACATTCTTATCTTCCAAGTAATCTTCAACAGTATAGTAGGCTTTCTGGATCAGCCTCTTTTTAACAGTGTTAAATTAAAAAGTTGTCGTAGCTCAGCGGATAATGGGACGACTAAACAAGTGATAGTATCCTGGATCGAGCCCCATCTGCCCAATTACTTTTTTTTCAAGTCTAATCTTTTTTATACCTTTTACAAATATTACCGAGTTAGGCATCGGTCACCCACTGTATTTGATTTAAGATAATGGTATATTTTGGAGTTATAACGTATAAGTCTCAGTTTGTCTCTTTAATTGTCTAAATTGCCTGCTTGCGCTACACCCTGCTGAAGAGTCATTGGCGACAGACAAATAGTAGCGTCTTGCATATCAGTTAAATACTGTATTGCAGAAACGAATCCTCGTGCAACGCATAGTTTTTTATCATCAATTGATAACATGACAAACATACACAGGTCCAGACATATTATGTCCTCCAGTATAATTACCGCTTTGAAAAATGGTGATGATGAAATAGAATTTTTTCCAAATATTTTACAACAATACACATTTAGTACGCCACTAATAGTCTCTTACCTAATTTAAATTACTTAGGCTCTTTGTGTAATAAGAAATAGTCGAAAGATTAGTATTTAATAAAGTTGTTTTTTTGTTAATTAAAAGTAGTTTTAAATTAAAATACAATCATAAAACGTCATAATGACACTTATTAGCTTAAAAAATGCGGTTTACTCCATTACGTAGTTTGGTCTAATAGAGCTAGTATTTTCCTGTTTGGAATTTTAGCATACGTAATCTTTACATCTGTATCACTAATTGAATGATCACAAAATCATTTGTAACCCATATTAATGTAATTTCATGCTTTCGTGTAGTATCCAGCTGAATAGAATAGACCACCCTCATTTCTTACTTAGGTGTCGAAAGTAGACCCGCCGTGTGGTATCCGGCTGAATAGTATATACTACCCTAATTTCTTACCAAGGTGTCGGGGCCGGTAGTAAAATACTTAACCAAATCATGTGACAACATGTTTATAACATATTGTGGCGACCGCACTTATAGTGGGATAAAGGCAGGAGAGTGATGATGGTTAATGTATAGTAATTTCATAAGATGAATGCAAAATTAAACAATGCAAACAACTCGCGTCGTCAAATTGCTGTTAGAAGTTACAATATAATTATTTTGCTGTAATATACGTTTGTTAGGAGAATCTACGTAATGCTGAGTGTATGAAGCAGGCAACATTCACATACCTTATACATGCAGAACAAGTGACCACAAGTATCACAAAACATACAAGCACTACCACAATTTCGCTCCGAAACCGCATCATCAGGAGGATAGGCTCCACAACAAAATCGTAATGCATAACGATCCACCAAGAATAGTAACGCCAGCTTCAATAAATCAAATTGCTGTTAGTTTTATCACAAAACCAAAATGTAACGTTCCAATTTGTATCATAAAAACAATTAATAATACCGGGAAGCGTGAGTGGCAAGAACCAAAACATCAAGCAAATAAAAGAAAAACGATGATCGGTTTTGCTGGCAATAATATGAGGCTATTTTGAACAGAAGCGGATAAGTTGTGTACAAAATTCATTTCGCATAGCGTTACCACGTCGAATCCAGTATCGAATGCAGATGAAATTACCATTTAGCATTATAATCTGATTGTGTATAATTTCTGCAGTTCCAAGGAACACGTTTCCAAAATTACTACATTTCCAAATTGTTTGTAAGCTCCGTTATCTTCTCTGTTAGGAATGACAGTTGCAATCTAGACTAAGACGAAATTTTGATAGTTTTACTTACTACGAGATTAACTCTATCACTTCGAGTCATTTAAATCCAATGATAGATATCCGTGCCAAATTTAACGGAACAAGTAGAGTTAAAAAATCTTTTAATAAAATTTCATGTACAATAAGGACATAACCTCATCTTGAACCAATCTTAGCAGCAGCGTTATGCTTATCATAAACATACGTTGTCATCGGGACTGGACAAGAATATGAAAAGCTATGGTAGCCCAGTGGTAGCCCAGCGGTAACACCAATGAGTTTATCTGTTAAAACTTATGTGTCTAATTGATAATTGCAAAAGCTTGTGATAAACACGCTTTTCGTTGAAGGAAAACATCGTGAGGGAACCGGCATATCTCTAGAGAATTCTGGTGATATATGTAACCTACCAATCCGCACTGGAGCAGCGTGGTCATAGCTCCCAACGGAGAGAAGAGGCCTATTCTCAGCAGTGGCATAGTAACAGGCCGCAACTAACTAACAGTATGTAAAATTTCAGCTTAATCGGATACTAGGATGTAGGTCAATTTAACTTGCAAGGGTGGGGCTATTAAGCCCTACCAGAAATATGAGCTTCCCAAAGAACTCTAAATGACCCTGCCAATCACGAAAGGGGTATCAGCGAGTATAATGTCCCATATTTCTGACGCTGATCGATCGTAGTTTCTAGCTGAGTGCCTTACGGCGTCATGACTAGTCAGTCATAACATCAGCCACTACACGTCGTCTTAAGATGTGGTTTGGACTTACAGAAGACATTCTTAGGAGGATGTCACTCGACGCTAGTACAGATTCTGGGTTCTACCTTTCAAATTCCAGACTGTCTGCGCTACTTCTACACTCACTCATCCCACCCGGTGACATTGTTAAATTTGTTAGAACTAACAAAATTTTAGTTTACTATAAAGTTACATTTATTTTGATAATATGATAACATAAGCCTTAACGAAATCTAATAATATTTAACAAGAATGTAATGTATTTTACTGCAATTTACATTAATGGTAGTATAATTAGTAATTAAGATATAGTTATCTTTTTAGTTTTTAGATTCTGCTTCTGTTCCGCTAATGGGTCAATACTATTGAATTGTTTATCTTAATACAATTGTATATTTATTAAGGTATTTGGCTGAGTACTATAGACGACTCGCATTTCTTGCCGAGGTGTCATAAAAAGCGACTAAATTGACCCGTCATGTGGTATCCGTCTGAGTGGAATAGTATTTCTTATTAAAGTGTAACAGGCGGTCGTAAAATAACCAAACATGTTTAAAACATGTTGTACCGCCCCACTTAGGACCAGGGCAGCAGAATGACGAATTATTTTTTATTATATTAAATAAATACATTTACTCAAACCTAAACAAAAGTTTTTAGGTATTAGTGCATTATTATTTCTGAAATACGATAGAATCAAACCCAATATCAAACAACAAATAATTTTCAAAATGTTACCAACTATAAAAAATATATGAACGTAATCACATAATTCGATTCGACTCTCCCTGATTAAGGCGATAACGGTGTTTATAAATATTCGCTTGCGCTAATCCATTATCGTGGATTATTGTTCCAGCGATAAGTAAGTATTACCTATTACTGATATCACTTCGTAACGTAAAATGAGGTGTACTTGATATAGTTTGTTCCGATTATGTGTACGTATAAACCTATAAAATATAATAAGCTGTGATGGCCTAGCGGTGCGACAGTGTGAATCTCTCGAGACGATCATGGGTACAAAACCCGGGCAGGCACCAATGAGTTTTTCTATTAAAACTTATGTGTCTAATTGATAATTGCAATTTATCACACGTTTTTCGGTGAAGGAAAACATCGTGAGGAAACCTGCATATCTCTAGAGAATCCTAGGGATATGTGTCACCTACCAATCCGCATTGGAGCAGCGTGGTAGGTCTTAGCTCCAACCCTTCTCTCCAAAAATGGAGAGAGGAGGCCTATTCCCAGCAGTGGGATAGTAACAGGCCGTTACTTATAAACCTATAAATATTGTAATAAGAAACCTACTAATATTAAAAATGGGAAAATTCGTGAGTATGGATTTATGTTAGTTACTCTTTCACGGCGAATCCGCTGAACCAATATCGATGAAATTTGACACACTTATTCTTTATACACCGGGATAACATATCGCCTATAGAAATCCTTTAATGCTAAAGGACTAGGATGACAATAAAAATTGCCAACTATTATCAACCTATCACACGAAAACAGTCACGCGCACAAAGTTGCAGGTAAAAGCCAGTATTGTAAATGGGAAAGTTTGTGATTATAGATGTATGTTAGTTACTCTTTTACGGCGAATCCGCTGAACCAATATCGATGAAATTTGGCACACTTATTCTTTATACACCGGGATAACATATCGCCTATAGAAATCCTTTAATGCTAAAGGACTAGGATGACAATAAAAATTGCCAACTATTATCAACCTATCACACGAAAACAGTCACGCGCACAAAGTTGCAGGTAAAAGCCAGTATTGTAAATGGGAAAGTTTGTGATTATAGATGTATGTTAGTTACTCTTTCACGGCGAATCCGCTGAACCAATATCGATGAATTTTGGCACACTTATTCTTTATACACCGGGGCAAAATATAAAAATCATGTTAATTCAACAGGAATAGGATGACATTGAAAAGCGTCATCTATTAAAAACACATCGCGCGAAACAGTCCACGCGCACAAAGTTGCGGGTAAAAGATAGTATTATAAATGGTAAAGTTTGTGTATATAGATTTATGTTAGTTACTCTTTTACGACGAATCCGTTGAACCAATATCAATGAAATTTGGCACACTTAATCCTTATAAACCGGGGTAACATATAAAAAAAACTGTTAATTCTACAGGAATAGGATGATAGTGATATACTTATACAGTGGGTTAACATATCGCATATAGAAATCCATTAATGCTAAAGGAATAGGATGACAATAAAAACGCCATCTATTAAAAACCGTTTTCAAGCGATAACAGTACATGCGAACGAGCGGAGTTGCGGGTAAAAGCTAGTAAACCATAAGCGAAATTTGGTATCAAAGATTGTGTTTTCGAATATTCATCTACCGAGTTTTGCGGTTATTTATATCAGGAGGCTTTAGTTACTAAGATGTTAGAGTCGAGTGTTTAAGTTTTATTAAGTCTTAAGGTACTGCTGAATCCAAAGGGTACAAGAATATGGCGTGGCAATCCCTTGAGGAGTCTTGGTATATCGGAATCCATCGGTTGAAGAATGCGATTTCATTATACAATACTTTAACTAGGTGTGCTTGCGGCTTCGCCCGTTTGAAAATCAGTGTATGTACCCCTTATTGTGAGTTAACCATAAAAAAAGAGACATGCTGTCGCGGTTCTTTTTGTAGATTTACCATTCTCTTCTCTAAAGCTTGCAACAGGCGAGTTTTTTACAACTGCACGACCTCTTCAACACAATTTATATAAAATTATAATGCACTAGTAACCATAACCTTCTGGAAGAATTGTTATACTTTTAATAAAAACCTTACTAAAATCCATTTAGTAGATTTTGAGAAAATCGATAACATACTTATATTAACTTATTAATTGCATGACACTCATTTACTCGAAATGTATGCAATACTAAAAGATTAAAATATTTTAGAGCCATAAAAACATTAAAATTAAACAAACACGTTATTTTTCCTTGAAAACTTTAAATAATGTAGTCATTATAATTATTGCGCTGACGACAATAGCTAGTTTTAATCCAATAGCGAAGTCAAATAATTTTAATTTAATAGATTTTTAATATTAAGAAACTTGTATTATCATTCTTCAGTAAAGGAAGGAAGTTAGATGCTATCGTAATTAACGACTATTTTAATAGTTTCAAATTAACTGTTGCGGTTTTGTAATACATATTCGTTGGAAATAATCAATCTCGCATTATGACAAGACGCGAATATTACGCCAATGCAAATTAGCGCTTCGAAATTTTTGTGTAAATACCAGACGATAAAACCTTCTTATCGAGCACCGTTACGGAGTTTGACGATGACTCGGATCATTTCAACAAAAAACCGTCGACAAATTACATCTCTCAGGTCGGCACATAGAAAGTGGACGCGTGCCAATCTGGTGCTACAAAAACTCGGGCTTACAGTGGATAAATCCGTGCAATTACACACGTACTAGTGCGACTGTGTCAGGTGAGATATTGCGTGGTTCGATTTGCCTTCGGTCCGGGCACAATGCGCCCAGTCAGATCTAATTACCGGCCACGCGCGCCAGCTTCCATTGTGATAATATAATCGATCTATATTTGACGCGGATCATTTTTTCATGGTTTTCAAGTGAAGTATCATATTTTTTGCCCCCACAAACAGCAATAAGCGACTCTTGCTCTTGTTGCTCCGAACTAGATTGAGTTAAAGATATTGTAATATGCCGTTTTTTGCGGAGCCGCCCGATCATCTGTTCAAAGTGAGCATGAATATTTGAATTGCTGTGTAATAGAGTCGGGGAAGATTAATCTACATTTTGATTAACAAATCGATTTCGATACACGTAAGTGTATTCGTCGGCCGATCGGTTGGCAGGTCGTCGGACACGCGCGGCGCTCGCCCGCGCCCACTAATGGGCTCCATCTCGCGGATAAAGCGGCGAACCGTTACCTTTCTCAAATCACGTACACTATTGTAATATCCAATCGGCCAGAAATGAGATTGCGGCTAACAAGTTATTTACATTGACGTTTTAATATGTTGAGTGACTGAAAAAACTATTTAAAAAGGTAATTATAAAGTGGTGCCCGTAATAGCCACCGTACGCGCCGGCACGCCGCCTTTGTGACGCAGCTAAACCCTCGAGATTAATTTTGGCGTCACAATGAACGGGTCAAAATACACGCTACAGAATGTAAAGTTGCGATATCGGTGTGTCAATTCTAAACTTTCGAAAGCGCTGCCTCGCTCCCAGCTGGAAGATAGGATCTTTATTGCGGCGCGTTTTTGGGAAAAATGATTAATATAAGGGATCGGTGCGGACGGATAAGTAGTTGAGATTGACGGACTGATGCGAGGTCTGTGACCGGGTCGGTGCAGGCTGGGGGGGAGGGGAGGAAAGCCGCGAGGCTGCATTGCGCGAGCGTGCCCAAAAACTAACCATAATTTACGGACAAGTAGTCAGGACGGCTGCCGACGACACGCGCGGTATTTTTTTGCACCACCCTGATCCTGTTACAAAGTAAATTTCTCACGAACATCAGAGGGCACATCTTTGCGGAATTGCGCGTTAATGACTGGAAAATTAAGTGCGGCCGCAATCCGTTTTCTGATAATAATTCGAGCGAATTCACCTTAAGTATCGCGCGTTTCACGTGCACACTTGGACCCTGTAACTACTGACGGAGTTAATGTAAGTTATAAAAGGGCATAAAGCTTTTTACATAATAACGTGAGATAAGGAATTATACGAGACCTGTGTGGTGCACGGAATTTAGGTAGCCCACGGGTGAACGGGGCCGGATTTCAAGCATATGTTCATATTTTTGGCAAAATAACAAAGATTGTGCAATAAATTATCGGGAGCAAAATATAATGAGAATACGAGTTTAATTGCCACTATTAAAGTGTTAAATCCAATATTAATGAATGTCCATTAATACATATTCTAATCGCACAGTATCTATACATATTATAAAACAAAGTTTCCGACAAATGTGTCAGAATGCAATCTTTTTTCTCAAAATCTACTAAACAGATTTTGTACGGCTTTTATAAAATATAGGGCAATTCTCGAAACATGCTTAGGTATATACTATATTCTCCGCAATGGCTAAACCGATTTTGATGGTACATTTATTTGTGACACACTGAATTTCGAAAAGTGCGAATCTGCGGGCATAGAAACCATAATAAAATAATAAATGAGCTAATCTGCTGAACCTATATGGATAAAATTTGACACAATCAACTGAACAAACTGAAATTTGACTGGCCCGTTGGCGCTGTGAGTAGTGACCCAGCCTTTAACTCCGTGGGCCGCAGGTTCGCTGAGGGCTAACATTTTCTATAAATTAATTTGTTGGTCTTTGAGCCTGGGTGTATATTTGTATTTAGGTATGTATTTAAGAATATATATAAAAGTATATATTCACCAGTTGTCTGTCAACCATACCACAATTATTAAGAATTATTACTTTGGGGGCGGACGATCTTGTGTGTAAGTGTCTTTAAAAAAAATCAATGCTTATTTCCTGCATAACATAAAATTAAAAATCTATAAAGCTCCATACAAAGTTGAGGGTACTTTAACGCTTCAATTAAACTGTACAAATAGTGTCCTTAATAATTCAAAGTTTGTCCCAATTACAACTGAAATAAGAGTAAGGGTGCGTGCAAACGGAATGCGATTGTTCATTTTTAGCATGCTGACGTGAGAGGATCTTCATCGCTGTAGGCGGTCATGAGATCGACATTATTTTGTAATGATACCCATCGAATTTTTACAGTACCGAGCGATTTTGTTACATTAGTTAGTTAGTTGGTTAGTGGTTATTTCGTTAGTTAGGTTATGTTATATATTGATATGTTATATATTGGTTCTTCGTATAGTATTTTTTAGGTGAGTATTATTAAAACTTATATACGTGTTTGTAATAATAAATAATAAAATATATTATATTACGGAAAATTACACACACGGTCATCCGTCCACAAAGTAAGTTACTTAATATTTATGTGATGGACAAAGAACTAGTTAATATATATATAAAATTAAAAAACAATGTAAAATTGGAGATTATTATATTCACTCTCTATTTCTGTTTGATAGAAGCTACCAAATCGTATAATAAGATAGAAAACAAAGTAAATAAAACGTTATTTTGGCACGTTATGCAACGTAAATCAGACTAAATAATTGAAATTGAAAAATAATAACACATCTAGGGCTTTTATCAATAAACATTGTTGGGAACAAACAATTCTTGAGCAATGCCATATCGACAGAAAGTGTGCCATTCCAATTAGCTACTGTGTTATATTTTTCTCAACAGAATAACAAATAAGTTTTGCTATTACAACGGAACTTAATAGAGCGGATTAAGTAATAAGTATTAAAGTGGACAAAGATTGCAAAACAGCTAGGAATTGCGAAAGGTAAATTAAAAATCGAATTGGCTTTTGGCCGCGCCGCACCGCGCCCGCGCTCCCCGCCCCTCTGTAATTGCGGCCGGCGTGCGCGCAGATTATCAGAAGCAAGTGCGTTCGATAACGCATGCGCACGAACGCATGTTATTAAATTTATTCCTTTTTCGCCAGAATCTGCATAATGAAGGGGGGGCAAAAAAGGCACGTAATCGCTAGATTGCACGTCGCCGGAGAAAGGCGATCTTTGTCTGCTATGGGTGTATTTTGAATATTTAAACTGTGTTACTACATATTTAGGTTAATGGGAAGCCAGATTAAAAAGTGATTAGCAGTTCTCACATTGATACATTGTGACATTGACCGTTATAAAGTGGTGAGAGCTACATATTTGAAATATCCGCCCTCTACATAAGCAATATCCGTTATGATGCTTTAGGGAAACATGTTTTTTTAATAATATTGATTAAAGCGATTTTAATTTGTTAAAGTTTTCTCTTGTCTCTAAACAGATAATGCTTGCGCTTATTGTTCTTATATTTTGATTACTGAGAGGTCGAAAAAAATACTCTACGCCTCTAGGAATAGTTAAAAAAAATTGAAAAGAGCAACCACCGAGTTTCCCAACCAGCGGTAAAGTTAACGATTCAAAAGCCTTGTTTATTACAAGTTTGCTTGAATCAAAAATCATTTTATTTGATGACAAAACTGAAAAGTGTATCTGCTGAGTTTCTTGCTGGCTCTTCACGGTAGGAGCAGTTTTCCGAACCAGCAGTAGAGTTGACGATTCAAAAGCACTTGTATACAATTTTACTTGAATAAAGAATAATTTTAATTGATGCCATAATTGCAATCAAAATTAAAAAAAGCATACGCCAAGTTTCCTGCTGGCTCTTCTTGGTAGGAGCAGTTTTCCGAACCAGCAGTAGATTTGTATAATCATAAGAACTTGTTTACAAGTTTACTTGAACATAATGATTTGAATTTGAATTTGATTTGACAAATAGCGCAATCATATGAACATACCTAAATTAGGATTTCCTCAATCGGCTTACTTAACTACTCAAATACTTATGCTACCCTTTCGATAAGTTGGTCCCGAATGCGAAATGCATGTCTTGCCTTGCGGTACCTTAATAAGGATAATCTTCACACCTGAGGAGTGCAATTAATAATGGACAAGTTTGCTCAAGGTTCGCGCAAATACTCGGAGATTATCATAAGGGTTGAGAAATTATGTTCACATTCTAATGGATAGGCCATATGAGATTATTCTTGATTTAGTACAGATATAAATACGCGTATTTTATATATCAGAATGAAAACATGGTTAATCTTGTAAATTATAATTTTGAAAGTTACCTTAACTTTGTAATATTGTATGTTTTAAATATTTTTTTTTAAATGGTAAGTAAAATTTACTGACAGGTACGGCGAAACATGGTACGTCGTGTGGTATCCGGCTGAATAGAATAGTACCACCCTCATTTCTTACCGAAATGTCGTAAAAGGCGACTAACGTAAGTCGACCCGCCGTGTGGTCTCCGGCTGAGAAGAATAGACCAACCTCATTTCTTACCGAGGTGTCGTAAAAGGCGACTAAGCTAAGTTGACGTCAGGCAGGCGGCCGGTCGTAAAAACGCAGCCAAATCATGTGACAGCATGTTTATAACATGTTGTGCCGACCCCACTTAGAGTGGGATAAGGGCAGGAAGATGATGACACAGCGAAACATGGTAGCACTTTTCTTTTTTTTTTACTTTTGAACTGACCATATGTGAAAATAAATTCTTTTAATGAAAATATCACGTATATGTCACGAGCCAAACATCTTGAATTCTACTAAATATTAAATGACCAGACAAATTTGTGAGAGAAATCTAATAAGCACCAACATGAGTGATTGATCACAAATGCGATCCATGTCAAATGTTCACGTGCGATCTCTGTAGGACCGCAAAAACCGTCATATATTTTTAAAGATGGCAAGCGTGGTATCTTACACTGGTTTGATTGGTTTTGTCATATTAAACTTGGGGGACAAACGTGTGAGGTGTGTTGGCACGTCGCGGGCGCAGGGGTGTCGTGGATCAAGTTGGCCAAAGTCAGCCAAAAACTGGCCCCCGCGTCTTAGCCTTGAATGGCTTAGCCCTCTGGTCACGAGCAAATAGCTGACGTGGCCCGCGGCCAGCCGCGCCCTGCATACATAATGCGTACTAACGCACAGAGTTGCTGTGGAGTCGATGTTATCTATAGTTATTACATTCAAATTCAAATAATTCTTTATTCAAATTGGCTTTTACAAGCACTATCGAATCGAATACCAAGTTCCCAAAAGCTGTCTGTCTGTATGTGATCGATTTTCTCGAAATCTACTACACCGATTTTTGAACGGTTTTTCACTTAAAGATAGTGCAATTCTTCCGAAAGATTAAGAATTAATATTGCATAACAGTTTTGTGTAAATTATGTTGAAGTGGTCACGTGGTTGAAAAAACTCGCCTGCGGGGAGCTTTACTCGCGTGCGTTGCGTAAACCAACAAAGATACACTAAAGTAATGTACTAGAGAATTGTAGATCTATCTACAAAAATACTACCAAAAAGTCCACGACAGCATGTCTCTATCTCTGATAGTTAACTCTGGGACAGCATGTCTCTATCTTATAATTAACTTACAATAACTACTTTTATGATTAAAATTTCAAATAAAATCCGCGACAAAATGATAAAACTAAAGCTTCTTTCTATTTCTCTATATCTCTTTATACATGCTTAAGAAGTAATTATAAGATAATCATTGATTCTGAACTGAATATGAAACTATTTAAAGAATATTTTATCATATTTTATGGTTATAAATACTTCAACAGAGTAATTCTTAATAGTTTACGAATATTATGCTATTATCACCTGGTAATACATACTAAAGAAACTATAATCACTTTTATCTTTTTAGAATGATTATTACATGGAGAACGAATATAATTATTAAGACAATATGTAAATCCATGATTTTAAACAAGAATTACAAACACGCGCCGTGGAATCTATTTAAAGGTGTTTACCAAAAGTCACATTCAAGGCTAAAGTTACTTGATTAATAAATGTAAAATATTTAAATTATTAATTCGAATTGACATCTCATAACGTCTTTGTTAAAATATTGTTTTAATTTGTTCATAAACAAACGCACACATTAATGATATCAGATTTTAGAATTTGATAAAGATTATAGTTTTATATATAAATATAAAAAAAAATACAGTGACAAAATTTATTGTTTAAATAATATGTATTTTATGTAAAATAAATTTAAATAAAGTAATGAAATAATGAATATGGAAAATGAAATAAATGAATTTTAAAATAATTATATAATGTGCTTAAATTAATTAAATGACTGTTTAAATTTTCATCGTGTTAGCATATAATATTCAAAATTTATTAGGTTAAGATTAGATTTGGTGTTTCCTACTTGATTTCAAATAAATAACCACTTATTTATTTAGAAAAACGTAATATTGTAAAAAACGTAACAGGATATGTTGATGATTATATAAAATTATGTAGATAGTGCGGTATTATAATAAACCAATCTATTATTTTAACTAAATATATCACAATTTTATATGATGGCTAGAATCAGAAATATATTTTGAGATTAAATTTTGCTTGAAATTAAAGTTTTATTTAAGCTGCTTTAAAAATTCTTGTGTTATTACTTAAATGATTCTTTAACTTTGTACCAATCAATACAAGTATTACAAAAGTAATCAAAACATTATTTTGCTATATATTTTGCTTTATTATATGTAAAGTGTACTAATATCCGTTCTCATACCTCATAAAAAATCATGCACTACCCGCCACCAATAACACAACAATACACAAGCACTGCACACATTCACCACCACAATCTTAAAAATCGCTTTGTTCCATAACTGAAGCATCATCAGGAAATAGATCGTGGTAATCTTATACCTGTATGAGGACGGATAGAACCGCCTAATTCTATCTAAACTAATACATAAAGCTTAAGATTTTGTTTGTTTGTTTGAACGCGCTAATCTCAGGAACTACTGGACCGATTTGAAAATTATTTCAGTGTACAATATCCCATTTATCGAGGAAGGCTATAGGCTATCACACTAAGATGAATAGGAGAGGAGCAGCAATAAAAAATATTACGAAAACGGCAAAATTTAAAGCTTTCGTAGCGTGCGATGAGTAAACGGTAATAGTTATTCGAAAATCATGTATTTCAAAATTGTTGCCCTCTAAAAGTTCTAAATAAAAGTCCGCGATAGCATATGTCTAGCTTTTAAGGTTAACCCACTTTAACCATTTTTATGGTTATCAAAATGCTACATGTATTTTATGGGTTTAATTCTTCCATGCCGGCGCAGCCGCTGGCGATTGCTAGTATATCTAAAAATCATTGTAAATCAAAATCATGTATTACAAAATTGTTGCCCTCTAAAAATCTGCGATAGCATATGTCTAGCTTATAAGGTTAAGCCACTTTAACCATTTTTATGGTGATCAAAAGTACATATTACGGTTTTAATCTTTCCACACGGGCGGAGCCGCCAGGATTGCTAGTAAATTATACAAGTACTAATTACTTTGATCAAGCTTTCAATTAAAATGATTTGCAAATCGACTCCATAGCCGTCCACGTGCCGGTAATGGAGTATTTCGTATTTGTTTCATTTTTATTTTTTGTCGGTTCGATTACTCGAACGCGATCTCCTCATCATTCTTGGCGAAATTCGGGAGCGTCTGAACCGTCCAGCCTCCAGATATTAATTATTGATTGTCGATAAAGTATGCGTAAATATTGTATGCCGGGTATGATTATAAACCTCCTTTGCCATGACTCTGTAACGTGATACTGAATTTCGTGATGGGTAATTGGGAGACATTAGATTATTTAGCTTAAAATATTTTTTTGTGATTTTTTGGAGGGGTTTTAAAACTTTTACTAATATTTTGACTCGATAACAAAGGCGATAGAAAGAGTACATGCAAATGAGATGAAAATGTTAAGGTAGATGTGTGGTGTGACAAAACTGGATAAAATACGAAACGAGTATATAAGGGGAAGTTTGAAAGTTGTGCCCGTTATAGCAAAGCCGAGACGATTAAGATTGTATAGACCTACCACGCTGCTCCAGTGCGGATTGGTAGGTTACACATATCCCCAGAATTCTCTAGAGATATGCAGGTTTCCTCACGATGTTTTCCTTCACCGAAAAGCGTGTGATAAATTGCAATTATCAATTAGACACATAAGTTTTACTAGAAAACTCATTGGTGCCTGCCCGGGGTTTGAACCCTAGACCTCCTCGAAAGAGGCGCACGGTGATACCGCTGGGCTACCACAGCTTATTATTACTGGGCTACCACAGCTAATTATTATGTGCTTAGAGGGAGCCCTAAACAGAGATATTTGGATTTTATGAAGTATGACATGCGTATAAAAGGAGTAGCGCCAGAGTTGACGAATGTATGGACAGAATGGAAGAGAAAACCATTTTGTGCCGACCCCACTTAGAGTTGGATAAGGACATGAGGTGGAAATCAGTGTTAAATTTTTTTTCCGAATTTTCTTCCGAAAACGAAATTTTGAACATAAAGTAGGTAGTTATTCTGAGTTTAACCATAAGATATATTGACATGCTGTCGCGGACTTTTTTGTAGTAGTTTACGACAGCAGGCGAGTTTTTTTTACAACTGCACGACCTCTTCAACACAATTTACATAAAACGGTAATGTATTATTAAGTAAAATCTTCCGGAAGGAATGCATTACATTTTAGTAAAAACTGTACAAAAAAGATCACATACAGATAGACAGTTTTTGGTGACTTTGCTTTATGATAAGTATAGATAACAAAGGGAATAGAAAAAGTTGTTATATATATGTTATAGAATATTTCAGATTTTTTTCAACTTCAAAATATACACTTCTTTAACTTTAAATATCATCGCCTAATTTACAAATTAGGGTATATTTTAAACGGAATTAAAGGTATAGGTTCTCATATTTAAATATAAACGGTCATTATCATTCAATCACATGAATTATCAGGTTGAAGATCTTTTATGCTGGTCTAATTCGTTTAGGAAGAACGATAAGAAACCCCTTAATTTAGTTGATTATAATATACTAGGTTCTACTCGCGATTTCGGGTTTGTGTATTTTAACACCGAGACAAAGTCCAGTCATTCTCCAGCCTTTCAAAATTTTATACCACAAATCTTGTCGTACTTTTGCTCTTGGGATGTGTAATTAGAACAAATAAGCACAATTTTCCATTGTTATATAACTTGGACGGGAGTTTTAAACAATCAATACATGATTAGTACTTGATTTTATTTTTAAGGTAGTTTTTTCAATTCTGTAATTAAAGGGATTTTACATTACATAAGTTATTGAAGCCCTATTATAGATTAAAACTTAATAAGTAAATCTATAAAGCTTATCAAAAAGTTTTCACAAATTGCATGATTCCTCAGAATCACGTTTAGAGCTGTTCCAACCGATCTTACAATACATTTATTAATTAACGTAGATATGTAATAAATGTTATTTCGGCACAACATCGTTATAAGAAGGCCTATGAATATTTTAATTCACAATATAAATGTATTTTTGCTCCGTTAATTAAAACGAATAGATACGAACGTATTACGTAGCTAAAATTTGCAAATCCAAAACCACAGCAAATAAAGAAGCAAATCAAATACGTCGACCATTTCTAATATGTTGAGATATAGGTGCGTTACGAAACTAACTAACAATACACAAATTAAATTTAACGATAACGATCTTTCTAAAAGACACAAAGGGTTGTTAATTGCTAAAAATCGGCTTTCGAAAACCGTCAGCTGTCGTCTGCGCCGGCGCAGCCTGAAGAGTTCATACAAACACCGCCCTATTTAATCCTCGCTTAGCGAAATTTTCTACTGCCGACCACTGACAATACAAACTTGCGCAATTTAACATACAGAGAAAATAATTAAGAGATTTTCGTAATTTAAGCTATTTATTATTTTACTATATATTATCACTGGTTGATTTATTTACAAACTAAATTACATTTAAAATATTTTATAAGACAAAGAGAAAAAAACATTTGAAAATATAAAAAAAATTGTCATTCACGGTGGTTAGGAATACAGAGTAAGGAACCTCCTCAAAATACGTGTAGTCTCAAGCAACACTGCCTTCTGTATTCCTACCTTTGATAAAATAATTAAACGAGAGCCTTTTGAGATGTTAGTCGAGGCTCTTTGTTAGTAAACCATTTACCGACACAAAAATTGGAACAATTATTGTTGACTCAATATTCCACAGTAATATATTTTTATTCTTAAGTAAAGTTTAACAGTCTAATAAAAACAAATATCCTCATTAGTATTGATCGTGTGTTGTACCTTACTTTTTGTATATATTCTCGTTAAATGCTTAATAAGTTCATGAATAGATCTGTATTTTATTTTAAAATTAACATTTTTTATTCGTGTATTATGTTTGCATTCCGTTTGTTATGATTTGTAATACATAGCTACAAGTGATCATTATTTGGCTAGGTTCTTGACGAACGCTCACCTGCCAGACATCTACTTACCTTAAGTTGTATTTTACAGCACCTCAGTAAAAAAGATGTAGTGAGTAGAATAGATCACCTTTGATCTATTCTACTCAGCCAGATACCACACGACGGGTCGACTTACCTTAGTCGCCCCTTACGACACCTCGTAAGCAATGTCTTTTAAGTCACATTAAAAAATGAAAAGCTGTTTAATGCTTTTATATTAATATGATAGAAGTAATTTCAAGACAATAATGTCTGAGAAGGGTATCTTAATTTAAGAAAGAAAGCGTGAAACAAGGAATTATTTAAAAAGCATTTTATGCAAATCGCTTGAATAACACCACAGGGCATTCGTGGCAACGTTTCACAGCTTTCGTGTTCGAACACCAAGTGTGCATTGTCCCTAAAACAAAAGGCCCCGTAGTGGTGCTCCAGCTTAATTTTCGAGTGCGAGTTAGTATTTGAATTGGTTTTAATCGTGGGATAAACAATGGGGAGCAACGACACGCCCATCCAATGTGCACCATAATACTTGTTGAATTTTATTGTGGTAATAATTAAAATTAAAAAAATAATATTGGCGTCCGGTGACGAACAAAGGTAGACAAAAATGGTTTAACCCAAATTAAATTATGGTTAGTTTTGACCCAAAAATTTGTTACGAATATTTTTTGTCATAGAATATGCGTCATAAGTAGTTTCAATCTTAAACAGCTTTTGGAGGAAGAGGAAACTGTATTAATTTTACCGCGATCCAAAACGTAGCTTGTAAAAATATAATAATTATACTATCTGATAGAATCTGCTTATACAGGCTCATATATCGCAACTGTTATTTATAAATAATTTAAATCAATCTCAAAGAATATTAATAAATAATATATAATGCCGTGTGGTATCCGGCTGAGTTGAATAGACCACCCTCTTTCTTACCGACGTGTCTTAAAATATGATTAAGATAAGTTAGCGTCAGGCGGACCATCGTAAAATACGTAGCCAAATTATACATATAACATGTTGGGCCGACCCCACTCAGTGGAATACGGAGGAAGATAAATATATATTAGTACAATAAACAATTAAAGTTAGCTATACTTTTCTGTTACTTAGTCTTTTTTGTACTACAAAAAAGCATTTCTAGTACAAATTTTTCATTCTGCAATTATATACTCTCCACTCATTTTAAATTTAGTTAAAAATAAAAATCTTGAGTTCGTTAAGCACATAAATAAGTGAATTTCTCACTTTTATTCCATTCAATTATCCCAATATGTACCTGTTGGAAATAATAAAACTTGGAAGAATGCAAAGTTCCATGTAAATACCTAACCGGATAAGATTGCAAGTTTGTATTTGTTTTTACTCAAGAAACATGAATAATGAAGAGTTTTTAAGCCGACATGCAAATTGTTTCTAACAATCTCATATTAATAACGGACTATTCGTATTATTTCTAGATTAGGATTGCCATAAAAAATGGCATGTGTATGTAAATTGTGAGTAAACGAGTTATCCTGAGGGTAGGGGTGAGTGATGCGCAACGCGTGAGCAATCATTGCGATCGACGACTCCTGCGCAGGGAAATGACGGAAACGCACACGTTCAAACAAGTAACACATGAACACGCTCGCCTATTACAAAACTAGGGTGACCAAGTAGGTTGAAACTTTCGCGATTCATATTGATAATTATATAAACATATAAACATACGGGTCACATCGCGTTAAAATCGAATTACCTTTGTATAAGGTTCGACGTTTCGGGAAATGGTTCATCCACCGTGGTCACGAACCGACTTCGTTCCCAAGTACTACAGTAATTATTTTGTCCAACTACCCTCACTTGAACCGCACACTCCCAGAGTGACTAGATCTTGAATTGGACGCCCATTTAGAGTAGTTCCACTAGTTCTTCGATGCATCTGATGCATCGATTAGCGGAGGTAGTGACAACTGTATAGAGATGCTCGGATCGTTGGCGCTCGCCTGGTGCAGAGCTGCTGCTAGCGGGAATGGTGGCAATACGCTCAATAATGAATGAGTGAAGCAAAGTGGACGCTAAATATTTTATCAAACTCCTGCCCTTATCTCACTCTACACTCTTTACAATCAACATGTTACAAACATGTTGTGACATGATTTGGCTATGTATTGTACGACCGGCTACCTGACGTCATTTTACCTTAATCGACTTTTACGACGTCTAGTAAGACATTAGGTAAGTAATGAGGGTAGTCTATTCTACTACCCTAGCTACTATTAGCCTACTAGGCGGATATCACGGATTTGTCGCTTGTTTTTAATATATTTTTTAAATTGTTTTTAACTAAAGCTAATTTGTGTATTATGTGAAAATGCTGGTCACCCTAGACCACACTGACGCGACTAACGTCAGCCAGCATTAATGCAAAGATATTAGTAATCCATTGTTAAAACACAGGTATGCAAATATCAAATACAAAAAGTTTATAAATGACTAGCGTTACGTTATGTGAGCTTTTTACTTTTTACTAACATAGAGGAGGGAAACATTCGTTATCTACTATTATAAAACAAACTGCGACTATAAATCTGTAAGTATGTCTACACGCACATTATTATTGCAAGAATGATAACTTATCTATATTTAATACTTTTCATTACATACTTACTTAACCATTTTTACGCAAATCAATTACATTTTTGTGATAGAGATGATATAATATTTATCTGCAAATATAATAGGTATTTAAATGTGTAAGATATTATTAATGCAAACGTAATAACATTTGTAATACTAAATGTAATGCTCAATGTAGAGTGCACTATTTGTTCTCATATTTTACAAATTCAGTGAATATCATGTTCTACTTACAATTAGCTTAATATTAGTATCAAAGACTCACTGCCCGCGGGATAATAAAATGTGGGAATAGGACGCCCTCTGTTGCGCTCTCTATCGTACTTACGAGCTTATAGCATAGTGACGCACCACTAACATGTCGATGTTTAAGGTTTGAAAAAAGAGACAATGTTAAACTGACTCCACAAATTTTAGCAATAGCTCACGGGCTTGGTTGAAATTAATACTTTTAATATTTTCTAGATCTTCTTTAACTTTCTTTAAAATTGTTACCACATGTTTAATAACTCGTTTGATTTTCAATAGTGGTTTCAATACATTTGATAATGCGTTCATTTTAACTTATGTTAAATAAATAATTGGCAACGTCCAAATGTTAAACGACTACGTCGCAGCACATGAAACATGTATTTCATACCTTTTAAACGTAATTAATTATTATTTAATCACACTTGAAAACTATTATTGAATTACCGGCACTAATAGACTATAATATTTCTTAAATTATCCACACTTATTTATATTATAAGCTAGCGTGCGCCAGCGCCGGTTTTATCCAACTTTAAGCTGTTATCGATATGTGATGCACAACGCGAGCCTGTCCCTAGTGCGCCGATGATTTATGGTACCCAGAGTACCGAGTGTTTAACTTTACCATTGTACAGTGCTAGTGCTTAGTCCAACTTCGTTCACTAGTTATGTCTGTCGCGCGTCATACAAATTGGCGTTACGCTAACGCGACCGAGTAGGTTAAAACAACTCGTACTTAGTACACTAAACCCATTAATCAATATAATCGTTGAAACATCTTAAGCTATTAACTACTTCTTTACGCTTAGTACAAGCTGTGGTAGCCCAGCGGTAACACCGTGCGACTCTTTCGAGGAAGTCACGGGTTCAAACCCGGGCAGACACCAATGAGTTTTTCTTTTAAAACTTATGTGTCTAATTGATAATTGCAATTCATCACACGCTTTTCGGTGAAGGAAAACATCGTTAGGAAACCTGCATATCTCTAGAGAATTCTGGAGGTATGTGTAATCTATAAATCCGCATTGGAGCAGCGTGGTAGGTCTTAGCTCCAATCCTTCTCCCCAAAAACGGAGAGAAGAGGCCTATTCTCAGCAGTGGGATAGTAACAGGCCGCTACTTACTTACTTTACGCTTAGTACTAAATGGATTTTCATTTACAGTACAGAGAACAATGATAATATCCTTTACGATACTATAAATTTTAAACGTAACGCCTAATTTTATAAAGTAACTTATATTCGTTTATATCAACAAGTTTACATGCTGTTATTCTGAACAAATTTAATATCTGATGAACGTGTGATAATCACTTCATTTTAAAACATATTTTTATATGAATAAAGATTATTCTTTCTATTACTAAATGAATGAACATTTATTTATTGTTTACGTACAAAAAAACAGACAAAAATTAATTACCACAAAAAAATTAGTTGTTCACTCTAGTAAAATTATCGCTTAAGAATCATCTCTTTTAGTTTGTTTGTTATAGCATAGTTATGTTTTACACGTTATTTACATATTAATTAATGTTTTAAAAGTTGGCACTTCTTGTCAATGATCAATTTACTTTAGAATACTTATGTCACCTGAGTTTCGATTAGACCAAAAATATATATACAGAGGTGTTATATATCCTCCTGCCCTTATCCCACTCTAAGTGAGGTCGGCATAACATGTTACAAATCTGTTGTCACATGATTTGGCTACATAAATTACGACTGGCCACCTGACGTGCAACTTTCCCTAGTCGTATTTAACGACACCTCGGTAAGAAAGGGAGTGGTCTATTCTACTCAACCGGATACCAAACAGTCGGTCAACTTACCTTAGTCGCCTCTTACGACACCTGTGTACGAAAGAGGGTGATCTATTCTACTCAACCGGATACCACACGGCGAGTCGTGTTAACTTTTAAGATACCTCGGTAAGAAATGAGGGTGGTGTATTCTACTCATACCGGATACTACACGGTTTATTTATACAAAGGTGTTATAAAAATTTTTTGCGTGCGATTTTACGACCATTCATCGAATTATATTATAGCCCACGTATATTCTGATGTGCTGATAAGATCTATGCGAAAGTGCGGCATGTGCGTTTAAAAAACTGCGAATGTTTTTAGGTCTGTACACTTGTCACGCACTCATTGTGTAGGTTTTATTTTTGTATATTAAATAATCGCAAAGGAAGTCGTTTTGGCTCAACGTTTTTAAAACAGCCACAATTTGCTTAAACTGTGTTTAACCGACCGACTTCTGTAAGGGAAAAAATATAGCCATGTATAATAATTGTACTTAATTTATATTAAACTTACACGTGTACGTTATTAAAATACGGATAACTTATTTTTTTGTTCATATCCGTAGAAAAGAAATTACATACTCTACCATTTTTAGAATTGAGGTAGAGAAAAATAAGTTTTCTAAGTCTAGTATACTGGGAAAAGGCTTTTAGTATCATTTGTTAAAATTTTGTCTCAATAAGTTGAAATATGATATTTTAGAAAATGTCAATAAAAGTATAATCACAAGACAGCTTTAATCGAAAACGACGAACCAATATATGGTGAGATATATTAATATGAATATATTCCCTGAGGTTAGTCTTTGTTCCGTCCCTTTAGAGATAGCTTACTATACCCACTTCTTTAAAATATTCACGTGAATATTTGAAATTAGTAATTTTAAGAATTCTGAAGTAAGAATGTTAGGTAAACATTATGATCTTATAAAAACAAAATTATCACTCATAATTTTAGCTTAAATCATAATTAATTTAAAAGTGCACAGAAAACTAACTCAAAAGAAGCGATTTCATACATTAACCTCCTAAAATAGGTACTTATTATATATCGTGTGTTATATTATGTATGGACTTAAAAAGCCTAGTAATTTAAATTAAACGAAAGCCTGCTTTAAGGAATATGCTGAATAATAATACACCTAAATATAAGTTCAAAATTACATCAATAAAAACACAAAACTAATAATAAAATTATTATGCTGTAATCCGCGATAAAGTAAAATAGAAAATATATGTATATAATGCTAAATGTAGAGTGGACAAATGTTTTTACGAATTCTGCATGTACCAGGTATGAAAAAGGATTGACCACTCTGCATTTAGGATTATATATATCTTCTATTTGACTTCATCTTGATTATAGCAAAATAATTTTATCACATCTTTTGTATTATGGATCTCCGTAACGTCTTATTCTATAAATCAATAAAAACACTTTAACAACCAATATTTAGAACATTAAACGCGCTTTATTATGCAAAGAAGTAAACAGTTCGAATTCCGTAATGGACATTAACAAGATATCACCCTGTCAGTTGAAAAATAAGGAAATAATCATATCCTTGATGGAGTTTCATCTTTTATGCAACCTTTTGTAATATACAATGTTCAAGTTCTTAGATGAAGGAATAATTTGAAAGGAAATTATTTATCAACCGCTCTGTCTTTAATTCATATGTTTCAGCTCTTCGTTATGCACAATAGTTATTATTAGAATTAGTTTAAATGTGTTGTCTTTGAACTTGCAAGGCAAAATTGCATTTTTCTAAGACTGACAGAAATCATGGTCATTCGTTATTTTTGTTTCAACTATTAAGAGATTAAATTATAGTGCAACCGCTTAACAGGTAGGTTAAGTAAGCGAATGGTAGGTAGGTACTTTTTATGATAGCAAGATAAGACAATATCTTGCAAAACATTTAGAAAATGTATAAAAGAATCCGCTTTCGGGTGCAATAAAAGCAATATTTTTAAACAAAGGTAATGATACAGTTATTGTGTTATAATTCGACTTTAAGAATATCTATGTAGTGCTAAGTGCAGGAAGCAAAATCCGTTATCATACAAGTGCCTTATGAATGCCAGGTTAGTTACCGTACTTATCACAACACATCACTACCAACGCTAACACATTACACAAGCACTACACATATTCACTACCACAATTTCAACGATCGTTTCGCCCCGTAACCGAATCATCATAAGGAGATAAGCTACACGACAAATCCTGCATGTATAAGGTATGAGGTTTTAAGTAATTTATAGAATTAGGCGTTACTTTGCGAATGCTCATAATACAAAACTAATGATAATATTATTTTGCTATAATCCGGGATAAAATCTAATTTTAATTAAAAATCTAAAAATTTTATCGCGAATTATAGCAAAATAATATTCTCATTAGTTTTGTATGAGATTTTTTTTATGATATAATATAGGCGCGTAGATTTATGAAACCAAAAAGTTAGAACCCAAAATCTGGTACCCAGCGATTCCAATAGTTCTATATTACAACGAACTATATCGGCGTTGCCACAAAGTGTTGTAATTTCAAACGAACGTGTAAATACCGTCACGATCCACGAGCACAATGTAGATAAGCCTTCGAAAATATTATCTGGTGTGTTAAAAAATAAATAATTGCGGCGTTGCGTTAGAAATCGCACATTTACGCACGCATCGGAATTGAGTAATTAATGTGCCCCCGACATATCACCCGACAATCTATATCATCGGTTGATCAACAATCACTCTTACCTGTGAAAATGGTAGCAGTAAATGGTACCATGCAAATGGTTTTATGCAACTGTTTATAAAACAAATACCACAAAAGCTGTATGTGATCGATTTTCTCCAAATCTACTCAATGGATTTTTGATCAGTTTTACTAAAATATTGCAATTCTTGAGGTAATAGCAAATTCTCCGGAACGGCTTAACCTAATTTAATGGGACTTTCTCTGGAAGATACAGAAGGTTGTAGAGTATTATATAGATTTCTTTTAATTCAAGAACTCTCGCAGGGTCGGGACTTAGGTTCGAGAAACTTTACTAAATTAAAAAAAAAAAACTTTATCAAAGTTCGCTTTTGCAAGCACTTACGAAGCGTCAAATTATAAATTAAATACCATTGTTTCGGAAAAGTGCTCTTTCTAAAAGAACTATCAAGAAACGCGGCGGTCATTCTTAAAATATAAACAATCTTTAAATATCTAATGTAATAGATTGTAACTCATATCCAAGATTTCATTATTTACATGGTATAGACTTAAAATAAGCTTGTCAATAGATGTATATTTCCTTGCTTTTTTTAACTTGTGTTAAGACAAGTCCCAAACATTTGTAGAAATATATTACAAAAACGTATACTGAATTTTTTAAACGATCTTATAACATTCAGAACCCGTAGCATTTGGTTGGGATAAGAAATAAAAAATTGTATATACGAGATTAATAAAATATACTACCGTTACGTTACTAACCTACTAATAATAGTTATATAGTTGTATCCAAAACAGTTTGCCGAGTGTGTAGTTTGCGGGTAGTTATGAAAAGCGAAACAATCGCCCGTTTTATCGATTTATCGGCGGATGCGTCGCGATATCCATCGCCCGATTTAACCGTTACACCGAGTAAGTTTTTCGCGTAAAAAAACACAATTATAATAATGGACGCCCTAGTATGGGATGCCAGCTTGTATATGCAAATGTGTAGACTAATTAGAAAGGAAATTATTTTCAATGTTTGCATATGGTGGAAACGTGGAAAAAAGGTGTGCTTATAGTCCATGGGGTTCATTGTCATTGACGCGCGGAATGCGCGCAGTCGATTGATGTATTGAAGGGTTTATAAATACGATATCTGGGCATACAAAAACAAGTTGTAACCGCGACTTCGCTCGCATCAACCTTAGTTTTCAAAATATCTCGAATTATGTGCTATATATTTTTTTATGGTCTCCAAGAAAAAAATAATTTTTTATTCTGTATGTTATTCCGGTATTTAAGCTTTAACTGTGCCAAATTTCATCAATACTATAACTACCTGATTAGTCATGAAAGCGTTACAAACATACACGAAATAAGACGCACAAAAAGACTCATTTTTACAACATTAGTATGGATATTTTTATCCTATATGTTATGCCGATTTAAAAGCTTTAATTGTGTCAAATTTCATCAATACTATAACTACCTGATTAGTTGTGAAAGAGTAACAAACATACAGACACACAAAAATACTTTCATTTTTAGATTATTAGTATGGATATAACATTGTAATGCAATGACGAACGAATTGATAATATGTGAAAGACACATTTATAAATTCAAATTCAAATAAAATTGGAAACAGGTGCTTTTTGCAGTCAACTCTACTGCTGCTTCGGAAAAGCTTTCCGAGACCGACTCCTACCGAGAAGAGCCAGCAAGAAACTCGGCGGTTGCTCTTTTCAACGTAATACTTATAACTAGTTACATTAAGTCATTACTATCTTATACAGAGTCAGAGTCAGAGTCAGCTATATCTGTGCATTCTTATCGTCTAAATAATCCTAAATAGTATAGTAGGCTTTTAGTATCAGCCAAAATTTCCATAGCCATAAAGTTCCACATTTACTTATTAAATCTTAGACTTGCATGTCAATTTATGCGAATAATTTAATGTAAAAGGTAACACGAAATTGTATGTACTGAAAATTGTGTAGTATTTAAGAAGTACATTGCTTTTATAACATAAAGAAAGAATAGTAAATCGAACAGAAAAAGGTCCCGATCATATCGATACCAAAACAATGAATAAATAATTCCGTAGCTTTACGATGTGCCCTCGAACGATTTCTTAGTCCGTTACGCATTATAAGCCCTTTGTTTGTCGAACTCTTTTTGAAGCGGCTTAAAGGAGAATAGAGGCGGGCATGGAAGTAAAGGGTTCTATAGAATGTCATATCGCGAGCTTAATCTTAGCGAGCAAATTAGGATTAATTGAACTTTTTGCTTTTAGCTCTGAACGTCTTTATGCGTGTGCGTAATTCGTTCAACACGTCACTCGGGGAGTTATCTAGAGCTGTTACAACAAATATTTATTTTCGGATATATCGGGATACACGCAACTTGCATTGATTAATGTAATAATAATAATAATAAAATATTTTATTGCACAAACAAATAAAATGAATACAGAAAAATCTTAATGATAGCTATGAATAGTGCAAAGGCGGCCTTATTACTAATAGTAATCTCTTACAGGCAACCTTTAGAGTTAAACTAAGACTAGGAGTATGAAGGACGGCGCACAAAGTATTCATTAATAAACATACATACATTCAAATAATTATATAATAATACACTTTTAAATAATTATACACTAATACATACGTCAATATTTCTAAATATATATATATATATATATATATATATATATATACATACATACATACATACATAGTACATGTAACGTATTTATATTTGGATTACTAAATCACTCAATAACATTGCGTAGTAATGCGTCAATTACGATCAATAAACATAAATAAAACACCGCAAAACAAAAGGATATCTACGTTTAATTAATATTCAACTTAATTGATTAGAAAATATTTCTATTAAGAAAAAAAAACCTCTAATACATCAATCTCCTGCCCTTATCCTACTTTAAGTTTGGTTGGCACAACATGCTATAAACATATTGTCACATGATTTGACTGCGTATTTCACAACCGGGCATCTGCCTCATATCAACTTACCTTAGTCGTATTTTACGACACCTTGGTAAGAAAGAAGGTGGTCTATTCTACTCAACCCGATACGACACGATAGGTCGACTTACCCTAGTCGCATTTTAGGACATTCGGTAAGAAATTAGGGTGGTCTATTCTACTCAGCCGGATACCACACGGCATTATTGAGAAATTATAATATATATTAAATTAACAATCATTCAAACTAGCACAGTAACGTGATATCTAATGTTCAAATCTTGGAATAATTTTGAATAATAATAAAAGCAATATGACGTTTAAATTGCTCGTAAAACAGGTTCAAACATTTTAATATTAATATCTTTAGTTCCAGACAATCATTAGCATTATATATTATTGGCTGATCCAGTGGTTTATAATGAAGAAATAGATATTAATTATTTGAAAATGATTGCTTATTAATGAGTTTAAAATTAAACGTTTCTACGTAAAATATTTCTATGACAGGCAGACAAATATTTGCAGTAAATGACGTGTATATGTGATTACTTAGAATTAATATATTTTTTAAATCATTTTATATGAAGCGACTCATTCATTAAAGTAATAAAAAAAGTTATATAATGAATCTTTATAAATTGAATCATTATATACAACTGATTTTTGATAAGTAGTAATTGATAAGAAATATGTATCGGGTAATATAAGGCAAAAACATTTTCGTGTTCAGCAACTAATATTGTTTGAGTTAGTTAGTTAGTTGTTAGTTAGTTAGATGGTTGACATATTAGATAGCGTAGCCACTATCCCTTCCTAGCCTGAGTTTGGCCGCAGTGTTGACAAATTATTTTTGACATTTGTTTCATTTGTGACAATTTTTTTAACTGTAATAGAGCAATATTTATTATGACACTTTGTTAAACAGTAATATATGATAATATTAAATTTGATCAGTTTGCGTTTATGACTCAGTAAACGATAAAGAATGAAAAGATTGTATTGAATATGACAAAAAAACTTTTATATGCCGTATGTAGGATTACGACGGTTATAAAATACTGGCTGTGCCAGCGTCTTCTCCCGTGTGGAAATCTGTGTGTTGCATAATTTTTCCCGAATTGAAATTTTGAAAATAAAAGTAGTTATAGCGAGTTGACCATAAGAAATCGAAATATACACACTTTTTGTAGTATTTTTGCACGTAGTACATTAGGTACATTACATAGTACATTACTTTAGCTGCTGGATTATGCGGCACACACTGCTAAAGTTCCCAGCAGGCGAGTTTTTTTACAACTACTTAACCTCAACGACAATGCACTATTAACCTAAACCTTTCGGAATAATTAAAGTCTATTTTAGTTAAAACCGTATTAAAATCCGTTCAGTAGATTTTGAGAAAAATCGATCACATACAGACATACTATATACAGATAGACTACTTGAATATTATGTTACTGAATAATAGGTTTTAGCACTGAGTTAAAGTTTACTCGACTACCGCCCCTGCATTAGGCTGAGGAAATAAATTTGTCAGTTATTCAAACAAAAATAAATACATTAAACGCAGCTCTATGTAAATCCAACACGCAAAGTGCGTTCACTGAATTAAGGGGTGAGGGGTTATCTATAACCCGATGGCGGTTAGGGGCTCTCAGGTGTGACGCGGCGGAAACCCACTATCATTACAACCTACCCACATGTATCACCCCCACATACGAGAATAAGCGTTGTTTTGTACGTTTACGCGAGTCGCTTGAGTATGTGTGAGGGACGGATTAGGCGGTTTTTTATTTTAAGTTGTATCGGTTTATTTATTATTCTATTTTTTAATTTCTTCTATTATTATCTCTCATATATTTACTAACAAATTTTACGCCGTGTGATATCCGGCTGAATAGAATAGTACCACCCTCATTTCTTACCGAGGTGTCGTAATAAGCGACTAAGGTAAATCGACCCGCCGTGTGGTATCCAGCTGAGTAGAATAGACCAACCTCATTTCTTACCGAGGTGTCGTAAAGGGCGACGAAAGTAAATTGACCCACCGTGGGGTATCCGGTTTAGTAAAATGGGCCACCCTCTTTCTTATCGAGGTGTCATAAAATACGACAGAGGTAAGTTGACGTCAGGCAGGCGGTCGTAAAAACGCAGCTAAATCATGTGACAGCATGTTTATAACATGTTGTGCTAACCCCAATTAAAGTGGGATAAGGGTAGGAAGATATTGAAATTTATTTACAAATTTCATTAAATTTTTAAATATTTTCTAAGACAACCAAAAGAACATTTAAAAGTATAAAAAATATATATTTATCCACGGCGAGCAGAGAAAGGACCCAAGCACCCAGTGGTTAGGATTACAGAGTGAGGAACATCCTCACAATGCATTCCATCTCAAGCAACGCTGCCTTCTGAATCCGACTTGATTCAACTGTTAAGCGAAAGCCTCTGAAGACGTTGGTCGAAGCTCTTCCCAATTAGACCATTAAGCAAAAAAATAGGAACAATTATTGTTAAATCAACATTTAACTTACGTTTATCTCATAAGAATGGTCTAAATATTTAGTCAACTTTCCTTTTTCTGTATTATTATTTTTGACAGATTATTTTTGAGTTTTATAAACGACTATTAGGAATTATTAGGTTATATCAATCGCTAAAAATTAATTCATTTGTTTTGACAGTTTATTCATATTTATTTTAAACAAAGCGGTACTGTCGTTTAATTTCTATGGACGTTACTAAAAATAAAACTTAATGTTCAAAGATAAAGTATTTCCGTTTTTATATAACTCGTTATATAAAAATTATCTTAAGTTTTATATTTCATAACGACAGCTTTATTTATTATTCCATATACGTCTATATAATTTAAAACTAGAGCTGGATATCTCTGTTAATTATAAATGTATTTCTTTAATTTTAATCGTGTTCTTATCTTAAATGTTAATATGTGTAATAATTAATATGTTTAAACTACTGCATAAATATAATCACTCTATAAGCAAATGAAACTAAAATAGAATACGTTACGGGTGGTAGAAAACGTTTATGCTTAGAATTCCGAAAATTAATGGGCTGAAGTAAGATTAATTGTTGCAAAAAACCATATGAACTAGAAACAAACAGTAGAGTAACCTACTATATTTAATAGGTAAATATAAAATATATATAATACTAAATGTAGAGTAGATTACCCATTTTCATACCTGATAAATGCAGGATTCGTTAAATCACATGCAAAAATCTACACTAACGCCACTACACTAAATAGGCACTACACACGTTTACTATTACAAACTCTACTATCGTTTCGCCCCGCAAGCGAAGCTTCATCAGGAGATGATGATGATCTCAAAATCGGAAATCGAATATATTTATTATATTTAGAACATTAATAACCTTTTCAAAATATAAAAATCTGTAATAATATTTAACGTATTTCGTAACTGATTGTTAGGGGTTTATAATATTTTAATATAGGTACATCCGATCCATCCCGTATTCTTTCTAATAATAAATGTTCGATAAAGTCATTACATTTTAAAGAATAATGTATATATAGTCTTTCAAAAAAGAAGTGTAACGAATAAATACTTCACAGAGATTTTCGACTCTTTTAATCAGGTATCCTAAAAATTATAATTGATCGTCAGGTCTTAAAAATCTAAAAGCCGTCCGCAATTCTCAATTTAGAAATAAAAAAATCTCAAAAGATCTTTTTTTTTAATATTCAATACTAAAACAGAAACAAGAGTTATAAATTATTAATTGCTAAAAATATTCGTGATACTTAATATGAATTAATTATGATAAGTTGCCATCCTTATCTTTAATCTCATAAAATAATTGAATCTTCTTAAATTATTAAATACAGAATATTAGTTTACTTAGAAAAAGCGATATTTCAATTAATTTTCAGATATAAAGGTATAAAGTCCTGCCCTGTGGCAGGCGACACAGATGGATAAACACCGGGTGGACAACATGACGGACTAAATACTAAAATTTACTTTCAATAATAATCGCATGCGGGTGTGTTAGGACTGTTGGGTTAGCATATAAAGACTTGTAATAATCTACTATTTGAAGAAGAAAAGGACGCTTTTCGAAGGGAAACGAGTTAAAATGCCATTGAAATAGGTTCTCATAGTTTAAGTGCGATGGACAAGCAACATAATTTGAAGAATAGGTTTTTGGGATCTCAAGATATTGTAGATATTGCATAGGAAAATTTACTATAAAAAAAGACGATTGCATAAGTTAACAGGAACTGCCATATGGTACAAAATATGGCATTAAAATTCCTTGAAAACACTCATGTCTAGTACATCTGTCAGTTGGAAAAGAAGAAGTTTTATGAGGTTATTTCTAAACGCGATCAAAGTCATAAGAAAATTTTATCAGACTGCTACTCAAAAGGATTCAGGAACACCAAAACTTAAATCCAAACAAAACAACCAAATCAAGAAATCAGAAAGTTGCAATGGAACAAAGATAAGGCAATTATTGCGTCGCTTAATTTAATTTTTGTTTGCAAATAAAACGTTACCGTCTAAATGCTAGACTTGGTTATCAAAGGTTCAATATTAATAACATATAGAATAAAATAACTCTTTGACCATTTATCTAATGGGGCGTAACTTGTAGCTTGCAGGGCTCGACCACGTAAGTGATAGAGTTTTGTTGTACTTCATTGCTTAGCACCAAGATCCTTTAAGGAGTCTTCCTTAAAGGAATCTTGGTGCTTACGACAGGTAAATGTCTTATTTGTTTTATATATGATCACGAATTAAACACATATACGTGCAAGTTAGATATTTTAATACTTAAATAAAATAAGATATTAAGTAAATGATATATTTAAACTATTTAACAGTTTCTATTTTTTTGTCATCATAGATAATTTAACATTAATTTTTAACCGATTAGTATTTAACTAAGCTTGTAGGGGTAATGCCTCGCTTTGCGATTATGTCGTGGAGTCTATCTTCTGATGATACTTCGGTTGCGGGGTGAAACGACTGTTGAGTTCGTGATAGTGAACGTGTGTAGTTTTTATAAATCCTGCATATATTGTGTATGAAAACAGATAGTCCATTCTATATTTATCATATATACATTTTCTATTTACTTTATATAATATAAAAATAATTTTATTATTAGTTTTGGTTTACATTATTAACACTTAAAAAAATGCGAAGCAGGATATTTTTTGGCCATAATTCATGTGACAATTTGTATGTAAGGTTACAACAAAAATTGCGAGGAGTTCGTATTTATTTAAATTTATTATGTATATGTTTCAAATATTTAATTTGAAATTTATGGCAATACTAATTTGTTTCTTCGTTGCCTCTCAGTTATAAACATTTGTATTCAATTGTCTTATTTTATCAACGAACTTGATCAACGTATAATTATGTATACGCAACCACTTGCAAGGTGCGTGTAATTGAGGTGTGGTGCATCGATATTGGTGTTGTCGATGACGACACGAAGTGCTTGCGTGATCTTCTCTTTGGGTTTAGCGCAGCGATGAAAACGACGGGAATTTTGAGAATGCGTATAATATAGCGAATTACAAAGTATAGAAAATGTAACAAGATAGATATATATGTGTGCCGTTCACAAGTTTGAATTTTTGCGTCTGACGGTTTTGACAGCTGATTGTCAATCAGCCTAAGATGGATGGCCAATCACAACCACTGTCCGCTGGCGTTCCGTTTTGGCCTCGACATACCCCCGGCCTTGGAAGCTCCCGGTTCCAAAATGGTCTACGTCTTCTAATCTTCTTGGTGGATATGCGAAGATCGGATGCGCGTCGAATATCATTCTTGCCTCGAATAATAAAAATGATGTGTATACCAGGCAGCTTATTCATCAGGCTGCGGACGATTAGCAGTTAGACCACTTGGGTGTCTTGTAAGTAACACGAAAGTCTTCTTAATGGAATTGTAGTGCGTCTAGATATCAGCGCCTCCAGAAGTGAGGTCGAGTACTCTCTGATATCGTATTAAAGTTGCTGGTGTGAAATCGCATTTCTTCATCAAATAGCTGAGTCAGAAGATCGTCCAAGAAGAATAAGGATGGGGTACTACATTAGGATGTACTAGGAATGGTAAATTTGGCTTGGGGTATGCATGGAAATTTAATTTGAGAATGGAACTCAAAGAAATATTAGCGTATTGTATGGAATATAACGAATAAATACGTAAATGTGAAACTTCTGTCTTTCGCAAACCACGAAATGAGCATTAGGAGTCGAACGAATCGATTAAATAAAACAATAATTGATTAAAATATTGTATAGAAAAACAAAATAGAAATATTTATGTCTTGAGGACATTAATGCGCTTATAAAGTAAAATAGAAACATGCGTGCAATGTAGTAATTAAATTTGGTAGCTAGCCTCATTGATATTCAATGAGAGCAATGGTAGCATAGGTTTAGAGAATTATGAATTTATAGTATGTTGTATTTCAATAATTAGTTACAATGGAATTTAAATTAATAGTATTGTATTTATGACGATTATTTGGATTAATAAATTATAAATAAATTAATAAAATACAGTAAACGACAAATTAGAATCTTGAACATAATATATGTATATTCAGTTTTTTGAATAATATTATTAATACACTATTATGCTATCTTCATACGGCTCTCAATCCATACGCATCGAGAGTAGTATTCTTGCGGTAATATTTATAATTATGCTCTTTACTATTAACCGATGTTAGTGTATAAGATGTGTCGTATATGAATAAATTGAAATATATAAAATATATGTGTACATCGCGGCATGTACTAGCACTGCAACATAAATTACCTTATATGAGTCTATGTGCATTAAAGGCGGTCCAGTATCCAAAAAAAAAGTTAGTGTATCTGTAAATGAGATCCTGGATAAACTGTAACCTCTGCCGCAGCATGGGAGTAACAAGGTTGCTTAAGGAAGCTATCCGTGAAGACATGTCGGCCGAATTATAAGCGATCGGCTCATTCATTTGTTTGCGTGAATGCATTATTCTAATTAGTTCAGAGAACGTTGATTGGTTATGTTCAATGAAATATTTAAAAAAATCAGAAAATCTCTTAAGCCGCCCTGATGTTACAAATGAGTCAATCCAAAGATCCGCGTTATAATTATGACCCTGGAAAGACTCCCATAACATGTTTAAACCCATTGCGTAAAAACATACTGACTTGCATGACTTGAATCCAGGTGGGTTAAGAGATACATTCGTTGTATATAACGTTTCAAGATTTTTAGCGCGAATGATGTAATTTGAAATAATAAAATCGTTTATAAAATAATTATAATATATATTAGGTGTGGATAAATATTGGAATCGCTTTATTAAAAATAAAAATCGGTTCAGGGATTGAAGACGCGTCTCACCTAAGGTATGTTTTAATAATTTTGGGGGATTGATGTAAAACCTGTCGTCACTTTTGCGCGTAATAGGTATGACGACATGGTCTTCATCCGTTTTCTCCTCCTCTTTGCGCGTATTACATATCTTAGGTGGTTCTTCAAATTCCAAGAACTGAGGTGATTGATCTATAACCACTTGAGAAAGATTACACTGGACGTGGCCCGTACTGCGCGTATTAATATGTATGGGTCCCGAAACAATCCAGCCTAATTGCGTGTTGTGAATGAAAGCGCCACAAGGTAAACGCATTTTACCGTGGCTTAATATTTCCCAGAACTTGTCGGCGCCTATTAGCAAATCTATATTTTCGCTTTCGCAAAAATACGGATCTGCTAAATGCAAGTTACTGGGGATGTGGAATTCCGTGATTTCTTTATCTGAAATAGTGGACGTAGTAGTAATGTACGGCAATACAATGCATCCTAATCGTGTCGTGTAAGAGTTGACGCGCGATTTTATTTCAATATCACAAGTTTGCGTAGCTTGTGTTATTGAATTGCCAACTCCACGTATCGCTTGAGTGGACTGTATGACAGGTATATTTATTAGTTCGCATAAATTTCGTGTAATAAGACAGCGGTCGCTTCCCGAATCCAAAAGAGCGCGGGCTAAATGATAATTGTTGTCTTTATCGCGAACCTCAACTAATGCAGTCGATAATAAGACTCGTTGCATACAGGGATATTGTGCACTCAGCGTACCTACGCGCGCGGTGTTTGTATGCGTATTAGAAAGGTCACTAATTGACTGCGACGGCGATGGAATAGGCTGAGGTGCGACCGCGGGGGGCAGGTGCATCGCTAAATGAATGTTATTATCGCTCGGGTCACTCGGCAGTGCTTGAGATGCGATCCCGCTGTTAATCTCGCTTTCCGTATGAATTAATGAGTTATGTTTTTTATCACACTTTCTGCAGGGACCGAATCTACAATCTATTGCGGAGTGACCCGGGCGTAAACAATTATCGCATAAGTGGTTGTCGCGTACGAATTTGATCCGTGTTTCTAAGTCTAAACTAAGAAATTTGTGACATGCATACAATGAATGAACCGACCCGCAAAGTAAACAAGTACGACTCGCGTTATGCGGCTTGGTTGTAGAAACATTGCAGTGTGCCTTTGAGTTATTGTGCGTGTATGTGATAGGTTTAGTATGTGCGTTCGGTGTATTTGTGCAATGTGATACCTGCAATGTTTCTAACATGTCTGCCCTGTCCTTAAGAAACGTTAGAAGAACATCAACCTTTAATCTAGAAGAAGAATCAACAGATTTATTTATCATAGTGTTTTTATATTGTTCCCACTCGCGTTCGGTTTGTTTGTCAAGTTTGGAAACAATAATGTATATAATGAGTGTATCCCAGCTGTCGACTGGTTCGCCTAACAGTTTTAATGCGCGTAAATTCTTTAATATTGTGTCGATTAAGTTTCTAAATAAATCTGGTGACTCTTTGGATATTGGCTGAAGTGTAAATAGTGCCTTAACGTGATTGTGAACTAGCAATCGGCTGTTATTAAATCTATTTAATATTAGCTCCCATGCCACTGTGTAGTTCTGTGCTGAGAACTCTAGTGAGTCAATAACTAATGCTGCACTGCCTTTTAATGAAGATTTAAGGTAATGAAACTTTTGTATATTGCTTATTTGTGTGGATTCATGAACTAAAGATAAAAATATATCCCTGAACTCTAACCAGTGCTCACATGAACCGTCAAAGGTAGGAACCGAGATGATTGGTAATTTAATGGAATCATTATGGCTATGGCAGTTCTTAGAACCTGAACTATTTATTTCATCCTTTTTTAATATACATTCAGCGCGCGCCAAAGTACTATAATACATATCTTCAAATTTGTCGCGTTGTTCAAGCTGTTGGTCTAAATCTTGTTCCAAAACCGACTCCTCAATCTTACTTTGAAGCTCATTGAACTCAGTATATAGGGATGTTGCTCCCCGTGTGCGTAATTGCAAGTCGGCTTGCGTTTGGAAGGATAAAATTTCGTCAGATTGAAAACCGTTAATATAATTTGAAAATCTAGTTAGCCTGCCTTTTATAATAGCGCGCTTTTTAACTAACTCGCGTAATAACTGATCTAATGCCTCATCATTTGTAATCGTTATTGTACAGGGCGATTTAGACCTAGGCTTTAAATTAGTGCTCATTTCGATAATTTGAAAAAGGGGACGTACTCACAATTAATACGTAGAAATAGCGTAGGAATTGGCACGGATGGGAGTATGTTGACGATTTCTTGCGTTTTTCCTGTCGAAACCACCGTATTCCCGCAGAGTTTAAGGTCGCTCGTTTAAAGGTCCGACTCGTAGGAACAATTATGTCGATGACGACACGAAGTGCTTGCGTGATCTTCTCTTTGGGTTTAGCGCAGCGATGAAAACGACGGGAATTTTGAGAATGCGTATAATATAGCGAATTACAAAGTATAGAAAATGTAACAAGATAGATATATATGTGTGCCGTTCACAAGTTTGAATTTTTGCGTCTGACGGTTTTGACAGCTGATTGTCAATCAGCCTAAGATGGATGGCCAATCACAACCACTGTCCGCTGGCGTTCCGTTTTGGCCTCGACAGGTGTAATTATATAGTTTATTCGGAGTTAATTAACACTTATAAGCAAATTATTGCTCATCACGGTAGCTTTATAGTGTCGACGTACAATTTTTTTTGCCAACAATTTTTTCTTTGGATCTTGCTGTTTATTGACTTGAAATATAAAACAGTTACTTATAAAGCCTTTATACATTATCTATTTTTATATACATTAATAAAATGAGATTTCTTCTGTACATACTATGAAACTAAATCCTGACACATGCAGGATTCGTATAAACACATGCACAAACAACACATACGCAACAAAATCAAAAGTGATGTCGTCGATGATATCGTGGAGTCTACGTGCTGATGATGTTTCGGTTGCGGGTCGAAACTATTGTGTTTGTGATAGTGAACGTATGTAGTGCTTGTGTGTTGTGGTGCCGGTGGTGGAGGTTTGTACATGTGTGTTTTTACGAATTCCGCAATTATCAGGTATGAAACGGATTGTCCACTCTACGTTTAGCATTATATATAGTACCTGGGTGGCCAAGGCTTGCTCGGTAATTTTTAAAATGATGTAAAAAAATTACATTAAAAAATTTTTTTAAAGAAAAATTAAAAAATAATAGGGCAGGTTGGGCTCTATCCTAGGGTATTTTCATCTCTCTAGAGCGCCCGTTCTCCAAATGAACCACCATGACAGTACGTTTGACAGCGAAAAATTGTGATCGTATTCAACGTAAATTTAAAAAAAATTTTAGGGCCCGAAAACAGGGACAAAACATTTTTTTTTATATAAAACTTATCTAGATCGATTTTTCTCCCCCAAAACCCCCGACATGCTGAATTTCAGGAAAATCTCTGAAGCCGTTTCCGAGATTCTGAAAATATACATAAATTTATATACATATAAGATTAACTCATTTAAATATTAAAAATGTTCTATTTCACTTCATCGTGGATAATAGCAAAATTATTTTATTATTACTTTTGTATTATGGATTTCCATAAACGCCTAATCCTATAAATTATCTAAACTATAGATATAAATAAATCTCAGCCTCCATAACCTTTTGACCTGTCAATTTACTGACAAATACCGCTGACATCAGCGAAGTAGCCGATAGCATAAGTATCTATATTTAGAATCTCTGCGACGATTAATGAACGTTTTAGTACGGGCTATGGCTAAGTCGCATCAATTGACACTGTAACCCCAGCCTAGAAATTTATCCCACTGATTGCTGTGTTTTGGCACGAGCAATTCGTACATAGAACATTAATTAACACCCACTTATTTAACTGGGTAAACAGAAGTTACAATAAAATGAACACTTGAAGTAAATAAGGCACTAAGTACCAAAAATTTAAAATTAGAACTAAGTATGCAATTTGGTTCTTAAAGCCTTTTAGAACCAAATTGCATACTTAGTTCTAATTTTAATTTTTTGGTACTTAGTGCCTTATTTACTTAAGTGTTCAAATTATTTTGCTATAATCCGCGTTTGTTATGAGAATATATATAATGCTATGCTAAGTGTATAAGCTGTGGTAGCCCAGCGGTAACACCGTACGACTCTTTCGAGGAGGTCCCAGATTCAAACCTGGGCAGACACCAATGAGTTTTTCTGTTCAAACTTATGTATCCAATTGATAATTGCAATTTATCACACGCTTTTCGGTGACAGAAAACATCGTGAGGAAACCTGCATATCTCTAGAGAGTTATGGAGATATGTGTAACCTGCCAATCCGCATTGGGGCAGCATGGTAGGTCTTAGCTCCAATCCTTCTCTCCAAAAACGGAGATAAGAGGCCTATTCTCAGCAGTGGGATAGTAACAGGCCGCTACTTATTTACTCTACTACTTTAAACATTTTGAAAACTGTTTAATCAGCTATAATTTCGATATTAAACTCAAAAATTGATGTTACGAAAAGCTTACAAGTAGATATTAGTTATATTACAGGTCCAAATAATGCCTGACCTTCGACTGGTTTTCAATTGTTACGGCTATTGCGCGATGTATTTTAGAGAGCCACCGAACTTTTGATTCACTTTTTACGCTGTTAGGTTATTGATTTTTTTATTTAACAAATTTTTTTATTCGCCTCTGATTTTCGATTATTGAGTTTTTTATTAAGACCACACCCTCTAATTCCTTACAATGGTTCAATTTGCTTCAGATTTCTAATGTTTACCATACTTTCAACTTTATTCTGAACTAGTAATTGCCAGCTGCTCCGCCCGTTCGGAAAGATTAGAAACCGTAATATAGTATTTTAATAACCATAAAAATGGTTAAACTGGGTTAACTTTAAAGGCTAAACATATGCTGTCTGTGTGTGTATATATTAGAGGAAAATAATTTTGTGTTAAAAGCTAGATATGCTGTCGCGGACTTTGAGAGGGATACAATTTTGTAATATATAAATTTTGAATAACTTTCACGGTTTACTTAGCGCACGCAAGGAAAGCTTTAAATTTGCCGTTTTCGTAATATTTTTTATTGATGCTCCTCTCCTATTCATGTTAGCGTGATGTTATATAGCCTATAGCCCTTCTCGATAAATGGACTATCTTACACTCAAAGAACTTTACAAATCGGTCCAGCAGTTCGTGAGATTAGCGCTTCAAAGAATAAAACAAACAAACTCTTCAGCTTTATATATTATTATAGATTAGTATAGTGCTGTGATGGCTTAGCGGTGCGACCGTGTGAATCTCTAGAGATGATCATGGGTTCAAACCCGGGCAGACACCAATGAGTTTTTCTATTAAAACTTATGTGTCTAATTGATAATTGCAATTTATCACACGCTTTTTGGTGAAGGAAAACATCGTGAGGAAACCTGCATTTCTCCAGAGATTTCTGGAGATATGTGTAACCAACCAATCCGCATTGGAGCAGCGTGGTAGGTCTTAGCTCCAATCCTTCTCTCCAATAACGGAGAGAAGAGGCCTATGCCCAGCAGTGGGATAGTAACAGGCCGCTACTTACTTACTATAGTTTTGGTAATGATGGTTTCATTGCTGGCAACATAAGTGAATCAAATTCATACTTTCTTTGACGATGTTATTTCTTCCTGAAATCCTGGCTGAATAGAATAGTACCATCCTCTTTTCTTATCGAGGTGCCGTAAAAGGCGACTAAGGTAAGTGACTCACCGTGTGGTATCCGGTTAAGTAGAATCAACCACCCTCTTATTGAGGTGTCGTAAAATACGACTAAGATAAGTTGACGTCAGGCAGGCGGCCGGTCGTAAAATACGTACATCATGTGACAACATGTTTTTAACACATTGTGCTGACCCAACTTAGGGTGGGAAAAGAGCAGGATGATGATGTAAATTGATTCAGCTAGTTATTTTAACGCGATCAAGTGTATAAAATAACTCACGCTAAGCACACTGACCTTATTTTTGTTGATCCTTAACCAAAAAAGGCTATAAATCTGTTAGGTAAATAGAAAGCCTAATCAGTAACAAAAGCTATTACTTACTCAACCACGATTTGCGTTCTGTATCCAACCACAATCATTTCCGTTTCCGTTCCGCCCGGAAGCGATAGCGGGTATAACAAGACAATTTCTTCAAATTATGATAATTACGAAGAACTTAAAACAATAATTATTAATAAGAATAAATAATCTGTTTTGTTGTCAGTTGTCAGTCTTTCCGTTCCTCTTCAGCCCTTGTACTTTTCACAGCGTTACCGGACTTTTCAGCTTTTATGAAATTATTTTAATGGGATATTGGTATCAATAATAAAAACTCGACAAGCTGACAATTTTCATCAATAATTAATTAACTAAAACTTTTATATTTATACAGAATAAAACGTGTGGTATCCTTTTGAGTAGAATAGACCATTCATATCTCTTACCGAGATGTCGTAAAAGGCGATTAAAGTAAGTTGATTGACTGTGTGGTATCCGGCGGCGTAGAATAGACCATCCTCATTTCCCACCGCGGTGTCGTAAAAGACTCACCGTGTGGTATTCAGTTGAGTAGAATAGACCACCCTCTTTCTTACCGAGGTGTCGTAAAATGTGCTTTATGTGTAAAAATATCTCTTACACTAAATTTTAACCTTTCTGCTATTTTTTATATTCATCAATTTCATCGTAAGGCGAGGTGTCGTAAGCACGACTGAGGTAAGTTGACGTCAGGCAGGTATTCGGTCGTAAAATAAAAAGCCAATCATGTGACATGTTAATAACATGCCGACCCCATTTAGAGTGGAACAAGGGTAGTAGAATGACGTAGCTTGTAAAATATTTGCTTTTATACAATATCTTTGTTATTTTCTCTTCAATTTGCCTTGAACTGACCAACGGTTAGGTGTATGGCAATACTGTGCAGCTATCGTCAGGATGCGATAGTGGTAATAGCGGTGTATCGGATAGATTCTGTTATCGCTACATGAGAATTTATACGTGTTGAATGTTGAATCGTTGCGGTTAGAACGCGTTCAGATACTGATCGTCGAATACACTAACTTATGCCCATCGTTTTGGATAATGTTAGTTTAACGTTGCGCTATTCATTTTTGCATCTTTTAATTTATTTATCAAATAAATACGGGTAACTAGTAATCTGAAAATAAATATATAAAGATTAAAACGATTATTGAGTTTTTTATTAAGACCACACCCTCTAATTCCTTACAATGGTTCAATTTGTTTTTCAGATTTCTAATGTTTACCATACTTTCAACTTTATTCTAAACTAGTAATTGCCAGCTGCTCCGCCCGTTCGGAAAGATTAGAAAGCGTAATATAGTATTTTGAGAACCATAAAAATGTTTAAAGTGGGTTAACCTTAAAAGCTAGACATATGCTGTCTTTTTGTGTATATTTTAGGGACACAATTTTGTAATACATGATTTTTTAATAATTTTCACCGTTTACATAGTGCAAGCACAGAAAGCTTTAAATTTGCCGTTTTCACAATATTCTTTATTGCTGCTCCTCTCCTATTTAACTTAGCGTGATGTCATATAGCCTATAGCCTTCTTTGATAAATGGACTATCTCACACTGAAAGAATTTTTCGTATCGGTTCAGTAGTTCTTGAGATTAGCGCGTTCAAATAATCAAACAAACATACAAACAAACTCTTCAGCTTTATATATTACTATAGATATGTAATAAGATTAAAAATGTTTATAAATTTGCAATATTTAAGAGGTACATGTCTTAGTTTAAGTCGGTATGGCAATTACATACGAGTTCGATGCACATTTATAGGCTTTATTTCTAAATCCTGATACCTGTTTAAATCAGTAAAGAGCTGTCCACGTGTTGCTGTGGCTCATTGCGTTTTCTAATTCCCATCTAAATAGAAATCAACAGTTTAAAAAAATGCTCCGATCGCCACCAATTTTTACAGGATCATTCGCTGGGTCATTCTAAAGATTATTTTAAAAATTCATTCGAATCGGTTCAGCTGTTTAAAAGTTTATATAGGTAGGACATATAGACAAACATTCATTTTTATACCTATATATACTCATACATGATCGAGTATCGTTAATCTGTTTGTTAAACTGATTCCGTATGGTGTACCCGCGCCCGTATGCCGAAACTGCAGTATTATCAAAATCAAAATCAATCATAGTATTCTTCATTCAAATAAGCTCTTTAAAGCACTTTTGAATCGTCAAGGATCTATATAATTAATGAAGCTACAACTGGTTCGGAATGTTGCTCTTACCGAGAAGAACCAGAAAGAAACTCGGCGGTCAATCTTTTAAACATTTTCAATTTTACATTATTAAATAGTATTAAATACCCTCAATTGAGTTACTATCGGTTGTCTCTCTAGTAACCTAGAATGTTACTTGTAAATTACAGTTAGGTGCATTTAAAACTTTAAAATTCACGATACATTATATTGGTATGGTTAAATCTCGCAGTCAGAGCCACGTATCAAAGCTCGTAGTTAAAGTTCAACGCTCAAAGTGCATAATCGTAGTAATCAGCCGGAGCCAAATGTCATCGACCCACTTATCTCATCCGCCATCCCTTTTACAATTACAACAACAAATGAGTAAGAGTGCACCGATATGTGTGCATCGATACGATGCATAGGAATAAAATCCTGTGTGAACGAACTCTAATCTATGTTTTGTGGCAGCTTCCAGACCCGAGATGTGCGTCCACTGATAGATCGTCAATGAATCACCCCGATCCTAACGCGTACGAACAATAGAGGGACAGATTGCTTAATCAACACTGAATATGCGTTTTATATCCGAATTTTAGGATTCAATCTATATCTTTAAAATTAAAATAGGTTAATCTTGTATATATAAATAATAATAAATATATGGGACACTTACACACACGGGTGAACGTCCTCAAAGTAACTTAATACTTGTGTTATGGATGACAGATAACTGGTGAATATATACTTAAATATTTTTAAATACATACTTAAATACAAATATACACCCAGGCTCAAAGACCAACAAATTCATTTACAGAAAATGTTGTCGGCGGGAATCGAACCCGCGAGCCGAGGAACTGAAAGCAGGGTTACCCACTGCGCCAACGGGCCAGTCAATATATATGATATTATATCATATATATGATATATCTCTATTTTCTAAAACTTGGAAACGACTCCAAAGAATTTATTCAAATTCAGCATGTAGGGGTCTTTAGGAAATCAATCTAGCTAGGTTTCATTTTAAAAAAGTCGTTTTATTCCTGTTTACCGGCATTGAAAAATGCTAAAATGTATAATCGAATGTAAATGACATTTTAGCTGTCATTTGTAAAGTTGTGATAACTCAATGGTGAAAAGGCGGACTAAAGAAGTGAAAATACCCGGGATCAAGCGCCTGTTATAACAAACTTTTTACTTTTTATATTCTCTTTCTTCGGTTCTTCTCTCAATTTTTGTGAGAAAGGTTGGAGCAAAGACCCACCACGCTGCTCCATGTGGATTGGTAGTTTACACATATCCCCAGAACTCTTTAGAGATACGCAGGTTTCCTCCCGATGTTTTCCTTCGCCGAAAAGCGTGTGATAAATTGCAATTGTCAATTAGACACGTAAGTTTTAATAGAAAAACACATTGGTACCTGCCCGGGGGGTTTGATCTTGTGACCTCTTTGAAAGAGTCGCACAGACTCACCGCTGGGCTATTAAAACTTGGTGTAATAAAAATACTCTTTTATGTTCTAATAATGCATACAAAACCAATAAAATAACATTTTTGCATGATTGTCTATGCGTTAATTAAATTAATCAGCATGTTTTAACGATAATAAAAAACACATATAAATATTAGCAGAAAAGCAATAAATATTTTTAACGTTGATTTTATTTTATTTAAAACCACATTTATGCCAATGTCGTTTGATTATTTAATACATCTTTAATATTCAAACAAGTAAATATTGTATGTATATATTTATATTTTCGGAATCTTGGAAACGGATCCAACGATTTTTATCCCGTATTTGGACCTTAAAAAATACTAAAATTTACATTGCATATAAAACACTATTTTTGCCGTAAATTGTCAAGTCGACGTAGCTTATTCCGGGAAGTCTCTAGGAATGAAAATGAAACTAGTATCGAGCCCTACATACTCAAATTTTTTTTTCTTGTTTTTAAAGTTTCTTTTTTTATTTTATAAAAAATTACCGAGCAAGGTTCGGTCACCCAGGTACTTATTGTGAGACAAATGGCAATATCATGCGACTGTCTTGTGGTATATGGCTTAATAGAATACACACCCCTCATTCTTACCGAGGTGTCGTAAAAGGCGACTTAGGTAAATTGACCCACCGTGTGGTATTAAGTTGAGTAAAATAGACCACCCTCTGTTACCATGGTGTCATGGTGTCGACAAAGGAAAGTTAACGTAAGGCAGGCGGCCGGTCGTAAATTAAATAGCCAAATAATGTGATATCATGTTTATAAAATATTGTGCCGACACCACTAAGAGTGGGAAAGAGGAGGTATTATGGAAGGTATTAAGGAATGTATTATACAACTTTTAATAAGGATGTAAACTACTTATTACAAAATATAGTTAATAGTTAGAACCGAATACTAGTTAGAAACATTAACCAATTGTTTCATAAAGCTCGAAAAAAATTGTTTCTTCAATTTTAAAACCTACTTATCCCGTATCCGTGTCTGTTGTTTTGAGCATCATAAATTTTAAATCAGGTAGATCCTTTTGAAGTCTCGGGATGTTCCCGTTAAGGTGATGATCCTGTTTGCAGGGATATTGTTTACGAAGATTTAACTGACGTAATGGGATAAACAATGAAGGACCCCGGATTTCTTATTCATTGTTATGGCAATAAAATTCAGGTATTCGCTACCTCACTTACAAGAAAGAAACCCGTAATTGCCTTTTCAGAATCGCTCTGTTTTTGATTCCCCGCTTTGAATACTTTACAAAAATCAAGTTTGTGAAGCTTCAGCTCTGTCCACACGATGTGATAAATATTTCCTCATAAGGTCGTAATTGTTTCATCTTTTTTTATTGGCGCGCTTTTATTTATCCTCAACGGAAAGTAATAGATAAGATATATTTTAGTTTACAAAATTATTGATATTTCTATATATAACATGGACTTCTCAAAATTGTATATAGTAATATAAAACATATCATTCTCTTGCTCTAATTCCACTCTAAGTGGGGTCGACACAACATGTTATAAACATGTTGTCACATGATTTGGCTAGGTATTTTACAACCGGCCCCCTGCCCGACGTCAACTGAGTTGCCTTTTGCATCTTTTGTTCAGTTGTTTTTTGGTATCTTCTTAGTCGACATTTCGGTAAGAATGAAGGTGGTCTATTCTATCATGTGACAACATGTTTATAACATGTTGTGCCGACATCTAGTAATAATATTAATAATGATAAAGGACATAAATGATAAAGGCGCTATTATATTAATAAAATTAAGGTTATTGTTAACTGAAAAACCAATCTATTATCAATATCTAAGGCACTTTGTAAACATCTAATTTCTGATTGAATACGAATATGGAAATTAGGCATTCTCTCTCCGGTTTTTGAGAGAAGTATTGGAGCTAAAATCTAGCACGATGCTCCAATGCGGATTGGTAGGTTACACATATCCCTAAAAATCTTTAGAGATATGCAGGTTTCTTCACGATGCTTTCATTTATTGAAAAGCGTGTGATTAATTTCAATTATCAATTAAACACATAAGCTTTAAAAGAAAAACTCATTGTTGCCTACCCGGGAATTGAATTCTTTAGGCACCCTCGAAATAGTTGCACGGGCTCACCGTGCTTAGCTATCATAGGTTTTATTGTACTTTAACGGAACTTAGCCGCAACAAACTTCTCTAGTGCGGGGTTGCGGCTTTAATTGATCAGTCAACTAGTAGAAAATATATCTTCTGTAATAATATTTTTAATAATCTAATATCACCATACATTTAGCGATTTTCATTCAAAGTAAACTTTCGCTAGAATTCTTCGACTGTGTGGATATGCCTTCTTTTCATCTTAAAACGAGATTTCTCGAATTGCACGACAATTACTGTCGGTCGACTAAATTATGAGTGGTTTTGATTTCGTTTAAAATGTCAGGGAAATAATTATTGTTTTGTTATATAAGGCTATAAAATAATGTAAAGCCTGTTAATATACCATTGTGAAAATCCCCTCAGATTCATACAAGACTGCGGTTTAATAATTTAAAATTAAAATGTTGAAAGATTGACCGCCTAGTTTATTTCTGGTTCTTCTCGGTAAGAGCAACATTACTAACCAGTTGTAGCTTCAGGCATTTCAATGATTTGTATTTTAATAATAATTACAATTGATTAAACAATTAACGTCCATATATGTAATAAATATGGTTTATATATGTATATAAATATATAGTAAATTTATTACACGTATGTATGTATATATGTATGTATGGAGATATATTTATGTATTAGAATTTGTATACATTGCACCACCTACCTTATTACCCTAAATTTAATGTCTCTAGCCCAAAGGTTGCCTGGAAGAAATCGCTATTTAGCGATAAGGCCGCCTTAGTGTATCTACATTAAGATAACATCGTTTTCTTTACAATGTGTATTGTAATTTTATGTGGTGCAATAAAGAATGTTCTATTCTATTCTATTCTAACGTCCTAAGGTGAGATCTGAAATGAGTATTAATAGTTATGAAAACTATTACTGCTGCTAAGAAAACAAAGAATAGCAAAATACATTTTCACGGTATAAAGTTTATTGCTTGTGGCTGTTAACTATAGGCCAACCGTTTAACTCAGACTTCGCCTGCGGGGTACAAGAGCTTGGATCTAGGAGGAGCATGGGGACTGAGGTAGAGACCGGTGGTTACATCTGGTATATCACACTACGAGCAAGCACCTGCCTTAATCTCCGTTCTAGTTCTACCTCGGCGTCGTTGTACCCCGGAAGCGAGGACTGAGTTAAACGGATGGCCTATATTAACTTCTGAAAAGGAAGAATCCTAACAATGTAATTTACAATGAAATTGATTAATAGTAACTACTTTAGGAAATCTAAATCCTGTATTCAATATTAAATTAATAAGCCAGGTGCTGTAGACCTAATTAAGTAGTCTGCTCGTATGTAATGGACCGTTCATAACGGATTATCGTATTAAACACAACATTGTTTCAAATTGTATGTTGTAACTTCTGTGAAACTAATATTCAGTCATTCGCAAGGGCAGACGCACACGTCATTTCAACGCCGTATTCACTCCGTATGCACTTTACTTAGAAACTGAACTGTCGAATAATAAGTGCATTGTGCGACCGTATACGCATCACGCGGATTAGTGAGGGGAATACCTAATGTCGATAATTTACGTTTCTATCGATAAAAAAATACATTACAATTTGAAAATAATATTACGTAATAATATAAGAAAGTTGATTCCATATCTCATTAATATTGTATTATATTGCACGGCAGCATCTAGAAAATGTTAAACAATGACGCTTTGTACATAATAAACGAGAAAATTTACATTCGCTGAATAGACGTGTAGTTCAGCAAGTAGGTGATCTCGGGCGGCGTTTTAATCTACCCAATAATGGCCTGATAGCTGAAATCGGGGGACCTTATCGAGGTCAACGACTCCATGTGAGCATATCGACACATCGACTCTGGCGGCAAAGCGCGCGCCACGCACTTCCGACGCGACGGATTTGCCGGAATCGGCGCGGGCGCATCAAAAGAGGTTGCAAAATTCGGACGGAGGCGCGCGCGCGTGAATCCATTTGAATATCATTTTTCCATGCCGACATGGGAATGGACTAATGGACTACACCTATAAAAGTACACGCTCGCATATCCCAATAGTAAACAGTGATAAAGTGAATAACAAAAGTTTATACACTAATTATAATCTTACAGCCGATTCGCTTTAAAGTAACTTTATGTTTGCAAAAAAAACATGCATCGCATTAATAATTGCGTCGCTCGATGCGGCCCGAATGAAAAACTGCAGTTTCATTACGAAAAAATGTCGCCTTATAATTAAATATAATATTTTTTCGTCCGGATTCGCTCCATCTGAATTTCGGCAAGCCCGGAGCCCACACGGGCTTTCTTGCTACTTACATCTCACGTTTTTGAGTAGCCGTAATATTTAAATTGCCGACATAGCTCCCGCGGGCATACCTTGCATGGGAATGCGCACTGGCGGTCGTCGAAACCCGGTTTTACCGAATGCGTTGTGCGTTGTCCAAACGCATCGGGTTTGACATCTTTCTTTGTCTAACACGACCGCAGCGGACCGCGCAGACAGAGAAGCGTTGGAAAGTATGACGGGCTTTTACTGGACGTTTCTTACATCAGCGAACGCATCCCGCCTAAAATTTTGCATGGATGTGACGTGCATGCGAAAATGTAGTCTGCGGCGCTCGGCGGCCGGCGCAGGCGCACGTACGCGACATTACCTGTCGATGCATATTAATCGAAGAGGAAGTTTTGTCAACAATATCTAATGTGCTCTGGTCCTGTCCGCGGTCCCATTGATAGCTTTTTTGTTGTTGCGTTTGCAAAGGTCCCTGCTAGACGCTCCTTTTAAATTGCATAATTTATGATTGCTATAGCGAAAAACGTATATCCTTACTAGGGCACTACGGGTACCAATAACTTATTACATGCTTTTCAGTGTAGAAAAACATTTCGAGTAAACCTACATACATATCTCTCGAGAATTCTTGTTTTGAGTGAGAAAACTATCATGGGTTCAAAACCAAAGCAGGCACCAATAGGTTTTTCTTTAAAAAAAAATATGTATCATATATGTTACCTCGGTGTATAAGGAATGATTGTGACAAATTCCATCGATATTAGTTCAGCGGAGTCGCCGTGAAAGAGTAACAAACATACATCCATACTCACTAACTTTCGTGTTTATAATATTAGTAGGATAGTGTTATGATTGATTGATTGATTGATTAGATGTTATGATGATTAATTAAATTTAGTTCAATTATATTTTTGTACATAAAAATATAAAGAATTATGAAACGATAGGTGATAATAGGTGTATAATAGGCAAAGTGGTAACCGACATAAGCTTGCGACTCATGCTTTGCACCTTGCAATAGTACGTAAATCGTTTGTGGGTCTGGGTATAAGATTCTATAATAAAATACTAAATCAATTTTAGCTTTGCCATTATAACAGTTTAAAAACACTGTTAAAAAGAGAGTGATCCAAAAAGCCTACTACACTGTTGAGGATTACTTAGAAGATAAGAATGTGTAGATGTAGCTCGCTTAGACCCGTTACCAGACAGTAATGACAAAATGTATCTAGTCATAAGAATAATATTTTTAAAAGAGCAACTGCCGAGTTTCTTGCTGGCTCTTCTCGGTAGGAACAGCTTTCCGAACCAGCAGTAGAGTTGACGATTCAAAAGCACTTGTTAACTAGTTTATTTGAATAGAGAATATTTTCAATTTGAATTGTGTTTTGCAGATACAATATCGATTTGAAGCAATCGATAGCAAATATATATTTGCTATAGAAATCGATATGTATGCTCCTATTTGTCAATTTATTATGTTAGTAAAATATATTTATATTATAGTAAAAATCATTAGTAACAGGTCTCTATGTTATAGCAAAAACAAATACGATTGTAAAATAAATGCATTCGATATCTGTTATGGTCGAGGATAATTGGGTTATTTTATTTAATCGCATGCAACTCGAGTGTTAATTAGCGATAATCATCGGGCGAATAAATAATCTGCTTATAGATTATGGAAAGTTAATGCTTTGAGTGTATATATCTAAAGTGTGTTGATACGTAGATATATGAAATCCATGACTTGATATTATCTATCTATTATTACTGATATCCAAGTAGGAAAAGTCGAGGTCGATTGTATTATTAGCTCAATACGAGTGCTTTTATATATAGACACTATATAATGTGGCAGTGTTACTGCCTTTAGCTACAGGGGTCGCGGATTCGATTCCCGCCGATAAATTTTCTATTGTATAAGTATGTATACTATATTGTGTAAGGATATCTAATTTATTAGTATATTGAAAATATTTAACGTATAAAGGATTCTTTTTACTTATCTTTATATTTAAATGAACTTATCTTATATTTATATAATCTGAATAGCGGAAACGGTTCAAACGATTTTCATAAAAGTTAGGGCATAAGGAATTCCGGAGACGATAAACCGATCTAGCTAGGTTTAATAGAAAAGTTGTTTTATTTTTGTTTCCAGGCATTGAAAAACTGCCTTCTTCTTAGAAAACAAAGGTTAATTACGCTGTCACTTACAAAGTTATAATAACTCAGATGGGAACGGGCGGACTAAAGGAATGACAATACTCCGGGTCGAGTTCTACCCAGATTTCAGCAGCTCATTTTTTTCATTTTGCATCTATTTTTTATTTTCAAAAAAATAACGAGCAAGGCTCTGTTACTCAAATACTAATTTAATAATACAAAATAAGTTTTTAGTACCTAAATCTTAAATAACTATTTTCAAACACACGGCCCAAGATCAGAAAATATAATATTTTTGTGTACCGTGTAATGTGTCACGTAGCATATATATACTAATTGGTAAGACGAAATAAAACAGTATCATCTAAGCTTTCAAGATGGTTTGATTTACTCGCTCCTAGCCACAACATTATATGGCGACCCTGCCATAAAAGGGCTTGCTTCGCGCTGCAGTTTAAAGATGCGATATTCATAAATGAACTTTGGACTTGTTGTGTTACCTTTGAATATTTTATGGAACAGTATTTCAATTTTTTTTTTAACGGAAAATGTGTAATTCAAAAATAGAAAAGGATGAAGTTTTCATAAACCAAAATGCAGCTGGTGGTAAAAATAACGCACATGAAGAAATACAACTTCATTTATCAACCATTAGCATCGTGCTCATTGTTATGTGCACAATCTTATTAATCGGAGTTTGTTATGTATTATACAAACAGTACAAAAAATGTCACGAGTCTTGGATAAGGGAGCAAATTTCAGCAAACATTCTTCGCCGATCACTACGCCGCAGCCGAGGTCTACGAGACACAAATGAATGTGGATACCATGGTGAAGAACCCATTCCGAAATAAGGCCTGTCAACCTTCTGTTCTAGTGTCGTGTCAAAAAAAAAAAAAAAAGTGAAAAGTGTCTGTGCGCGTTCATTAACTGATCCTAGTTTTAACTCAACTTAATTTTATTCATAGTAACTTTATAATTACTTTAAGAAAACCAAAAATGTTTTAAAATAATATGACTATATCTGACTTAAGGCAAGTATACGATGAGCTAAAAAATATTAGAACATATTTAATTAAAATAGGGTCTAGCAGAAGAAAAGGCGAAATAATAACTAGAAAGATTAAGGAAGCCGATAATTTGGTTTCTAGATTTAATTCTATTTTGGAGCAATTAAATAAATTGTCTGACAAATTTGAAATAGCTGAAAGTGTATGTATAAAAGATATAAGTTCGAAATTTTTTGAATTGTATGAATGTATCTTAGATTTATGTACTAGTAGTAGTTTAGAAAAGATAGAAGTAAATATGGCTAAGTTTGATTTAAAGATTGCGATGAATTTATTACCAGTGGCATCTGATGATGAGGTCAGTATAAAACAACTTATTGATAGCATAGAATATTATAAATTAGAACTCGACTCAGAATCCCAAAAAAAACTAATATATTTTGTACTGAAAAATCGTCTTTCACAAAATTCAAAGCTAAAATTAGAAACAAATTATGACAGTATTGATAGCTTCATTAGGGCAATAAAGTGTAATTTGCTACCGAAAAAATCTGCACCCGCTATACAGACAAGGCTTAATAATTTTAAACAAAATCACCTATCGATTGAAGAATACGCCAGGCAAATAACCAACATGTTCGTTGACTTGACAATATCTCAATCCGACGGCAATGAATCCGACTTTAAAGTTTTAAAACCAAGAAACGAAAAACAGGCTATAAAAATTTTCGCCGACGGGCTCAGAAATCGTCGTCTTGGAACAATTGTTACAGCTAGGAATTACACGATCCTGAACGACGCAGTACAGGCGGCCTTGGACGAAGAGTCTTCGTCGTCTAACTCTGGTGATATTTTTTCAATGCGTCATAATAATTACCAAAACTACCATAATAATTACAATTACAGAGGTCGTAGAAATTCCAATTCAGGACACTATAGAAGTTGGCGTGGACGCGGTACGCAGTATCAGGCCCAAGGTCCACCTAGTAGAGGACGCAGCGTAGGACGAGGCTGGAGACCCAATTATGGCAATTTTCAAAGAGGTTCGAGACCGCCGGGTAACAGAGGTAGGTCTTTCTATAATAATTATAATAATAGGAACGACAAAAGGGGTGAACAGCAAAACTTGCATATGTTAACAAAATCAAACGATAGTCATTCTAATAGCAATGAGTTTTTTCGTGCCTAAACATGTTATACTAACTTCTAATAACACATCCTATATAACTACAAATACATTCAATAATTATTTTTATAACTTATTACTTGACACTGGTGCATCAATTTCAGCGATTAAGTATAAACATATCATGGAACAAAACATTCCATTCCATAAAGAGAATCTTAGTGTCAGCGGTATTGGAGGTAAGATCACCGCTATCGGATATGTTTATCTAGATCTTTTAATCGGAGATCAAATTCTTAATCATCAATTCTACGTATTTGATTCTTTGCCATGTAAGGCTAGTGGCATACTAGGACATGATTTCTTTAATAAATATTGCGCGACTTTGAATTATGAAACTTATTCATTTACTTTGTGGAATGAAGGTATTAAAATAAATGTACCTGTAAAAATGGATAATAACACGTTAAATATACCGGCAAGGTCAGAATCTATACATTTTATTGACACTGATATAACTGAGGAATGTGTAGTTAGCGCATCTGAAATACAAAACGGAGTTTTTATGGCTAGTACTTTGGTTAAACCGACAAACGGACATATACCTATACGTATCTTAAATACTACAGAAAAAGATTTAAAATTAAATCCTAGTGATATTAAGGCTGTTATCTTTTCAGCTAAAGATTTTGATATTTGTTCTTTCGAAAAACCAACTCAAATAACGGAAAGAGTAAAAACTTTATTGTCTATTCTACAATTGGATCACCTAAGTAAAGAAGAGAGATGTAGTATATTATCAATTTGTGCGAAATACAACGATATTTTTTATATTCAGGGAGACAAATTAACGGCAACTAAATTATATAAGCATTCTATCACTTTAAAACCTAATACGGTACCGGTGTACTCCAAACCTTACCGGCTACCGCATTCGCAAAAAGGCGAAATTGCAAAACAAATCGATAACTTGCTGGAACAAGGTATTATAGAGCCATGCAACAGTGAATGGAGTAGTCCTGTCCTTTTAATACCCAAACGTTCAGAGGGTGAAAAGAAGTGGCGATTAGTAATAGATTACCGAAAACTTAATAATTGCATTGTAGATGACAAGTTTCCTCTCCCAAATATTAACGAAATACTAGATTCATTATCCGGATGCATTTACTTTTCTCACTTAGATTTAAATCAGGGTTTTTATAATGTAGAATTAGAGGAGTCAAGCAGAAAATATACGGCATTTTCTTCCGGTCAATACCAAATGACTAGAATGCCTATGGGGCTCAAAACTAGTCCTAGTTCTTTTTCTAGAATGATGACCATGGCGATGGCTGGACTCACTTATGATAAATGTCTTTGCTACCTTGATGATCTTATTATAATGGGGAGAAATTTAGAAGATCACAATAAAAATCTAATAGAGGTCTTCGAAAGACTTCGTAAAATAAACTTAAAGTTAAATCCTTTTAAGTGCGACTTTCTTAAAAAACAATTACTTTATTTGGGTCACGTTGTATCTGATGAAGGTGTTCTACCAGATCCAGAAAAAATTAGCATAATTAACAATTACCCAGTTCCCAAAAATGTTGACGATACCAGGAGGTTTGTAGCATTAGCTAATTATTATAGGAAATTCATCCCTAAATTTGCAGAAATAGCTTATCCTTTAAATTCTTTATGTCGTAAAAATATTAAATTTATTTGGGACAGAAACTGTCAAGAATCATTTGAAATTTTAAAGAAAAGTATAATGTCACCATTAGTATTGCAATATCCTGATTTATCAGATCAAAATCAATTTATTATTCAAACCGATGCTTCGGGTTATGCAATAGGAGCTATTCTGTCGAACGCAGATGGTCGACCTGTCGCTTTTGCCAGTAGAACCCTTAACAAAGCCGAAAAGAATTATCCTACAATAGAAAAGGAGTTATTAGCGGTTGTTTGGGCTGTTAAGCATTTTAGACCTTACTTGTACGGCCGAAGGTTTAAAATTATTACAGATCATAAACCGTTAATTTATCTATTTAATATGAAGGACCCGTCTAGTCGTTTACTTAAATTTAGACTTGTGCTTGAAGAATATGACTATGTAATTGAATATGTGAAAGGAGAAGAGAATGCAGCTGCAGATGCATTATCTCGTGTGATTGTGACTTCGGAAGAATTGAAAGAGATGAATGAATGTGTACATGTGATGACGCGTGCTCAAAGACGAAGAATGGATGATTTGAATAGAATGAAAATGAAAACTCAAATTGACACTAATGATGACTACAACACTTGGCCTGATCAACCAATTGTAGTCGACACCCATGTTAAACCCAAGAATGCAGTAGAATTACGATTTCTAGATAAACGTAATTTGGATATACTACGGAGAAAGAATAGAATTAATTACGAAAATAATATTTTTTCATATGATAGCACTCACTTTAACCTATATATCAACTTAGCTTTTCAATCACAAATTACGCGAGCCGAATTTGCGAGAGAGTTAAGTGAATTTTGTAGAAAAACTTCGATCGAAGAAATATATTTAGTGAAAAATAAAAGTAATAATGTGTTTGTAGAGAAATTAGTGAGTGAGATAAAAAATAATAAAAACTGGGGGGGCCCTCGTTTATGTATATTAAAAGATGTTGAGCGGATAGAGAGTACTGACGATAGAAAAATTATATTAAACGATTTTCATGTATTGCCCACAAGTGGCCACGCAGGTATTAGAAGAATGGTAAACAATATTAAAAAATACTATTTTTGGCCGGGAATTGAAAAGGATGTAACTGATTTCGTAAATAAATGTCATAAATGTCAAAAGCAGAAATATACTATTACGGTGAAAGAACCTATGTCAATTACCTCTACTGCAAATACTGCATTAGAAAAAGTGTTTTTAGATTTAGTAGGACCGCTTGATAGAGATGAAAATAATTATAGCTATATTCTCACGTTACAATGCGAACTATCAAAATATGTATGCGCAGTGCCTCTCATTAAAAAATCTTCGAGCGAAGTAGCGAGAGCGTTTGTTACAGAATTTATTCTTAAGTACGGAATCCCGAAAGAGATAGCTACAGACAGAGGTACGGAGTTCATGGCGGACACTTTCAAAGAGGTATGTAAACTTTTAAATATTTCTAAATTAAATTCCACAGCATATCATCACCAAAGTATAGGTGCGTTGGAAAATTCTCATAAAAATTTAAATTCCTTTTTAAGAATTAGTGTAGAGCAAAAACCAGAAACGTGGAGTTATTGGCTACCATTTTGGTGTTTCGCATATAATACGACTGTCCACACTTCTACCCAATTTACGCCGTATGAACTCGTTTTTGGGAAGAAATGTTGTTTACCAGGTAATCTTACAAAGTCAATAGAACCATTATATAATCACGATAATTATCCTCTTGAACTTAAATACAGATTGCAAGTATCGCAGACAGAAGCGCGTAAGAATTTAATTAAGAGTAAGCTTCGAAGGAAAGATAAATATGATTGTTATACCAATAGTTTTTACTATAAACCAAATGATAAAATCCTTATTAAAAATGAGACTGGTAATAAATTGACAAATCTTTATTCTGGACCTTACACTGTCATTAGAGATTTATCACCGAATGTAGAGATAGATATTAATGGAAAATTAGACGTTATTCATAAGAATAGAACTAAGCCTTATTACGATTAAGAGAAACACGAGAGCTTGCATTAAAGTTCGTACATTGTTATGATTGCATGATGTTATTAAGTATCTAATGTTACACCATATATTATTTTAGTTTAATAAAATAAAAATAAAAAAAATTGTATAATCATTTTATAAATATACTTTAATCTTTTAGCTGTTTATTCGAATACTTAACAAAAAAAAATTACCATTGTATTTTTTTTGTTTTCCCTCGATGGGAGGTGTACCGTGTAATGTGTCACGTAGCATATATATACTAATTGGTAAGACGAAATAAAACAGTATCATCTAAGCTTTCAAGATGGTTTGATTTACTCGCTCCTAGCCACAACATTATATTTGATTATAAGTAAATTTTATTAAAACAGGTTGGGGAGAAAAATTTTGGAATAACCATTCATGTGTATAATTTGCTATGCACGAATAGAACACATTAGCATATGACAAGAGCTCTTCTTAAATTACTTACACGTGCCATTTTCTAAATACCAGACTTCTAAATGTTCCAAAATTATAAATATTAATGTAAATATCCTTGATTTTATTATTATAGAAGCGACTACATGGTAATTAAGTGAATTTAAATAAAATTCACTGCAACTAAAAACAAAAAGTCGCCCCACGTGTTAATATCTTATTTGATTTTTATTGACGACATCTTAGCATTTGGCAGACTATATTAAAAATTTAAATAGACGTGGCATTATCACAGATTATAAATATCCATTTTTATTCCATGATATTTATAATCTGTCTGATGTCTGATGTCTATACCATTTTTAAAAATACACGGTCTGGTATCCAGCAGAATAGAATACCACTCTCAATTATTACGAAGAAGAAGAAGTATATGTGTTGTATTTACTACGGTATAAAGTCATATACTGACCTAACAATGATTCCGGTGCTTATCGCTATTTAAATAATCGAAAACTCCACAGTTTCCTATATGCGATATAACCCTAATTGATTTCTACGTCAGAAGATATACACCGAATATAAAATAAACGTTTGTTATCACAATGTATATATTAATGCAAGCACAACTACATACTCTTTATGATACTTTAATGACCACTAATAAAGTCCGGCAAAAAACTGCGAAAGCATATCAGTGCTGACCTAATCAAAATTCATATAAATGGAACCTCAAATCCATTTATTGATATCTGAAATATGTATTTCAAATTAAATAACGAGCTAAATATTTCCAATCCATTTGATCAATTTAGTATTGATCTAAAGCCCTTGTAAATAATCTCACGGTCTCATAATTTATAGTTTTCCATGTTTCCTCAAGATTAATTGTAAATATCTACTTAAGTTTTGAAAAAAATTAAGTGTTGTCCCAGAGTTTGATCACGCGTACCGCTTGTGAATATCATGTGCATTACGCTTTAGGCGGTAACGGCATATTTTTTTAATAAAAATATTATTCTCCTCATAAATACGAGAATATCAAATATCACTTAGTTACATGTAAATTTCTTGGAAAACGTGATCAGCAACTCAAATGTAATATTATTGCAAAATAGGACATAATATAATATCATAATCTATCACTATCACAAAAACAATCGGTATTTAGCTAGTCTGCGTTTACGCATTAAAAATACGATTAAAAGCAACCCGATAAGGCACGGTTAGATTATGCATTAGCATGATAAACATTTAGTACAAGAGATAGTCGCAAGATTGCGTGCGAATCGAATACGTGAAGATAACGGTCTTCTTATTTCAGAAATTCATGATTTTCATGAATGATAAACTATTGTATTTCAAAATAAAAAGCAATCATTCGCGTTATTGCAGGTAATTCGTATTGCGTTCAAATTGACAAATTGATTTTATTTGTAAATTAAATCTTGCGTATTTTATGCAGGATTTTTTATATGATGGCATTCATTTCATCATTAACAGCTATGATAAGGAATGACGCATAAATTTCTAATACTGATTATAAATGTATGTTTAATTATGTTATAAACCTAAAAGGCGACTAAGGTAAGTTTATCCGCTGTCTGGTATCCGGTTGAGTAGAATAGACCATTTTTTTACAGGTATGTATTTTATGGTAAGTTAACGTCAGTTGAGGTCAATCGTAAAATACGTAGCCAAATCATGTGACAACATGTTTGTAACGTGTTTTGCCTACCCCACTTACAGTGGGATAAGGGCAGGATGATAATGATAAATGTAATAATATAATCAAATTTATTTAGAATAAAATGTAAGTATCACTTATTAGCTAAATATAATTTTTTAATATAGTGTTTTAAAGATGAGTACCAGGTTGACCGAAAAGAAACTACAAAAAAAAAAGAAAAAAATAATAGTGTAGGTGGACCTCGACCTAGATTTCGTTTCTCGCGACCACCCTTTACCCGAATAACCTACGCTTATTTGACAGCGTAATGACAAAAATTCAATTCAATATAAATTTTAGTATTTTTTAATGGCCAAAAAGAGGTATAAAACGATTTTTTTTTAAATAGAACCTAGCTAGATCGATTTTTCTCCCCCAAAACTGCCTACGTGTTGAATTTCAGAAAACTCATTGGACCCGTCTCAGAGATTCCGAAAATATATATACACATACAAGATTAACTAATTTAAATATTAAAAGATATTTTTTATCCTTATTAGACCAAATAATCAAACAAGGAAGGTGTATTAGTCCAAGCGTCGTTTCAGCTGCCTTTAAGACTATTAGATAAAGTCTTAATTAGCCGGCTATCAGTAAAGCCATGGATTATACCGATCGTAGCAGAGATTTGTCACTTATCGCTTATTGGCGGTGTTCGTGTATTGTTCAAACAGATTAAGAGATTAGAGTTTCGTACAATTCTTTACTTGATATAGATTAGATTGGCTTACTGATATATATTTGACGGATGCTCACGCTATGTTCCGTTAAATGTCCTGTTAGTTTTAACAATAAAATGTTACCAATGTATAATACTCATTAAAATGAAATTATTATATCCTCCCGCCCTTATCCCACTCTAATTGCGGTCGGCACAACATGTTACAAATATGCTCTCACATGATTTTGCTGCGTATTTAACGACCGGCAACCCTGACGTCAACTTACCTCAGTCGTATTTACAATAACTCTGTAAAAAAGAGAGTTTGTGTCAACAAACTGGTGGGTCAACTAATCTTGGTCGCCTTTTAAGACAACTCGGTAAGAAATGAGGATAGTCTGTTCTGCTCAGCCGGATACCTCACGGTGGGTTGACATACCTTAATCGCCTTTTACGACACCTTGGTAAGAAATTAGAGTTGTGTATTCTACTCAGCCGGATACCACAAGGCGGGTCGACTTACCTTAATCGTCTTTTACGACATATCGGTAAGAAATGAGGGCGGTCTATTCTACTCAGCCGGATGCGACACAGCAAAAGGCTAAATTATGATATTACATCAAAAAGCACATATTCTGTATTCTTTATACAAATCACGACATATTCATGAATTGGTAAAACACAAGATAACTGTAAACCTGCCCAAATCACGCACATGTGATGCAAGAATCACTGGGTATCCGTTTATTGCTCGCACGTTAGCAAAAGCCGAACAAATTGAGTTAGCACCTGGGAGCATTTGTTTCCAATTTGGTGAATGTTCGACAATATGCCCTCCTGTGTTTATCCCGTCCAAAAATAGTGCAAATGACACTAATAACACCTATGTAACGATACAGTGCTAATGTATTGCTCATACCGCTCCGCTTTCGACTGCGTGTAGTCCAACATTGCTTTGTAATAGGCTTTCAATGGAATAATTCTAACGGTTTTACGTAGGTTTTAAGTTGTTAAATAGATGGTTTTAAAATTCGAACTGTTCTATTATTTTATGTGATTTTCTCGTGGAGTCTATCTCCTGATGATGCTTCGGTTGCGGGATGAAACGATTGTTGAGTTTGTGATAGCGACCGCGTGTAGTGCTTGTGCGACTACGCGTGGTAATCAGTGTATTTAATTGAAATTATGATCATAAAAGTAGTTATTGTGAGTTAACTATAAAAGATAGAGACATAGTAAAGTAAGTAAGTAGCGGCCTGTTACTATCCCACTGCTGAGAATAGGCCTCTTCTCTCCGTTTTTTGGAAAGAAGGATTGGAGCTAAGACCTACCACGCTGCTCCAATGCGGATTGGTAGGTTACACATATCTCCAGAATTCTAGAGATATGCAGGTGTTTTCACGATGTTTTCCTTCACCGAAAAGCGTGTGATAAATTGCAATTATCAATTAGACACATAAGTTTTAATAGAAAAACTCATTGGTGTCTGCCCGGGTTTGAACCCATGATCGTCTCTAGAGATTCACACGGTCGCACCGCTGGGCCATCACAGCTTTTATAGAGACATGCCGTCGCGGAATTTTTTGGAGTATTTTATTGGAGTAAGATCTACAATTCTATAGTAATTTGTAGAATTAGGCGTTACTTTGCGGAGATCCATAATACAAAAGTAATAGTCAAATTATTTGGCTATAATCAGCGATGAATTGCGGAATGAATCGCGCATTATAGCAAAATAATTTGATTATTACTTTTGAATTCTATATAGTAAATTACTTTAGTGTATCTCTGTTCGTTAACGCGCCGCACGCGACTTTAGCTCCCAGCATGCGAATTTTCTACAACTCTTCAACACAAATTACATAGAACTGTAATGCACTATTTACTTGTAAAATTGTAGTAGTTTTTAGTAAAACCGCACATAAATCGGTTCAGTAGATTTTGGGAAAATCGATCACATATAGAAATACAGCTTTTGTGGACTATGTTTTATAAAAAGTATGGATAAGACACAAAATATTTTTATTTACTTCGCATCTACATACTTTGTTTATGGCAAAATATTGATGTGTCAGAGAAAGGAGGAATATTCTATAACGTAATTGGAAAAATTAATTATTTGTAATATAAAGTCACTTGAAAGTAGTGTATTTACTATGTAGACATGTCCGTTGGCGCAGGTGGCAGTAACCTTCAGTTCCGCAGGTTGTGAGTTCGATTCCCACTGAGGGCCAACATTTTCTAAAAACTATTTGTTGGTTCTGGCTGTTTCTTTCTGTTCGAATCTGTGTATTGCAGAGTACATATTTAGGTATTTATCTATAATTATAAATTCACCAGTTGTCTTTTACCCATAACAAAAGCATTAAGTTATTTACTTTAGGGACGTACGACTTGTGATTGTCCCATATATTTATTTTATTATATGGTCATTGGACGATCACTAGTAACAATAATTGACCATCATAATAATGATATTTATACGAAATAAATAAACCACGATAACAACCACTTCCTAAGGCTAATATTTGTTTTAATGTAGGTAGTGATCGTGGGAATCGGGCTAACACTCAATTCGATTCGTCGCATTTGACTTGATAGACAATCTTTAAATTAAATAAAATTTGTTTACCATTTAGCTTATTCATACCTATAGATAACATAATATTAGGTTAGAAGTAATGTACAAAAATTTGCTATTTTTTGGATTTCGTACAAAATCCGTTCGGAAAATTATGAGAAAATCGGTCAAATACAGACGGCTTTTGAAGACAAAAAAAAGAAAAAAATAATTGGGTAGGGGGGCTCGATCCTGTTTTCATTTCAAGAGAACATCCATTCCTAGAATAAACTTCGCTGACTTGACAGTTTTGGCAAAAATTGTGTTTTATATATTCAATGTAAATTTTTGTATTTTTTCAATACCCAAAAACAGGAATAAAACATTTTTTTTAATTAAACTGAACGATTAACAAATAAAATAGAACGATTTCTCCCCCAAAACCTACTGCATGCTGTATTTCAGGAAAATCGTTGGAGCCGTTTTCCGAGATTTCGAAAATATATATATACATACAAGTTTAACTGATTTAAATATTAAATATATAATTATTAAATACATATGTAAATACAAATATACACCCAGTTTCAAAGAAATAACAAATTCTTTTATCGAAAATGTTGGTTGTCGGAAATCGAACCCGTGACCAGTGCCATTTTGTAAAGAGGAACTCACACGGTAGTGCCATTGAAATCGCAACTAGAATAATATTAAAAGCTTAACTCAGTGATGGCGGTTAAATTGTCCCACTGCCTTATAGTATTCAGCTCGTACCCGGCGCGTACTATGACGGATGTTCTACAAGCCATTTAGCGTATGCATCTGGAATAAATAAGGAAACCCGGGAACATGTACAAATAGATTCACAATAACTGTTGTTCGGTGAGAATAGACTGCTTTATTTACTTAACAATTACCGTTTTGTTCATTGAGATTCTATTTAACTTCAATCCGATACGCCAATCAAAGTTCTCCAAACATTTTGTATAGTTTAACTAATTAATTACATTTCAAGTCCTTAGTAATGCGGCTTTCATTAATTTACTATTGATCTTAGAAGCATATTCTGATGCCTCAACTCTAAGCGGGGTTGGCACAACATGTTTAAGCATGTCGCTTCATATTTTGGCTAATTATTTTACCGCTTGCGTTTCGTTAGTTTACCTTAGTCGCCTTTTACGACAGCTCGGCAAGAAATGAGGGCGGTCTATACTACTCAGCCGAATACCACACGGCATTACATATATACTTGTTACTGATAAACAAAAATAAATTATACTAAATACTGTTTAGTCAGTGACCTTTAAATTTATAAGTTGTATGAGGAGCTTTAAAGCATATTATGTATTTAAAACTTTATAAAAATAAAATACTATTACCTTTTCTAAAATACTGTGTAATATTCTTCTCGGACCTAAATATACTTTATTACTTATGAAAACGTTAGCAAAAAGTACTGTTAGTCTTCCCAGAAGTGGGATACTAATAGGCTGACTTTACTACTTTTGTAGTGATAATTATCAGTAAGCAAAACATTTTTATTTGTTATATAAAGTTAAAGTATATGTATCAAATAAAAGTAAAGTAAATGATATGCATATTAAAGGAGTGGGCACCAGAGTTGACGAATGACAGAGGAGAATGGAAGAACAAGACATATTGTGCCGACCCCACTTAGAGTGGGATAAGGGTATGAGAATGACGATGATGATGACATAGAGTTAAAGTATATACATTTTTGAATATACTTTAACTCTATTCACATCAAAAATATCTAAGCTAGTTTAAAAACCATACGTTATTTATTCATAGACGACTTGGGTGGCGTTGGAGTTGAGAAATTAATTTATATAAGTATGATGCATTAAGAAATGTCAATTGATAAAAGTATCTTAATGCGTATGTAAATATATCATTCACATAAATTTAACATTATTAAGTTTTGAAAGTTTATGTTAACACTTATTCAACTCATCATTATTATTAAGTTAGTAACATAGTAAGGTTAAGTATTACAAAGTTAAGATTTCTAATTATGTCATTTCAAGTTATTTCAAGATATCCTTTGTAAGCCTAAGCTTCGTTTAAATTGGACTTTGTTTTCAATCATATAACACCGCATATAACCCATATAATGTCACATCATTTGCGTTTCTCATAAAAAAAAATAAAAAATCTGATCGCAACCTTTCTACCACCTCGTACAAAAAAACTTCTAAACTTATTATTATTATAACTAATATCAAAAACGACGTAAAAATAGTAATTTAAAAAATTACAGTGAATAAAAAGCACTACGCTGCAAAAGTTGTCGTTAAGTTGACAGTGTTCTTTTTGTTAGGACAAATTCATGAATAGCTGTTGCCCACAGCTGGGCATAGGTCAGGTCAGTCAGGTAAGAAATGACGGTGGTTTATTCTACTCAACACACGGGGGGTGGAATTAGCTTAGTCGTCTTTTACGACACCTTGGTAAGACAAGAGGGTGGTCTATTTTACTCAGCCGGATACCCCATGGCTATATTTTTGTCGCGTAATATTTTTAGGGTGGTAACAGAAAGTTTGACACAGCGTGGCAGTAGGGGAGAGGGGTAATAAAACTTAATTTAGAGTGATGAATTTTAAAAAACTTTTCAAGGGTAAAAAATGAATGAAATGAATAAAATACAGCTATCTGAGTTCACTACATATGATACAAATATTTAATGTTTAACATTTACGTAATCTTTATTATAAAGTAGGTAAATTTAGTTTATCACAATGTTGTACGTAAAGCCGTAAATCTCATCTGTTTAAAAAAAAACTTAGGGTCATGTCCATGGCACCAATGTTTGAGATCGCTGAGTATTTGTGATAAACTTGATGTAAACTATAATTTAAGTAATGAAAACATTAAATCCAGATTTTGAACGTGTCACGTGGACGCACGGTGTGTTCGACCGATTATTATTACGTATTGCGTGATATTTGCTTAGTTTTAAAGTTTTAATCGACAATTGTTTCATCACTTTAGAGATAAAAAATACATTTATATTTTGCATGATCACACGTGTTGATACTTTGTTGCTTTTATTTGATAAACTTTGTTTATAAGAGGTGTTTAAGTAAACACGTAAAAGAAAAAGCTTTCGTTAAATACGTTTTGAATATTATCGAAAAATGTCACTGCTATTTATTTGACTGGCGCGTTGACTTGGGTAGAGACCCTGTCTACAGCTCCTCGGGTTGCGGATTCGCCAAAACGAAACAATTTTTTTGGTTCTTCGAATCTGAGTGTTTTATTTACTTAAATAAAGCACATGAAGGAGTTATTGTATCTTTCAAAATAATATAAAAACTTTTCACCCTATAACATTATATGTTTTTTATTTGTATTTTTATTAATCTAATATATATTGAATACTACAGTGCGTCGCCAGGCCACCAAATGGAAACTAGCAAGCTTTAACCCAATAAGTTACCTGAGATGCCTTAGCCATTAGCCTATCAGTTTTATTGTAAAATGTTACATCGTCACTACAGCTAAACAGGTGTCCCGATTTTTGCATTAATTGGATGTCAAAAAATTCCATAAAGACGAATCGAGAAATTAGTTACTTAATAAAATCGTACAGGCGGAATTTATAAAAGTACAAGTTGCAAATTAATTTATAATAAACTAGTTTTGCCAACGGTTTCGCCCGCATGTACCAGTAATAGTGACACAAATTTTTCCCAAATTGAAATTTTTAACATAAAAGTACCTACGAGTAAAGGTAACCATTTTATTTCTTACTCTATGACCCATGAATAGTGTTCCATAACAAAATTGACTCAGGCAAAAGTTATGAGAACTATATAAACGACAGATTTTACTTTAAATACACAGAGTATGTCTGTCTGTGTACATTATTCTATGAAATGCAATCATCATGGAACAAAGGCAAATATTTGTTGTAATAGGAAAACATGTTCTTCAAAGAGACAGTCCGTATGTCTCAGATAGAATACAAGACATTTGTAGAGATCTTATCTAAACCATTTCGTTTTTGCGTATTAATTTACGCAGCATAAAGTTTCCGTTTACTTGACCCCTATCATTTTCTGAGCATCGTGATGATCCTGTTGTGGAGCTACCGCCATTTTTTGCAATCAGAAGCATAATATATAGTCACACTCAATTGATACATGATTAAAAAGTTGTGGTACATTTCTTACTCTATTTAAAGAATTTACATCATCCTTTTGCCCTTATTCCACTCTGAGTGGGATCGCCACAACATGTTGTCACATGATTTCTACGTATTTTATGACTGTCTGCCTACCTGATGTCAACTTACTTTAGTCGTATTTTACGACACCTCGGTAAGAAATGAAAGTGGTCTATTCTACTCAGCCGGATACTACATAGCGGGCCGACTTATCTTAGTCGCCTATACGACACCTCGGTAAGAAATAAAGGTGGTCTTTTCTACTCAGTCGGATCTCACATGGCTAATTTAAATTTAAAGAATGTACGTCTTGAATAATTTTTGTCGGTATTATAAGATCGCAAATATAGAGTCAGATTTTCGGCCTAATTATTAAATTAATATGTCGACAATTCGATGTGTTTCTGCCGACTGATTAATGGTGGATAAAGCTATCTGTAGCAATATAGAGTAATGATTTAATAGGGAACTGAATCGTATATTGCTTCTCGAATTGTAAATATTATAGATTTATTCGATTGCTTTATAATGACAAATACAACAAACAGTTTAGCAATAGATGTTACCTACAACTTTGATGATAAGTAGACATCCATTGAAAACGCCTTATGTGTTTCTAGAATAATATTTGTTGAGAATAAGACGACCTTATATGTGTAAATATAATTAAATAAAAAGGAATTATGTACTTAGAATATATATTTATGACTTGAAATCATATAAAAAATCTCGTCGCACAACGCTGACAGTTCAAGAATTAAAAGATAAGCGCGTGATATACAAATACGTGAGGTTTGTAACATTATCTCGTACAAATAACTGGGGCATAAATTAATCGGCTCACAGATAGACAAAACGCGTAATGCTACAGTAAATGTTACTATCGTTTTGGTGTCTGTTTGTATGTCACCATTACGTAGCCCCTGTAAGATAAGCTTGAAGTGTTTTGATCTCTATTAAGATTTGCTTTACTGTAACTGGTGTTAATAGGATGAAGTTAAGGCGTTGTTAATATAATATTAACAATATTTTATACTATTTCTCATAAGTTCGATTTTTACTTTGAAGACTTCGTCGGGTGTCATCGTCATAATTGCAATTATCATGAATATCCGAATATAATATCTGATTCGACGCATCTGTTATTCTTTTTCAATCATTACTTGTACTCTACTTTTTTAACAGGAAAAAACCCCTCAATGGGTCCGTCCGCACGACGGGTTCGAATGACAGGTATGTCAGACTCGCACCGACTAAAACAACCTGACAGACCAAAAAGTGTACCATTGTACACATTGCCCACATCCCCGCCATCAGCAACTCTTTATCCCAGAATGCGCCACCTGTTCTTGGTCGGAGCGTCTCTTAAAGTGGCCCTCCCTCCTTCCGCTAATCGTTGCATTGTGTGCACCAGATGCATCGACCGCCTCGGGGACCTTGTCAGGAGGGCGTCCAAAAAACCCCGTTCGGAAGGCCCAAAGGTCCCCGTTATTTCCCGCTTTTTGTTATCGACTGCATCGGTGGATGTCAACTGATGGTAGTCTCCTGCCAAAAATATGTGGAAATAGTAGGATAGCTTGGCTTTGCATCTGTGCCATATTTAAGGTATCAACCAATTATCAACTATCTCCTACCTACCAGATAACTAACAGATTATCTTAGTATGTATTATATCATGTATTAGTCATGTATTAGTTATTATATATTATATGTATGTATTAGTATATAGTATCTATTATATTAGTATGGATTAACTAATTATTTCTACTTTATTACTTAACTAATTTACTTAATTACTTATGATTTAACTAATTAACTAATTAAATCGGTAGCATTGAGTTAAGAATAAGTTATTGATAAAATAATTGGTGTCTATACAAAGTGAGATATTCAGGTCCGATTTAACTCTTTAAATTTAAATTAAATTAAAAAAAATTACTAATATAGATTGAAACAATTAATCATTATACCTTCGCTAAAAATTTCATTTTTGTTTATTGTTAAATAAAATTATAAACTAAATAAATTAGTAAATGCATCATTTCTTTAAAAATTAAAAAAAAAATCTGTTTGATCAATCTTCTTTTTTAAAAATTGTTGATCAGTACGATTGTTAAATATATTTCAAGTGAAACTCATTCTGGATTCTCTTGCAGCAAGATCATAGAAATCGCTTTTTCCTCATAGTCAGATTTTACAGCATCAACTTATCTTATAAGTAGTTATTACGACTTGTAAAATTGACTTTACAGTACAATATAAAGTATCTAAATATAATCATTCAGAGATAACTTGGCAAATAATTAAACACGTATTATTCCTAATGTGATCTCCACTGACATTACGGATTAGAGTAACTGACAGTAGTTAATTCCTATATGCACAGACTGTAGACTTTAATTACTTACTTAAGGACGGATTTTTATTTGAATTATTTATCTGTGTTATTACGTCGGTAGGAGTTATCTAACAGAATAGAATTCTGCTTTATCTTTACGCTAGTATACGCCGTCGGCATCAGTGGCTTCAAAATTTTTATAAGTAACTATGTATCTAATGGGTTAACTCTAAGCTCATCGTCCTAAGCCAACGTCATTGACCTGTTCTTCTGTATCTTTTGGATCTTCTGGATCTTAATTTACCTTTTTCTGGAAATAGACTGTAATATAATTGAGATCATCTTTTATATAAAACTAGGTGTACGCGTTGGTTGGTGGTAAGTTTTTTCCGCAAAAATTCCTTTATTATGTATTACTTAAAATTTTCAACATAAAAGTAGTTATTGTTAATCATAAGAGATAGAGACATGCTATCGCAAACTTTTGTAGTACATTTGAAGATCTACGATTCTCTCGTACATTACATTAGTTTATCTCTGTTGGTTTACGCCAAGCACGCAGCTAAAGCTTCCAGCAGGACTTAAACCTTTAGGAAGAATTGCACTACCTTTTAGTTAAAACTTCCTTTTTTCAAGCAAGAATGTACAAGTTATATCTATCTTATATTACTTACACGCTAGTACTATACAAATCATGCCCACGTGGAATAGTCCCAAGAATGCTGGCAGCGTTTCCGCGCTGAATCTCTAAGCTGATTCTTTGTGCGAAAAAGGAGCCAGCCCTCTTGTCACCTTAAGAGGCAATTAACCGTGGTGTTAAAACGGATAAAAAAAATTGCACTTTGACTCCATGGCCCTAGGGTCTCAACTGTAAACGGCATAAATATATAACTCTCGATGCATACTTCCGCCGTTTGCCAATTAAAATCTTACAAAAATCGCTTCAGTAGTCTTTGAGAAAATCGATCATAAATACAGACAGCTTTTGGAGACTTAGTTTTATAATTAGTATACTACATAGGATAGACTTTTCAATAGATATGCTTATAGCTTTAAAAGTTTTAAGAGAAATACCTTGACGGGAACAAATCAGGAGTTGAATTCGAGCCAGACATGCTAGTGAGGTCAATGATATGATACGAGACGGTTTTAATAAAGAAAACTTTAATGTAAAGAGAAACATCAAAGGTAATGTAGGTTATTTTGTTCAGATATCTACACTGTTAATATTCAATATATTTTCCACTTCGCACGCTGTCTGTGGATTAGGGGTCTTTGGTTTTTTTATGAGGCGGCAGGTGGGCTTTAGGAAAATCATCTTCGAATCGCATAGCTTTATGTTGGTCATCGCGATTTGATCGTCAGCATTTTAAATGACGGTTATGGAACTCGTATATTTTTGTCTTTTTTTATGGAACGTGGCATGTTTTTGATCAAACATACTGAAAGGGATGTTAACTGTTTTGACCGGATTGGGTCCATCTTGGCATTGATTAATGTATAGAAACCGGCTATACTCACGTATTATTTATTGGATCACCCAACTAGTTCCGGTCGCGATAACGCCGCGTAAAGAGCTCATGAATAAGAGCCCTGTATGGACTTGAAACTAGTCGGGCTCATCCGAGAAAATAAGACGTGAGTATAGCCGGTTTCTATACATTAATTATGAATAACACTCACGATAGTTTAAATTCAAAAATATATGGCCATTTTCTAAGTTTGCTTTCGAAAATCTCTTAAAGAGAGTAGACAGGGTGAGGATACTGATGGTTAAAGTTGCATATTAATTTAAGATAATACATGGTAGGCTGCATGAATATATTTTGCAGTTTCCGACACGATACAGGTATGATTGGTTAATCTAATGCGCTTAGTAATAAAGTGACATAATTCAAATAGGTTGTATGGTAAATTGCAATAAAGCGTAGCGTAGAGCCTATAAAACTCTTGATTGTTAAAGAGAGAGAGTGAGAGAACTTGGGAGAGCAAGAAAACACTAGTTATTTTAAATAGTTCGTAGCGTGATGTAATAGATGGCATTGAAATAAAAATTACCTTGTATCAATTAAGCCTAATTTCGAGTTAGGTCACTTTAATACTAAGCGTGTGAAATGTGTATCAAGTTCCCCATGTCATTTCGAACTGCGCAATACATTTTATTAGTAAATTCATCATCATCATATAAAACAAATACCTATAACCAATCAAATGATAAGTGACATACTGAGGTTTCTAATCAATATTCCCACGTTACATATTTTAAAGTAAATAAAGACAGCGGGAAACACGATTTAATATTAATTACTGATATTTATATTAGTATTTATTACATAAACAAGCTAAGCTGTGATAGTTCAGTAGTAACGCAGTGCGACTCTCTTTAGATGAGGTCACGGGTTCAAACCCGGGCAGACACCAATGAGTTTTTCTGTTAAAACTTATGTGTCTAATAGATAATGCTTTTGCAATTTGCAATACACACTACAATTTATCACACGCTTTACGGCGAAGGAAAACATCTCGAGGAAACCTCTCTAGAGAAATCTGGAGAGACATCTATTCTACCAATCCGCATTGGAGCAGCGTGGTAGGTCTTAGCTCTCCAAAAACGGAGAGAAGAGGCCTAGTAGCCAGCAGTGGGAGAATAACAGGCCGCTACTTAAATAAACAAAGCAGCTTATATCTGTTACTAAATAGTTAATTATATTATTGCATCAAAATCATAGTCGATTTAATTGTAAATAAATTATTTATCGTCATTTTATTTATGTCGGTTCGATATAAGTTACTTTATTTTCTTATATTTAATAATTACAAGTTATGAATTTCATGTTTGTTTTTTTTTTGCTTTCGATCCGATGGGACCAATGTGATTTTCTAAAAGAATTGAAAATATCACAAACAAGTCAATCAAATTAACATCAATCACACACACTACATACTTACATACACGCTCTCTCTTTTTATTCAAATTTTACTTTGTTCCTTATGACTGAGCGGACTTGACTTCGTCCAAAATACCTCAGTGCCTGAAGGTCATAGTTTTCGAACAGTAAGTGTTGCCAGTGATGACATACGGTTCTGAAACGTGGTCGCTGACTATGGACCTAAAAAAAGCTTATAGAGCTATGCTTGTCGTATCTCTACGTGTTCAAATCCGAAATCCGTAGAATCCGCTAATTTCAAACCTATACAGGGCCCATATTCATGAGCTCTGAATGCGGCGGAAACGTATGGGCCCCGTACGGGCTTGAAACTAGTATGGCTCACCCGATAGAATAAGGTGTGAGTATAGCCAGTTTCTATACCATTAATTATGTAGTCAACTTAACAATACAGTGACCCATTTAAAATATGAGTATTACACTCTTTTAAAATATCTATACAATGCTATAGGTAGATTCATATTCATTAAGAACAATGTGAGTGTTAACCTAAAGTTAAATAATGATCATAAAGTTATTGAAATGATCGTGGGAGAATAAACACATTTTGGATATTAAGATAAAGTTCCGGGAGTCAACAGATTACTGCTAATTCGGTAAACAGCGGACATTGATAAAATGTTCATTTGGAACATAAACTTTGATCCTTTTGATTTTAAATATTATTATTGGGCTAAGAAATTATTGAATCGGAATTAAATTGGTATTTTCAGGGCTATATGATTTAGTTAAAAATTATAGTAAATTTCCACAAGTAGTTACCACAAGGCTTGTGGTATCCACCCTCTTTCTGACCGAGGTGTCTTAAAAGGCGGCTAAGGTAAGTTGACCCACCGTGTGTATCCGGTTGAATAAAATAGACCACCCTCTATCTGACCGAGATATCTTAAAATTTATTTATTTATTTATTTTTCCCTGGTTATTTTTTTGTAGTGACTTAATTTGTAAAGAATTAAAAATAATCTCAATTTCGGAAACGGCTCCTATGATTTTTAATGAAATTCATTATCTATTCATTACGTTATAAATCGATCTACTTTCTTCTTTTTCGTCGGTTCCTTTACTGCTGAGGATCGTGACTCTACTTCACATGTGCCACTAACTACTTTCATCGGTTACGCTCAGCTGCCTGGTGAAGTGCGTAGCTGAGTGGAACCTTTAACTGTTCAGCAACCTGGTCTAATCATCTCTTAGGACTATGGCCTCGAGGCCTTTTCCCTTCAATTTTCCCAGTAATCATCAGACGTTCTAGGTTATCAGCACCCCTGCGTGCAACGTGACCAAAGTATCATATTACACGTTGCAAGCAGGTAGCTTGCTAGGTTTGCTATTATTAATAGCTAACCTAGCAAGCTATCTGCTTGCATAAGCTTTTGTAACTCAGTGGGGATCGAGCGGACCAAAGAAGTGAACCAGATTATTCTTTATCTTATCTTTTTATACATATTATTAATAAAAATATTGATTAGTGGTTTGCTGGAACAAAGGAGTTCTACTCGAATGTAACTTACGTGTCTATAGAAAAGATTGAATTAATTAATTAATAACTCTTCATTACACACCAAGTAAATAATAAACATAAACAAGAGAAATAAGAACATATAAAAGTACAAGGGCGGACTTATCACTAAAAGTGATCTCTTACAGACAACCACTACGTTTGGTTTGCTAGTAATAAATAAATTCGCCAAATCAGTGCAGATCGAAAAGGAGAAATGACGGAATCACCGTGTCAACGATCAAATACAGCTCTAATCTAACAGAAGTCGAACCACTTAAAACAATGGAGATTCAAATTGGACACATGTTCATTGCGTCAGTACGATACAAACCGTTCACGGGCCGCACTGATTACGCTCATTGAAGAACGCGACATGACCGCTTCATGGCGAATCTTTGCATTTAATAAGGTTAAACATGCAAACACTGGCATAAATAACGCCTGATCTGATAGGTGTTGCTACTTAAAATAAAATTATTCGTTAGCTATATCAATAACTAGCCTATTAATTGCCAGCGGCTCCGCCCGGGTGGAAAAATTAAAACCATAATATAGTATTTTGATAACCATAGAAATGGTTATAGTGGGTTAACCTTTTAAAATAGACATATGCTGTCGCGGACTTTTATTTAGAACTTTTAGAGGAAACAATTTTCGCTTGCTTCTCTTGCTTGCTGGATTCTCATGTAGGATAGGAGCAGCTTTCCGAAACAACAGTAGAGTTGACGAATCAAAAGCTTATTTTTTGTTTTATGTTTTAAAGTAGTTTTGTGTATTAGCCTCCGTTTTATAGACTATACTTTTCTAGAGATCCTTGCTAGTTGTGCTCTGTAGCAGTAACCTTCCGAATTAGTAGGAGCTGCTTTAAAACACTGATTGGCCCGTTGGCGCAGTTGGCCTTTAGCTCCGCGGTTCGTGGGTTCGATTCCCATCGAGGGCCAACATTTTCTAACAAAAATTTGTTGGTTCTTCGAGCCTAGGTGTATGTATGTATTTAAAATTATATAAGTATATATTTACCAGTCTGTCACCCATGACACAAGTATTAAGTTACTTACTTTGGAGACGGACCACCGTGTGCGTAAGTGTCCCATATGCTATTATTATATTATAATATAAGATATATGATATATGAAAAGTATATATTACAAAAAAAATTTAAGATCCAAAGTAAACAATTTACTTGAATAAAGAATATTTTGATCTCTCTTTAAACAGTGCAGCAATAGCAACACTTGCTATTTTACTTGATTATTGTCGACAAGGAAGCCAATAAGTATCATAGAATCGTCGATTCGCGCCACAGATCTGTCTAATATCGTATTGGAATTTGTGATGCCGTTTGACCCCTGTTAACCCAGATTACGCTTCTCGGCGCCTGATTCGTCCTCGGCAAGCCTGATTGTGTTGTGACACAAACTGTAATGTATTATGTGTTAACTCTTGCTGCAATCACGGCTGCCCACAATTACAATAGCACCGAACTTGCGATTTATTTCGAGCGATTCGTGTTCCTTGTTGCTCTTTAATTTATGAATTCTTGCTCCCATCATCATGAATACAGTTATTTATAGTTTGGTGTTAATTGGGCTTTACTTCTGTTTTAAGGTATTCTAAAACGCTTTTATGTTAATACTAACTGTGCTTGCAGCTACGCCGTGCGGTATCCGGCTGAATAGAATAGTACCACCCACATTTCTTACTGAGGTGTCGTAAAAGGCGACTAAGATAAGTCGACCCGCCGTGTGGTATCCCGTTGATTAGAACTGACCAACCTCATTTCTTACCGAGGTGTCGTAAAAGGCGACTAAGTTAAGTTGACCCACCGTGTGGTATCCGGTTTAGTAAAATAGACCACCCTCCTTATTACCGAGGTGTCGTAAAATACGACTAAGGTAAGTTGACGTCAGGCAGGTGGCCGGTCGTAAACTACGTAGCAAAATCATGTGACAACATCTTTACAATATGGTGTGCCTACCCCACTTAGAGTGGGATAAGGGCAGGAAGATGACAAACTTGAGGACTTTGTCTTATAATAAGTATAGGTATAGAATTGTGATATTTCATATAGACTAGATAAATTCATTCATTTATTTATTCTCCTGCCCTTATCCCGCTTTAAGTGGGGCTGTCACAACACATTTAAATATGTTACGTCTGCCGCATGTTTGTAATTTATAATATTTTCTTATTGAATACTTTTTGTATCAGTGGAAACTTGGTTGTTTTTTGTGTAGCACATAACTTTAATATTTAAGTTTTATTATAGTTGTTTGTTTCCCTTAAAATAAATGAGGTGGAAACGGAAGCCATTTATTTATTTGAATGCCATTTGAATTATATTTTACAAAGTGAGACCTATGATTTTGATAATTATAATAAAGTTAGGTAGTATATTTAAAAAAAAAAAATTAAATGCCAGCTAATCTTTCAAAGATACTAAATGTTGTTATTTTAAATATTTAAGTATATTATTGTCAGAAACCTTGTTAGTCTAATTAAACCTTGGCACTTCGGATTTCTATTATATTTCTATTTTGTTATTCCAATACTGTCACGCGCTTAATGTAACGGTCGCTTTAATTAACTTTTGATAATTTAGTTTTATTTTAGGTATTTTACTTTACAAGTGAAAGTCTATTTAGCCAAGTCTTAATAATTAAAGATTCGATTTAGGAGTCTATTAGAAAGTTTAGTTGTATATTTAAACTAATTATAGTTATTACATATGTACCTGCAATTTTTTTTATGCAGTGTAGAATCCGGCTGAATAGAATAGACCACCCTCGTTTCTAATCAAGGTGCTGTAAAAGAAGACTAAGATCAGTTCAGTTATCGTGTGGTATCCGGCTGAGTAGAATAGACCACCCTCATTTCTTATCGAGATGTCGTAAAAGGCGATTAATGTAAGTTGACGCTCCGTGTGGTATCCGGTTAAGAATAATAGACCACCCTCTTTCTTACCGAGGTGTCGTAGAATACGACTAAGGTAAGTTGACGTCAGGAAGCGACCTGTCATAAAATGTGTGGCGGAAATATGTGACAACATGTTTATAACATGTTGTGCCGATCTCAGTTAGAGTGGGATAAGGTCACGAGGATGATGATTATTAAAATACATTTATTTTCTTTCAGAGCCTCTCATTAGAGTTGAGGCGTAGCAAGACACCTCCACGGCGATCGCCAGAAGAACGGGCGGTGCCCCGTCCACCCTCAGCACCTGTGCATCACGATCGGCCCTCTCACACGCCGCACACGCCCCACCTCTCGCCTAAGAAAGAAGCCTTTAACAACCTACTCAATAAAAGTATATCTGGTAAGTGTTAGGATAGTTTATTACCAGTGTGCTTATTATTTATGTCAGGAAAACCCATTATGGGTCATCGCCGCCCGACAGGGACGAGCGGCGGGTATGTCGGGCTAAAAGCCTGACAATGCTCCTCCACGCTGCTGGTGGCGGGGACAGGGTACCGTTGTACACATTGCCCCCATCCCCGCCAGCAGCAACTCTGGGACAGCGCCTCTCAAAAATTGGCCCCTCCCTCCGCTAGAAGATGCATCGGGAGCACCCGATGCATCGACTGCCTCAGGGACCTTTTTAGGTGGCCGTCCGATAAACCATTATTACCATTGTGCCAAATTTCATCGATATTGGTTCAGCGGAATCGCACTAAAAGTGTAACAAACATATACTCACAAACTTTCGCATTTATGATATTAGTCGGATAATATTAAATTTATACAGTATACATATCAATTTCTTCAAATTAATGATGAAAAAATAAAAAAAAATCAATTATATTGGTCCACCATATGTTAAAAATATATTTTATGGTTGTCAGTTTATCGCTTTGTGGAAAACGCGTTTGTTCATTTCGTTAATATTTAAAAAAGCCACAAAAACAACTTTTTGCTTTGGTGATCTAGATAAACGAATAAAACATCAGATTAAATGGATTACAATAGTTTATTTTTACAGAAAAACAAGTTAATACACCGCTCACCATAAACACAACGACCTCTCTTAAAATATTCAAAGTAAGCCTACCATGCCATTTTATTTCCAGTACAGAAACGTTATTAAAATTAATATTTCTCTGTCAATGACTGGAATTCATAACCTAAAGTTAACGTTGCTATAAGTAATATCACAATCGGCACACGTAATGTGGCCACAAAAACTTATACAGCTCATTCGAACCGGTTTCGATGCTTCCGGTCGCATCGTGCAGAATAAAAACTGTACTGTTTTAATTATTATTTATTAATATTATTACCTCATAAGGCTGCGTACAGATGATGTTTTAATGATCCCTAATAGATTTGGCTATCATATGAATTTGTTTATTATAGTATCAGGGTGCAAACGTATATTTTAACATCCATTTGTGTTTACTTGAGTTATGCCTTGTGTTACAAATTTCCATTGCATTCGTTAACACTTAGCCGTATGGTATCCGGTTGAGTAGAATAGACCACTCTCATTTCTTACCGAGATTTCGTAAAAGGTGACTAAGGCAAGTTGACCTGCCGTATGGTAACCGGCTGCGTAGAATAGACCAACCTCATTTCTTACACAAGTGTCGTAAAGGGCGACTAAAGTAAATTAACCTGACGTGTGGTATCCGGGCGAGTAGAATAGACCACACTCAATTCTTACCAAGGTGTCGTAAAAGGTGACTAATGTAAGCTGACGTTTGGTAAGGGGCCGTCGTAAAATACCTAGCCAAATGTAATAACATGCTTAAAACATGTTGTGCCGACCCCACTTAGAGTGGGATAAAAGTAAGAGAATGATGATGATATTATAAAATAACATTTTATTTACTATTTGAGAATGGAAAGGAAAAACATGTACCGACCTCACTTAGAGTGGGATAAGGAAAGGGAAATGGAATAATATTATGAATAAAATTAAATAGTTAAAATATAATTTTTAATCTCCACAAAATAAACGTATGAAATAAGAAGGAATTACAAAAATGAACTTGCCAAAGCCAGTCTGTATTAAGATTATTATTGTAATGTTTTCTAATTATTTGAATTATATATAAGTATTTACAAATAAATCACAATAGTAGTGTTTTGCGATATGGAGATTTCCCATTGGTTCAATTTACCTTAAATATAAATATCAAGCGACGAGCAGGCGGTTTCTTTAATAATTTGACACGAGTACCGCCGCAGTTCGCGTGTATGTTGTTAGAAATCCTTTAATGAAATTTATTTTACCGCTTTACTCGTAATTACACTAACATATTAAAAGTTTCAGTAGCTCATCAGTAGAGATTACATTACATAAATTATAAAGATCAGTTTATTTATCCTTATTCTACATGTATATTATGGTTTTCATGCTTAGAATAAAAATTAATCTATTAAATAAAATGAGTTGTTAATCTAGATTTATACTTATATGTTTGGGGATGAAAAGGTCGTCTTCAAAATGTATAATATATATATTAAATCAAACAGAAATATTTATGAAGAAATACTTTAAAAAATTAACATATCTATCTATTTATATTATTAAACTAAGTCTGTTTAGATGTGATTGATTTACTCAAAATCTACTCAACAGATTTTTGTGCAGTTTTAACTTAAGTAAGAAGGAGGAGTTTGTGGAACAGCATATATGCTACTTTTTATCCTAGAACTTCCGCAGAGCCGGGATTAAAGCTAGAAAAACTATGTTACGCACTGATTTACATGCGAGCGAAGCCGCGGGCACAACTTATATTTAATAAAACATCTTAGAAAACATAGTCCCCAAAACGTGTCTGACTGTATGTCATCGTATTTCTCAAAATATAATGAACGGATTTTTGTACGGGTTTTACGTAAAAAGATTGAAATTCTTGAGAAACTTTTAAGTTAATAGTATCTAATTAAACAAATTTAACACGGGCAATGAATAAAGTTAAGGACATCTTTATTATTATTATTTTACTTACGAGTACAATACAAGCGTAGCCAGTCGCTCAAATAGTATATTATATATAGGTCGTTTTATTAACAACATTTTGAAGTGGTACAAAAACGTAGGTACAGTTCGGTAGATTCGTTATCCAACTTACATTCCAAGATAGATTGTCAGGCTCGGGAGCGTGAAAGATATCAGTGAATCAATTATGGCATCAGATTAACGCGGAGATGAGCTCGGACGCAACAAAGGGGCCCGCGCGTGACTCTCAATAAACGGTTTTATTGATACTGCGCTCAAATACTGTTTGTATTTAGTACGTTGATGAAAATAAATAGCTCGGCGTAGTTAACTTTAAAAATGAATTACTATAAGTAATAATTATTATAAAATTATTAGATATTAATTAATGTGGAATGGCCGATGGGTTTTTTTTTAATATATGAGTTACACACAAATTCAAAATCTTTAATATTTAAATGAGTTAATCTTGTATGTATATATATATTTTCGGAATCTCGGAAACGGCTCCAACGATTTTCCTGAAATTCAGCATATAGAGGGTTTTGGGGAAGAAAAATGAATCTGGGTTTTATGTAAACAAAATCGTTTTATCCATGTTTTTGGGCGTTAGAAAATAATATTGAAAAAATATTCAATATAAAACACTATTTTTGCCATAAACTGTCAAGTCAGCGTATCTTATTCATAAACATTTTCGTAAACATTTTATCCTCCTCCGGCCCTCGGTGGGAATCGAACCCGCGACCCGCGTAACTGAAGGCAGACTGCCAATTATACCAACGGGGCAGTCAATATATTGAATACACTCCTTAAACAGCGGTTCAAACATCAAAATTACTTAATAAGTAAAAAGTCGGGACTATTTGGTTATAAGACGTTCGTATAAAATTTATCAACCATTTAATTCTCGGCCCGTTTATACCCTCCCTAATAATTTTCCATTCAGTCTCCTCTCTTTATGAATCATAATCTCTAAATCTCCAATCGTGCGTCTCTGTTTTTGTCATGTAAATCTGGATAGTGTGTCTCGTTTCAGTTCTTTTACCCCTTAAATCTAATCCGGGACATCCCGTCTGCCGGTAAGGCGCTCAAAGCAAAGCCAGTAAATACACGCACACACACGCATTGAACCACATTCATACTGTATTTAAATAAAAATCTATTTGTGATAGAGTTATCAAATTAAAGCAATGATTTTAATAGTTTATTATGAATATGCACACAATGTGATTGTTGGTGTTATGATGATAATAAGCAATTTTTGATATTATACGAAAATACCACAATACCTTTGATTATAAAGAAATGATTTGATTAAAAAATCTTAATATATTTGAAGGTTTACCATCTTTGCGTATACATTCATAAAAAATAAATAAACATGAATTTAATCAATATTTATAAAATTAAAAAAAAAAGGATTTCATTGACTCTTATACTTTGTGCAGCAGAGAGATAACAACAAGCCACTACGTTTTTTATATATTTTTTTTTTAATTTAAGTTCATTATCAACTGTATTTTTTATTAGTTGTATGGATGAATAAAATATTTTTATATTATTATTTAAATATGAAATATCATCATCATCTTCCTGCCCTTATCCCACTATAAGTGGGGTCGGCACAACATGTTATGCTGTCATGTGATTTGGCGGCGTTTTTACGATCGGCCGCCTGCCTGACATCAACTTACCTCTGTCGTATTTTACGACACCTCGGTAAGAAAGAGGGTGGTCTATTCTACTAAACCGGATACCACACGGTGGGTCAACTTACCTTAGTCGCCTTTTACGACACCTCGGTAAGAAATGAGAATGGTACTATTATATTCAGCCGGATACCACACGGCGTTTAAATATGAAATATTTGAAACTAAAATATAATAATAATTTTATATGTCACTGCTGGTTAGAATTGACACCGAAAGTAGGTGCAAAGAAATTAAATGGAAGATAGATACAATTAATTAATCAACTGTTAAGGTTAACCGACCTTATGTACCAGGCAATATAATATCAACTATTAATATATTCGCACTACTAGCTAGCATACGCTGGGATATACTATCATGAATTTATTCGCACAGCCGACAAATCCGTCCCATCCGTACATACTTTCTGCATTTATCAAGATCACCATTCCCATTGATATAATACGTATGCAAAAAGTAGAGGCTTTTCTCACATAATTATCATTCCATTTAGTCACACGCGATGGTGTTCTTCATATGCATTCCGATGTAGATCCATAAGATATATAACATTATTTTCTTTAAAAAAAACTACTATGGACTGATTGTGATCTACCCAGCGCTATGTATCGCCTCATTTCTCTTGTACAACGAAAGTTAACATCTTTGAATATAACATTATAGAATAAACATCAGCTGATATCTTTGTGCATGAGAAAGTAATCCTTAAGCTTATAGAAGTAAGGGCTAACATGATGGGATAACGTGCGTGTGACGTCTTGGATATCAAAGAAACGGTGGCGAGTTAATACCAAACGTCTCTAATCGGGTGTTATAAATCATTATTAATTTCAAGTCTCTCGCCGATCCGCGATTAGCTATTACACAATGCCCTCGGATTATACGCCGGAGATATATCTTTTGTCAATTCGTACTGCGGTACCGTCAGTATGTTACGAAAAACAAATATACAATTTATTTTATATGATTTTTATTTTTTATAATTCTTGTTCGCATAGTAACGTAAGCACTAAGCTAAAAAAATAATCTGCAAACACCAATCCAAATCAATAATAAACGTTTTTACTATTACTATAACTATGTGAAACTTATAATCATCATCTTCATCTTCCTGCCCTAATCCCACTCTAAGTAGGGTCGGCACAACATGTTATAACATGCTGTCACATGATTTGGCTGCGTTTTTACAACCGGCCGCCTGTCTGACGTCAACTTGCCTCTGTCGTATTTTACGACACCTCGGCAAGAAAGAGGGTGCTCTATTCTACTAAACCAGATACCACACGGTGGGTCAACTTACCTTAGTCGCCTTTTACGACACCTCGGTAAGAAATGAGGTTGGTCTATTCTACTCAGCCGGATACCACACGGCGTGTCGACTTACCTTAGTCGCCTTTTACGACACCTCAGTAAGAAATGAGGGTGGTACTATTCTATTCAGCCGGATACCACACGGTGTTATGTGAAACTTATAATAAGGTTACATAGACAGAATTAATAGAATTAGAATATAAAATAGAATTATTATTAAATTTTATTTAATATAAAAAATTTTATATTAATAAAATATTAATATAAAAAAGTACGTTCTTTAAAACGTGTTTTGTAAATTTTAGTGTTTCTAGAAAATTATTGCGATTAAAAAAAAAATGTAATTAAAACCTTTAGTAATGTTTAGCACATTTAAATTTTTCCAATTGCATTAATTTTGCATTGATTTATCAGTTTATTTTTAACAACAGGATAAGGAACCAAAAAAAAATGGTAATCGTTCTCTATGTGATTGTTTAATTTTATCAAAGCCGCTAAAAATTTATGATTATATAATTTTTACATATGAATACATTTGTCTAAGCTCGTGTTTATTCTTGTAGAGGTTGAGAAATATAAGAATACATCACATTGTTGCCTTAGCTAAGCTTATTTCTCTTTATTTATTTCCATATTTAAGCTTTTATTTCTCAGCGTACTTTTTTCACACGTAAAAAGAACATGAATATAAATTTGTAAGTTTATCTGCTAGCTGTACTTGGTATAAAGCCGGTTTTATAAAGATAAGCCGATTTATTTTTTTAATGTCTCGTATTTTTGGATAGCACACATATATGAATACTTAAGTTAAAGAATTGCCGCTTGGTAAATTTATAGAAATTTATACTTTACCGGTCTTGCAAGTTTTATATCTATCTAGTACACGACGTTGTTTGAATAATATACAATACTCGTAAATATGGCTGCCGATTTAGCAGAGTTAGCTGTTCCCTTTAATTTATTTCTTTATTTATCATAATATTATCGTATATCGTTATGCACTTAATGTTATATACCGTAATACAGGTGCGTTTCTGACCTAAAGCTTAATATTACAATTATACATGTCTGTCGTTCTATGGAGAGCAGGAAAAGAATATCATATTACTTATTCAGGGTATTTTAACATTAAAGTTGATTAATATATAAGACAATTACACACACCGATGTCTGTCGCCAAATAAAGGAACAAAAGACAACGTGTAAATATATAATTATATTACTTTAAATACATCAAGACTCGAAGTCCCAACAAATTGTAAACAAAAAATATTATACTTTGTCGGGAATCCAACACGCAATCAGTGGAATGGAAAATGCAAGTGGAAAGCGGGGTCACTACCAACTGGCCAGTAAGTGTACTAATATTATGGAAGTAAAAAATTTTCTGTCTGTCTGTTACGCTTTTACGGCTTATCAGATGTACTATTGATAAAATTTTGTAGAACTCAAAGTTTAAGTTAAAAGAAAAGAAAGTCGCTGATGAAACATTTTATAAACAAAAACGTATTATCAACAAAATATTTACAATATAAATTTACTTTATAAATACGTTAACTGTAATCAAAGCAATTGAGCTAAAAAACTACATTCACACGTGCGGAATAAATCGATGCAATATAACAACACACGGGCATCGCAATAATCCGGATCATCGCGCCGGTTCAACCCGTGTCGCCCGAAGATAAAACCAAACTATCCCCGCCTTCCGTGCGCCGGATTATAGTTCACTGGGAAACCGAAAATAGGAAGGGATATAAAAAAACCCTGAAAACTTATGGCAATTAACTTTTTCTTATCCTTATTAAAAAAAAAGACGTTATTGATAGTTCCTTAAGAAAGCTGTACAGATATTTCTAGAATTACACATAAATTATTATACTGTAACATCTAACTCAATAACCTCGGTTCGTGAATATAATGCAACTTCGATACGTGTGTTTGGCAAAAGGAGATGCAGACTTGGACACGATATACTCCTACACCAATTCAAATATAAGGTTTTTGTGATACATTCAACAAAAGTAATAATAAAATTATGTTGCTATAATCCGCGATGAAGTAAAATAGAAAATATATATAATGCTAAATGTAGACTGGACAATCGGTTATCATACCTGATACATGCAGGAGTCGTAAAAAACACATGCACAAACCTCCACCACCGCCACCGTGATACACAAGCACTATATACGTTCGCTTTGCGATTTTGGTCGTGGAGTCTATCTCCTGACGATGCTTCGGTTGCGGGGCGAAACGATTGTTGAGTTTGTGATAGTGAACGTATATAGTGCTTGTGTATCACGGTGGCGGTGGTGGAGGTTTGTGCATGTGTTTTTTACGACTCCTGCATGTATCAGGTATGATAACCGATTGTCCACTCTACATTTAGCATTATATATATTTTCTATTTTACTTCATCGCGGATTATAGCAAAATAATTTTATTATTACTTTTGTATTATGGATCTCCGCAAAGTAACGCCTAATTCTATAAATTATTTGATACATTCAAGTTGACAATGGATGGATAGACTGTTTAAATAGATAGTTGTCAATGGTTAGCTTTACTTTGACAGTAAGATATATGATTTGGAATTTACTGTTGTTAAAGCGAATATTTATAATGTACATTATTAACCTTTGCAAAATATAATTTATGGTAATGAAAAGGTGCCGTAAAATCCGTAGATATACAGATTTTCTACAAAAGTGATGAAAATACAGAAAAAAAAAATATTCTGCTACTTATACATGATCTACATGAGATTCCTTAAACATATTTCAATGCGTCATACAAAAACGAAAATCTAAGAAATTTATATTGAGTAATAATCAAGAGAGATAGAAGTGAGTAATTCATCTAAACTAAAAACAGTAGCCAGTGGCGGCAAAGTTGTCCATTTAAAAATATAATATAATAATTTTTCAAACCAAAAAGAAGACTAAGGAAATCGATATCATACACACTGTTGTGGGGAAGGTGATTATCCGGATTGTATCGACGGATCTTCTCCCTACCCGTATTAGGTAATGTTTCACACTAACAAAGTCAATTCGGATAAAATTAGTTTCATTTAGAAGAATTGCTTCCTAACGAGCTATTGACCTTAGAACTAAGATTAATACAGCGTCATGATCAAACAGTGAGACTGCAAGAGAAGTTGCCCTTAAAAAACATCGTAAGAGAACATCTCCGAAAATTCCGCACACTTGTGTGAGATGCCAAATTCCTTTCTTTCCAACCCTATGCTATTACCCAGCTGTTGACCTATACGAGTGTTACCATATCACTTAAACGTATAAGATAAATTTAGCGTAATTCAATCTTAGATATTGTTGAAAAAAAAAATAGGTCAAGGTTGTATAGGTAGCTAAAATTAAAACTATATATAATTTAGTCGTATATTTTTCATGTATATTAATAAATTAAATAGTTGTGGCATAACAGCTAAAGTTGATAATGAAGAAGAGATCGAGATTCATCATTTAGAACCAAATCATTCAAACAGTCAAAACAAAACATTAAAGTTAACATTTTACATTGGACTATTTATTAATCTTAGACTAAAACGCTTATCCATATGTGAAAAATCGTTACAACGTTGTTGTGGAGGGCGAGGGTAGTTCCGCTTTATCTCCGCGTACCACGAGTTTGATCCGTCCGGATGATCCGGATAATCGCACTCTCTGCAGCAGTGTGTGTTATATCGATTTATTCCACATCTACTAGTGACCTTTTTTGAAGTATTCTCTAAAAAGAGATTTTAGTGTTACTTTTTTAATCTATTGTAGATAGATTGTGCGGTCTACGTGTAATCCAAATCCTCATTTTGCCCCTCGTATCCAGTTTTAGGAACTATGTAACTTAAAAATGAAACCTACTAGATTAAATTAGATATTAGATGTACTTTAAGTAAAAAATAAATTAATGTAAATCGTTTTCATTGCGTGAAATCGCCGTAAAGTAAGTACTGTTATTACTTATCAAAATTTCGATATTTTCATTAACGCTTCACATTATTTGATTCAAAATTTTCGAAATTGGTCCTTATTTAAGTCATGTGGTAATAAAGTAAAAAAGTGATAAAATTTAATGGATTTTTTATTTACAAATACGTTTTAATAAAGAAAAATCTTTTAAAACGCCTAAAAAATTTTTTTTTGCAATTTTTACCGAGTTGTCATAAAAGGTAACTAAGGGAAGTTAACTTACCTTGTGGTATTTGGTTGAGTAGAATAGATCACCCTCTTACAGGGCAGGTAAAACATTATTTGATCCAAAATCGTCCCTTTTCACTTTTTTTACTTTACCACATACACTAAAATGTGTATGTGGTAAAGTAAAAAAAGTGAAGGTTTAATGGAAAAAAAATCTTAAGAACATTTTAATAAAGAAAAAGTTTTTATTAGCCCAATAATAAAACCGTAAGGATCTGTGTATATAATGTGTTGTGTATTTAAAGACAACTTAAATCTCTTAATCATTGTTTCTCAATGTATATTTGCTGTTTTCTTTAATTTGGTTAATTTTTTATGACACCGTATCGAAGCTTGTGTCGGATTTAATTGATGTTTTAGAGTTAAATATAGATAGAGTCTCGGAGATAAATTACATCCGAATACTATAATCACTTGTAGGTACCGACAAGAGCGTGACATACATACGAGCCAACGGAATAAAAAAGTTTTACGAATAGACCAAATGCCTTATATTCCTTTGTTATTTTTTAAAATTAGATCCCCGGATGCGAACATCCATAATATTCCCGACCTCGGGACACAATTTAGATCTGACGGTCGAGTAATCCGACTTAGCGCTAATCCGTCGCACTCACACGCTCCATTTTACTTGTTCGTGTGTGTGTTTCAAATCAAAATCTTCTATAGGCAATAGATTTAGTACATACTTTAGTTGTACTTCTAAAGGCAGCAGATGTCTCATTTGTACTTGATGAACTTTCGTCCTATCAGCGGATATTTTTAAAACGAATAAAAGACTATTTAATTCTAATAAGTAAAAAAAAGAATATAAATATGAGAATAGAAATATATTCCTGTAAAAATTTAATATACAAAATTTATATTTAAAATTTGGAACTAACAATATGGAAACAATGTCTGAAATAAAATAAAAAATAAATATTTTCTCAACCTCATACATTTGATGTTTAACTGTAGTTTAAATCTTCTCAAGTTGACCATGTATAAGGTCGTAAAACTTGAAGAAATAAAAGATACTTGTTAGGGTCTCAAGATGATAGAATGGCTATCACAACGTCACACCCAGTTTTCCTAGATCCCTACCTACCGCCTTCTTTTACCAACTTCAGGGCACAAACCAAATGTTCGAGTAATCCTACTTAGTGCTGATCCGTTTCACAGTTTTAATTCGCTAACACACACACTCGTATGTATAAAAGATTATGCGCAAATCCACCATCTATTTTTATTTTCTTATTTTAGCTAGAAGTTTTAACGTTTAGTTTTATATAAACGTTCCATATATAAGGAAAATTCTCTATACAAGTAGTTTTTGATGATAAGGAATGATTTATAATGTGATTTATAATGTTAAAAGTATGTTTAACAATGAAGACGTTATGAGGATTACAGAAATAAGTACAGTAATAAATAGTTTGCACTCACTATTAAATTAGTATTATATAAGATTTGATAGTTATCTAATATGTAACTAAGATTAGAATAGATAGTAATAATAGTCAGTAATGATAGTAAAAAAATATGAAGACTAATGATAACTATGAGAATAATGAATTAATAATAAAGTTTCAATCAAGACTCATCTGTGATTTTCTTCTGGGAATAGGAAAAAAAACAATATATCAAATAATAACAATATACAATACTAAGGGTATTTACACACTAAAGGTGATGCTGACGAAGTCGTAAACACCACTATTTTTACTATTTTATAAGTATTCTGTATGATTATATTATATTATTATTTTTTTAAACCTAAGATATATTTTCATATCACTTCCACCTTATGATTATCTATCATATTTTTTTAAACTGTGAATGCCCCCAAGAAACTATTATTCTGTACTATGAACGCAACAATCCAAATCCAGCGGTCGTTCCGAATAATCCGACTTAGCGTTGATCTGTTAGGTACGAGTATAACATATTATATATAGATATATGCTTGTTTATGTGATTGTTTATTAAATCTCTTTCAAGCACTTTTGAATCGTCAAGAATCAATAATGAAGCTACAACTGATTCGGAATGTTACTTTTACCGAGAAGAAACTCAGCGGTCATACCTTTGAACTTGTTCAATTTACATAATTTAAACCGCAGTCTTGTATGAAGCTAAAAGGATTTTCAATTTCAGGCATTTTTATGTTCTAAATAATCTTTAATTTTGTAATATCCTATAAGCATATTTTTTACACTTTGCATTATGAAAATTACGAACGAGGAATATAAAATTGAACCAATCGCGGCTTTAGCAAGTTTTGATATAAGCTTTAGATAACCTGAGTAATTTTCACCTCTTAATCGTATTACTAGTTTTTATCATTTACGTAGAGAGCAATGGTTGAAAATAGGAGTTAAATTATTCTTACATGACCGTTAAGTAGATGTGCCTTAGTTAGATTACACATTAGATTCGGAAAATAAAATTAGTATATAGGAGCGATTTAATTTACAAATTTATACAATAAGGTACACATAAATTTTAAATTTAAAAATAAAAGAACCTCTTGGTCACTTAATTACTACATTATATACCTAATTTATCCTTACCAACGTCGATTTATTACTATTTTTTGTGAAAACATTTTTGCAAAACTACACAGTGTTGAATTAACTCTTAGTCACATATTAAGTTAGTAGATTTCTCTAGATGAAAAAATCTGACATTGTAAAGTCCTGTGTTGTGTAAACTAAATTTAGTAATTCAAAATTATCGTTCGAATTATTTTGGTCTGAAATTTACAAAAAAATAAATTAGTTAATATATTAAAATAAAATTTATAAGCTGCAAGTTATATAATAAGACAAAATAAAAGACGAAGAAAAACAAGGTCCTGTGCGCTACACTACAGTCAATGTCGCGGAGATCTTGTCGCACAACTTATGTCGGGCTAGTGTCGTATACTCTGTGGTTAGTAAGGGGTTTGTTAACCTACTCGATCGCGTTAGCGTTACGTCAATTTGTATGACGCTGCAACAGCGACATCTACAGGCCGCTGTTGCATATAAATTGTCGTTACGATAACGTGATCGGGTAGGTTAAAATAACTCTCACAAATCCCACTGATATTTCTAGGTATTGAAGTCATACCTTCAGATCTGCAGTTTGTATCTGTCCGTGCTTAAAAACTTTTCGGAAATAAGAGCACCAGATCAAATCGTGAGTTTTCCTGACTCAAGAAGAGATTGAAGTTACAACTCCTGAGTTAAGTCGGGCTAATAAAATATTTATTATAATATATGGACCAAATTATATATTATTAAAAAATCAATATTGTATTATCTACAAAAGCGATTACTGTATAAATCCATATCAAGTTATTCAACTAAATCCGGATTGCCGTAATCTCGTCGGAGATGTATCCCGGCCGGTGGGCAGCGGTGCCGCCTAATCCTTTGATCCGGATCAGGAGCTACTTAGGTGTATGTGTGCTATCTGGTATACGTCTATGTGTTGTACATTATCATGGTATACCATATATTTTATTTTCACCGGATTTTTCCCGATTTTCATTAAGTTTACCATCGTTTTTGGCAATTTAGGTTTATTATTTTATGCTTAGCACTCCGCCGTGTGATATCAGGCTGAGTAGAATAGACCACCCTCATTTCTTACCGAGGTGTCGTAAAGGGCGACTAAGGTAAGTTGATATCAGGTAGGCGGCCGGTCGTAAAATAACTAGCCAAAACATGTGACAACATGCCGACCCCAGTCAAAGTGGGATAAAGGTAGGTGATGATTTTACGATGCACTAACTCTATGAATGCGTTCACAATTCGTCTGTGGAGTAGAATAATGATAATTTTGTTAGAGATTTTAATGGAAACCATGTCACTTTATACTTTGAATTGGATCATGTGTTATTGTTATTCCTATATATGGTTGAATTTACTTAATTTTGACACAAACATCATAGCCAGATTCTATGGATCAGTCTTCATTTTTTATGAGGATTATAGGATATTAGGTATTAGTCCTAAGTCCTTTTCACTGTGAGAACTTTGTCAATTATCAGCTATCCATCAAACACTTTAAATACCGTCTACTCGTATTTTACTAACGATAAATATAGGATATTAATAAAAACACAAAATGCGCTAATTGTCAATCGAAGAGCATATTTAAAAACAGACAAAAAGATCGAGTAGTAAAAAAATCATAAAAAGTTATTCAACTGAGTCCGAATTGAAGTAATCAAGGAGATGTATTCCGGTTGATGGCCAGCCGTGCCGTTTAATCTTTTGATCTGGGTTAGGTGATATTAAATTATACTTTACACGTCTTAACTAAACGTTTTGATTTTAACAGGGTTGTCCAAAATTTATTTTTTATTATATCCATAACTGTATATATGAGAAAAGTAAAGCTGCATAAATCACAGTCTGTCTCTTGATGATTTGTATGATGGTTACGGGACGAAACGATTTTATTTTTGAGATTATTGTAACGAATGTGTGCAATGCTATAGGCTAACCGTTTAACTTAGTCCCCGCATGATGAGATCGAGGGCTGAGGTAGGCCTGGGCGGTCACCTCTTGTATATTACCTCCGCGTATAGTGAGGACTGAGTTAAACATCTAACATATAGTAATGTAATGTGGTGTTGGCGGTGATGGTAGAACTGATTTGTAGTGCATACGGCTTGCGAATCCTCCATTCAGTAGGTATGAACACAGATAGTACTTTTAGTATTACCTGGATTTTCTCTAATCGTTGATTATAGCATAATTATTGTATTATCACTTTTGTATTACTCTTCGACCTTGTACAAGACAGTAATAACTAATGGAACTAGTAATAAGAATTATATTTTTAAAAGAGCAACCGCCGAGTTTCTTGCTGGCTCTTCTCGGTAGGAACAGCTTTCCGAACCAGCAATAGACTTGACGATTCAAAAGCACTTGTTTACAAATTTATTGGAATAAAGAATATTTTGAATTTGAATTGTGAAACACCGCAAAGTAGCACCTTATTCTAGAAATGATTATGATAATATTTGTATGTATAAAATAGCGTCCTGATTTAGTTTTAAAAATAACTGTCCGTATATTTAACCTGACTGTAGTACGTGAATCTTTGTTCGCTGTGTGCCTAAGTTCCACACGTGAAGCTCTTTGTTAGACTGAGGTCTTAGTAGTTCTAAAACTAGAAATAAGCTGTTAAAATCAGATTTATCTAATTTCATATTTGTATGATTTTCATGAAACTTAGTATGTAGGAGTTTTGGGGATGATAGATCGATTGTTTTCATTAAAAAAAAATGTCGTTTTATCACTATTTTCATGGATTGAAAAACTGCTACAATGTTATTAGAAAACAAAGGTTAATTACGCTGTCACTTGCAAAGTTATAATTGACTGAGTTGGGACCGAGCGATACCCCAAATCGAATAAAATTAAGTCCAGATATCGCCAGTCCTTTTTTGAATATTGCATCTCTTTATATCTTAGTTAGGTTCTATGTTGCGGGCATATAAAAGCTTCTAATAGTACCTCCTTAAAGAGGTTCCATCTTGGTCACCCGGTCTGAACAGAAGCCTGTCCACCTGTTAACATTTGTTTTCCGGGCTTCTTGTCCGTCTGTTAACATTACACCAAGAACCTTTTTTTACAGGTTACTAGCAATTTTGGGTTACAAATTACTAGTAAACTTGTTAACCCCTTCAGCTCAGCTAAGTGCTTGTGTTAAGAGTGGGTTCATGATGGTAGTGTTATGGCCGGAATTCGAACCCACGACCTCTCGATCGCAAGTCCGTTACCCTTATCTTTTCGCTACCCCCGCTTCACCATCCTCGGCTTCTCCCAAATTCAATATTAGCAGGAAACTGATAGAGTGACATGCTGTATTGAATGAGCTACGTACTCTTCGTTTGTCTGAGAAAAATTCGCACACTAATCACAAAAATAAAATTAGGTACTACATCTGCTACGAAATCTGTCGAACCTTCTTAGTTAGAGCTCACACATATGGCAAAAGGAGGAATTTGTACGGTATTCATAATGTCGATTTCCATACATAATTTAGATTTCCTTAATCACCATATACTACGATACGTTTGGCTAAACTAGCTACTAAAATATAATAGCTACATATGAATACATTTTTGTAAAATTTAATTTACAATTTAATTGTAGATTTTTTACATATGGTAACATTTTCAACGTATTCTTTTTAGTATTAAAAAAACAAACCTTAGTTTCAACTTTAATTTGAAATGCAAATGAGAATTGTATGATTTATAAATAAATTATGTTTGTAAATACATTGTGTATGTACATATGTTTTTTGATAAGTATCTCTATCGCAAACACTTAAGTTTTATATTAGCTTGTAAGTTTTTTAAATTTACGTTGTGGACACAGCTAGTCAAATTCAAAGGATAATCCACGGATCAACCCGACGGTAGTGGCAGGATAAGCAGACTTAAAGTATTAAATATGTTTTAAGTTGGTTTTAATGTGTGTAGGTGTATAGGAATTGAATGTATTTAATTACTAATACGCCTTACTCTTTTATAAGTCCCTTATTATATAGACAACGTGCTTTTACCCGCAACTTCGTTATTGCGGACTTTTGTCTTTTGATTGATAATAGATGGCGCTTTTCAATGTCATCCTATTCCTAGCAAATTAACAGAATTTCTATAGCCTAAATGTTATTTTGGTGTATAAGGAATAATTGTGTCAAATTTCATCGATATTGCTTTAACGGGTTCGCCGTGAAAGAGTAACAAACATACATCCAAACTTTCGGTTTTATATTATAGGATATCCTATCTCGAAATTTTTCATTTATTAAATCTTTTTTAATATTAATTTTGCTCTTTATTATTTAGTATACATCAACAAATTCTATTTGTGAAATTTCGATTTAAATAAATTCCATGTGGGCATGATTTGTATAGTCCCAGAGTGTAATTTAAGATAGATATTACTAACATTTTTGCTTTAAATAAATTAAATAAAATAAGATATAGAATAAAGTAATCTCAATGTAAATTTCAGATTACAATGATGAGATTTTCGACACACCAAAGTTTACAAAGCGCTTTGCCTTCCTGAGTAGGTTGATAATTTAGGTTATCTTGCATTTATACATGTTTAAAGTTGTTTTCATATAATTTGTCTTCTTTTCCTTGATGAATTTAATTCTGCTTGTAGTATATATTACTAAAATATATATATATTGCTATTTATAAAAATGTAAACATTTATGATAAATATATTCTGAATGATGATATATTTTATAGCAGAGATTTGTTGTCACAGATTAATTCCATTTTTAAAGGGTACATAAATGTAAATTTTATTTTATAGATAGAAGACCCTTAGTGCTCCCACGCATTAAGCTATGTTGATGCAAGTGTTGCATTTAATTAACATATCCTGCGTTTGTTAAAATAATACTTAAGTAATGTCTTGAGCAGTTCATTAATAGTGTTAAGATTTTTAAGGACATTATTGTATACTTTTTTACATTTTACACCTCAATATAGAATAATCTAATATGCTAATTAGACGATTAGCAGGACGTGAAGAAATCCTATCTAAAAGAGGATGATATCATAAATATAATGACGTGAAAAAACTTTTATTGTTGGCTCGTCATAATCTTTAAATTTATGTTCATAGGGCATGTATGTAAAATAAGTATTTTCACGTGAGAAAAACTAATACGTTGCTAAGAAATCTACATACAAAATATAAAAAAAACTGATAAGATCTTGCTGTTCACAAACATTACTTTGCTGCATAACACTGTTCTTTACATAAAATAAAACGACGGATTAAATGGCCGGACCGTATTCATTATTCTGATTCCTTTAGCACAAAGGAGGAACGAGTTAAGAATTACATATCTGGAAAGGCAAGCGGAGGGTAGCTCCTTCATCAATCATTGGGAGATTATCTGCACTTCAGCCCAATTTGAGGCATGCATTCGGCTTAACGCACACATAGCTGAGCGATTAAACCGACTACCGTTCGCTCACTCCAGATACTTATACTTGACTGTGGATATATCGCGCATCGAGGAAATATCAAATATGTTCCATAATAGTGCATATTTTTTGTTTTTTGTAGATTTGTAATATAAAATACGTATACTCTAAACATTTCCTTGCAGTTGTCTCTTTTCTTACTCTACTTTTGCATATTTAATTCTGTAACGTTTGCTATGAACATTTATACTGTTATTACTGAATTATGGGCAGGCCCGTCTTGATCCATAGTACAGGGGTGCAATACATGAGGACGACGCGCGTTTACTCGCACTGTACTGATGATGGTCAAATTTTGTAGTACTCATCGATGACTTTAGTCAAGCGGCCCAAAGTTGTTGTTATTATATTCCATAATTTTTATATTTTCAACAGCTTTTATGCTTGTAAATATGTGTCAAAAAATTCAAACCTTTTGGTAATGGGGGGAGGGGGATTTGAAGCAATTCTTGCTCCCGGGTGCCCGTTGTGTTTAAGACAGACCTGATTACGGCAACCGCTCGTAATTATAAACTATATGTGTTGGTTAAATCCAAGGTGTCGTAAAATACGACTGAGGTAAGTTGACGTCAGGCAGGCGGCCGGTTGTATAATACGTAGCCAAATCATGTAACAACATGTTTATAACATGCTACGGCGACCTCGCTTAGAGTTGGATAATTATGAATTATGATAGTTATAAAGATATAATTCGGAACAATGTCGACGTAGACATGATTCTGGTACTGTGATATGATAACTAATTTTCACAGTTTATCCTATAATCAATGAAGCTGTAGTAGCCCAGCCGTAACACCGTGCGACTCTTTCGAAGAGGTCACGGGTTCAAATCAGGGCCGACATCAATGAGTTTTTCCGTTAAAACTTATATGTCTTATTAATAATTGCAATTTATCACACGCTTTTCGTTGAAGGAAAACATCGTGAGGAAACCTGCATATCTCTAGAGATTTCTGGAGATATGTGCAAGCTACCAATCCGCACTGGAGCAGCGTGGTAGGTTTTAGCTCCAATCCTTCTCTCCGAAAACGGTGAGAAGAGGCCTATTCTCAGCAGCGGGATAGTAACAGGCTACTAACTTACTTACTTTTTTATCCTTTAATTGAACTCGGATAATCTTGCTTTCGCACCACTGCGCCAATGGAATTGTCATAACCTTAATCTGCCGGCAACAACAGAGGCGCGCAATCAGCTGAGCTTTAGATCGATCGATAAAAAATCGAACGAGTCATGTGGTTTGTTTAACCGCGACCGCTTCTCGGATGATCCGGGCCATTTGTCAAGATCAGGCTTACCGGATTGGTGTTGGAACTCTGGGGAATTGAGCAAACGGAATGTTTTGATTTGATTGTGACAATCATGTGTAGAATAAGCCATTTGTGGTATGTTAACTTAATTCATAAAACTTAAGTATCATGGTATTTGTTTACACTAAACTATATATCCTACCAATATTATAAATGCGACAGTTCATGTGAAAGAATCATCTGTTATCTCTTAGGTTATTACTAATTATCCTTATTTATATTGTATTTATCAAAGAATTTAAATAAATAAATATAAATATATGGGACACTTACACACACGGTCGTCAGTCCCCAAAGATAGTAACTTAATACTTGTGTTATGGTAGACAGACAACTGGTGAATATATATATATATATATATATATATATATATATATATATATATATATATATATATATATATATATATATATATATATATATATACTGCTATAAATTTTAAATACATACTTAAATACAAATATACACCCAGACTCGAAGACCAACATATTCATTTATAGAAAATGTTGCCCCTCGGCGGGAATCGAACCCGTGACCCGCGGAGCTGAAGACAGGGTCAGTACCCACTGTGCTAACGGGCCAGTCTTATTCACAATAAGTGATACCGCTTATGTTGCGAACTGCCCTTTAAAACAAGCTTTCCTATAGGTTGGTACATGAGCTGACCTAACACTTTAACTAATTAACTCAATAGTATGCTTTTCACTAAAATATCGGCGAAGTACATCGTTCAATTTGAATAGAAGAACATTATAAATAAATCTCTTTGTTTAAAGACTCATAAAAACCATAGAAGTGAATAGAAAGGGGTCGGCCGAGCGTCTGGCGGGGCTCGTGGGGCTTATAACCGCCCTTAACAAAATCTTAATCCCTACAAAGGGTTAGGAATATTATCTTATTATACGCACAAGAAATAAACCTTTAATTCGTGTTGCCTCTTTACTGAAATATTGGCCCGTTAAAATTAATTCTGACCGAGCGCCTTGTAAAGCTTCTAGCTTCCTACAAATCGTGAAAATTATTTTTATATATCCATGCCAGTATTAAAAATGCGATATAAACTAGCAGATAGACACATCTGTTAGTTGTGCTTTTAAGATTGAGTTGTTAGCGCCAATTTAAGCATTTAAGTGCCCTTAGAAAAATCAATGTGTTTTGTCCCTCTCACCGAAAGAAAAAGGATACCTCGGTTTGTTAACTTTAATTGTCCCAAATCTTATGAATATTGGTACAGTAGATTGTTCCTGAAAGATTTTCGCATTTATGATATTAGTATGGATTTCAATATAATAATAACGTAACTGTGATTACCGTTATAAATAATTTATTATAATCGTAACCGGTATGATGGGACGTATTTACCTTTGATACCTGTTCGTGGTTAGGAAAAACAAAAGATGGAGGGAATGCCATTCCTTAGTAGTGTAGATGGAAATGGGCAAAACATTTATAGTGGAATGTCGGAGTATTAATTACTTCACAACTTCAGACAGAGTCAGATGTTTTAAATAGACATTACATAAAATATCTGATTTTATTTATAGTTTCTTTAAACTAAATCCGTGATATTATATATTTAGAAGTTTGTATTAATTATTTTAAGATCGTTGACTTTTAATATAAAAGTAAAATAGTGACATAAGCTAGTTTTTATCTCATTACTGCAACTCAAACAGAAGAGGTATTATTTCACGATCGATATTATTTTTAACATACAAGTTTTATTTCGAAATTGTCATAAGTCAGTTTTATCTCGTTACTAAAGTACAGTACAGTAAAGTACAGTACTAAAGCACACAAAGCCTTTGATGTGAGCTGGTTAACTTGAAGAAATTTAACAATTAAATTGAAGAAATACCTTCAATATCATTCCCTCAAACGACATAGAATGCCTTTGGTGATATGTCTTAACTTTACCACACTACGAATGTTAAAGTTATACACACTTTCTTTTTACAATAAAATGCTTATTACATTTCTTCGAGCCAAACCTGTTAAGAGTTTGTTATAGACGATAATGGAACCAAGTCGATTCAACTCAATATTTTACGATGTCAAAATGGCCAAATCAAATGCACCAAAGATCTTTAGTATTCATCGAAATGAAAGTTATTCAAGTTTCGGTAAATATTATTAATATTAACACGCAGGTGTAATCAATATATCAATATCGCCAGAGATAGTTAAGCGGCAGATTAGCGCAGCTGTTTATGTCCCTCCATCACATAATCTGGTGACATGCAGAAACATAAATTTAGCTTCAATCGCCATCCGAAGCATTAATCGCGGATTCAGTGTGGACGCACCTTAAATGTATTCTTGTTTATAAGGGTTGTACAATAGAGAATATTAATTTTTATAGATTATAGATCTGTGCTGTGCGTTTGTCTAACTTGTTGGATGACTATAGACAATAGTCATCTACAAAATGAAACAAACGCTATTTTTCGATTTTTTGATATATAAATGGTAACAACCTTTACACCTTGCTAGCTTTTAATATTGTATGAACAAAGTAATACAAGCCTCATTAATCTAGTCTCGACGCATCTTAGTCAAAAGGGTTTGGATGGCCAATTGTTTTAGCGATGCGATAACATTTTTGTTTATTTATTATTATAAATAAATATATTATATTATACCTCTAAAAAATTATTCTACCTAAAAATCAAAATTAAGAAAAATACTGTGTTTGCTCTATTAGCTTTGCTACTTTATAAAAACAGGTGAGGCATAATTCTTTTTTTTATTCTGTAATTAAAAGGCCTTTACACTACATGTGTATGCCAGCACTATTATACCCTAAAACTGAACTACTCAAAATAATCTAATAAACTATTCTAAAGAGCTCATCAAGAAGAGTTTGTACAGATTGCATGCTTCCTCCGAATCAGGTTTTTTACAATATATAGTTACTATGAAAGGCACAAATTGCAATTTGTTCAAGCTCTCTGAATTATTATTCAAATCACAGTTCGGCATAATTCAAGTTTACATCAAACTACATTAGGTTTTTAGAAAAATATCGTAAGGAACTACTTTGCTAGTACATTTCTTTAATAATCTTCTATTGGCAGTGTTAACGTCACTTAAAATAATACTTAAATACTTTATTTAGAGAGGCAACCCTGAAGACTAAACCCGCAACTAACATGCACACATCGGACTACGACCACTACCGGTGTATCTCCTGAGATCTGATAAGATTCAAATAAGGGATTAGAGAGGGATGGGGATAGGATTTGCGGACGGCGGCTACGTGTGCAACAGGGACGGTATATGGGATTATCTACGTACAGACCGCGCCAAGTGTCCGTAGCTATATATGAATGTATACACGTAGTACTTTTTGAATATCTAAATAGGTTTTAATGGATTTTAAAGTCAATATTTGTTTCAGCAAAACAATATCGCAAAAGAACCAGAGATTTAATGGAATAAGTCTCTGGCCGGCCATATTTTAAACACATTGTCTGTAAAATTAAATTTGAATTTAGAAGAATATGCTGTTTTTATACAAGTGAGTCCCTATAATACAGAAAAATTATTTTTGAAATTTCGTAAATTGTATATGTAAATTAAAAAAAGACCATTTTAAAAACATTTCTTCGGAACTTAACTGAAACATAAAATTAAAAAAAAAACGAATTTTATCATCAATTATTTAAATATGGAATAGGCGCGTGCTCGATTGTAAAGTATGAGACTCAATCAGGGTTAATACATTTTATTCTTTTTTACGTTTCGCCGAACTAATCCAATGGCTTATCTTCGGTTTCCAGCCGTAAACCAAATAAAAAATCATATTCGAATTTGTGCCTTTGGGGATAAACTATAAGATTTATATTCGAATGCAGAGTTATTTGGGGTTCTGATAGTCAATGAACCTCGCAATGGGGTAAAACCGCGACCTACCGTAGGGCCGGAGTGTTGTCGAAGATTGAATGAATGTTTTCTTTCCTTACTTATGCTTTAACTGTTACTAAAATGTATTATTGCATAAAAGTAGGACATATACTGGAATCATATTGTGACCGACTTACAACCGACTATCGGATAAAATGATTATGCGTTATAAATATAAAATACAATTAATCCTCTTTGTCCATCTACTCAGTGTAATGTAAAATTATAACGTAAAGCCATAAAAGGCTGTGTTATTAATTTCCAAGGTTTGCATATGCGGATTTTCTTAAATTATATAAGCTAATATTGATAATATACTATAATAATGAAGTTACTTTTACACTGATTTGCAGCATCAGTAGGTATTTTGTATGTTTGCAAACTAAATGCATTTTATTTCGTAATATGGTGATAGCTTTTAGTGATTTCATGGGGTCCCATTTTCATGACGTCAGCCGATCTTTTCGAAGGCGTCTTGAATAGCAATTGAATAACAGTCATACCACCAGCTCTCCACTACCCGTACATCCTAAGCTATATATAGTTCAGCCTTAAAGCACCCTTAGTACGACGTTCCCTGACGCTAATAGTATTTCTGCGCTCTTCCGCATTTCGCAGCCTCGGCGATGCATCCACGTTCGTCCGTCCCGCCCGTTAACGCAGTACACACATCGCGAACACCACACTACACTACTAGCACAGCACACATTCACTACCACAATGTCACCCATCTTTTCGGCCCGTAACCGATGCATCATCATGAGATACACACTACTTGGCGGTGCTAGTTTTTGTGTATGCGGTTTATAGTATTAAGGTTTGAACATGGCTAATACACTTCTTTTAAAATACTATTAATTTATCGGGAATCGAACCTGTGAATTTACTAGCAATCCTGTAAAATCAGATCATCCTACATGTAATTAAATTACGACTATACCTTGCCTATTATTTTACATGAACACATTGTCATATGATCGTATTTTATTAACATAATAAATGCATGTTACTTGATCCAATCAGTGCGTAATACGTCTATATTTATGGTTAATCCTGTAATATTTTATTCAACCCTTCGTTCCTTACGTAGGGTTATACGTGATCATCCAAACAATCGTATTAAACTTACATCTGCTGACAAATACTTACATAACTCATAGAAATTTAAAGTATTTTTGGGTATATTTTCATTATAATATTAGGAACAGAAATAGTAAAATAACAATTTAATTATCAAGGAATTTCAGTCTTGCAGTAACATAGATCTATGGAGGAATGCTTTAATTTTATGATTTAACAGAAAAACACGCAAAGAATAACACGTAAAATATTACAAATATGTTTTATTGAAGTCGTAATTGTTGAACGAAAGTGCGTTTCAATTGCACGGAGGTTTAAATTTTGGGATAGCACCTGAGTTTTTTTATGAAATTTAGTAGTTAATATTGTAGGAAGATGGGAAGACGAAGTACTCCTTTTTGTCATTACGTGATGTTCGTGATTGCCTTCACGGACAAATCTTCTTCTTCTTCAACCGATGGACTTTCACTGCTGGACATAGGTCTCTTCATGGGAACTCCAGAACAAACGATTTTGTGCCGGTTGTATCCATCGGCTCCCCGCGACCTTTTTGAGGTCGTCAGTCCATCTAGTACGGGTCTTTCTTTCACTGCTCTTTCCGGTGGGGATCGCCATTTCAACATTTTGAGACCCCAACGCCCATCGGTTCTTCGCATTATGTGCCCCACCCATCGCCACTTCAGCTTCGCGACCCGCTTAACTATGTCGGTGACTCTGATTCTTCTGCAGATCTTCTTATTTCTGATTTGATCACTTAGAGATACTCCGAGCATAGCTCGCTCCATCGCTCGCTGAGCGACTCTGAGCCTTCTTATGAAGCCCATAGTCAGCGACCAAGTTTCGGATCCGTATGTCATGATGTTATGTCACGGACTAATGTATCAACTTAATTAGATCGCCTTTTCGGCGGTAAAATATTTGCTTTTTGTTTACGCGCACCGAATCGTTTGATGTATTTCCTTAGACTTATCCAATAAGGTTAATGCTGCCATTGATACCTTACCTTTGGTTTCCTACACAGGATCACATGTCAATATTATCACGCGAGATAAATTTGTATTAGGTATGTAGGGGATTTCACCCTAAAATCATGTTATTTGCAAATGGTATTACTATTTTCTTTTTTGTATCCTAGACTCCAAGCTGTTATCGCGATCTTACCGCTTAGCTATCAGCTAAGCGGTAAGATCGTGCGGGTCACAGGTTCATACCCTGGACAAGCACTAATGTTTTTATTTTTAAACTGATGTGTCTAATTGATTTTGGCAAACAAGGAAAGAAAACAATCGTGAAACCTGGATATCTCTAGAAAATTTTGGGCCCATGTGTAACCGTAGCGGTGATAGCCCAGCGGTAACACCGTGTGACTCTGTCGAGGAGGTCACGGGTTCAAATCCCGGGCAGACACCAATGAGTTTTTCTGTTAAAATTTATGTGTCTAATTGATAGCTGCAATTTATCACACGCTTTTCAGTGAAGGAAGAACTCGTGAGGAAACCTGCATATCTCTAGAGAATCCTGGAGATATGTGTAACCTACCAATACGCATTGGAGCAGCGTGGTAGGTCTTAGCTCCAATTCTTCTGTCTAAAAACGCAGAGAAGCGGGCTATTTCCAGTAGTGGGAGAGTAACAGGCCGCTACTTTACTTTTTTATGTGTAACCTACCAATCCGCATTGGAGCAGTGTGGTGGGTGTTACCTCAAACCCTTTCCTCCAAAAACAGAAAGAGGAGGCTCAGCAGTGGGATTATTAGAGGTCGTTATTTTGTTTTTTTATTCTAGACTATGGTTAGGAAAATTTAAGAGTATAACCAATAAAATTATTAAATACTAATTTACATCGTCTGTGCTATTATCTGCAGACTAATAAAAATCAAGTATATTTGCATGCTTGTTATTTGGAAAACATTCTGGCATCGGAATATTTTTGCGATCTTATAACATATTTCGTCTGAATAAATATATAATGTCTAATTAATATTCATTCACAATTAGTAGGTGTTTACGCTCGACGATTGTAGTCTGTTACGCCGTGTAGTATCCGGCTGAATAGAATAGACTCTCCTCTTTCTTATTGAAGTGACGTATCAAAATCCTGTCCTAATCCCACTATAAGTGGGATCGGCACAACATGTTATAAGCATGTTGTCACATGCTGCGTAAAAACGTATCATCACTGCGTTTTCTACCGCATCTTTCATGGAGAGTGTTCCATTGAACTACATGACCTGATACCTGCTACTAAATTCCACAACCACACTCGTCATAGGTTAAAATATCATCCTCAACATCTGGATGCGTGGCAATCCACTACAATGCGGTTTTCAAATAATTTCATTCCGTGCACCACGGCTTTATGGAATGATGGAATCCGGGAACACCGCCAAAGGGGGGGGGTATCGGTACGATATAAGTACCTTCAATTCGTATTTTCCACCTTTTTAAAGGACAGCAACACAATTGCTCTGCGAGAGGTCGTGGGCAGTGCTGAATACTTGAGGTGCACCGCATGCTCGTTGGCCATCCTATTCCAAAAAAAAAGTGATTTGGCTACGTATTTTATGACCGGCCGTCACCTTACGTCAACTTACCTTATATATATTTTACATTTAAATAAATACTGAAATCATTAACGTAAAAACGAAGAACCAAAAAAATTTAGAAAATATTTATTGTCTCTCGGCGGGAATCGAACCCACGGCCTTTGGACCGGGTGGCAGTACCACACGGGCCAGTTGAATAAGGGATGATTTTATTATTATAACAAATGCAGTTTATATTACCAAAGCACCAAAAAAACATACACAACAGCTCTTATCATTTCCCAACTCTCGTCAATGAAATGATGATCGCTCGCCCCAGCCTAAGCCAGATTTCAATAGAGTATAATCTCGCCCTAATGAATCTCCGATCCGGATTAACCGTGCCCCATAATAGCTGAACGTTCGCTTCCAACGAGCGCGGATCAGACTTAGAAAAACTCCAATTATGTTGAGCAGACGGTGTAGCGTGGATTATTGAATGAACAATTAGTTTTGAACAAAAACTTAAACTTATGTTAACATAGTGATAATTTAATTAAAAAAGTCTCTTTCTTTATACTACAAGCTGTACGTGTTACTTAATTTACATAACGAGTTATAATACCTCTGATTAAGGACTGCTTAGGCTAGGTATATATAGGGTTACAAATACAAATCATTATTTATTCAAGTTGGCTTTCACAAGCACTGAAATTACAATAAAACTTACTTAGAAGAAACAGCAAGCAACTCAGCGGCCAGTCTTTTCAAATAAATTATATGAATAATATATGATTGTTTGATAAACGAAAACTTAAAAAAAATCTAGTGCGTAGCTGGTTGCAACGTAAATTCAAGCTTTCTTGTAATTAACAGTGTGTTAAACAGTATAGCTTTATAAATAATCGTCTCTTTAATAGCTTTTATTTATTTATTTATTATCTTTATTGTACATAAAAAACAATGATGTGTTAGAAAAAAAAATAGTACATGTACTAAGACGGACTTATTCCTAAAAGGAATCTCTTACAGTTAACGTTTGAGTCAAAAGTCCGGGACTAAAAGCTAGACATATGCTATGTCTAGCTTTTAAGGTAACCCACTTAAACCATTTTTATGGTTATCAAAAGACTATATTAATCTGGTTTTAATCTTGCCACGCGGTCGGAGCCGGTGGCGATTGCTAGTAACTTATAAATTTAATCCCCTACGATACATGAATATTTTATTACTCTAAATCGCAAATGTCTGATTGTGGATTGTCAATTTAATCTTAATTCGGACATCTGATACTGTCCAATAAATTGTAAGGGCCAGACGGCACTAGGCTAATCCTATTGGCGGGCATTAGAACGGCTTTGTGCAGACAGATCGCGCTCGCATTCCGAAATTACCTAGCAATTGGTAACCGCGCCGAATTGCCTACGGGCTCAGCTTAAATCGGCTGCAGACACTTTTATTGCCCGGGCGAAATCCCGCTGACCCGGACTCCAGTCAAACCCAGCTTTGCTTTATCCCGGTCCCGCTTAATCCCGGATTGGACGTCGCTTAATCCGGACCCATGTCGGATATCGCGTCGACACAGGCGCTTTCCACACTCTCCTGTTTTGTATCGATACAAAATTATGGTTTACTTTATACATATTACGAACCCTATGATAAATTATTAAAACTAGTGTAACGAATGTAGCTAGTATCTTTAATTTTTAATATTTAAATGAGTTAATCTTGTATATATGTATGTATTTTCTGAATTTCGGAATCATCTCAAGCGATTTTCATGAAACTTAGTACCTATGTAGAGAGTTTCGGAGGCGAAAAATCGATCTAGCTAGGTTTCATTTAAAAAAAATCGTTTTATAACTAATTTCAAGCACTAATAAAACTTCTAAAATAGAAATTGACTCACAGGAGCTCAAATTTGCTATGATTTGTAAAGTTGTGATACCTCAATGGGGAACTGGCGAACTAAATAAGTTAAAATACCCAGAATCAAGTCTCACATGTAAGCGGCCCGTTTTTTCTTTTTATTTTCTTCAACTGGTGTTTTTTATATCTTTAAAAAAAATTACCGAGCAAGGCTTGGTCACCCAGGTACTTGTTATAATATTCTAGATTTGATTCTTGATATAAGAGAACTAATTAAAATTAATTAAGCTAACCGTTTTATAAAGTCAGTTTACCGCTATTTTTTTTTGTGCGACTGTTTTACAGTCTATAATAAGTTTAGAATTCGTATCGTTAAATGAGTATTTATTCTAGTGTTGCTTCTTTGTAATTCTATCGATTTTAATCGAAACAAAAGAAGTCCATACCAATACAATCCTACTAATATCGATGTAATTTGGCACAATTATTCCTTATGCACCGAAATAACATATAGGCTATAGAAATCCTGTTAATTCTACAGGAATAGGATGACACTAAAAAGCGCCATCTTTTATCGACCTATTACGCGACAACAGTCCACACAAACGATATCGCGGATAAAAGCTAGTCATGAGTGAATTACTATAGAATTTATAGAATTAGAGGTTACTTTGCGGAGGTCCATAATACAAAAGTAATGAGAATATTATTTTGCTATAATCCGCGATAAAAGAAAATATATGTAATGCTAAATGTAGAGTGCTAAATGTACTATTCGTTCCCATACCTGATATATGCAGAATTTGTAAGGGGGGTTTAATTCGTTACTATATAGCTACTTGCTTGGGTGATGCTTAACTTTGCGATTTTGTCGTGAAGTCTATCTCCTGACGATGCTTCGGTTGGGGTGAAATAATTGTTGAGATTATGGTAGTGAATGTGTGCAGTGCTTGTGTATTATTGTGTTATCGGTGTCGGGTAGCGCATGAGTTCCTAAAATTTTGCATGTATCAGGTATGAGAACCAATAGTACACTCTACATTTAGCATTACATATATTTTCTTTTATCGCGGATTATAGCAAAATAATATTCTCATTACTTTTAAATTACTAAAGGTTAAAGGCTATTTTCACGAGTCCCACTCCCCGCCTCATAAAATAATATCGCAGCTTTATTATGATGAAATAATTCAATCTCGTCGAAGGTAATCCGTAAGTATCATTGTGTCACGGGATTACGCGTCGCGAAATGCATCGCTTGTGGATATTCGAGCTCAGTGATAATAAAATTTGTATGCAAAAAATGAGCAGATTAATTTGTGTTTTCATTGGTTGGTGCGTTGTGCGAAAAATTGAGTGTCCGCTTCGAAAATGGAAATGATCATTTTCGTGCTACTTCATTTTGTTCGATTGTCATTTATAATTTTAATAGTAATTGTTTTCAATTTTAAAAGACTGGAACATTTTTATTGTCTTTATATGAATATAAAAACTTTTTGATTTGAATACTTTTCTGATAAATAAAATATTGTTAACAGTTGTTTATTATGTTAATATTATGCCACGTTTGTATGTTAACTCGTTTAATGATAACTAAGAATAAATACAAAATCATATAGGTTTGTTGAATGTACAATAATTATCAATACATATAATAATCGTTGAGATGTCAAATCTCTGTGCGTTTGTTGCCGCTAATCTCAAAAACAGTTTAACAGATTTGGACGTTGTATTTACTAATATGTAGAGAGCCTCAACAAATAAGATTTGTTTTAAAACGGTTAAATAAAAAAGATCAATAAAAGAGAAGTCAATTTTAAGTTGAAAGCTACTATGATACTGATACTTGCTTTTTTTAGGTTTCCGCCATTCCTATTAGAAGATTTCATCTTAACAAGTTATAATAACGTTCTTAAAGTAACTTCTTAATGCCCTCTAAGTGGGGTCGGAACGACATGTTATAAACATGTTGTCACATGATTTGGCTAAGTATTTTTGATAGGCCGCCTGCCTGATATCAACTTACCTAAGTCGTATTTTACGACATCTCGGTAAGAAAGAGGGTTGTCTATTCTATTTAACCGGATACCACACGGTGGGTCTATTTATCTTAGTCGCTTTTACACCTCGGTACGAAATGAGTTTGGTACTTATTATATTCAGCCGGATACCACGCGGCTTATCGTTTTTAAAGTAACGGCCTGTTAATATCCAACGAACGGATATAGACCTCGTACAAAATATCCTTCATTTTCATTTTGATAGACAAATGGATGCTATTAAAGAATTTTCCACCCGGCTATTAAATAATAGATACATTTTCGCGGCGCGTCAGATTCGATGAAATTTCCAATAATTTTCCATGTTTAGGAGCCGAAATTATATTTGATGGTGAAGTGAATAGTCGCCTATTCCCATTTTAATGAGGATTATAGTTTCTAGTGCATTTAGAGTACTTCGGGCGGTAAAATTAATTACCAAATCGGGTCTGTCTGCGCCGCGTCGTCTAAATACATGCGTTTGAAAGCTGAGCTCACATTTGCACGTAACTTGCCTGTTCGCTAATCTAATCCTCTGTGTGTGTGTTTCTGATTATATGGCGTTCAATTTCATTGGGTATGGTTTTAGATACGTTTAATAATGTTGTTATTTATCCAGTGGCGTAGTTAACAGAGGGCTAGACGGGGGCCCTTATGCTCAGGGGGCCCGTGGAGTCTGACTTATATTACTTAACTTAATCTTTACTTAACTTAAACTTATTCAATTACTCATTCAAACTCTGCGTGTAGAACCAGGATGTGCTATGCACAGTAAGGTCCTAATGATTAATAGCTTCGCAACTTTTAAGTATTTAAATGTAAATGTATTTATAGGGCCCCCGAGCTCAGGGCCCAGGGGCCTCCTGGAGGAAACCTGCCCTGCCTCCCCAAATTTCATCTAATTCAGAACCAATGATTTTGAATAGTTTAGTTGGCCCTAGTTAATTTTTTGCCCCAGGTCCTTTTTTACCTAGCTACCTACGTAGCTTGTAAGACGTCGTACCTTGTCGCCTATTACGACAACTCCGTAAGAAAATGAGGGTGGTCTTTTCTACTCAGTCGGACACCACAAGGCGGGTAAACTTACCTTAGTGGCCTTTTACGAAACCTCAGTAAGAAATAAGGGTGGTCACATGGCGGCTATATAAATATGATGGTAGATAACTTTGCATTATTGAATAATAGTATAGTTCATAATGGGATCAAAGCGTACATTCAAATTTGTATCCAAAATCACTAATGACCCGCGCTCGCAACTAAACATTAGGACAATTTAGGCGATAATGCCGCTAAGTCCGCTTCTACAACGCGCGGTATTACCACGCGATGTTAATTAGTCGCGTGTGTGGTTCGAGCCTAACAGCGGGCTTTTAACTTTTCAAATGCGTTCATTAAGTGCATACAGATTATTTGGTTGCCATTTCAACCGCTGATTGAGAATACTGCGGTATTAGTGATTTTCCACTAATGTGTGCGTTTTGCACGTTTATCTATTATTAGAACGTGAAATAATATGAACTGTTTTGAAAGTGTTGTAATTGTGTTACAGAGAGTATTTCAGAGAATATTTATTTATTTATAAATAGCCTTACTGGTGATCAAGCCCCAGATATCACCAACCTTTTTTTTTCTTTTTTTATTGTTTTTTTTATATCTTAAAAAACACAGAGTATTTCTCGGTTACCTAGGTACGCACTAGGTACCTAGATACATTTAAGTGAGATGAAAATGAAAAAGTAATGTAAATGTAGGTCGATAGACAATTGATAAGCGCTTTATATGTTACTCTTGTACGTCTAAAAGACATTTCGGATAACTTGTTATTAAATATAAACCATATTAATAAAATGCTAATTTATGCCAATGGATGGCTTTTAACATTTACTTATCAGTTGGTCACGAGTTAAGACTTTTTTATGTGGACGAATTCGATTTCCGTATTTAATTCGATAATATTTTAATTCTTAATCGTTAAAAATTGTATAGCTGCTAGCTTTATTTGTACAACATCTTCGCTTAATACATTTTTAAATTGATAGACTGATATCTTTATTGCTGACACTGAATAAATATTAAATCTTCTCCTGTATAAGTGTCTCATGAGAACGTCATGGACAAATAATAAAGAATTAATATCTTACGTACGATAATCGTTCTATATAAAAAACTGGTAGAATATCTTTTTCTGTGATATTAACTGCTAAATCAATAGATTATATATTTATATTTCTGACACTGAATACAAATGTTTGATCGCCTCCTACTTAGAACTAATTAAAACGTCATGGACAACATAATAAGGCTTTAATATCTTGCGTATGATAATCGAACTCTATAAAAAAAAGGTATAATATCTCTTTCTGTAGTATCAACTGTTAAATTAATAGATACTTATATACTTGTATACTTGACACTGAATAACGTCATAGACAATACAATAAAGTATTAATCTGTGATAGTCATTCTCTATGAAAACAAATTGTCATCTCACCTTTGATTGTCTCCAGATTCTTTGACATGGATCTGGTCAAACAAATTAAGTAAGGAAATTTTATCACAAATTGAGATGATTTTCCAGTATCAATAATATGTTTAATATACACCAATATACTATCATATACTAATATAGTAGCAATACACAATAATTTAGGAATAATATACAAAAATATATGAGTAGCTAATTTGCAATTTTTTACACTAAGATAACTTACTTAACTTACATAGGAGTTGTGATAGCCCAGTGTTGAAACCGCGCTCTCTCTTTCGAGTGGGTTCAGAGTCCAGGAAGACCCCAATGAGTTTTATTGTTAAAATTTACGTGTGTTATCGATAATTTCAATTTATCACACACTTTTCGGTGAAGGAAAATCGTTAGGAAACCTGCGTATCTCTAAAGAATTTTGTAAATATGTGGATCCTACTAATCCACATTGGAGCTGCGTGGTGGATCTTAGCTCAAAACCTTCTCTTCAGAAAATGGAGAGAAGATGTATATGCCCAATGGGATACAAGCCGATATTTTTTACAATACATAAATATACGCATTGAACGCCGTGTATCCGGCTTAATAGAATAGTACAACCCTCATTTCTTACCGAGGTGTCGTAAAAGGCGACTAGGGTAAGTCGACCCGCCGTGTGGTATCCTGCTGAGTAGAAAAGACCAACCTCATTTCTTACCGAGGTGTCGTAAAAGACGACTAAGGTAAGTTGACCCACCGTGTGGTATCCGGTTTAGTAGAATAGACCACTCTCTTTCTTATCGAGGTGTCATAAAATACGACTGAGGTAAGTTAATGTCAAGCAGGCGGCCGGTAGTAAAAACGCAGCCGAATCATGTGGCAGCATGTTTTAACATGTTTTGCCGACCCCGCTTAGAGTGAGATAAGGGCAGGAAGATGATTATAAATATACGCATTGAATTGCAGACTCAATTCGGTCTTACCAAAAATTCAACGCTAAAAGCCAATAATCGACTTTGTTTACAACTTTATCTTAAGCTAGTTGTGTAGTGTGACATTACTACTTTGCTCTTTAAGAACACACGAAAGCATTATTCTACACAAAATTGCTTTTAATCCAATATCCAGACGTAAGCTTGTTCGCAATCTAGTTAGAGCTCGATTACAGAGTTGACGTAACTTTTTGCTAAAAGCCTCCGCTTGTTGGGGATTGTTGTAATAACATTTGTGAATGTCAAAGGCTATAGAGCTGGTTTTTCGTCAAACGAAATCTAGAATGCTTAGTGGAAAACGTATAATATAGGAAATAGAAATCAAAATTTATTGAAAATGCGTAAATGTTTAAAGGAAGATTCTTTAATCGCAGACAGTAGTATTAAATTTGCCAAATCTCTGTAAAATTTATTCATTCATTAAATTACCGAATCTTGTTTGTGATATGAAGAGATATTGTTTGTAAAATAAAGTTACATACAGCTGTCTTTTTAAAAAGTCTTCTTGTTAGCCAAGAGTCGGTGTGGAATGGAGAAACCATCTCAAACTTTTTTATGTAAATATTATAATCCATGTGGTATTCGGTTACACTGAATAGACCACCCTCATTTCTTACCAAGGTGTCGTACAAGGCGACTAAGGTAAGTTGACCCGCCGTGTGGTATACGGCTAAGTAGAAAAGTTAGCTAAAGTAAGTTCAAGTCAGGCAAGCAGCTAGCATAATTAGCCACATTTACTATCTCCATGTTTAAAACATGTTATGGCGACCCCGCTTAGAGTGGGATAACGGCAGAAGAATGATGATGATTTATATTACCTGTACCCGTGGCATATACTTAAGTATTAAAGTATAATTATGTTACTTTTCCTGTTCCCGAAGAATAAACTGGATTTTCCTCAAATATGATATCACATAGCAGCAATGTCGCTCTAATGGATAAACTAGAATATACTAATATAATTAATGTAAAAAAGACAGAGACTTTTTTACATTAATTATATTAGTATATGGTTCTGTAATTAGATCTTCGGAGATTTTCATTCAAGCAAACCCCGAAATAATTTTATTGTTCTATAACAAAACTATATCTGTATATACTAGAAGTATAACGAGTCAAAAAGTACAGGTGAATACAAAGTAAACAAAGACAGTATACCACATACAGTTTTAGTCCGTCTCGTAGCGTCTAGCAGTAAAGCCGGCTTAATCCACCTCCGATCCGAAGAGACACAAGCTTGTAGTCCGCACCATAAATTATTAACAACAGAAACGACAATGTTTGAAAATTTTAATTATACCTTAAAGTCATTTCTGCCCAATATCACAAACGTGGAAAGCAACGGAAAAAGAACAGTGTCTCTGAACAGCAAAACTTGTTTATTTTACTTCCATAGCATTATTACTTATGGAATATTACTATGGGGCAAATGCGCTGATAGTGAAAAAAAAAATTGTATTACAAAAAAGAGCCATAAATGGCATTTACAATATAAATCCGCGTTACTCCCTACAAGAACAGTTTAAGGACATAGATATTCTTACATTTTCTTCACAGCATATTTTAAGAAATTTTATTTTTCATACATGTAAAAAGAATTCTATTTTAAAAAGAGCAACCGCCCTGTTTCTTGCTGGCTCTTCTCAGTAAGAACAGCTTTCCGAACCAAAAGTGGAGTTGACGATTCAAAAGAACTTGTTAAGAAGTTTACTTGAATAAAGAATGTTTTGAATTTTGAATTTTTATGGGTCATGGCCGACCGACGTAAAATGGGCAGCGGATATATCGGACTCGCACCGCTTAATAATACTTTAACTGTAGTTTAAGCTATATTCTTACATAACAAATACATAACAATACATCGGATATTTAAAAAATTTAATAGATTAAATAATATTATATGAATTTTATTTAATCCGAGAAATTTGAGTAGTTGTTCATAAAAAAAGACAATAAATATTTATTCTGGTACCTAAAAAATTTACTAAAATATATCTATCAACTTATTTATAAATATTTCACGATCTTGTAATTTCTCATTTTATTTAGAATTAATCCATATTCTTTTACAATGTTGTGGCGATTACACAACAGTTAATAGTGTTGCTAGAAAAAGTAGGGCAGCTATAATATAGACGGCTAATACTATATTAGCTATCTTAGTGTCTTGCGGTAAGCCTAGCCTGATCCAGCCGCGATCCAAAGAGCCGCAAGACGTCGATTGTTGCTTGTCCGTGGGGCTTCATAACGTAAACTATAAACCGTATAAAGTGGAAACATTGAATTTCCAAATATATGTAAGTCATCGTAAGTCGTCTTGATTTAGCAGCATTTTATTTACTAAGCTTTCTAAGATTATTGTAATTATAAAAATACGAGACGTTTAACGGTAAAAAAGTGATGCTCTACACTCGAAGGTTTATTTATATAAAGCATTACTTTGATTTTACTCTAAGTTTTGGTTCAAAGAAGACTAAGAAATTATTATTATTCCAATGCTAACCAAAAATTATTAGTTATTTGCATTTTGCTCAATAAATGGTGTATGTAGATAAGAAATGACCATTTTTCGCCATATCTATATTGCTATGATATCTACAGATAAATAAACCACTCCTTAATGAGCGACGAATTAAAAATTACAAATTCAAATTATTTTTTTTATTAACTTCATGTTGTAGACAGTGATGTTTATAATTATAATTTAAAACGACAAATTCTGCAAATAAATCTAAAGTTGGATATGTTCCTATCATATTACGAGCATTTCGATTCTTGTTTTAATTAATACGTGCAATATTAACATACATGTTTGCAATAATAATATTATTCTCGCCAAATATATTCTTGTTATAAAAAGATAATTGGACTGAAAAATTTCCAAAGTTCAAAAACGCTATTTTTTCTTCGGTATATTTTAATGAAAAAAAAATTGAAAAAACATTTTTTAGTTTTAAATTATTAGACTAGACTAAAAACGAACTTTCTCGTCAACTATTCTTGAAAAGTGTATTAACTTCTAATAATACAAACTGCTCTTTCAATTTGCTTCAGAAAAAGTAACATAAAACTGTTGTGAACACACTTCGCCCGCCACTTTTTTATACTAAATTCATGCAATTTATTTGCCTGATAGAGAATTTTTTGCTAAGTTCACCGGTATTACCAGCGCAAAAATGCCATTATTTGAGGTTATACACTCTTTTGTATACTATGAACGTAAAGAATTCAATAATCTTTCGGAGAGGCGTCACATTTTCTTACAACTTGATTATGAGACTTTTTGGTAAAGATTTGTAGTTAAACACTAGACATTGAATTCTAGTACTAAGTTCGTTAATTACTTGAGACTACTCTGTTGTATTGTTATTTTTGTAGTTTGTTAAATATTATATCTAGGCTTCACCTGGTTTTTGAATAGGCTACCATAATAGGCGGGTTTGCTGATTTAGGATTTCGGTAACCAATAAAATGAACTGAAAAGTATCATAGACAACTATAACCCTCAAATATCACACATAAATAACCAGAGGAGCGATTATTTAGGATTATTTGCCTTATATTTAAAAATTTTTAAATGTAAGTTATACAAGCAAAGCTATTTATTTGTAATTTTTTTTGTTTTTTATACAAAAGTTTAATATTTTTCAATTTTAAGGTTAATCTATATAATGAGTGTATATTATACTCATTGGTCATTATTATTGTATTGACAATTGTCAAATTCTATTACTGATAGCGGCGTTAATTATTGAGGTATCCCGACGGCCTAACCGCCGCAAGATTTAGTTAAGCATCCGACGCACATCGTTCTAAATTAATTATTTATGGAAGACCCCCCTATTGCCCGTAGGGTAGCTTTAGCCCCTAGACGTTCTCCGATCTCTCTCAAAGCACTCGTCTTAAAACGAATTTGGCTAACCATGTTTAATATTTACAAATGGCGTTTATGCAGGGCCTATTAAAGTCGCTTTTCCTCTATCTGAATAATTTAGAGATCCTTTGTCTTCGTTGTCCGGCGTAAAGATCTCAGGGTTTACGATGACCACCTTGTCATGGCGAGCTTCGCTTTAAATCTACGTTGCATCTTTGCCGTAGGTAATCTCTTAAGCCAGGTTCGCCCGGGCTGCCCAATAATGAAAATCTATTCATAGCTATGTTGATTAAATATTGTCTAGGCGTTACTTATGTAGCGTAATCCGTCACCGGAAAATCAATAGTCGGTATACGTAGCCCTCCGTATCGAGTTATGAGTGTTTTTAATCCTTAAGGCGTAGCAAAGCACGTAATATGTAGAAACCTTCTTAACCTAACAGGATTATCGTGCGGAGGCACGCATTTCAGGGCCGGATCACTCCTCACCATCGGCTCGGCTAAGGCACAGATTTTATTACACAAATGAGATTAATACACGAACGCGTTACGTTGTGTAAACAGGCTTCTAAATAATGCTCACGCTACATGCTCGTTAAGGAAGGACGATTCAATGTCGAATGTATTTGTTACGAAGTCTCATTCACGGATACGTGGCGCCGCATTGTAAGATTTTCCCTCCGCGGAGCGTGCGATACTTTTGCCGTGTCAATTAAATTGGAAACAAGCGGCGCGCCCTCAAAAAGGCTATTTGTATCGGGTAGACAATCGTCGCTCCGGGTGAAAACTGACAAACGACGGTACGATAAACCGAGCTTTTGAACTTATTTGACGCGGCGGAGTCGATAAGCGTGCTCGGAGTATTGTGATTGTTGCGATCTATGACAATGGTGTTCGTTTCGCGAGTTTTCACCCAGTCATAAGTGGGTAAATGTGTTAGCGATTGACGAGGGATGGGACAAAAGGCTGAACGATACAGCGCGTGTATTCACTGTAAGTTGTGGCAGTAGTAGCTAAGATAATGATGACGTTTCCCTCAAGCGGGCTCTGTTCACCGCCGATCGCGTTTAAATTAATTAGGTCGATACATAACTATACATACGTAGGACACATTGTGAAATTCATGTTTTCTGTTGCATTTATTTACTTTGGCGGTACTTAAAATTTAAGCAATAATAGGATAATTTATAGACTTAGGCGTTACTTTGCGGAGATCCATAATACATAAAATAAAATTTAAAAAAAATACAATAATAATTAAAAATAAAAATAATACAGTAAAATTATTTTCCTATATTTCGCGATGAAGCAAAATCACAAATCTTGCGATATTGTCGTGGAGTCTATCTCCTGATGATGCTTCGGTTGCGGAGCGAAACGATTGTTGAGTTTGTGATAGTGAACGTGTTCTTCCTTCACATGTTAAGTATTTTAATAATAACGACTTGTTGGTCCATGTGTTTATATACTGTATATAAAAGAGTGAGATGCTGGTTAAAGTCGAAATTATAAATATCTTATACTAGAAAGCGATACGTACCACGGCGTAAGCTTTTTCTCTAGACTTTAAATATTTATACACGTTTAAAAACTTTTAACTAACGTTAGATATACTTATTTACAGAGTTGATAGTTAGATAGTTCTTATATACGAGATAAATATCATTCAAACACGAGTTTACATTATTTGAGTTTGAGTTTTTAGTTGGAGTTACATTTCATTACATTACATAAGAAGGCGCAGCGTCGATTGACTGCGTGCATAATTAGAAATGCAATTTAAATACCTTGACGAAGTTTGATGGATCAAAAGGTTCATAATTTTCCGGAAAACATATATACTATATTTAAATTATGGTCAAAGGCTTATACATATTAATATTTTTTATAGCTATCTTAATTGGGTAATATCAAGATTGTCATCCCATCAGATAATTTGGTTAAGTTTGAATACTTTAGGCGTATTTTTACTTTTGGGTGTCGTTTATTCATAACATTGACATTTTTTGGGGATATTATTTACTTTTATAGTATATAATATACAAATAAAAATAATAAGCATAGCGAAGAAAATATGAAAGTTAATTAAATCGAGGATAAATACCGTAAAATAAATAATAAATAAACATAATATTTACAATGGAAATACTTCTATATCATATTATCTAATCTGTATAATAATATTTACAGACTGTTTTTTTAAATTAAAGCTTTTAAATGTATTTCCATATTCGAAAAATACAAAGTTTTTTTTAAAGCAGATTTATTTACTGTTTCTGTTTACAAAATATAAATTATCAGTAAAGTATTTATCTCTTCAGCTGCCCGTAATCTTTGGTGATAAGCAAATAAATTTGAATTTCAATTATAATTTACTGATCTCGGAGCATGTTTGAGATCACATCCGAATCTATGAATAAAAATGTAAAGTCTGTCAATGTAAATACGTGAATAAGTATTAGATTAATTTTATTACAGCAGATTTTATACCAGTGTTTTCGTACCTAATTGACTTCGAATTTATATGATAATATGTGTATAAGTTACCTGTGATTATATGCTATCAAAACTAGTTTATGAAACCTTGATGTGATTGCATCATTTCTAAGCTGTTTAAATTTCCTTGGTTTTTAATCGATAATTTCTTTTCTAAACACATTCGTTTTTTGGTCATCCTGATGTTTAGTTAGAGGCCAATTCTCTTCAATAATTATAAAACAAAGTCCTCAAAATCCGTCTGTATGTGATCTATTTTCTCAAAATCTACTTAACAAATTTTTATACGGTTTTTATTAAACGATAGTGCAAATTTTCCGGAAGGTTTAAGTTCAGGTTAAGAACATTATCGTTCTATGTAAATTGTGTCGAAGAGGTCATTCCTTTGTAAATAAAACTCGCCTGCTGGGAGCTTTACTTACGTGCGCCGTGTAAAACAACAAAGATACACACTACTACACTATAACTAGCTCTTAACCCCAACTTCGTTTGCGTGGAGTGTTGTCTCGTAATAGGTTGATAATAGATGGCGCTTTTTAATGTCATCCTATTCCTGCTGATATAACAGGATTTCTATAGCTTTTATTTTACCCCGTTGTATAAGTAATAATTGTGCCAATTACATCTATATTGGTTCAACGGATTCACCCTGAAAGAGTAACAAACATACATCCATACTCACAAACTATCGCATTTATAATGTTAGTGGATATTAAAATAAAAAAAGATCTTATTAAACAAAAAATACCAAACCTTACTGTTTGAGCTGAAGTATACAATATTACCCAATCGCTAATGAATGAATAAGGAATCTCTTTGATATATCCCAACTTGGGATCCACGTTCCACAAAATAATTTTAGAAAGCCTAAAATAGGGCATAACAAATAAAACTGATCCTAGAAGCACGCACGCGAACGCGAAGCGTTTAACGTCTTTAACGCGAAGCACTTTGATTCAAAATGTATGAGTATATAAGTGTGGAAGTGTGTAAGGAATAACACAACATATCTTTATTTCTTATGGTTAACTCACAATTACTATCTTTATGCACAAAATTTCAATTAAATTGACTGATTTCCACACAGGTAAACCAGCAGGCACAGCTGCATTTGATAAATAATATATAATGACAAATAATATGACAAAGAATGAAATATACTGCTGGAATGAAATATACGAAAAGTCATATTTCAAGCCGACGGAAGCATTATGGAAAACTGCGGGCGACCAATGACTAAAACGGATACCTAGTCCAGACAGAGTTTATATATTTTTTATAAATAATACTATTTCTAGTGTGTCAAATGTTATATTCCTTAACATTTGATTTTGTTATCTGCACTCAGTTGTTCTATTAAGAAACAGGTTATACCTAATTATAAATTTAAATAGCAATGGTCGCGTGGCCGTACGCCGTAAATTATCATATGCGATAAGGATTTCGTCTTCTCGCACGTGTATACGATTAATATCGATTTCAATAACAGGCTAAACAGGTGTATTTAGCATAAGTTATTTGATTATCGTATATTTTAATTACGAACGCCAATTATAGTTATACTATAATCCATCCATTTTCCGGGCAAAGTCTCTTTTAGAATATTAAGGAAACCGCATACTCTACAGTATTATTATTTATATACATGCTCATATGAGCTGTGATAGCTCAGGGATGATACCTTGTGACTCCTTCCCGGTCACAGGTTCAAACCCCGGGCAACGATTTCCACTTTTGGGGACAGTCCTACTATCTGACTTGACTGGCCCGTTGGTGTAGTCGGTAGTGATCCTGCCTTCAACTCCGCGGGTCGCGGGTTCGATTCCCGTCGAGGGCCAACATTTTCTATAAAAGAATTTGTTGGTTCTTCGAGCCTGGGTGTATATTTGTATTTAAGTATGTATTTAACAATTATATAAGTATATATTCATCAGTTGTCTGTCTACCATAACACAAGTATTAAGTTACTTACTTTAGAGACGGACGACCGTGTGTGTAAGTGTCCTATATACTTATATATTTATTTATTTATTTATTTATTTATTTATTTATCTTCATTTTTTTTTTGCTATAGAAGGGTTGGAGCTAATCCAACCACGATGCTCCAATGTGGAATTCTTCTGGAAGGTTTAAGTTAATAGTAATTAACAGTAATTAACATAAAGTAATCTCTATGTAAAGAGAATTGTAGCTCTACAAAAATACTACGAAAAACTTCGCAACAGCATGTCTCTATCTCTTATGATTAAATCACGATATATTCAAATAAAGATTTCCACGCGGGCATAGCCGCAGGCACTAGCACAGCTAGTCTATATTCATTACAAAACAATGTCCTTAAATGTAGTCTGTCTGTATGTGCTCGATTTTCTCAACATCTACTAAACAGATTTTTATACGATTTGTACTAAAACATAGTGAAATTCTTGAGAAATGTTTAGATTAGGTTAGATAGCATTGGATTGGACATGACATACTATAAAAAGTTTGTTAAATATAGACGCGGGCGAACCCGCGCGTACAGCGAGTCTTACTAATTGTACTAATATTATAAATGGGAAAGTTTGTAAGTTTCTCTTTCACGGCGAATCTACTGAACCAATATCAATGAAATTTGGCACAATTATTACTTATACACCAGACTAACATATAGGTTATAGAAATCCTTTTAATTCTACAAGAATAGGATGACACTGAAGCGCCATCTATTATTAACCTATCACGCGACAACAGTCCACGCAAAAGAAGTTGCGGATAAAAGCTAGTTTTATATAAATGAGTGAGAACGTACCTTAATGCCAGTATTTGAATTACGAAAAAGGTCAAAAGTCTCAATATCTGGTGTAATCTATTTTGTAGCCAGGACATTAAAATATATAATTTTATTCTTTAAGGTCCTCGAAAAACGATTTCATTATGTATTCCGAACTATTAGATTTTATATTTAAAAAAACCAACCGACCTTAACCATATAAAAACCAAAATGTTGTTGATTAAATCTATTCTGTAGTATTAACATATCTAACTAGTTTTTTGTTTTCCATTTTTGAATATACTTAATAATTTCTAAAACAAAAAAAATTGTCTGTGTAAAAGAAGGAAATATTCTATGAGGATTAATAAATCGTACGTTAATAATTAACATTATTTGCAAATAAATTTACCCTTTTTTAGTACACAGCACTTGATGTGTTATATTCAAAGGTATATTGATTCTATCGAATATATATCAAGTTCGATAAATCGACCGTCGACAAAGCCCTTGTCTAGATTTATATTGTTCCAAATATCTCTAATAAGTAAACATTATATATGTATCTCAAAAATGTTACGGGCAACACTGCATACTGTAGGTTCTAAGGTGAGGTTAAATATATGTATAAAAAGAACAATAAATAAATAAATAAGGTTATTAATTAAGGTAGTATTCTGGGCTTTAGGTTTTTGGCATCGCGCTACTACATGGAATACTGTAAAAAGCATCCTTTCTCCTTTTTTAGAGTTTAGTTGAAGCTTAGAACTACAATGCTGCTTTAATATATATGGATGGCTTTTAAGGGCTAGAGAGTAGCGAGAGTTACAGCAACACAACTCGTAGCGTACTTCAGTCACATATACATATATTATAAGGTTTTATTTATCTTTTAATTATTATACACGCATATTTTAAGAGGTCATCTGCTTTACTATATATGAATTAGGGGCTTTATTTTTAGTACCGTTTAAAATACAGTACGACAAAATACTCTCCAACATTCTATTTTATGATTTGTTTAAATAAATTCATTTTTTATCTCATAAAAATTAATGCAGGGTAATGATAAATTTAAAAAAAGAACTACCGCCTTGTAATCTTTATGTCAAAAATAAAAGGAAGCTTATTTCAAATTGCTCACAATTTTTTCCACTGGCGTCGTGGTCTATGGTTTAATAACCTAGCTGCTATCTGAATTAAGTCTAAGTTAACTTTTAATTTGAATATCGAATTAGTTAATATTTAAGTTTAAGTACCAGGTTGACCGAGCCTTGCTCGGTAATAAAATAAAAAAAAAGACACTTAAAAAAATTAGACAATTAAAAAAAATAATAGGGTAGGTGGGGCTCGATCCTAGGTATTTTCATTTCTCGCGACCACCCGTTCCGCGAATAAGCTACGCTGACTTTACAGTCTATGGCAAAAACTCAATTCAATATAAATTTTAGTATTTTTTAATGCCCAAAAACAGAGATAAAACGAATTTAAAAAAAATAAAACATAGCTAGATCGATTTTTTCTCCCCCAAAACCCCTGAAAATACTGAATTTCAGGAAAATCGTTGGAGTCGTTTCCGAGAATATACATATATACATACAAGATTAACTCACTTAAATATTAAAGATATTGTTTGGTCTATACTGTATTATTCAGTTAAGCATTAGTACGTCTGTGTCCAGGTGAAAGTTTTAGGGCTGTAAGGGGATCACTGGACGGGCTTAGGCATTAGTCGACCATATGCCGCCGGACTTGCGTTTGCTTAGGAAACTTGATTATGGAGTTTCATCTACATAACCATTTTAATAAAGCAGGTCGATGTATTGTTAAGTTGCGAATTAGTTTGTTATTATAAGGATGTGTGTGTGAGAACCAATACACATGTAGATTAAAAAAATATGTTTATTGCTATTGTAGAATTGATAAATTTAAAAAAAAATAATAAAACTGAACAAAACTCTTTAGTTAACAAACTTGGCCGATTATCTAAAAATAATAGTTATATTTTCAGTTATCATACGAGTATCATACCAAAAAAATATTATTTTCACACGAACTAGGCGTTCAGTGTTGTATGTATACGTAACTGTAATTTAACATGTAGTTTACGTTTTTGAAGCAAATATAATTGATTCAATATGACATTTCGAATCTGAAAGGATAACAATATTTTTGTACACTAATGAATTAATATACGATAGAACTTTCGCAATTGCAATAAGCTCAGCAGACGTAATAAATATATTTAAATCAGTTTTAAATTTCATACACTCTTTAGACGCATTTGTTAAGTTAAACTACGTAATAATAACACCAATAAGTTAATAATTAGCTACAAAAAAAAACTGCACCCTGTAACGCTGACGTTACTAACTTTAATTTAAAATTTGAAGGTAACAAAAAAAAGAATCTTAACAAAACAAAAATTAATTTTATTCAAATCAAAAAAAAACCCAACCTATTTAAAATTAAAACATAATTTTAAAAACCTGATAACTAAATAAAATACCTACTTAGTTTATACTATGTTTACATTCAAACAAAATTATCCATTTAACTACACTAAACTATTATAATTAAATATCAAAATTATATATATAATAATAAAAGTTACTTTTAAAATTAAAACTAAAAAAATTATAAAAAAACTTTGTGGAATAAAATACATTATAAGGTATCTAGGCTATTACATATAGTTAACCAACGGTTCGATTCACACTAAACACGTCATTGTAATGTGATTAAAATATTGATATGATTGTATTGACGTGGGGATTCAATGGGATTCGCGTGCGTCCCATTCGTGAGCGATGATCTACTTAGGCTGTAATCGTGGCGTGCCGGATGCTGAAGCCTAGCAAATACAAGCTAATCGCGTGCGCGTTTCTGTTACAACTTGTACATATGTGTAAATTATATCCAATACAATGGTAATGCTGTGCTTTCGTGTATAATTTCAGTTCTATTCATTATAAACAATAAAATCTTTATTTAACAACAATATTTTAAAAAGTTACTTATAATATGTATAAATAAATATATATGAAATATGCTAATACGTGATATTTACATTTTATTATAAATATATTTTATTGTATTTATTCATCATCCTCCTGGCATGTTATAAACATGTTGTCACATGATTTAGCTACGTATTTTACCACCGGTCGCCTCTCTGACGTCAACTTACATTAGTCGTATTTTACGACACCTTGGTAAGAAAGGGGCTGGTCTATTCTACTCAACCGGATACCACACAGCGGGTCAATTTACCTTAATCGCCTTTTAAGACACCTCAGTAAGGAATGAGGATGGTCTATTCTAACTCAGCCGGGTAGCACACCGCGGGTCGGCTTACCTTAGTCACTTCTTACGACACCTCGGTAAGAAATGAGGGTGGTCTATTCTACTCAAGCGGATAGCACACTGTGGGTCAACTTACCTTAATCGCTTCTTACGACACCTCGGTAAGGAATGATGATGGTTTATTCTACTCAACCGGACACCACACGAAGTGTCCTATATATTAATTTATATTTATTGCGACACTGTAGATACTCTGTTTTAAATATCTTACTAAATTCTATTAAATACGTAAGCAGAAATGTTATCTAACGGATCTAAACGTAAATATTGAATCAAAATATTCTGATTGATCTGTAGATTTAATAGCCTCTTAACGTATAAGAAGCGAGTAATGAATGCCTTGCCATCATTAATTCCATCTTAGTATGTATGTGTGTGTTATGTTGCTTTGAACGCGGGTTTAACTTGAAAACGAAATATTAGCTTAAAAATGTATTGGGATGAGAAAATTTACGTTTAACCGATGTTTATAACAAAAATATTTTTTTTTTGAGTACTTGCCACCTTTCATTCGATTTGTAACAGATATAAATAAATAAATATATGACACACACACACGGTCGTCCATATCTGAAGTATGGAACTTAATACTTGTTTTATGGGTGACAGACAACTGGTAAATATATACATACATAATTTTAAATAAAAAATATACACCCAGGCTCGAAGAACAACAAATTGCTTATAGAAAATGTTGGCCATAGGTGGGAATCAAACCTGCGACCCGCGGAGCAGAAGGCACTGCGCCTACGGGCCAGTCAGATATGTAAAAATATAATTGTTTTCTTACAAGACTTCCTTCACTGTATATTGTTTATACAATAAACATAATACATTAAGTTCATATAAACAATTGTAAATATCAGTTAAATACCTGAAGTTTCAAAATAAAACAAAGTATTTTTTTTTTACTATTTATGGTGAATGATTTAAAGAAGCAGGCGTTACTTTGGAATCCCATTGTACAGAAGTTACAATAAAAGTATTTTGCTGTAATCCGCGTTTGTTAAGAGAATATATGTAATGCTAAGTGGGTGAAGCAGGCTACATTCACAAACCGTATACATGCAGGACTAGTCACCACACGTGTCACACAATGCCGCCAACACGAACACTCCACACAAGCACTACACACACTCACTACCACAATCTCTATGATCGTTTCGCCCCGAAACCGAAAGCATCGTCAAGATGATAGGCTCCATGAACAAAATCGTAATGCCTGAATATGATTTAGAGATATAGACAATTAATATTTTATATTTTTGAATATTAAATTAGAAAATAAAGATAAGATAAAGAAATAATTAGCTCTTATCTTTTATTATCTATTAGCATTTTCATACAAAGCATTAATTAAAATTCTATGACACAAGAAAACTCTACAATATATTATATATTTTTCATACGCTAATCGGATACCTATTTAAATAATTTTATTAAGTTTTGTTTTAGGAGAGCGGATAAATCTTTAAACGAAATACCTACTTATGCTAACTCCGTGTTAAGTACATACGTCTGTCACAGCTCATTGTTCATTCTTGACGAAGATATAAACGTTGCTGGAACCGTTATTTTAATTATTAGGAACGAATGATTTCATTGGTAAATTACGATGCGATATATGGAAAACTTTTAAAACGGTTCCTTATTTAAAAGATATCTTAAGCATTAGTATCGTATGACGTCATCTCTAACTTAGCTGAGTTCGTTATTTCGTTAATCATTTCATGCTTAACATTATGGTACTTTATCACTACATATTATAAAGCAAAGTCCATATTTCCGTATGTACGCATAAAACTTTAAAACTACGCAACCGATTTTGATGCGGTTTTTTTTAATAGATAGAGTGATTCCAGAGGAAGGTTTGTACGTATAATAACATTCAATACAAAGTAGAGAAATACTGTAATTTTTGAGGTTTCTGAAAATAATTACATTTTTTTCCGCTTACATTGCAAATGCATGCTAAACCCTACAAGGATTTATCAAAATGATGTACTAAGTATTTGTACACCTTGAAAAGGTCTACAGAAAAGTTCGCGATAGTATATATCTATCTCTTATGGATAACCCACAATAGCAGTTTTTTTCATTTACTTTTTACGAAAAATGATGCCTTATGTTCAAAGCAATTTTTATACAATACAGCATTAATCCTTATCCAAGTGAGTACCTTAAATAAATTGTTGATTTAATATAGATCAATATTGCAGTTTACAGCATGTAATTTAAGTGAACATTTTCGGAGATATTACAGATTTAAAGCCCGCGAGGAGGCCGCGCTTCGACCTATGACACTTCGACTTTAACAGCTATGTCGCTCTTTCAAGAGTTTGTTTAAAGACATTCTGTAATTAATTGTAAAAATAAAATACATAGGGAAAATGTAAAAGTAAATAAGTAAAAATGGACTATATGAATTTAGATATTCCAAAGATAGCAGGAAATCTTCTTGGTATAGGGAAAGGAAATTGTTTTTCTCCAAATCTAACGCGTGCGGGCCACGGGCAGTAATGAATAAATCAAAACTACTCGATCGATTTTAATCATTTTTTTACACTGACTGACATGGGATATATATTTCATTTCCGTGCGAAGCAGGGGCAGGCCGCTAGTACAGTATAATTTAAATGAATGTCTCCGAAGATATCGCCAATTTTAAACAATTGAGCGTAAAAATATCAGGAGGTGGGAAGTTGAAAAGACAAAAAAAAACCATAATTCGAATAACTCTCATTTCTTTTCGGGTGTCGAAAAGGCGACTAAGGTAAGTTGACGTCAGGCAAGCGGCAAGTCGTAAAATACCTAGCCAAATCATGTTACAACATGTTGTGCCGATCCCGCTTTAAGTGGGATAAGGGCTCGAGAATGATGAATTATGATTAGATTCATGTAATTTATTGTACACTTTTATAGTAACATTTGCACATGAAATGGATGCCAGTGACATGTTTTCATTTAATTATCATTTCACATCTCCATTTTACATAATTTCTATTTAGTAAAGTAATTCCTATTTTGCAGAATTCTACAATTACACAAATTATGATAGAATTATTTAGCTATAATCGGTACGAACATAGATTATAGCAAAATAATTCTAGCATAGCTTTTGTCGTCCATTTAGATTTGTTATCGTTTCTAGTTAACTTATAGCAATGTGAATATTTAAGGGTGCCGTGAAAGCTCTGGCTTGGGAGCACATTTCGATATTGGACATAAAGATATGTGTTAAATTCAGGTGTACTTTAAACGATGGTAACATACATTGACAAAGCAATGAATTGTATCAGAGTGGCTTGGAATGATTGCTTATAGCCTTCGTCGATAAATGGACTATATTACACTCAATGTTTCATATCGGTCCAGTAGTTCCTGAGATTAGCACATTCAAACAAACTCTTCAGCTTTGTATAGTAGTATAGATAATATATTTTAATAGAGTTTCATTTAATAAAGTTTGAGATGGTATATATGTGTATTAAAGCAACGTCAACCTGTCATTTTATAGATAACTTAATTCAGCAAACTTTAAAGTTTTAATGCAGTACACACATTAGCTCCTTGACATCGAACCCTTTGTTAACTGAACTCTTTTAAGAGAGCTCAGATCAGCTAAGTGTTCTATCTTGCTCACTCGTATTGTGTAATGGCTAAGGGTTGTAGCTTTCTCTTTCATTGTTTTAAGAACGGCTAAGCTCCGTAGCGTTCTCTCTCCTTCGCGTAATTGCTGTTTTATGTTAGCTAATGAACGTTGTACTCGTCTTTGCAATTTAGTGAACAAGTTCTTTAGGTGATTAGCGATCTAGTTTGAAGTTTCTAATCTTCTCAATTGTACTTCAATCGGGCGAGTCAAGTGCGCACGGTACTTAATCTTAGATTTATTCTGAGAATGTAGATCATCTACATTCTCAGAATGAATATAAATTCGATTGGTAAAATAATCTTAATGACAAATATTGAATGCTGTGCATTGCTTTAAGTAACGTGTTCACACAGAATGAAGGCTTAGGTACTAGTATATCGATCAATCGATTGATCGATAATATTTAAATGAGTTAGGTATCTTGTATATAGGGTAAAGTGCCCAATTATTGACACTTTTAGAACGAGCGTATAAAAAGAAAAAATTATAAGCGTTCCACAGTGTTTCCAAATAACGATAAATTTTGGTAAATATAGACAACTATTTTAAGATGTTGCCAGTAAAATCAAATTCTAACTAGAATATTATTTGTTATTGAAATTATGATATTTATCGAATTGCAAATTGGTTTACCCAAATATTTCCCCCAATTCCCTATTATCGACAATTCAAATTCCAGTTTATTGACAACCTTCAGCTTTCATCAGTATTCAAAAATACTGATGAAAACTAAGTAATGCACGCAGATGGATACCTTATTTATGTTTTTATGTATTAAAAGAAACGATTACCTAAAACAATTAAATTTTTAAGAAAACGATAAATTATTACTTAATTAATCATGTGCACTTTTTCATTCGGCTGTTTAGTCGCCATATTATTTTCATTGCTACTTAATGATGCCAAAGTAAGAAATTATGATATTATCTAATAAAATTGGAACTATTTAGTATTGTTATTTTCTTATTTTTGGAAGAAAATTGCTAGGGTGTCAATTAATTGGATAGGTGTCAAGAATAGGTTAGCTTACCCTATATATCGGAAACTTCGAAACGGCTCCTACGATTTTCCTGAAATTCAGTATGTAGGAGAAAATTGATCTAGCTAGGTGTTAATCGGAAATAATAATAAGTAAGACTAAAATAGGAATAGAAACTAAACGAAATTTTTAGGTGTCAAATGCAAAGCTGTGACAGCCTAAAAAGCTGGTGGACCAAAAATGTTCTAAACCTAGGTTCGATTCCCAGATGTCACACAGCATCACCCTTTTTTTATATCTTTAAAAAAATTACACCCAGTTACTTTACTTAATATGTACCTGTACAATTGCAACTGCATTCATGACGTTAGTGTGTCTTATACCTATATAAATTATATATTGTCTTTATGTGGCACCCGAAGAAAAACCTTGATTTTCATATATGTTAGCCTAATAAGCTAAGCTGTGGTGGCCCAGCGGTAACACCGTGCGCCTCTTTCGAGGAGGTCTAGGGTTCAAACCCGGGGCAGGCACCAATGAGTTTTCTAGTAAAACTCATGTGTCTAATTGATAAAATAATACTTTTCTGTGAAGGAAAACATCGTGAGGAAACCTGCATATCTGTAGAGAATTCTGGGGATAAGTGTAACCTTTGGTAGGTTACACTTATCCGCATTGGAGCAGCGTGGTAGGTCTTAGCTCCAATCCTTCTCTCCAAAAAAAACGGAATGCCCAGTTGTATGCCCAGCATTGGGATAGGAACAGGCCGTTACTTACTTACTTAGCCCAATAAATTAGTGCTTCAGTTAGCTGTGAGAGAACACAGAAAGACAGACAAACTTTTGCTTTCATAATTATATTAAGGAAACATTGTATTTAATTGGATTCTCATATTCTATAATACATTAGATTACCTACGAGTATTATTAAACATTGATGCAAATATAATATTCTCGTACTAAAATCGATATGTTTATTCAGGATATTAATAAAGTCCGGGCACCGAAAGCCCTGGATTAAAGTGACCACGGAACTCGCGCCCGCAACGAAGTCTCTATTAATCTGCAATATTACAGCATAGGTGCTAACCTGAACCCTCTGAATCTCGCTAAGCAACTTGAAACTAAAACTATTGAAAGTTACTTTACACGGTTAATGCAGAAAAGGTTGAATTGTTAAGTTCTGATCGGGATCGTTCATATTTTAAATACAAAATTTTCTTATTTTTATTATTTATTCTTTAATATCTTTAATATCTTTAATATTTAAATGAGTTAATCTTGTATATATATATATTTTCCGAATCTCGGAAACGGCTGCAACAATTTTCCTGAAATTCAGCGTGTAGGTGGTTTTGGGGGAGAAAAATTGATCTAGCTAGGTTTTATTTAAAAAAAATCGTATTATCCCTGTTTTTGGGCATTTAAATTTTTTTTAAAATGTGGTATTGAAAGCAAAGGATTTTTTAGCTGCTGAACGCAATGTTGCGATATCCGATGGCTAACGCGCGGGCTGAAAATATTTACTACCCGGGTTCGAGTCCCACATATCAGCCACACACATCGGCGCCTTAATTTTTTTTTTTTTTTGAAACATTTTTTTATATCTTTCAAAAATTACCGAGCAACGCTCGGTCATCCAGGTACGTTGCATTAATCTCTATTGTGTTTAAGTTCTATTTTTTGTAATTTACATTTAAGCAATACTGATGAAACAATAAATAAATTATAGAACGAATCGTATAATTAAAATAACTATAAAAAATAGTCAAGTAATTACTATTAACTTATACTACAGTAAATTTTACTTTAGAATATTTTCTTAATCTTTTGTATACAGAATAAAAATTTTAAGAATAATTTTGAATTTTCGTATGTTCTTTTGTGTATAAATATTCTAGTCCTGAGTTTCTACGTAAATGGAAATATTATGAGATAATACTGGTATTTTTAAATACCGCAGAATACTAGTAGCTTAAAAAAATTCTAAATGTTAAATCTCCCTAGTAATATCTCCGGTTTCACTACAACTTTCGGTAAGTCAAAGTTAGCTCGATCTCGATAGTTGAATCACAATTCTTCCATAATACGACTATTTATAAGGTTACCATAACTTTGTTTGGCAACAAAGCGTAGTATTAAGGGATTATTTCGTAGCCAAATTTATAATTTCCTAAAGCTTTTGTGAACCATAGGTTATGTTTATGCAGTTAAGGATTGTGTTATAAAATTCTTGTGGATATTGTAAATTTATTAATATTGTAATTCTTTGTTTCATTAATACTTTTTTAGTGCGCAATGTGCAATTGATCCTTCATTTGTGGTTACTAAAACGTTATAAGGCGTAATGTTATATGTTTTGATTTAACTTTAATCCTTACTTATTACAGATACAATAGGCAATTACTTTTTTATTATTCACGTTTTTCTTACGCTTTTTATGGTAATTTTATTAAAAGATTAAAACAAATAAAATTAATACAATAAAAAAGAAAGAAAAGGTCGGTGACATGTGGGACTTGAACCCAGGTTTTCACATATTAAATGCGCCCGATTACCGTTGCGCTATTATAACTTGACAAATTAAAGCAATTTAAAGATTGCAATCTAATTTTATTGTAGCAATTTTTTCAACGCCCGTAAACAGGGATAAAACAACTTTTTTTTATAAAACCTAGCTAGATCGATTTACAACCTCCCTCCCCCAAAACCCCCTACATGCTGAATTTCATGAAAATCGTTGGAGCCGTTACCAAAATTCAGAAATATATATTTTTCTCTTAACTCATTTAATAAATAGTTATATATTATTTGATATATAATATACATAACATATATAACGTAGCTATGCATTATTTGACAGACTTCAAAGGGTAATAAAGACCGTAGATGCGTCATTTACTCAAAAAATCCAGCCTTTGTATATAAAATGACTGTATTTAGATACGTAGGCAATGTATGTTAAAATATATAAATTTAATGCACTGTTAAGTTATCGGAAGTGAAAATAAAAAGAAAGATGCATTTGAGTGAAAGACTAAAATGAGCAGTGAGGCAAAAAACTATTTAATATCGTGCTAAAGAACCGTCTCACAAAGACGGTAGAACCATCGTACAAAGCAAAATCGGGACGGCCGCCGACATAGAACAAGGATTAATTATTATTTTAACGTTTTGCGAGGTTTTTGCGAGCAAGTCAAAAGCATTGCTTTTTCGCTTGAAAAGTTGCTAAATAATTAAGACGCCTTCTTAACGGCAACATTTCGACGTCTACTCTTTAAGTTGATTTTTCACTCACTAAGGGAGAAAGTTTTGTCGCTATATTTTTAAGAACGTCACTAAATAGCTATTTTTAAAGACAATCTATGCTTTTTGTTCGGAAAATTTTCTATAATAGCATAACTTTTGTATTCAATGGAAAAATAAGAGAAAAAAGGTAAATATACCTTATAAGATTACTGATCATCACCTTCCTGCCCTTATCCCACTCTAAGTGGGGTCGGCACAACATGTTATAAACATGCTGTCACATAATTTAGCTGCGTTTTTACGACCGGCCGCCTGCCTGACATCAACTTACCTCTATCGTATTTTACGACACCTCGGTAAGAAAAAGGGTGGTCTATTCTACTAAACCGGATACCACACGGTGGGTCAACTTACCTTAGTCGCCTTTTACGACACCTCGGTAAGAAATGAGGTTGGTCCATTCTATTCAGCCGGATACCACACGGCAGTATAAGATTACTGATATGTTTTTAAATAGAAATATCGACGTCGAGTTGAATTCCCAATGCTCCTAACATACCAAAAATGGACAGATTACAATAATTAAAACACGTGTATTTTTAAATATTCAAATTATATTATTGAATAAAATCATAAATAATAATAAGTAAATAGAGATTTTAAATATATTTGTGATACCTATTCTTTTTAGTTCTTATAGAATTAAATTCAATTCACCAATGTACAGATTAAAATAGAATTTTGGTACATAAAGTAGTTAAAAATTTTACCCTTGTTATTTTAAATGAGTCCCTATTTTCTTTATTGATTTCTCCTCTTATCAAAAACTTTATGTGAAACTCTTTAGTTACTCAACTAAAACTGTATAAAGTTTATTGTTAGCCATCACCGTTAGACCGTGAAATATATTACTAATATGATACGATTTAAATACTTCAATCATGATTTTTATCATATTAACAGGTTAATATATTCCAGGTAAAACTTTGCCAGTACATTGCGTGGTTGAAGCCGTCGCGTCTATCGAAGAAGGCGCATGGAGAAGACGTGCAGTCGTCGAGACGGACAGTTATGTCATCATCCCTGCAGCGACCGCCTTCCATGAGCTCGTCCCAGCAGCTATGATGAGGCTCGGCTATCCACATGAACTGGCTGCCTCTGCCAAAGGTAAATTTACTATTTTTTTTTACTTTACTAAGATTATATTATTCGCGAGTCAATACTCGACGGCGTAAGCTTATAAATTTGCAAGTTTTTCCTTCTATTTTATGATATTATGGTTTTTAAATTTGATGCCGTGTGTTATCCGGCTGAGTAGAATAGACCACGTAAGACAAGGTAAGTTTAAGTCGGTAAGAAAGAAGATGGTCGTCTTACCTTAGTCGCCTTTTACGACATCTTGCTAAAAAATAAGGGTGGTACAATTCTATTCAGCCGAATACCACAAAGCGTATAGATGCGAACGATACAGCATGTTTGAAATAATAACTAAGTCCTTTTATCAAATGTAAATAAAATTAATCTTGTCATCAGGTTCAGTGGTAATAAACAATTGGAAACCGCTACCGTTCGAGCGAATATCTGATGGACCGCTAGCTACAGTCGGGGAAGTTCTGGGTGAACTTACAACAGTTGCCACATTAAGGATCCAACTGCTAAGACCCAGACTGACTCCTCTTCAAGACATTAAGGATAAACTGTTAAGGCTATTGCTTGTGCAAAGTAGGCCATTACTAATATCTACAGGATGTCCCTTGGATGAGGTAAATTTCATAACATTTTTCTTAGTGTACCCATGAGTGTAGATACAATGCTAAATTTCAGTACAATATTTAGTCATCCATCTTCCTGTCCTTATCCCACTCTCAGTGGGTTCGGCACAACATGTTATTAACATGTTGTCACATGATTTGGCTACGTATTTTACGACCGGTGCCTGCCTGACGTCAACTTATCTTAGCCGTATTTTACGACACCTCGATAAGAAAGAGGGTGGTCTATTCTACTAAACCGGATACCACACGGTGAGTCAACTCACCTTAGTCGCCTTTTACGACCCTTCAGTAAGAAATGAGAGTGGTACTATCCTACTCAGCCGGATACCACACGGTGAGTCAACTCACCTTAGTCGCCTTTTTCGACTCCTCGGTAAGAAATGAGGGTTGTTCTGTTCAGCCGGACACCACAAGGCGTTTTAGTACAATATTTAGTAATCTGTCATAAAGACACCAAATATTGTTTAATAATGAATGTTATTGGTAGCATTAAACATTAATGTAAATATTTATGCTCATATTGATTGTATACAAATTGGATTTATAATTATATACCTGGAGGTACAGCCAAGTTTGTCTTCGTCATAAAATACGTAGCCAGTAGAAGTAGAGTAGGATAAACTTCAAGACTATTTGTATTTAACACAAAACTTACGTTACTAATATTTTTGATGACCTGCCTTTATTATACTAAATATAACTTATATATATGTTCTCTGCTAATCTGCATTGGAGCAACGTACTGGAGCGTAGCTTTAAGTACTTAACTTAAGTATGATAAGAAGCCATTAGCTATTTAAGATTTTTAAGGCTATGTTTATAGAAAAAACAGTTTGTGAAAAAACCTTAACAAATCAGGTTGATATTTTCAAAAAGATAGATACAAAAAGATTTGCAATAATTGATCTGTTCTTAAACGTTTATAATTACATAAGCTCTGTGAGTACAAACAGCTTATGATGTAAATTTCTATTAAACATCATTTTGTAAAGACGCGAGTGCCCGCGAACATAATAACAAATGCTTCCTTAATTCCCCCGTCTGATGATCCTTATTAGCAGGGACTTAGACGTAACCTCGCAAATTATAACGAACTCCCAAATTATACGTCTACTTAGTGATACTTTGATAATCTTCGTCGTGAATTCAGATTTTATCCAGCCTGATGAGCTTAATGTTTGTGATGTTTTCAAATACTTGAAAGTCAAAAAGATTATGGCTGTTTTAATGTACATAAAATAGGTTTTTAAAGACATATAGTAAATATACTTGTAGACCCTGCAATACATAAATAATATATACAAACGCCCTGGGGCAAAAAAAAAACGAAGGGCCCCTTTTAAACTATTAAAGATCTAGATTACGACAAATCTGGATTACATCTAGTACGGAACACGACGAATACAAAACAAATCTTGTAAATTTAAATTCATACAAGTAAAAATTTAAATATGTTTTTACATTTAAATACTTAAAAGTTGCAAAACTACTTTATCATCAGTTCTTTACTGTGCACGTCCTGGTTCTACACGCAGAGTTTAGGAATGAATAATTGGATAACATAGGGCCCCTTTTAAACTATTAATGATCTGGAGTATGACAAATCTGGACATCTAGTACGGAACACGGCAAATACAAAACAAATCTTGTAAATTTTAATTCATGCAAGTAAAAATATAAATATGTAGTTACATTTAAATACTTAAAAGTTTCAAAGCCCCTTAATCATTAGTACTTTAGTGTACATAGAACGTCCTGGTTCTAGGACGCAGAGTTTAGAAATGAATAATTAGATAAATTAATTAATATAAGTCAGAGTTCGAGGGCCCCCTGAACTTAGGGGCTTTAAGACACTGCCCAGTGTAGCCCTCTGGTAACTACGATACCGCTTAAAGAAAACGACGCTTATAATTTTTTATTATTATTTTTCTAAACATACGTTATTCAAAATGGGGACGACACATATTCCAGTTATCTGCGTTAGAGAACGTTTTTATCTGATATCTTGCTTTGGCAAATAGTTAAGGATTACTTTTAAAATGTTTTAAGTAATGCAAGTTAAGTTATTAATTTGGGTCATATTTTATACTTCATAGATTAGTGTACTAACTACTACTACTAGATTAGTGTACTAGTGTACTACTACTAGATTAGTGTACTAACTACTACTAGTCAGTATAGGTTGTACGGATCCAGACTTCGGTGTTTCACCTATTTTATTCTATGTTTATTATTCTATGATTTGTATTTTTTAATGTTCTGGTTGTTAAGTATCTAATCATTATTCTCCTGCCTTATCCCACTTTAAGTGGGGTCGGCGAAACATGCTATAGACATTTTGTCACATGATGCTAAGTATTTTATGACCGGCCCGCTGCCTGACGTCAACTTACTTTAGTCGGCTTTTGCGACACCTCGGCAAGAAACAGGGAGTCTATCCTGCTCAGCCGGATATCCCGCGACGGGTCCTTAGCTTAGTCACCTTTACGATATCACGGTAAGAAATGAGGGTGGTCTATTCCACTCAGTCGGATACCACACAGCGGGTTGTTAAGTATCTAATATTGAATTTAATTTATGAGTAGTTACCACGAACACGTTTAAATAATCCCAGAAGCAGGGGAAATATTTTGAATTCACCATTCACGAGCTTAAATATCGAAAACAATGAGTTTCCAGTAATAAGAGGGAGGGGGGGTTAGTGGGGTTAGTATTGTGTACGGGCCGGGGTTACAATCAGGTATTAAAGAACGTAACATGGCCGGGACAGGGGCCTGGCTCAGTTCAATGTAGCGGACGCGCTTTGTCGACAGGAGTTTGGTTTAGTCGATCCGTTTAGCGCTATTTGCTATGACATTTGTTCAGGAGTAAATACATTTAGAAATATGATTTAATAGATTTTACCTGGTTTTTATGTTGTCTCTCATTCGGTAGAATATTATATTATGTTCAAATTATCATGTGATATTTTAGTATTAAATTGTATTTGTGGAACTAGGGTTTTTTTATATTGTCGTCTTTAATATTTAAATCGGAAACGGCTCCAACGATTTTCATGAACTTCAGGATGTCTCCTACGTCCTGAAGATATTTTTTTTGGAAGGTTGTGAGGTTAAAGGAATTTTTGGAGGGGAAAAATCGATCTAGCTAGGTTTATTTACAAAAACAAAATAGCGTTTTATTCCTGTTTTTGTTGTCAAGCTGTTAAATGCAAAGCTGTGATAGCCTAATGGTAACGCGTGGACCAAATATGTTCGAAACCTGGGATCGATTCCCATATGTCACCTGGCGCTTTTTTAGTTTTTTTATTGCATTATAAAAAATTGCAGAGCAAGGTTCGGTCACCCAGGAACTTTTTAATATTTTAATGAGTTCATCTTGTATATATCTTTTTATGAATTTTGGAAACAGCTCCAACGATTTTCGTGAAATTCTGCATTTAGGGAGTTTTCGTGGAGAAAAATTCATCTAGCTAGGTTTTATTTAAAAATAAATTCGGTTTTATTCCTTTTTTAGTCATTGAAAAATTGCTTAAATTGAAATAAAAGACACTAGAAAATTTTTGCTGCCATTTGCAAAGTTATAATAGCGAAATGGTAAAGCTGCAAGGGCGACCTACATATGAGATAAATTCCCGGCTCTTTCTTTCTCTATTTTTTTTATTGCAATTTATTCCTTCTTTTTGTTTGTTTATTTGTATTTTTTATATATTTTTAATAAAATACCGAGCAAGCCTCAGTTGCCCATTTTTACTGGTTATTAAACATTATCAGAATATAAACTTTTTAGAAATTTTTATTTTGCGTTTATGGTGCAAATTTTACATATTATGATATAAGTATCAATTTATTTTATGGGAGAGAAATTTCGCAACGCAACAAGCACCTCGCGTGTAGGATTTTCATACATAATAAATTTAATTGAATCACAGACTCATCCGCGCTCTACGCTCGGGCCTTGTTATATTTTGTAAGATATCCGCGCCGGAAAGGGTTGATGTGAAGACATTGTAAAAGCGAAAGCGATTAAGTGGAGGATAATTTTTAGATGAAAGTGTTCAGTGGTATAGAAAAATATTTTGCTTGCTTGAAAACCTTGACAAATTAATTAATCTTGTCGTATTATATTTTTGTATTACCCGCGACTTCATTAATTATTTATTATGTTTTCTGCCTGTTCCTAATGGAATAATACTAAATCGGAATCTCTCGGAATCGGAACTCCAACAATTTTCCTGAAAATCAGCATGTGGGGATTATGGAGGAGAGAAATCGGTCTAGATAGGTTTTATGTAAAAAAAATAATCGTTTTATGCCTGTTTCTGGGCATTCGAAAATACTAACATACTAACATTTGTATAGTAAAGGCTATTTTTGGCGTGAATTGTCGAGTCAGCGTAGATTATTCGTGGAAGGGGAAGTCTCGAGAACTGTAAGTACAGAGGATCGAGCCCCACCTACCCAATTTTTTTTTCTTTTTTTTGGTTATTTTTTAAAAATTACCGAGCAAGGCGGTCAACTAGGTACTGATAATTAATAATCATTTATAAATTATATGAATAAAATTGATAATATTAATTTACGTTGAAAAAACATTAATAAGTTCTGCTGTCACTACGTATTTTCAAATCGCTACTTGAAAATTGCCCTCTTCTTAACTCGAGACGGAGCAAAAGGGGGTTTAAAGGAGGTTAAAAGGACTTTTAGATGTATGAAGGCTTTTGATCTTCTTAATATAAAATTATGTTTTATAATCTCATTATCGCGAGGTTAGGTTAGATTTTTACTTTGTTATATTTGGGATATATTAATATCACTGTTCTAAGTGAGAGATCTAAGCATTAAGCATTTGTTTAAAATATTCGCAAATAACTAACTAAGAGATAAAAAAATCGTAAAATAATAAATAAAATAGTAAAATAACATAATGTAAGTATACTACTATATTACTACACGCAAACAGGTAACACACATTATGAGATAATAATGAAAATTTGAGTTTTTTTAATTTTCATATGTTCTGCTAAATTCCCAATTTTTTCACTTTGATAAGAACGTTGTCGTAATCATAATTAACACAACAAAAAATAAATTACAAAAATAGCTCATACCGTGCCCGTGTATCCGGCTGAGTAGATAGACCACCCTCTTTTGTTACCGAGGTATCGTAACAAGCAACTAAAGTAAGTTGACCGGCCGTGTGGTATCCGGTTGAATAGAATAGACCACCCTCTTTCTTACCGAGGTATCGTAACATACGACTAAGGTAAGTTAAAGTCAGGCAGGCAGCCGGTCGTAAAATACGTAGGCAATCCATGTGACAACATGTTGTGCCGACCCCACAGGATGATGAGGTCAATCTGTTAGCACGTAATGGTGATCAAAAAATGAGTTTTTTTATACTTATAGCTAAACTAATACAATAGAAAAACGAATAACTAAAAACGAGCAAAAATTAAGTTACGATCAATAAAGTTATGAATAAATGAGCAAAAGTAACTCCATCGAGACTAGACAATCAAACGTTTCGAACATGAAAGTTAGGTTAAACGCCAGATGAACTCGCTCTATCATATTATGGTAATTTATCGTTCTTCAAGAGTTGCCTTCCTTCGATTTTAATTCGGAATAAACTTTTAAGGCGTTTAAGTTTACCGCAAAAGGGGTGTAAAGTTGCTAATTACGGTTCAGATCGATCCATAAATCTACTCACAGTTTTTTCCAATCACAATAATATTATTAAAATATTATGCTACATAAGTACGTATACAAAATGTATTTCTGAATCTATTTTCGTCAGATAAAGAAACGAATTTTAAGAAATTTCCCACGTTCAATATCTCGGTAAAGTTCCAATAATGTTTTGCCATTCAATTCAAATATATTTTTAGAATTACAACAATAAAAATATTTTACGTCATTGCCGTACCATATATACATTAATTTCTTACTGTTTTCACCTATTTCACCTCTTTACGTTTCTATGCAGATAAATTGTTCGTGTATTTTATGTGAATGCGCATAAAGTAGCGTAAGCAAACATGATGGAACTAATATCAGATAAGACTAAGCCCATTGTCTTTTAATTTGTCCTTAGCGACATCAAGTAGATCTATGTATATCAACCTCGCAATAACACACCGAATTACGTACAGAAGCGATTACACGTGACAAAGTTATCACAAAGGCGCCAGCTCTCGTAAATCTTATGTGTAGATGAAGTAGACAATATCTAAAAGCAAATATGACCGCACTATTTAAAAACATAAAACAAAGAACCGGATTAACGTATCACTCGAGCCAGGCCTTAATGCCTCTGTGGTGACATGATTTATAAGCGCAATCTGGATGTGTATTATAATATAGTTTTATTTGCTTTTGATTTGGCAATGCCTGAAGCTGACAACTTGCTTGACAATGTAATCGCTGGCATTGTTCTGTGTAATCTAGTAACATGAGTGGGCTAGCTGAGCTAAACAAACCGAGTGTTAGTTTTAATCTGACAGGCGATGTCATGATTGACTTCCTTACTAATTTATGATAATTCCCACATGAAAACTTATAACCGCTTCAATTAGTTATTGAAGACACTTTGAATGTGCGATGGTACATATAACATTACTATAATAGACCCCCAAATCGCCAGTTTGTTTGTTTGGAAGTAGAGCAACATTTTCTCATCAAGTTGCTGTCGAAACATTTTAGTACTACCACTTAGTCCATATCGGTATGCCGGCACTTTGTTAAAGTGTTGTGGGTGGATGCTAATTGTAAAGACGCCATTACCGCTCATTGTTTTAGAGCAAGCTATGATTGAAGTTTCGGCGGTAGCGAAGAAGTGATGTGCACTAACCACCGAGTAAACACCTCCTCGCATCTGAACCGCATGGGCCGCTCGCGCATGACACATACATTAACAACCGGCCTAATATTTTCATAATCTAATGGCGATGTTCTGTGAAACAATGTTCGGTGTTTAGTCAAACAATTATCTCTGTATCTGTTACTCGTTAGACTGACCTCTTCAAAATCGTCTAAAATTGTTTACAGTTCTCCTCAGTTACTCTTTTGGTAAGGGGTATATAGTTAGAGATTAATTATTAATTATTTCTGTTGTTGTAGGTGACGTTAGCCCAGATTTGTCGGGGACAAGATAGAACTCCAGGTCCTCACAATTTTCATGAACCCACTGAAGAAACTCGTCGTAAGTTTGAATCTTGGTGGAGTGCTCAAGTATCACCGCGACCTCCGCCATTCAGCCCCCGACGTTACCCTTCACCTAGTCCTAAAAATCGTTCACCTACTCTTAATCCGCTACCAGACCATTTGCATCCAGCTCTACAAACCGTACAAAGTCAATATCCCACTCAGAAAACACGCATGAGGACTAGTTTCGATCCTGAATTAGAGTTACCAAAGTTACAACGCTGGTTTTCTGAAAATCAGCACCCTAGTAGACAACAAATCCAACAGTATGTCCGAGAGTTAAATAATTTAGAGTCAAGGCGAGGGCGAAAGCCGTTGGATGTCAATAATGTTGTTTATTGGTTTAAAAATGCAAGAGCAGCTCAGAAACGAGCTGAATTGCGCAACATTGGCGGGTTAGGTGCTCACCTTGGAGTTAACGGTTTCAATAGTAGAAGCCACAGTCCAAGTAATGGATCACTTTTGGCTGGCAATGATAATTATAACTCTCATGACCATAACTCTATGAAAAGCCCTATGCAACTATCAGGTAGCCCTGGTAGATATCCTATGTCTGTGATGTCTGAAGACAACTTGTCAAATCCTGGTTCTGATTTGGAAGATGATGGTGGTGATATAAATCCAGATGACAGACCTGATAGTCCTGACGCACCACTTTCTCTCATTACAACCAGAAAAAATAATAATGACCAGGAAAGGGATGAAAACATAAAAGAATCTCCGAAGCCACCGGATATAATAAAGGTATTCATAATTAGTTTATATATTAAGAGTCATTAATAGATAGATATAATAATACTTAATTTTTGTTATGTGGTTTTTTAAATATTATATAGATTTTATTTCTTGCTTCAGGTACATGATATTAAACAAGAACCAAGAGATTTGAGCAAATCCGAGCAAATACCTTCACCACATAGATCTCCAACTAAGAATAGTGATAGTTCACACAACAATAACAATAACAACACTGAAGAAGAAAATGGTGGTGGCGACGATCATGATATGCATTCTGATGATGAAATGGTGCAAGAGCGTCACTATAGACCTACATCCCCACACCTTGATCGGTTACCATTTCCCATGGTGCCAAATCACCCAATGTTTGGACATGGTATCATGTATATGAGCCAATATATGAGTGGTTTTCCTGGAGTTGGACCCGTTCCCGGAGAAGGAGCTAGTGGATTAAATTTAGCTCTGGCAGGAGCATCCGATGAACGACGTAAGCGCAATCGCACGTTTATAGACCCTGTTTCCGAGGTTCCAGTCTTGGAACAATGGTTCTCAATGAATACTCATCCATCACACAATCTGATACTGAAATATACAGAAGAACTGAACAGGATGCCTTACCGGCAAAAGTTTCCCAGGCTCGAATCAAAAAATGTGCAGTTCTGGTTCAAAAACCGTCGAGCCAAATGTAAAAGATTAAAGATGTCGTTATACGAACCAACCTCCCCTGGTCATTATACACATCCCGGACATCCACATGCCATCGAGCGAAAAATGGTTTGAATGTATTTTAATATCATAGCGGCTTTGTAAATAGTATATTATATTGATAAAATGATGATCATAATATGTGATTTAAAATTGTCTTCGTGAAGTCAGAAATTATAATTACGAAAGACTGAATATGAATCGTTAATGGTATACAGTGCCATGTTAGTGTTAAAATATGGCGGCAAAGTGGCGTCGATTAGGGATGTACTTGTAGAATAATATAAAAGAATAGTTTGAAGCTAAAGATATATTAAAGCAGTATAAAATAACAATAAGTTTATATTATTATGTACCTATCGCTTCGAATAGACATGTCACAACATAGTAGATGAATCTCGATATGTACTCTTTAGTACTTCTGTTTTGTACATTACTATTGTAGGTTTTATTTATTATTGTCGTTTTATTGTAGCATTGTAAATCTTAGATACGATAAATGTATAAACTAACCAAAATTTTCCATTCACGTTAAATTTATACTAAGATTTGTATAATAAATTAGATGTTTAGAAATTCCATCAATGTTTGAATGTAAATCAATTTAAAATATTGAGTCATACATTCGTTGTATAGAATAAAAATATTGCACATATTACGATACTTTAGTAATATGTTATACTACTCTTCCTTATTGTTACTAGGACTAAATAGTTCGGCTTATCTTATGTAGGTGTTATATCAAATAAGTGATATTATAAACTATCAAGATTACGCACATTCCTTCACGTTTGCTAGGTAGGTATTAACTCAATCCAAAGATTGATTATAGTAAAAATAGGGTATTAATTCACAAACAATTAAGTTTAATCGCTGATTTTGCTAAGCAATGCCAAATAACCTATAGTTATTGACAAGAGTAGGGGAGCCAGCGTAAATGTACATCGAAATAAAGATAAAGCAAATGAGATTTATTATCTGTCTCTCTTTTTTATGTGTGTTTAGACAAAGATAACTATATAAGTTCATCTTTCCTCTCCTATTATTTTTTGCAACACTCATTTAAGTGTGTTGCCAAGTTAAAAATTTTCACCTTTTTCATATTCATGGTTATTATTTGAAATAATTAAGGCTTGAGTTGTAAAACATAACACAAATCGTGCATTGCTTAGTGCAACCAGATTATTTTATATAAAAGTACTCTGTTACAGTATTTACGCATTTATACATGGAGGCTGTTTTTTTTCATACGGTTTCTTATACTCGTATTGTTTTATAGTTTTTAGACACACCAGCTAGTGGTAACCGCTATCAAATTGTTTTGTTATTTCAATGTTATGCTTGTTTTGTGAAGCTGTGATGATATTTCCAAATAATGTAAATATTTTATTAATGTTAAATAAGGTTTAAAATAAACTACGTCACTAGGCTCACAAGAGATATAAGCATTTATTGCTTAGATATTGAGAATAATTGGCTAAATGTTTATTCAATTCAATTATATAAACGAAAATTTAATGAATATAGTACGATATTGAATTTACGACTTTTATTTCGAACCCCTGTAATATTAGTTAATTTTTTATATTTATAAAGCCTAAGCCTTCACTTAAGCAAAACTATTAATTATTTATTGGGATCTCCAACAGCATTACATATTAAATAATCCAACAAAAATAACCTGTATAGATTTAAATTAATTATGTAGTACAAATTATAGGAGATCCCATCATTCTCAGTTAAATTACTAACCTAAAAATAAACAGAAGAGAAAAATAAATACTAAAAAAAAGGATCTAATATTACAACTCAGAAATAAAAATTTTAGTACTTACATTTTTTCATAAATGATGAAAGTCTAACGCAGTCAATAATGTGATAACGTGAAAATATAATGTTTTAGTGGCTTGTTTTTCTATTGTTGAGCCTTTTTTCTCCTAGAAGAGCATAATAAGAGTTCACACTCAATTCTCAAGGATATACAAACAGATATATACAAGTTTCTGACACAATGTTTTCTTTCGTTGTAAAGCTTGTAACAGATTTTTTTTTTAAATTAACATGAAATTTAACTATCTCTAAGAAACCCAAAACTAAAATTACTTTAAACTACCTTCCCACTTACTTTATGATGTGTTTTTTTTCGGCGACTTATCAAAAATAACATAGTAGGAGGGAGTCGAATGGGAGATTATATAATATTTTTAAATAGTACTGTACCTAAAAGTAGTAATTTACTGCTCTTTAAATTAACATATTTTTCGTATCGCAAGCATAGCATAGCAAGGTATTTGTCTAATTTGTTTTATAGCAAGGCATGCTGTATAGCAAAGTTTGTTACATATTAAAACTCATCTTCCTCCTGCCCTTATCCCACTCTAAATGGGGTCGGCACGACATGGTATAAACATGTTGTCACATGGTTTGGCTACGTATTTTACGACCGGCCGCCCGCCTGACGTCAATTTACCTTAATCATATTTTAGGACATCTCCATAAGAAATGAGGGTGGTCTATTCTACTCAACCGGATACGGCACGGCATAGCAAGGTTTATTACATATTATTAAAACTATTTATTTATATAGAAATTAACCTCGCGATCTTATTTGCGGTGCAAAATGTTATGAAAAAGATGGTATGAAACTCCATTTTTTGTTCTATGTATTTTCTTCTCTCTAAATACCTATTTCTCTAAAGAGTTATTTGCAAATTACTGTCACTAAACGTAGCAATCAGTACTCTTAGGCAGTGCAGTTTAGAATACTCTAAATTCGCATCGTCTTACACAAATTAGTAAGTAGCTCCATACAGTAATACAAGAAACTCAATCCGAAACTTAAACCGAAATTCCGACGCGATAAAGACGGTCATTCACTGGCGAAGTGGTGACAAAGACGTCTGCAGATATCGGCGGCGATTACGAAGAGTTGCAGTTTGACAGGTGATTTGGGTTCCCGTCGCCTCTTCCGCTCTCTCTGCTATGTTTTAGATATTGACACATGTTACTGTTTGTTTGTCCCTTATAGTATTCTATTTATAATAAATCGCAATTAAGTTTCATTTTATTTACTCGGAACAACCAGTGGCAGTTACATCAAAACATTAGAATAAAGTAAATACGCCACAAAAGGTATTAAATGCACTGCCTTTAGGTGCCACAGCATGCACGTCATTATATATGTAAGGACAACACTTAACTAAAATAAACTAAATGTAAACACTAAGGCTCCAATGTCTGGAGTTTTTTTTTCCAAGTCCTGAAAGTGGTCTTTATGATCATAGATCGTTAACTGATCTAAAAATATAACTCTGTGTTGATGGTTATTGCTGAAAGTATTTTATAAATTATTATTTTTTAATTACAACATAAATGCTCATATTTTGTATTAAATTACTCTACTAGTACTAATACCTGGAATGGTTCCAAGAATGGTGGCAGCGTGCCCGCATGGAATCGCTAAGTTGATTCTTTGTGCGAAAAAGGAGCCAGCCTTATTGTCACCTGAAAAGGCAATTACCCAAGGTCAAAACGGATAAAAAAGGTACTTTGATTAACAAACTCTATTCTATTTCCGCTACACCTCTAGTTCTTGACGCCATTTCGTTCCCGTTTCCAAGAAACAGGCGTCAAACCATATGATATCCAGCCATCATCCCGACTTCCCAACAAAAGCAAAGGGTATTTATTATTTTTTATTAACTAGCTGTACTTGCGACGCACATATTTGCTCAGCGGAAACTGACAGGCGTCTATTTTAATGTGCAGGTTGCAAGTTAATGCTATTTTATTTGATTAGGTAATTTTGTCTAATTTATTAAATCACGAATTTAAATGATATTATTATAAAACTTATATTGGTTAAAAAATTATAATGGTTTTGTAATTCTCGATTCTGATAGTATTATATTACAAATTATTCTAGAAGAAAAATACATCTTTCTAATATATTCTTTGGCCAACTTCACTCGTCGATAGCACGCTGATCGACAAACTGACCCAGAATGAATGAATGAATAACTATTTATTGCACACCTTGACGTTGATGATTGACTTATTGACTGTATAATCAGTTATACTAGCTTGATCCAAACACTCACTTATCGATAAAAACCAACAGCTAACAGCAATCAACAGCATCTAAACGCAACAGGCTCAGTAATCATCACCAAAATCCATATTTACATCGCAATGATTATTAGCAGTTACAGTTATGGATACAAATAAAAGGTTTAAAACATTTGACGATTAAAAGTACTGTTAACAGTCCACTTGAAAAAATAATATATTGAAATTGAATTTGAATCTCGAAAACGGCTGCAACAATTTTCCTGAAATTCATGTGGAGGGTTTTGGGGAGAAAAATCGATCTAGATAGGTTTTATTAAAAAAAAATTGTTTTATCCCTTTTTTTGAGCATTCAAAATATGGTATAATGTAGAATTGAAAGCAAAGGATTTTTTAGTCGTCAAACGTAATGTTGCGATAGCCGATGGGTAACGGGAGGACCGAAAATGTTCAAACCCCGGATTCGAAACCCACATGTCATTAGCACCTTCTTTTTCATTTTTAAATATTTTTTTTTAGATATTTTTCAAAATTAACGAGCAAGGCACGGTCACCTAGGTACTGTACATTGATTGAGACCACGGTAAATGAAGAATCGGTAATGTGCAATTCAATTAATATAAGAAAGCTGTAGGAATAAAAAATATTAAGTTGGTACTCATGCAATGTACCAACCATTGTTGGAATTCAAAATATTCTTTATTCAAGTAAACTTTTAAACACAAACGACTTATAATTACTTACGTATTATTATTGTTCCGTATTGTTGAATAGGTAAGTACTAAGTAGGTACGTTATTTTCACGTTAATATCGTGGCATTAAGTTTTAATCTAAACAAACTGCGCCGGCGGACGGAGCCGCGCATTTATGTTAGTTAACCATGGATTATGATGTCCGTAATGAAGCAATTTATTACAGACTAAGTAACGTGGCCTATCTTCTGCACGGTATGAACAATTATAAGAAGATGCGATATTCTTAATTTAATACAAAGTACTTGGGTGACGGAGCTTTGCTTGTTATTTTTTTAGGAAAATTATAAACAGATGTAATATTGAATTAAATATATATAATAATAATAATATAAAAAAATTAATAATAATATAGGAAGATATTCTCACTTCTTTAGTCCGCCCGTTCCCAATTGAGCAATTATAACTTTGCAAGTGACATCGTAATTAACCTTTGTTTTCGAATAATATTGTAGCAATTTTTCAGTAACTGAAAACAGAGATAAAACGACTTTTTAATGAAATCTAGCTAGATCGATTTATCGCTCACGAAACCTATATACTAAGTTTCATGAAAATCATTGGAGCCGTTACCGAAATTCAGATTGTATGTATACAAGATTAGCTTATTGAAGATTACAGTTAGAAAGATGTCATGCTGAGTTTTCTGAATTGCCGACCTAACACTGGATGTTCAGAGTTCGATTCCCGGTCCGAGATACGATTTATATTATAGTCAAATGCAACAAAAAAAACTTTCCCGGGCTGGTAGGATTATTCATAACCTCATTCTTCTTTCTCTTTTTCAAAAAATAAGCTTTTACTGTGGTTTAGAAGTCACTTTTTTATTTTGCAGAGTTCTCAAAGTGCTATTAATATTAACAGCTTTTATAGTAAACTATAGTTTCATGCGCATTTGGATAGTTCCTTTCATAAATTTCAATTTATTTAAATTTATATAAAGAAATAATATCACAGTTAATAATAATTGCCCGCAACCGAAGCATCATATATTCTACCTATTTATCTATAAATTATTTATGAACCTTAGGGTCCTAGAAAACGCAAATTTGGTAGACCTCTTTACTATGTTAGACCTTGGTAAAGTTTCAGAGGCCCACTGGATCCAAACAGTATTGGTTTGTGTGCGATAAAAATACTTCAAGGGACGACTACAGGAGGTCCAAGCAAACGTAAAAAGAACTATTAGGTAACTATACAGATCCCATATTTTTATCAAACCTTACTTAAGTATAAATTAAGTTACTAATACTATTAACTAATAAGGTTTTTGGAAATTATGATCAAACTCAGACAGCGGATATCCAAGAATTGGCTCTTACAATAAAAGTCTTAAGCTCGTCTTGGGTGAAAGATTTATCCCGACAACTTAATACACTGCAATATCAAATTAGGGTGTTCGCTGAAAACGTTATCAAAGCTAAGCTATTATAGCTAAATAATAAATAAATAAATAAATAGGACACTTACACACACGGTCGTCCGTCCCCAAAGTAAGTAACTTAATACTTGTGTTATGGATGATAGACAAATGGTGAATATATACTTATATATTTTTAAATACATACTTAAATTCAAATATACACCCTAAGCTAAGATCGTGGAAGTAATTTTAATCTTTTGGTACTTCATAACATAAGATAAACAGTATTGTGTAGTTATACATAGTACGCAACAAGTAAATTATAATTTCATAATGTTGCAATAATAAAAATATAAATAAAACGAATAAAAATAGACATTATCGTCGCCATCTACGAAACGTGAGATTATGGTAATATTTTTGTAGAAAACTTGCATAAATGTTTCTTCGGTAAATTTATACCTTTTCTCGTTAGGCATTGATATACGATAACAACGAATATTAACGAGATGATAGAAACTCTAGAAATCATAACATATGTCCACCAGCTCTTAATTACAATATCAAAGCAGGTATTCTCATCTTTACTCATAACCGAATTCATCTGTAACAGTAAAAAAAAATCTTCTCACATTTCTTACCTTGACTATACCTATGAAAGAAAACATCTTATTTTTATCTCTCTCGACTTTGACCCAGATGTTCTTAAAGTAATACAATAGATCCAGTCCTACTAATATTATAAATGCGATAGTTTGTGAGTATGGATGTATGTTTCTTACTCTTTCACGGCGAAGCCGCTCAACCAATCTCGATGAAATTTGGCACTATCATTCCGTATACACCAGGTTAACATATAGGCTATAGAAATCCTGTGAATCCTACAGGAATAGAATGACATTGAAAAGCGCCATCTATTATCAACCAATCACGCGACATCAGTCCACGCAAACGGAGTTGCGGGTAAAAGCTAGTACATTTATATACCATCAAGTATTTATTAATATATATGTAGAAAATCAAATGCATCAAAATATACAATGCATATTGCAATTATTCTTTGAAATATTACGTTGATATTTAAACAAAAAGATACAAATAAAAATGCTGTGAACCCTTAGTGATATTCATTTGTGAGTTGTAATTTACAATGAAAATATATTGTAAATTACAACTATTTTTATCGTTACTACACATATTTGTGAGTTAATTTTCCAGCATTCTAATAATATCTGTTAATAAATGATATACTATAGCTAATATTTAAGTTTTTGTCATCGCTTACGTGTTTGAGTGGAACCAAGACCTAATGACTATCTGTCGGGCTCTGAGGGCCAAACCTTAGTTATGATATAACAAGGAATCAGCTAAGCCGAGTCTTACAGCCGACTTTATTAATTGACATGACATTTTTACCCTCGGCATAAACCACCAAACAAACAACTTTTTAAAAAACTTCGTTTATTTAGTAACCGATATACAATATAATCGTCTAATTAAAAGAAAATTATTATTTTTTTTGTTTAAGTTATTGTCTCATAATAGCCTTTGCTTAGATTTAAAAAAATCTACAAGTAATTCAATCATGTTAGCTTTTCAGATTTATCATGAATTAGAATCTTAAATATAATAAAATTTAAATTCCTAATTTAAATTGTAAAATCAATGGCGGGCCGCATATAAAGTAACACTTGCTAATAATTTACAAAACTTTATCTTTAATCAATATTAGAATAAAAATAAATATAAACAAAAAAAAGATAAGATTTAAGTTTAGTATGTATTACCATTTTATTATAATTATTTTATTACAATATATTAATGGTAGAAAGTCTATAAAATAATTTTATAATTTTAAACTTATAAATAACTTTAAATACGTATGGTGAACGAATCATCGTGAAACGTAAATTTGAGTGCAGAAAATTTTAGAAAAAAAGTTGAGTTTAATTTACTTTTCTTTAAATCGATCATAGACATAACATATTTAAGCGTCCTTTTGCGTGTTATATTTATATATAAAAAAAAAAATTATATAACTAAAAAAAATATTACAAAAGGAAAAAGACAAAAATATCATTTCGCATATGAAGGTACTTTCTCTAATAAGTGGCAATCCAGGCAGCCATAACTCAACCCTGATCCTTCCATTGACTTAAGATGATGAACCTCTCATTTTCCAACCCTCTACGCGTGCCTATTTGAAATTAACAAATATACGTGTTTTTTATATTTTGTTTCTTTAAATAAACATTGATATGTATATATTTAAATAGTCATGATCTGACGGTTTGTGATCCAATAAGTGTTTTTTACGTATTGAAATTCTGGGCAGAACTCTCCCTAAAACACTTTTGTTCCTAATTAATATTTGAAACTAATGTTACAATTTACTGTGAATTAAAAGCTTCAGTTTAAGTTCCTTTCGGTCTTAAATGTATGTCACTATATTTATAATCCAAAAGTAAACTTTGAGTTTTTTTATTTTAGGGTCTAGGACCTTCTGTAAAATGCCATTATAAATTACGTAAAATGCCATATATACAACTAATGCCACTTGTGAAAGTTTTTTTCGTTATAATTTATTCAGAAAAATGAAATTCAAACTCATAAGAAGTTAAATTGTTATCGTTAATTGCTCAGTGGCAAGTGTAACTGTAAATAAAATACTCACAGTATTACTATTACAATATAATTTTGGCTTTCAGAATTTATACGGAAGCTAAAAATAAATTCCAATAACTCCACGAGTGTCCTTAGTCCGTACGGTGTTTGTCGCCATTCGCTCAGTCCTCGGTGTAATCTCAAATCTCCCACCGCCAATTTATTTTCATTAGCGATCATCCTCCGTTAATTTTATTCCCTACTTACCCCGAAAATCGGAAGATTTTGTAGTATACTTAAGTTGGAAAGGGCTTCTTTTTCCTATGCTTATTTTATCCTTTTTTTATGAAATGTTTTGTGAAATAATTAATTTATAATCAATTATTATAAATAATTATGTTTATTATTTTAATTATAATAATTAATATAATGCAATGAAATACCTTTGCGTATTTTTATTTTTTATTTTATTGCGTAAGACCGCAATTGCGCCAATTCGCTTCGATAAAAATACTGTTTATTTATTTATTAGTAAGACATTCAAAGTCAAAACATCATTTAGGTTTCATTAAATATAATTAACATAAACCTGTTTTCAGTTAAATGTCGATGTGAGCATTACAAGTGACAAAGCATAATTGGTATTAAGAACAGAAAATAAAAAAGGTAAAAATAAATTATACAAAGTGCAAATTTCCACAATAATGTATTAATTAAAAATAAAACAAATCAGACCAAATTACTTCGTACAGAATTATTATTTTTGTTAGTCAAAACAAAGCTGCGTTCTAGCAGAACACTTCAATTCAATTTCAATATTATTTTTTATTATTATTTTTTATAAGGTTAACATTATGAAATATAGGTTGTGTAAAATATCATTTTATATCATAAATAGAAGTAGCGTTACCTTACTGAATTCCAAAGCACAACATCGTTTCGCCCCGTAACCGAAACATCGTCAAGAGATAAGAATCATGTTCGTAGTGAATGTGTCCGGTGCTCTGTAGTGTGTTATTGGTGGTGTCTTGTAATACGTGTAGTAACTAATACTGCATATATAAGGTATGAGAACTATTTTGCTTCCAACACTTAGCATTACATCGAATTTCTCATCTTTAATATCATAACAATTTAATTTAATTATTTATTTAAGATAGCATTATTGTACACTGTGATATATACAATATTATTTAAAAAAATGACTAACTTAAAGTGATCTCTTTCAGGCCGCCATTACAATAAAGATCTTAAAAGAAAACGATACGGATAAGTGCAAGTATCTATTTGAAGCTGAATAAATAGATAGATGTAAATACTTATACGTACACTAAAAAAATATACATACAAAATAAATAATAAGAATTATATAACCATTTTATACTTGTATTAAATTCAGTCTCCATATTAGCAGGCTCTATTTATCTCCCGCTCGAACCGCAGTATCTGCGAGATGCTTAATTCATTTCTACGGGATAATATTATTTTTTTACTCCCGGTTTTTGTGAGGTTGAACTGAGGCTTATTTTTTATTCATTGAGCCAATCGGGGCGGGATATTCAATTATCTCCCTCTCATTTATTTTTAAGGGATCCAAATTAAAATGAAATTCGATTTGTCACTTTTCTGATATTATAAGCAACGTTGATATTTACTCGTACTTCTAAATAATTTATTATAAGAGAAATGAATTTATAGTTAAAGGTTCAATGGTAGTCAAAAACTAAACTAAAGACATTTTAAAATCTTTCATTCAACTTGTTCTATATGTATGTGAAAGTGGAATCTTACAAGTTAAATTTGATTCACTTCGTTTATGATGAGCATGTTTTGATGTTCTGCCAGGATTGGCTGCAGACGACGAAAGTCCTCGACGGTTAACAGTAGGTATATGAAATTTTGTAAAAAGCTTTTCTAACTTGACTAGTCAGCTTAACGTTGAAGGCGATAAATATACATTTTAGAGGTGACCTATTTTAATGTCTAGAATACATTTTTTTTCAGTATTTGTATTTGTAGGTTTTTTTTCTAAACATATTCTAATTATCTTTAAAATAAATCGACCTCCAAAATCAGGGAATGTAAAAAAAGCGTGTATGTATCCTATTTAACGTTATACCAAGAACTTTTAAGTCTGGTATTTTTAATAATTTCCTAGTATTTAAATATTGTAAACATTGCCTAAATCTTGCACAATAATAAACTAAAATGACTGAGTTTACGAATTGGAAAAATTTTGATTTGGCAAGCGAGTAATATAGCCACTAAATACAAACAACATCTCAATGTTACTCAAAAAAATCATGTCTGTCGCAACAAATCTAGGTCAAGCAATCCACCGGACATTTATATCGAATACATCTATAAACGAGTTTCAACAAAGGAAACCACAAAACATTATGTTAAAAACAAGTTCACGTGCATTTTACTCCCATCTAAATCTCTGTTCGAATTAATTTGTCGCGACAAAATTAACGCATGAGTAAAACCACGCCCTGACATCTCGCTAAATCGCACTTATGCATCTCGCCAGTATAAAGAGTTGATAATACCGTTGAAATAATCTTGCATAGTGACCCTATTTTCAGCTTTGGAGATCGCCGGTTCGATTTTCACCAAGGGCCAACATTTTCTAAACACAATTCGTTCGTTCTTCGAGTCTGTGTCTATTTAAGTATTATATTTATAAAAAATTATATAAGTATTACAGTATACTAGTTGTGTATCACTCATAACACTACTTGTGTTATTAAGTGTAAGTGTCCAAAAAAATATAGTGAATGTTTTCTTTTATGTGGGAATAAAAAATATGTTACTTCGGCTATAATATAAATTAATTAAGGTATTTTGTTTAAACTGTGAAAGATGTTGACACTATTGTCTATATTTTCGGGACAGCAGTGAAACCCTTGTCCCAACATGGGGAAATGGGTGGAATAGTCCGGAATAGGAGTTGATCACCCGTCCTGCACCGACAGGCGTCCCCGAAATTAGATAGATAGATTGTCTATATTTTCAGGGGATCACGGGTTCAAACACCGGACAGTGAGTGAATTCTTAAAAAAATGAAATAAAATAATTGGGTGGGGCTCGATCCTAGGTATTTTTATTTCTAGAGACCACCCGTTTCTCGAATAAGCTACGCTGTCTTGACAGATTTTGGCAAAAATAGTTTATTACCTATATATTCGATTTTAATTTTTGTATTTTTAATGGCCAAAAACAGGGATAAATAGCTATATCGATTTTTTCCCCCTCAAAACCTCCTGCATGCTTAATTTCAGGTAAACCATTGAAGCCGTTATCATAGTTAAAGGTTCAAAGGTAGTCAAAAACTTAACTAAAGACATTTTAAAATCATTCATTCAACTTGTTCTATATGTATGTGAAAGTGGAATCTTGCAACTTAAATTTGAAGCACTTCGTTTATGATGAGCATGTTTTGATGTTCTGCCAGGATTGGCTGCAGACGATGAAAGTGCTCAACGGTTAACAGTAGGTATATGAAACTTTGTAAAGAGGTTTTCTAACTTGACTAGTCAGCTTAACGTTGAAGGCGATCAATATACATTTTAGAGGTGACCTATTTTAATGTCTAGAATAGGTTTTTTTTTCAGTATTTGTATTTGTAGGTTTTTTTTAAACATATTCTAATTATTTTTATAATAAATCGACCTCCAAAATCATGGAATGTAAAAAAGGCATGTATATATCTTATTCAACGTTATACTAAGAACTTTTAAGGCTGGTCTTTTTAATAATCTTGTAGTATTTAAATATTGTAAACATTGCCTAAATCTTGCACAATAACAAACCCGTTTCCGAGATTCCAAAAATATATATACACACACAAGATTAGTTCATTTAAGTATTAAAGATATATTAACTACTCCTGATAGATACACATAAATTACCTCGCGTATATCGCGGCTTCAGGTGAAAAGATCCCACGCTCACCGTCTGCGCTGGCTTAACTGTTTACTATTCGTACCTCACGTGACGTGTATAGCATCATCTCAACTACGACAGGATAAACAATCAACAGCGTTTTAATTCCAGATAAAGTTTAAAATATAATATTCTCTCATTTTAGCAATTGTTAAGGAATTAAATTACACACATTTAGCCATACTTAATCTTCATCGTTACTAGTTTTCATATCAAATAACTCTTAAAGGATCTGGTGTGGTTTATGCTCTTCGAGATTCTGAACAATATCTATACTTATAATATAAATAAGAAAGTTAGTATATCAGAAAGATATACTATAGTATATCTTTCATTATATAGATATATATATCTATATAATGATATAGAACTGACTGACAGAAAGTCTGGCAGTTATGCGCTTACAGCGCAACCGGTGGATCAATATTGATGAAAATCGCTACAATCGAAATCTAATCGATAGATAATCGAAGAATAGTAACACTCTACATTTAGCATTACAGATATTTTCTTTTATCGAGGATTGTAGCAAAACAATATTTTCATTACTTTTCTATTATTCTACCAACTTAAAAACGTAAAGAGCTCATGAATAAGGCTACCGGATGGGCTTGAACTAGTCGGGCTCACCCAATATATTAAGACGTGAGTATAGCCGTTTCATTACATTAAATATTTGACTACTATTTATTTTCTTTTAAATAAGTCGTGACTTTTAATTATGGGTCATACACTGATAATGTGTATTATAATGTTAATATTTATTAATTCTTAATTTCAAATCAATGATTATAATCATTCACAACCGACCATGGTGTTTTTTATTTACAAAAAAATTGAGTTAATTTGATAATTGCAATTTATCACACGCTTTTCGGTCAAGGAAAACATCGTGAGCAAACCTGCATATTATCTCTAGAGAATTCTTGAGATATGTGTAACCTGCCAATCCGCATTGGAGCAGCGTGGTAGGTCTTAGCTCAAATCCTTCTCTTCAAAAACGGAGAGAAGAGCACCTATTCTCAGCAGTGGGATAGTAACAGGCCGCTACTTACTTACTTAAGTTAATTTGGACTCGGAAGTACGTAAGATCTCTTAGCATAATTGTAAAAAGTAATGAAATAAAATGCTAAAGAAACCTCAATTGTTATTACGCTTTAACGTTTCCAAGACAAAAACAAGTTAATTCTTAACGAGGACTCATCAAAATTGTTTAACTACGTCCCTAAGGACAGTTAAGCGTGGGGGACTAATCAACTGTTTAAGGACGAACCTTGATAATAAAGACGTCTCCGTTTATAAATGCAACGGTGGAACGAGCACCTCAGGAAATTAGCTCTTAAAAATGTAAGCAAGTGCGATCTGAGTTTCTATATATTAAGGGTTCCTTCGAGACGCTGACATTTTCTTTAGGAACAATAGCTTCAATATTCCATTCTATAAGAATGGAATATTGGAGCTATTGTTAACTATGTTAAATAAAATACATGTAATCTATACTAATATATAAAGCTGAAGAGTTTGTTTTTTATTCAAAAACAATGAAAGTTATTTAAGAAAATTATGTATTAAAAAATTGTTCCACTCTCAAAGTTCTAAACCAACTTTAGCCGAAATTCAAAATACTGCATTACGGTTTCAATCTTTCCATTCGGCGGCCGTTGGCGATTTCTAGTTTTTAATATATTGATTCTAGGATAAGAACATAGAATTTACGAATTCGATAATATAAACGCAAAAAATAACAATTCCGAATCAAATCAAGTGGAATAGTTTTGTAGAGGAAAAATGTGTCACTGAAACTTAATGTAAATTTAATGCATCTAAAAAACAAAACTTAAAACTTTTTTTTTGGGTGACTGCTTATTTAAGGTGCTATAGAAACTGTTCAATTTCAAATAGAACAAAAAATAACTATGTACTATGATTTTAATCTGTAGTTATTTGCTGCTGCTATGGAGACTAGAAATTAATCAGTATGAATTGTGACTGGCATAAAGACTATGCATTCACTGACTAATATACGAGTAAGTAAGTAGCGAGTTCGTGGAATGTCACTCGAACAGATCGAAAGAAGTAAAGGAAAAGTGTCGAGCCTTGTGAGACTCTGGCAAGAATAGAACGCGGATAAGACAGAGAACGGAGAACCGTCAATGCGGTATCAGAAATCCTGGTTTATCAGGTAGTCTCCTATAAATAGTAAGAGGTAATCTGATATTTATTCAGAGAGGCATGTCAAACCCTACGTGCCAGCCTTTAACGAAGTTGGACTTTAGGTAAGTTAAGGTACATTGGGCAAACTGCGTGTTGTACATTATATTTTTTTCGTAATTGTGATCAATGTATGTTCTGTATAAATTGTAATGTCTTAATATCAAATAATGTCATATTCACTCTTTTTTCTCGTTTATTTTTATTGTTAACATTATATTTAATTTAGACTTATTTAGAATTATTTTTTATTTTGATTGTTCATATCAATAAATTAATTTAAAAATGTATATTTTTAATTTTATACTTATTATTTTTACATATAGAATATAAATATTGTACTATAATTATAATATTTTATCTATATTATATTCTTTATTAAATTGAAGTCATTAACTGAAGATAAAAGTGCACCGGATAGCGATACCATCACATGAAACGTATTTGTCGGAAATGTAGAGCTACTAAGGCGGTTTACGCTGCAGATAACGTAAATATATCAGAATGTTTATTTTTATAATGAAATAAAACACATATATATATACTAGAATTAGATTTGGGGTAGCAATACGAACTGTATAGAATTTGCATTGCCTAATGCTGCTGAAATAGAAAATAGGGTCTTCATAAACAATGTATAATACAATGTATACACTATAATATATAATAAAACTGTATTTTTATGAGTGACCAGTTTAGCAGCATACGCTATCCGAAAGACAAGTAGGTTTACAAACGTTAAAAAAGGAAAACTTGTTTTTTTTTGTCAAGCAAGCCCTTGACAGTGGAATAGAAACAGGCTGCTATTTTACCCTAACTCTATTTTATTCCAAAAAGCTCCTTCTTAAGTTACAGCATATTTTTGCCCTGGTTCCTAGTTACTTCTAAGTCCTTAGTTGCAGCTTCGTAAAATTAATGTTCAAGCATATGCCAATACATTTGCTGTCCTAGTATTTGGATGATTACGTTATAAACTGTTAGTAATATAGACTTATTGTTGAGAGAAACAGACTAATATCTCCGTCCATATAATACTATTATGGTTTGATCTACAGCGTTAAGTTGTTTAACGTACAAACACACTCATAGTTTTAATTGAATAAGTTACGTCGTCTCTGGAAATAAATTTTCTTTCGCAGTGAGTTGTAAAGTGGTCCTAACACAGAAAATTCAATAAAAAGCTAAAAGCCAATCTTATCTTTGCGAAAGGAAATTAAGAAACAGACGGGCATCTGACACGGCCGCTCTTTACAGATCTGTCTATAGTGATGGGACCTAGAATAACAGAAATATCGATATCAAGTCACATTTACTATTTTACTATATAGAAATAATGGTTATCGAATATAAATCGATAATGCTTCAAAAAATCAGCAACAAAGCAGCCTTTCTGAATGTCGTTACCGTTTTTGACCGCAAATGGAATATTATAGACAAAATAAGTGCATTTCATGTTATGTAGCTTGGTAGTATTTTTTCAAGTTCTTGGCAACATAATAGGTGACAATATTGTTAAGTCCTAGGGTTGTTTAATTATAAAGAAAATTTTAACCGAGCTATGCTTGGCTTACTGAGAATTTACTAGGTTTATCTCGAAACCCGTTCTCCAATTTATACGAATATAGACTAAAATAATCTGTATTCGTCTAGAAATAAAACCACTACGTTACGAGTAAATTACAACTAGATGTGATAGCTATTTTTAGATGGTGAAATATTGTGAAATTGTCACACAGATCGATCTAGATTAGTGACTGATATATGTAACTTGTATAAGATAAAATTAGGCCACTTATCTTATGACCCAAGATCCCGTGAACGCCAGACCTTCGTCATTTTATAAAAGCTGAAACTTTGTCAGTGCATGCTCCCAACACAGGTAAGAACGATGGTAGATTATGGAATTTGGATCATAGTGGCTTTGGGAGATACGAGGTACTCAAGGTTGCGAAATTCCGAATTAATTTCGTCATAGTATAAAGTTTGATCTTTTGATTACCTTTAGAATAATATTAAAAATCATGTCGGTCAATGCCAGACACTTAGCATAGTGGAAACCCCCTGCCAGACACCCTTAAAGTTCATGAAATTTGATTTCTATTTACGTCATAGTATTAAAGCTGATTTTAATATATATTACTTGGATAAGAATAAGATGATGTTTCCCCTTTAGCCAGACATTTTCGATAGTTCCTACCCCAGCCAGACAAGCATAACAGGTTGCGGTTGGAAAGAGCGGGAAGTATAAATACGGGTAGGTGCGAACGAGATGGCGAGTTAGGTCGTTACGTACTCCGCAATTTTTTTTATCGATATTGGGTCAGTGTGTTCGGCGTGAAAGAGTAACAAACATACATCCATACTTTATAATATTAGTATGATTATCGATATCATTTAAAAGCAAATTAACAACTCTAAACATTTTTAAAGATAGAGTGTTGAATGCCACAGCCACAACATCGGGTTTCGTCGAATCAGTGAAATAATTCCGTGACGGCGGGGAGACAGCGGAAACGCTGCCTTATCTCTTAGAATACCCGCTTGTTACGTTTTTTAAACAACTCGCTTCTTTATTTGTATTCACACCCCCCACCCCACACCCTTCCGCAAGTTACCACATGAATAGGCGTACTTAATGGGACTTTCAGTTCCTAAGTCATCATCTCTTTTAACAATACGAAGTAAAGATAAGTAAGGAGGTCGGCGGCGAGGATAATAAACGGAGAAAATATGTGTTTATGGGTACACTGATTTCTTTTCCCGCGAATCAGATATATTTTTAACTTGTTTCTTGACTGTGATAACGAAAATAATATTTGCCATATTGTGACTATCTATTAGCCAAGGTTTGTTCAAAGATTTTACACAAATATTCCTTTGGTCGTACATAAGATGTAAATATCGCTTTAAAATATATCTCTAATGGCATGCAGAAGTTAAAGCAGTATAAAAACACTGTTAAAGGGCGGCTGATACAAAAAGCCTACTATACTGTTGAGGATTAATTAGATGATAAGAATGCGAGAATATAGCTACTTTCTGACCCTGTACAAGTTAGAAATTACTTAATGAAACTAGTTATAAGTATTATTTACAAAAGAGCAACCGCCGAGTTTCTTGCTGGTTCTTCTCGGTAGGAACAGCTTTCCGCACCAGTAGTAGAATTGACAAATCAAAAGTACTTGTTTACAAGTTTATTTTAATAAAGAAAATTTTGAATTTGAATTTTGAATTTCAAAAGTAGGTAGATATCTTTGTGATCTTCAGCGATATATTGAGGATCACCGCTTTGTAAGGCAAAAACAACAATTAAGAAAATTATCCTACCAATAAAGGATGTTTTTATAGTGGAAAATACTTAATAAAATTTCCTTGAGAGCCGAAAATTTGTTTCTGTTCACGTTTATTCTATAAAAGACTAAACCGATCATAACGTAACGTAAATATCTACAATCAAAGAAAATCTTTCAAGATAACAGTAATAATTCAGAACGAAGAGTATATAAGTCTTCTGGGTACAGTTTATCCGTTATCACGGCACAATGCATAGCGGCAACAATATCATTACGGGGGCTATTCAACATTTTTATTATTGCGTTACTATTGTCTTATGGCGCGACGGTGGCAGATAACGTTGGGGACACAACGATGCGACGAAGGGACAATAATTTTGTATTATTTTAATTTATAGAAGTAGTTAGTTTGCGGAATTTCATAGAATAAAAGTATCATTACTTTTAAACTAAATTATCTGTACATAGAATAAAGCAAAGTTTTCAAAAGCTGTCTGTCAGTATATTTGTCATAATCAAATAAATAATAAATAAATAAATATATGGACCACTTACACACACGGCCGTCCGTCCCCAAAGTAAGTAACTTAATACTTGTGTTATGAGTGACAGACAACTGGTGAATATATACTTATATATTTTTAAATACATACTTAAATAGAAATATACACTTAGGCTTAGAGACCAACAAATTCATTTATAGAAAATGTTGGCCCTCGGCGGGAATCTAGCCCGCGACCCGCGGAGCTGAAGGCAGGGTCACCATCCACTGCGCCAACGGGCCAGTCATTATACATAATCAGTGTTTTAACAATAAAACGTGGGTGTTACTTTACGTTTTGTTGATCTGTAATATGCATGACAAAAAAAAAGAAAAAGTCCTAAATGTTCCCATCGTGCAGTATTGCTTGACAATGCTCTTATAAAACCGAGAGAAAGTACTGGTTATTCCTTACATCAGAACGATAAAAAATTACCATCTGTTCCAGAGTGCAAATTATTGCTCAAATATTTATTATATACAATTATACTCGCCATTCGAATTTACTGTGTGTCAAGCGCGTAACTCGCAACCGCGATACGTTGCAGATTTATACCGGTAATGTTTGTTGTTTCACCTTAGAAATAATGCCGGAGAGATTTATGAATAAGCCCCGCTTGGGATGATTGCCGGTGATAAAGTAGGGAATGACAAATTTCTCTGGCTACTTAATTTTCGTCGTGATAATCTGTAGACCCAGTTGTATTATACAATTTCATATACAAACGAGCAATTTTTTGAGATTGAATAAACTACTGATTCTGTGATATTCTGTTCGAATGGTGTTACAGAATGAGTGTAAGGAATACAGTGTGAAACGACAAATGTGTACTAAACTATAAGCTCAAGGAGTAGAATTAATTTTAACATCATATCAGTATTACTAATAACAAAATGTTTGTTCACTAAGGTTATATTTTTGAATGTTTGATACTAATCCACTAAAAAATGGATTTGTATTGTGGTAAAGTACATAGAAAACCTAGAAACATATACCTTAGGGGTGATAATTTATTTAGTCCTCGGGATTCAGCTGAAGCTCTGAAAGTGTAATGGAAAAAAAAAAAATTTGATGAGATCTTTGTCTAGCGGATATCATTCTTTACAAGAAGGTTTAATTCTTAACCTAGTTTGATAGGTGTAAGTATACCATTTGTTCTGTTTCAGGATCTACACGAAATATGTACTTTATGAAATATGTAAATTAATAAAAAGCAAAAATTCCTCTAATTTTTTTAATAACTTATTAACCTACATTATAATCGCTTTTTACCCACTGTTACAAGATCCATGGCACTTGAAAATCTTATCTTACTAATATAATAAATGCGAAAATTTGTAAGTATGGGTGTATGTTTGTTAGTCTTTCACGGCAAATCCGCTGAAGCAATATCGGTGAAATTTGGCAGTATTATTATATAATACGCCGGAATAACAAGGGCTATAGAAATCCTGTTAATTCTACAGGAATACGTTGGCATTGAAAAGCACCATGTATTATCGACCTATCACACGACAACAGTCCACGCGAACGAAGTCGCGGGTAAAAACAAAATGTATAATTTGGTAATTAAAATGGCGGAAATTACAAATCCTAATTAAGAAGTTAAAGTAGAAGATACAAATATTTATCTGCTACGGTGTTACAAAAATGAAACCATATATAGGTATACTTATTGAACATTTGAAACATTCGTTTTTGAGCATACACAGCACAGCGATTAATTATTTAAACTGAAACTTTGAAATGAAAATCCATTTGTCGCGGTACGTGAAAGTTTATTATCGGTTTGCGCTAACCGTATCCCGAAGTTATTTTGCATGTGCGATAGCGTGTGTTGCAGTTTTGAAAGAAACTCGTGAATTATGGCGCCGTGCCTACCTATCTGTTACAGAGAATTAAATAAAATGGATGAGCTATATAACTGTGACTTGAAAGGTCTTATCTGGTTCTTAGTAAACAATGCGTAATAAAAATTATTTTTTTTTTAATATAAATTCAAATGTTAATGAATATTAATAGTAAAATAATAAAACATCCGCCGTGTGGTATCCGCGTAAGCAGAATAAACAACCCTTATATCTTACCGAGATGGCATAAAAGGCGATTAAGTTAAGGTGATTTGCTGTGTGGTATCCGGCTGAGTAGAATAGACCACCCTCATTTCTTACCGAGGTGTTATAAAAGGCGACTAAGATAAGTTGACCCACCGTTTGGTATCTGGCTGAGTGAACAGACCACCCTCATTACTTAACGAGTTGTAGTAAAAGGCGACTAAGTTGAGCAATAAGGCAAGCGGCCGGGTGTAAAATAAGTAGTCAAATCAAGCAATAACATGTTTTATACATGTTGTGCCGACCCCGCTTAGAGTGGGATACGAGCAGGAGAATGAATAATGTTGCACCTTTCAGTAGAATTTGAATTGCCTATACTAATGTAGCAGTCAATCCAAATAAAACTGAAAGGTCTGATGTCGGGTTGTATAAGTTACAAATTACTTAACAATTTTTAGGCACTGTTTAGCTTTCACCTGAAACTTTCAATGAAATTTTAAAAATTCTGTCCAAATAAAAATGGACAAATACAAATCATTTACACAGACCATAGTAATAACAGCGCTTTGACACTAAATACCTCTTATGGGAACTACATCTCCTTAAAGAAAATCATATTCATAGCGACTATAAATTCCCACCCAACGCCACACACACGTCTTTAACCGTCCGTATTATTTTAATATACATAAACCTTGAATTATGTTTTGTCTTTGTCACGCGTTCTTATAGATACGATAACTGCATCCCTTTCCATTTTCTGTGGATATCTTAATAAGATTCATGAAAGGACGCCATATTTTATATCCGAGTCTGTCCTCTATCTTCTTATATTATCCGGGCACGAGGAGCGCTTTTGAAATATGTGCTTGCTTGGGAATTTCCGATCTTTCAATTACACCTTTGTTGGAGAGTTTCATTGGGATGTTTTGAAAGTTGCACCGGTGATAAAATCTTATTCAGAGTACAGAGTGGTATATTATCTTAAATTAATTGATACGCTTAGAAACAATAACACTACTTCAATCTTGTTAATTGAAACTAACACGTTTAAACTATGATAGTTTCACGAGCTTTCAGTTAATTTTAATAATAATATTAAATTTATTAGACACCTTAATTTAACATCAATTCACAGATTTATACTACTCTCTGTACTCTGTACTAGGCAAACCCTGTATCACAATTACATTTAATTTCCGTTTGTGTATGTTTGTATGCAAGACAAATGAATGAAGTTGTTTGTTAGGGAGTATGCGTGGTTGTTGTGTTGGTATCTCTCTCTCTCTCTCTCTCTCTCTCTCTATGTGTGTGTGTGTGTGTGTGTGTAACTCGTAAATGAAAAAGTTGTATGTATGGATGTTTGGATAAACACTATTTGTTCCAGTACTCAAATTCATGCAAACGAAATCTGTGCGATGCTTTTCATGCGCATGATTTTCTCCGCAACCATTACATTTGTGAAGCGTCGCTTTGTGATTTTGTCTTGGAGTCTATCTTCTAATGATGCTTCGGTTGCGGGGCGAAACGATTGTTGAGTTTGTGATAGTGAATGTGTACAGTGCTTGTATAGTGTGGTGGTGGTGCTGCAAGTATGTAGTGCACACTTTTTTACGATTCCTGCATTTTTATCTGTTTTTAATAGATAGTCCACTCTATATTATGATCAATTATATAGATTATAGCAAAATAATTTAATTATTACCTTTATATTATAAATCTCCGCAATGTAGCCGCCTAGTTCTATAAATTAATGTGATCACATTAAGAGGCCTATGCCCAGCAGAGGGCGTCCATCGGCTGTAAAAAAAATATGTGTTTTGTTATCTGTCCTTCTCGCACGCTCTAACTTAGCAAAGAATTAATAATATCTTTTCTATGGAAATAATTAAAATTTAATAAGTGACAGGCATATTAATTTAGTTTTAGCTTTGCGCAGACGAAGTCACAGGGTGAAACTAGTTATATAAAACATTGTTTTACCACTTTGGATATTCCGTAAATGCAATATCTCGGTAGCTTACAAGTTTCTTTCGCGGGGCGGACAAACCCGATATTAAATAAAGTTACTGCTATAAATATTCCTTCAGCTAACTCTGAAACAAGGTAAATCTTTATTCGGAAGTTATTTAGAATCAATATTCTGTATAAAAACGCCTCATATATATGAAAACCTTTTACCTTTGACCTTTTACCAATGATTTCCTAAAATACTCAGATATATTACATTATACCTTTAACAATGTAATATATCTGAGTATTTTTAGAAATCATTGTTTTATTTATTTCTTGTTACTTAAAAACAAAATACATAAATTCTAAAGTAATATTCAAATTATTTTGCTATAATCGCTTTGCGATTTTGTCGTGGAATCTATTGGTTCTAAACGATTGTTGAGTTTGTAATAATGAACGTGTGTAGTGTTTGTATATTGTGGTGGCGGTGGTAGACGTTTGTGCAAGGTTTTTACATCTTAAAAGGGGACTAAGGTAAGTTAACCCGCCGTGTAGTGTTCGATTTAGTAGAATAGATCACTTTCATTTCTTCACGAGGCGTCGTAAAAGGCGATTAAGGTAAATCAACCCGAAATGTGGTATCCGGCTGAGTAGAATAGTCCACCCTCGTTTCTTACCGAGGTGTCGTAAAAGGCGAATAAGATAAGTAGACCCGCCGTGTGTTATCCGGCTGAGTAAAAAGAATCACCCTCATTGCTTAACAAAGCGTCGTAATAGGCGACTAAGGTAAGTTGAGCTGCCATGTGGGATACCACACGGCGGCTCAACTTACCTTAAAGAGGGTGGTCTATTCTACTCAACCGGATACAGTTGAGTAGAATCTATTCTACTCAACCGTATCCGGTTGAGTAGAATCGTAAAATACAACTTAAGTAAGTTGACGTCAGTAGGCGGCCGGTCGTAAAATACCTAGTCAAATCATGTGACAAAATTTTGTGCTGACCCCTCTTAGAGTGGGATAAGGGCAGGAGGATCAGAAGGGTACAGAAGGTCAGATACTGTATTTTTCAACGGCCATGGAAGATATTAAAAAAAACGTCATCCCCATCTCTATCAGCACTATATCTTCATGCAAACTTTTTTCATTGACTCCCAGCTTATACCGCGGGGGCGCAATAATTCCGCCGCTCGTAAATCTTAACTTTAAGAGAAACCGGGGGAGGATTAAAGATCAGTAATCTTACGTTCAGATGAATTATGGCCGTCGCGGTACGAATCCTCTTTATTGTGACTTTAAGAAACTAAGAGGAGATTTTGTTATACGTTCGAAATTAATTTAGATAATGATTAATGGTATCTCCTGTAAGCAGGAAGCTCCCGTGGGTCCCTGTATTTGCATAATTGGAAATATACCGAGATATAAATGCGTGTCAAGTTTGCGGCTCCGTGTCGGTGCTGATTGTGCTTCGGAAGTCGAAAATCAAACTGATTTTGGACATAAAGTTTAATGTATTTAATTTTTATAGGTTATATCACCATCAGTTCTATTGTTAATTCGAAAATATTGATTTGAAGACACGAGCAAAGAAGCAAGATGAGCTCTGTCCAAAATAATAATTTTATTTTTATAGTGTTTATCTAGTTGTAATATATCGTTATTGCTAAAACATTCTTTTGTTATGTGGGTAAAGTAAAATTTGTATAATTTATCATCTGCCCTTCTGCCATCTTCTTCTTCTTGCCCTTATCCCACTCTAAGTGGCACAACATGTTTTAAACATTTTGTGGCTACATGACTTGGTTAGGTATATTACGACCGGCCCCCTGCCTGACTTCAGCTCATCTTAGTCGCCTTTTACGACACCTCGGTAATAAATGTGAGTGGTATATTCTAACCAACCACCACACGGCAGGTCAACTTACCTTAGTCGCCTTTTTCGACACCACGGTAAGAAATGAGGTATTGCACTCCTTGAATCAAGCCGTCTCTTTAGACCCTCTTAACATCAAGTCCACTAGTGATGTGTCCACTAAAACTTTCTTACAGCGCAGACCATCCGAACATAGAGTCTCAACAACACTCGCTGCTTCAAACTTCGCCCATCTCACATTAGGCTTCATAATTTATTGAGCAATGTCTAGGACACCTCACTTCACTTCTCTTCATTTTGGTCTAATCTCATCTACTTGCATGCTAAATCTATACTTGTATATAAAGCTGAAGAGTTTGTTTGTTTGATTGTTTGAACGCGCCAACTCAGGAACTACAAAACCGATTTCAAAAATTCTTTGAGTGTAAGATAATCCATTTATCGAGGAAGGCTACAGACTATATAAGATCACGCTGAGATGAATAGAAGAGGAGCTGTAATAAAAAATATTGCGAAAACGGTAAAAAATAAAACATTTACCCTTTTTCTTACCAAGGTATCGTAAAATACGACTAAGGTAAGTTGACGTCAGGCAGGGGGCCGGTCGTAAAATACGTAGCCAAACCATGTGACAACATGTTTGTAACATCTTGTGCGGACCCCACTTAGAGTGGGATAATGGCAGGAAGATGATGGTAAAATTTAAAACCAATCCTTACGTACGCTATGTAAACGGTGAAAGTTTTATCATAAATCTATTATAATTAGGCGACTCACGAAAATTTTAGTTTTGGAAAAAATTTGTAACACATTGAATTCCACGCGGGTGAAGCTGCTAAGCTAGTATAAAATATATCTATCAAACGCAGAGGTAAAAAAATCTCAGTAACATGTAATATATCCAAAGAGGAATCTATCATCATTTCCTTAACCTTACCCGTATAATGTGTTCAAGACGGTCTTATCATTCAATTTGAAAGGGGGGAGATATGCAAAAATTACCCATCGCCGTTTATCCCGGCATAAATAACATTAGAGATAGCGTGTGAGAGTGTTTTTGTAATTACCTTATAAATAATAATACAGTGCGCCGTAGATTATGGTTAGAGGATGAAATATGTTGGGACGCTCGATGCTTTTAAGGCTTGCGCAGATTGTTGGGAAAATGCGCTTTTAGGATGTGCATATGACAAGCTAAATGGCTAAAAGTTTCAATCTGTGTTACGATGTTTCCTTTTGCTACCTCATTTGATTTTTTTGCAACTTATACTTATATAGTTAAATAATTTTATAAGTTTATTCCACTTTTACGTTTTGTTCTTACGCTTTAAGGTTATATTTAGCACCCGTATAATAAAGACTTCTTCCTCTTCTTTCAATGGATTGTTCCCGCACCTAGTCACATTTTGGCAACCATTATGTCTGATTAATAAAGCGTACATTTGTTATTTATAAGGAGGAAGATAATGGCATCATCCAAGGTATTTTTTTTCTTGAAACTATTTTGTGATTATGTATGCGAGCGTGACATTAATAATGCTGAATATATTTATAAGGTATGAGAGTATTTACATTCATCATTTAAAAGGTATCTTCCATGAATTTTGGTATGAATAAAACATATGATAAAAAAATTGTACATATAGAACGTTACAAATTCTTATAAAACAGGCAATCGCTCAAAATGCAAAAGTCTATATAATTTCTAGTTGTAACTCCCTTAAAAATCAGTCCGCTAATATTATTCTTCCTAAAGAATCGCTTTATTTTAAACTTGGCTATACCACGTCACGTCATCCAATTTAAACTTTCCTCACACACGCGCTTTTAAACAGTTAAAGTAAATGCACAAACAATATAAATATTCATTAAAATTATCGTATAAACGCGGTCTCGGGGCGTAAGCTCTAAGGTGGCAAATAAAGGTATATTTTAAGAGAACTGCTAAAACAACTTATTAGTAGCAAATGAATGCAGAAAAATAATGTGTAAATTATTTAAATTATACGCGCAGGAATTTACAGATATTAAAAAAACTATTTAAAATACAAAATAACAAAAGATTATCCGAGTATTTGGTCCAAACTTAAAGGATGGGTCCATTAAATCCTTACGATGACGTTCCATAACTAAACTTAAGTAAAGTGTTTATATGCTCTATTTAGGCATTAAACGGTTCTGCCCTCACCTTTCCGCTTATTTAACTTAAACTCAAATTACTCTTTATTCAAATTAAATTGTAATCAAGTGCTTTTGAATCGCTAACTCTACTGTTAGTTTGGAAAGCTGTTACCACCGAAAAGAGCCAGCAAGTAACTCGACGGTTGCTCTTTTTAAAATATAATTCATATAACTAGAAAAAAAAATAGAGCATGTAAAACAGGGTTGATGATAAAAATGCTTTATTAGAATATTTTATTATGTGTAGAATCGGCATTTTTGTCGCAACCGATATTGTTTTTCGCTACCGAAAACTAACCTTACATCACAATTTCTATTCCTTATCCCCATCGGCAATATCAAGAGATACGGCGAAATATGAGAGTCATTATTCATTGGCGCTTTGTCAACGTTCAGGTAGTAATTTATGTCAGTCGGGTTATACTAATCGTTTTGTTTAAGGTCTTTCCGGAAACCGTTATAGATGTAATTAAAGAATCTTGTTTCGGAGTGAGACTGCAAGCCTCATTACCATTATATTCAGCCTCAAAGACCATTTTAAACTTGTCATTGCGAACAAAACTAAGGGCAATAAGGGAGGTCAACTTTTGAGGTTTTATTTAATTCTGTGAATTACGAGGGAATTACTGCCTTCGTCTCCAGGCAGTAAGATGGAATACCGTAAGGTTTTAGCCGCTAGAAGTCCAGAATGACTGCAATACAGCTCCCCGAGGACCAATGAACGGTTCATCAAATCATTGCAAGAAAATTTGCAAGAGTTTCAACAGTATGTGAATCCAGTCAATCCCTCTTGGAACAGCGTGTTGGGTTGTCTTCTTTTCTTCAAGAAGAGTGAAGTCTAGGCCTGGGATACTCGTAGTAAAGGTACGCTACTTCACAATATTTGTTATACAGAAGTCACAATAAAATTCTTCTTCTTCTTCTTCAACCGATGGACGTCCACTGCTGGACATAGGTCTCCTCATGGGATCTCCAGAACACACGATTTTGTGCCGCTTGTATCCAGCGGCTCCCCGCGACCCTTTTGAGGTCGTCTGTCCATCTAGCAGGGGGTCTTCCGACACTGCGCTTTCCGGTGCGGGGTCGCCATTCCAACACTTTGAGACCCCAACGTCCATCGGTTCTCCGCACTATGTGCCCCGCCCATCGCCACTTCAGCTTCGCGACCCGCTGAGCTATGTCGGTGACTCTGGTTCTTCTACGGATCTCCTCATTTCTGATTTGATCACGTAGAGAAACTCCGAGCATAGCTCGCTCCATCGCCCGCTGAGCGACTCTGAGCTTTCTTATGAGGCCCATAGTCAGCGACCAAGATTCAGAGCCATAGGTCATCACTGGCAACACGCACTGTTCGAAGACTTTAGTCTTCAGACACTGAGGAATATTGGACGAAAAGATCTCGCGTAGTTTCCCAAACGCTGCCCATCCGAGTTGGATTCGGCGACTGACCTCTTTCTCGAAATTGGACCTACCTAGCCGGACCGTATGTCCAAGGTATATATATTCGTCGACAATTTCGAGTGCAGAGTTCTCAACGATGATCGGGTGAAGCGGAACATGTGAGTTTGACATAACTTTCGTCTTGCTCATGTTCATTTTTAGGCCCACCTGTTGAGATACTCTGCTGAGGTCGTCGAGCATTGTGTTAAGATCCTCCAGGGACTCTGCCATAACGACTATGTCGTCGGCAAATCGAAGGTGAGTGATGTACTCGCCGTTAATGTTGATGCCATATCCGTTCCAATCCAAAAGCTTAAAGACATCCTCCAATGCAGCGGTAAACAGCTTCGGGGAGATGACATCTCCCTGTCGCACACCACGCCGCATTTGGATTGGTCTCGTAGTTCTGTCTTGGATACGGACAGACATTGAGGCGTTTTCATACAGACACTTCAACACTTGGACGTACCGATAGTCGATTCGGCATCGCTGGAGCGATCTTAACACAGCCCATGTTTCCACCGAATCAAAGGCCTTCTCATAGTCCACAAACGCCAAGCAAAGTGGCCGGTTATACTCCTCGGTCTTCTGTATAACCTGCCGCAGCGTAAATATGTGGTCTATGGTACTATAGCCTTTCCGGAAACCGGCTTGTTCGGGAGGCTGGAAGTCGTCGAACCTACGAGCGAGACGATTCGTTACGACTCTCGAAAACAACTTATAAACCTGACTCAGCAGCGCGATGGGTCTATAATTCTTCAATAAGGTGTTATCACCCTTCTTGAAGAAAAGAACCACCACGCTCCTGTGCCACGCTTCCGGCGTAGTGCCCTCGTGAATGACGGAATTGAACAACCGCTGAAGGACTTGGAGTACCGGTTTTCCACCCGCCTTCAGGAGTTCTGTAGTGATTCCGTCATCACCCGGAGCCTTGTTGTTCTTAAGTTGTTTGAGAGCCGTACTAATCTCGTATAGGCTGACGTCCGGGATATCTTCGGTATAGTGTCGGGTCAACTTGGCTCTTGGGTCTTTTGCCAAATTGACAACAGGCTGTTGTGTTGAGGTGTATAACTGCCCAAAGAACTTCTCAACCTCTCCCAAAATCTCAGGTCGAGACGAAATGATACTACCAGTATCGGTCTTCAGTCGCGTTAACTGCCTCTGCCCAATAGACAGATCTCTTGCGAACACTTTTGAGCCCCTGTTACGCTCAATGGCATCTCGAATATATTCAGTGTTAAAGTATCGCAGGTCGCATTTCTGCGCCTTAGAAATCTGTCTATTGATTAGACGGTAGCTCGAAGCGTCTACTGAAGACTGTAGCCCCATTTCGTTCCTCTCGTCCATGAGCTTGAGAGTCTGGGTCGAGAATTTATTGGTTCTCTTACGGTGAGTCTTATAGAATTTGGACCCCACCTCATGGACAGTTTCCACTAGCCTGTCGTTTACATCGTCCACAGAAGCGCAGTCAGCTAAGCAATCAAAACGGTTTTTCAGCTCGAGTTGAAAGTTCTCGGGGTTTTGAATATGAGCTCGAGTTGGTCGGAGCGTAGACTTCACCAGTCTGGATCTTTCCAGCTGTACGCATATATTCAATGTGCCTCTAACCATACGGTGATCGCTCCCGGTTTTCACGGTATTGATCACAGAGACATCATTGAATATATGACGCCTGGTCGACATGATGAAGTCGATCTCGTTTCTCGTGGAACCGTCGGGACTTACCCAGGTCCATTTTCGATGTGGTCGTTTCCTGTAGAAAGAGTTCATCATATAGAGATCTTCTCTCTCCAAGAAATCGGCCAACATCTGGCCCCTGTGGTTCCGTTGCCCATATCCAAATTGCCCTACTCTCAACTCGGTGCCGCTTCGCTTGCCTAGCTTTGCGTTGAAATCCCCCATTACAACAGTGTAGAAGGTTTTGGAGGCATGCATGGCTCTAGATAAATCCTCATACATGGCCTCTACCTCCTCGTCCGGATGTGCCGATGTCGGTGCGTAGACCTGTATGACCTTCAGCGAATACCGTTTGGTAATTCTGAGTATCAGGAACGCGACCCTGCTCGACACACTCTCGACTTGAACAATGTTGTTGACAAGGGACTTGTGGACGAGAAACCCGACACCACCTTGGGACTGTTGTTCGCCCTCCCGGTAGTATAGCAAGTTGCCGGATTTTAGGATCATCGTGTCCTCTCCCTCTCTTCGGACTTCGGATAATCCTATCACATCCCAGCGCAACTTGCTTACTGTTTCTTCCAGCTCGAGTATCTTTTCGTCTTCCCTCAAAGTGCGTGCGTTGTACGTTGCCAGGTCTAGTCGTCGGGGTTGGCAGCGGAATCTCTGCTGGAGATTCTTGACACCCCCTGCCCCGCCGTTACCCAAACCGCTGCCAGAGCTGGGAATAGCGGAGCTGCCGGGAACTAGGGGCTGTGGTTTTGGTTTTAATGCCATGAAGGTATTGCCAGTAATCGGGTCCAGTAATCGGGCGGGTTGGTGATCGCAGTGCTGACCATATCGCACCGACAGTGCTGCTGCCCACTGTCGGTCTGGTAGAACTTAGGTCAGCTATATGAATGGTTATACCGCCATTAGTCGGTCGCCAGAGCCTCGTTGGTTAATCTGCAGGGTGCATGTGAGGTTGACAATTGGGGAGACTGATTGGGACGAGCCTCCCCCTTACACCCCAATTACAATAAAATTACTTTGCTGTAATCTGTGTTTTTGTTAAGAGAATACATGCAATGCTAAGTGTATGAAGCAGGCAACAATCACATACCATATACATGCAGGACAAGCCACCACGCGTATCACAAGACGCCGCCAACACCAACACTCAATACGAGCACTACACACCCACTACCACAACCTCTACGATCGTTTCGCCCCGAAACCGAAGCATCATCAGGAGGATAGGCTCCACACGATTTTTCAGCAGGATTATAGCAATGTAATTTTATTGTTCTTCTGTATTATGGAGTTCTGCAAAAGTAACACCTGCTTCTATAAATCATATTTGTTATACTTGGAATACACGTATGTTTCAATTTAACTATTTCCTTTAAAAATATTTCCTACCATCGTTTAACATTAATCACGGTTAATACGGCAGTAATTAAAAATCTCATCGACGCTGGCGCTTCTGCAGTTAATCGTTATCCTTGATAGATGGCTGTATAACTTATGTTGTTACACCCTTTCCACATTAACCTGCCACACAATTTCTAATATAAATACTGAAAAGGTTGTGGCCCGTGAAAGCGACAAGGTTTCAAGATGCGAGCGTAGATTGGAGTATTAGGAAGCGTTTACACGGGCGGCACGTAGCGTAATAAATAATATAGTAATCAGTGCGATTCCTTACATCCCGTCTCTTATTAGGCGAGTACCAACATTCAACATTCGCTAATGCCAAGGCTTAGAAGCACATGTGGGACGGAAAGATTCGAGAATTTATTGCTCATCGGCTTATGAATCATAAATAAGGAGGGCTAATTAGAATTGCTGCGGAGTATTATGCGCGTGATATACTTTAGTGTGTTCGCGCCTCAATATCTATTTGATTTTGTATACCGAACATACAGTTTAATATTTATTAATTCAATATAAAGTACTTCGCCACTAAGTTTCTTGTGAGACTGCAATCCAATATCAGTCAAAGCAAATTAAAAGAAGGCAAATAACTCAAATACGCTCTTATATCAAATGAGGAAGTTTGAGTTTTGTAAATTGGCCTGTTTGAACCAGCCAAACCATACCATGAACATGCACAAACAGAAATGTAAAAAATTTGCAATGTGAATTTATAGAATTAGGCGTTACATTGCGGAGGTCTATAATACAAAAGTAATGTAAATATTATTTTATTTTGCTTGATAATTTTTTATCGCAGATTGTAGCAAAATAATATTTTCATTAACTTTGTATTTGAAATTATACCCACATAAATTATATTTTAGATTCCTAAATCTTATGTTGTATGTATTACATTTCTTGTTATTGTGATAATATTTTTGTATATAAATACGGACATTGGCTACTTTGACTTACCATTTATAATATTTACAGTTAAATCAGGAATACAGCTGATACTTGAGCTACAGCATAACTTTTCCTTATCTAGTTCTCTCTCTTTTTTGTAACACATTCCATCTTATACTGCTTCAACCTCCGTTAGGATTGGAGTGGGTAAGTAAGTTAGTTATGTGTGTTTAGTGCGAGTTTTTAACGTTCAGGGTCACGTTAGCGTAACGTCAATTTCTTGTCTCTTTGGAACACGGTCCATCTTAAACTGGTTTAATCTCTGTTAAGATTGGGTAAATAAGTTAGTTCTGTGTGTTTAGTGCGAGTTTTTTTAACCGGATCAGGTTAGCGTTACGCCAATTTGTATGACGCTGCAACAGCGACATCCAGTGACATCTGTTCCATACTACACAAGTTGCGCTACTCTAACGCGATCGTAGGTTATACAACTCGCACTAAGCACACTGAGGTTTGAATTCATTAAAAAAAAACTTAGATATTTTAGGAACTAGGAATTTGGAGTATTTATTATTGTATCCAACACGTCTACAAATTGACTATAAAATTGTGCCAATTATAACGCATATATAGTTGAATGTTAAAGAATATAAGTTCGCCTAATAAATTACTTGGCGACTAAGTAGCGAGTGAGACGCGTGTAGGATACGCCAAGTTTAGGCTATTAATTTGGGTCTTAGTCGACGACAAATAACTGAAATACCCTATCGATTTTAGCCTTAATTTTACGTTTTATGAACCTATTAGTAATTGTAACACACACAACATAAAAATTCTGTATAATAGTCTGTAACAGGAATTATTCCTACTTTTTAACTTCAAGTTGCCATATTATGTTTTTAAGGCAAGTCAAGCAATCTATGTCCATTTCAAAGTTTAAATTTACGTCTCAAGTAAATCCTTACTAATATTATAAATGCGAAAGTCTGTCTGTCTATCTGTTATGTTTCATTGCCAATCCACTGAACCGATATCGATGAAATTTGACACAATTCTTCCTTATACACCGGATAACATATAGGCTATAGAAATTCTGTTAATTCAACAGAAATAGGATGACATTCAAAACTCCATCTATAATTTATTCATGATGTGTCAAAATCAAGTCAAATCTGCATTCACAAAAGTATTTAGATTCCAAGTTTTTCGGCTTATTGTTATTCGAATTATCTTTATATAAGTTATAATATATATTTTTTATCTTTACTGGATTCATATAACCGACCTATTACATGGATAATTAATCTTTAATATTTAAATGAGTTAATTTAGTATGTATAAATATACATACATAACGATTTTCATGAAATTCAGCATGTAGGGGGATTTTGGGGAGAAATATCGATCTAGCTAGATATCATTAAAAAAATGTCGTTTTATACCTGTTTTCGGGAATAAAAAAAACGCTAAAATGTAGAATTGAATGCAAATGATATTTGAATTGTCATATGCAAAGTTGTGATAGCCTTAAGGTAAGGGGCGGTATGGTAATTGATTCCCACACGTCACCCGGAGCTTTCTTTTTTTTTATTGCATTTTTTTATATCATAAAAAAAAATACCGAGTATGGCTCGCCCAGGTACTAAATTTATAACAAATTTCCAATTATAGATTATCATAAAATACTCTTACTGGCTCCAATAATACTTTTATACCCTAAGGTATTAAAATTGTATCAATTCAAAAACAGATTGATTCAATATTAATGACACCTAACGAAAGTTTTCCACCAAAATGGCTATTTCCGAAAATTTAAGCCTCCAAATTCACATTAGTGATAAATAGAGTCCCGTAATTTGGTCGTATTTTAGCAATATCGGGAATAAATTTGTGTTATTTGTTACAAACATTTGCAGTTAAGGATTGTTTAATACTTTATAATGGGCTGGGTAAAATTATAAAGTAGAGAGTAAATAATAGGTATATCGGCGTAAGACCGAGATAGTCCAAGACTGTCTTTAAGTTGTTCTCAATACCTGAGGAGTGCAGAAGCATCATCGTGGAGCATAATACAAAGACACTAGTTCTTAACTAGTCTTGAAGACTTTCATCTTAAAGCTGTGTCCTGTAAAACTGGACCACTGTTCAAAGTGATATATAGTAAAGACTTGTAAGATTCTAAATTAAAATACTGTGACATCTTTAATATTTAAATTGGTTAATTTTTATATTATCTGAATCTCGGAAACGGCTCCAACGATTTTCCTGAAGTTCAGCATGTGGAGGTTTTGGGCGGGAAAAATTGATATAGCTAGGTCTAATTTTACAAAAATCTCGATTAATACCTGTTTTTTGGGCACTAAAAAAACTACGAAAATAGCAATAGATAGAAACTCATAATTTGATCTGTCATAGCCTTATGGTGACGCGCGAAACAAAAAAGTCCTAAACCTGGGAACGAATCCCACATGTCATCCGGCCCTTATTTCTTTTTATTTTTAAATCATCGAGCAAGGCTCGGTCATCCAGGAACTACTTAAATAATATGACACAAAAACAGAATAGTTTGAACCTTAAAACTTAATATCGAAGACCTGACAGATTCGGACAGACAAACACCAGAAAACTGGTATACAAATAAATGTCAAATTATTATTATTTTATTGAAACGTGCTTATAAAATCTCATTATAAACTAATACAAAGACGTTTGTTTATAATAGGCATTAAACTATCACAGACTGGGTGGCGTCATTGTTTCAACTTTTAAGCTTGGATAACAAATGGGTCTTTGACAGCAATATGGTGTTAGTATCAACTTTACTTGACTAAGCATAGGAGGCATTTCATAGCAGTAATAAAAAAGTATTGCAAACACTATAACCATAAAAAGGATTAAGAATTATAGTTGTAATACATATCCCGAATAATTACTTTTCCATCTTATCTTAAATGAGCATTGTACAATATATTATAACCATAAAATAATATATTCATAAAAAATTATCTTCTTCCTTAACAACTTCACGTCCATAGCTTGACAAATGTTAATAACTGCTTTCATCCAGCCATAAAGCACTTTTTCATTAAAGACATTTGTAATAAAAAAGTAACGTAGCAATAATAAAACATATGGCATTCGATTACACTATTGGTAAACTTTTACGTACAAAAATTGCTCTACGTCTATTCTAAGCAGTATAAGGAAAAGTTTCGTAAAAACTTAAGCTGAAAGTTGGAAAGGCACGTGGCTGTGGGCGGATCTAAAGACGGCTCATCCCCCACCTGTTGGTGATCCGGCTGATCCGCCCCCGCGCGGATATACCCGGATATAGCTATATACGGATATACGGATACGCCGCTTATATCCGCGCCACGCCTACATCGACCAATGTACTCTCTCGGATTAAAGCTTAGATTACTATTAATCATTGCTTCATATTTTATTTATTTTCAAGGAAACAAACTACTTAATTACTAGTAAAAAATGTAAAGAACATTAAGCAATAAAGTTTCCACTATTTGCTAAAACAAAAGCACGGCGTGTGCTTTTGTTTGGCATCCGGCTGAATAGAATAGTACCACCCTCATTTCTTACCGAGGTGTCGTAAAAGGCGACTAAGGTAGGTCGACCCGCCGTGTGGTATCCGACTGAGTAGAATAGACCACCCTCATGTGTTACCGAGGGGTCATAAAAGGCGACTAAGGTAAGGCGACTAAGGTAAGTCGACCCGCTGTATGGTATCCGGCTGAGTAGAATAGACCATCCTCATGTCTTACCGAGGTGTCGTAAAAGGCGACTAAGGTTAGTTGACCCACTGTGTGGTATTCGGTTAAGTAGAATAGACCACCCTCTTTCTTATCGAGGTGTCGTAAAATACGACTAAGATAAGTTGACGTCGTGCAGGCGGCCGGTCCTAAAATACGTAGCCAAAACATGTTTATGACATGTTGTGCCGTCCCCACTTAGAGTGGGATAAGGACAGGAAGATAATGAAGCGAAAAAATAGTACTTAATTACTAATAAAAAACATTACAAAGTACATTAACCGATAAAGTTTCCCATATTTACTTCCGCAAATGTTTTATATGTTTCAACATATAAAAGCTATAATATATATATATATTTCAACATATAAAAATAAGAGAGGGAAATAAATTATAATAAGAATAATATAATAAATTATAAGAAGAAAATAATTAGTACTAAAATAAACAAAAATTAAATATTAAATGCAAATCCCAAAAAATACTTAAATAATAAAAAACAAAGAAAATTAAGTTAGTTATCTCGAACAATTTTTTTGTAAGTAGTAAGTAATCATATCATAAGATCAGCAGCCATCAATACTATATCTTAGTCTGGTATATAAGTAATTTATAGAATTAAACATTACTTTGCGGAATACCATAATACAAAAGTAATTAATCTGTGAGTCCAAATATAATCCAGGATAATTTATCGCTGATTAGTTTAGCAGTAATAATTAACTAAAAATAAATATTAAAACAAAACATTATTTACATTACTTTTGTCCGGTAGGTTTATATACTTTATTTATTTATTAATGTACCATAAAAGAAAACATACAAAAAATATAGTTAAATGGAAAACAAGTATAAATGATAACTTATCTCTATAAGAGATCTCTGCCAGCGACCCTTGGTGGTTGAAAAACTAAAAGAAACGCAGTATAGGTACATTAAAATTAATAAATAACAATAACAAAACACTATTAAACAAAATTATAAATTATTTATTAATAAATATATAAATAAACTTACATTCTAATAATCTTAAAATAAAATAAATAATCATAAAATAACTTTAACCAAATTTCACCAATATTCCGCTTAATATAATAATTTTATAGTCGAGCCCAGCGGTTAAGGCGTGAAAGTTTATTCAGATAGACAATCAGACAGACAGACTTTCGCATTTATAATATGAATGAACACCTTAAACGTAAAAATCGCCGTAACATTAATGTATAATTCTTGGTTTTTCATTATTAAGGAGTGTTCAAAATACATACAATTTTGCATGATCTATTCATACCTTAATTGCACGATATCGTCTCGCAAGAGGGATCTTCACTAAACCTTTAAAAGGATACTATTAAGTGCTGGATCGGGGGTTCGATTCTGCGTTGTAATTTGATTTGCCAATTAGGAGTTTAGTTGTCGTCGGTTGAACTTCGTCTTAGAGGTTACTTGGATTCTATCTCGACCCTTTATGTGATTTTAGGGCCCTGTCCATTTAAGAGTATAGTTGGTTTAATACATTTAAGGCTTTCACAAGTTTATTATACTTATTATTAGACATCAAGAGTTGGCTGTGTAGATATATAAGGTCGGTAACAATCGTATGACATTAATTTTAATTTAAGTTATGTGCTCACCTCAGTGCCTTACATAAAAAAATACCAGCAAAGTATTTGAGCCGCAGGAATTTTGCGTTTTTCAAAATATAAACACGATTTATAGAGATCAACGACCGTACCCTATTATGACATGAAAAGAAAAGAAGTAATGTCCATTCTTCAAGAACTTTTACCTACAATTCACATATCCTACCTTGGAAACATCTATATAATAGTTATGTACGTGCTTAGCAGTTATTTGTTATTTCTTATATGCTTTATAATATAAGAAAATATCGGAGAAACCTTCATAACTATCAGTAAATAATTTCTGGGATAAGTGTAACCTGTCTATTTGCTTGAAGAGTGTGGTTGATCTTAGCTTAGGAAAGAAGAGAAAAAGCGAGAAAGAGTCTAACCCACGATATATAGCAACAGGCCGCTACTTTTTACTGATTATTTCACACTTGAATTAACACATATTCATACGTTTAAATATCCCAAGAAACCCAGAACTTCCTAAAAGAATTCTCATTACCATTTTTCCATTGCCATAAATCGCACAATGAAACGTGAAGATTAATTAAGCGCAAAGATGTGTAGAGAAAAATATTAAGCACCAAGTGCACAATTACATTAGATTCTCGATTAGCTTAATTTTATAAAATTAAAAACGTTTTGATTAATTTTGTAATATTATAAAAGTCAAAATTTATTAACTTTCGAATATCAAAAAACTTTTTTAACTATCATTCAATTTATTTAAGCTTTTGAGATTAATGATGAGATAGATTATAGAACAACAATGGTTTACTAAACATTTCTTTTAGTGCGTATAAAACTGGCATATGGATATGTTAATGAGATTGAAAATATATCATTCTATTAATACTAACAAATAGTAATTACACTAGATAATTAGATTTATAATTAATCTACATAATTAATTACATGTTTTCATGTCATACAATATTATTAGCATAAGATCGTTAGGAGTGAATCGATTTACAACATATTAGCTCCATACAATAAGACCGCAACTTTATCAAAGGATCATATATTGATATTAAGTTGGCCTAAGTGGTGACCAAAACTTGAACAAGCACAGTCTGAGACGTAGTCCGCTGGACACAAGAAGCACTTTACTTGCCAATGCTTCTAAATTAGCTGGAGCCAAGTTCCACCCGTATTTAAACTGGAGTTAAAATACTTTTAATTTTAATAATTCATTTTAAACTTCATTGACTTATTTTATTTTAACGCCGTGTGGTATCGGACTGAATATAATAGTACCACCCTCTTTTCTTACCGAGGTGTCGTAAAAGGTGACTAAGGTAAGTCGACCCGCCGTGTGGTATGCGGCTGAATAGAATAGACCACCCTCTTTCTTATCGAGGTGTCGTAAAATACGACTAAGATAAGTTGACGTCAGGCAGGCGGCCAATCATGTGACAATATGTTTATGACATGTTGTGCCGACCGCTCTTAGAGTGGGATAAGGGCAGGAAGATGTAATTGACTAATTTTATTTTAGAGAGAGAGTTAATTTTAGCGTAATGATGCATATCGTATTTAGTAAAAATTAAAATCATTTGCTATTAAAATATTGTATTTTTTGTATGAATTAGCGCTATCCCACATGTCTCATTAAAGTACTTTACCGATTTCTAAACTAGCTTAGACAAGTAGACAAATGGACGAGTAGACGTTTTTAAAATTAATCTGAATTTATTTGACTTAATTTTCTTAATAATACCATCCTCACAATTTTAATTTGAAACTGTTTTAGAAATAAAATATTCCCATCAAAAACAATTTTATATTAAACTCTGTAATATGAGATATTAATAAAAACTACGTAGCACTTGTAAAAGATAACTGATAGATTTACCAAGCGTTATATTTGCTTAGCAATATGTTAAAGGTTTTTTTGACGCAACAGTGAAATTTATTTTATTCATATTCATTTTTAATTTAAAAATCATTTTAGAACGTGGAAACAAAACGTCAACCTTTCTAAATTCACTTCCAAGTGCATTTGAAACGCGGTGTTAAAAAACAAATCGGTATAAGTGTTGTTTTTAACTAAGAACACTTTTTGTTACTAATTTTACAATAATTACTAGGAAAAGATATCTTATCTCATACGAGTATAAGACCCGTCCGTACCCACGAATTTGCTCCAATGTAATGTGTAAAAGAATAAAATGATAGCAAGTTTATGATTATAAGCAATGAGTGCGACATCTATTAAATTGAAGCCTCAATTAACCAGGTGATTTAACCGTATATTGTGCAACCGAACGAGCGTCTTGGTCATCGTGCAGCGACCGTCTTTAGAAGCATTACCGGGAAATGCACTAATGCCTCTTCGATACCGTGGAAAACTGTTAAGGGGCTGGTTAGGGGCTTTCTAAGATACTGATATAATTACTGCATTGTACCTCTAACGTCCAACGTATTGACAACTTTATTCGTGCATACCAAGAACACCGTCTTCAGTCGATAAGCAACCTTATTACTATAACAATAAAGGATATGAGATACTTTAAATTAGGTCTACGAATAATTTACAAGATATAAGCAAGTTTGCGTAAGTTATTGCTTGCATTACTTCCGAAAAAGCAGGGATGCTTTGAATATGGTGTGATAGAAGGTTTGATAATTCTAAAAAATTCATCGCGGATTATAGCAAAATAATTTTATTATTACTTTTGTATTATGGATCTCCGCAAAGTAACGCCTAATTCTATAAATTATTTGATAATTCTATAACTTTACTTTTTTCTGTTACTTTTCATAAATAAATATACATATTAAGTATTTATTTATCACTATATTTTTTTTATTTTATTACAAATTTGATAGTCTATAAAATAATTTAACGTAAGACGTTTTAGTTAATATGAAATAGTTCATTGTAACTGTTCAATTGTAAAATTTCCAACGTAATATATTGGGATTACAGGCATAAAATTCTTCTTGCAATAAATGCAAAATAATATTACTTATCTATATAAACTTATCGGAATAAGTTGTAAAGTGTTTTGATGTATCATATTAAATATTTAAAAGATTGTCTTCAAACATAGCAGACCGTTCCGTACACAAGATACAGGGTACCGCTGTGTGCAAAAATGTGAATCTCTTAAAGTGCCTTTTCTCCTGTATATGGACTAGAGCTAATTAGATATTACCTTATATATATATATCATAAAGCTTCAAATTCAAGATTTTCTTTAGATTTATGTATGATTTTTCGTGTGTGACTCTATTTGTTCATGGCATGTCGAAATTTGTTAAGAGTGTCTAATTTCGCTGTATAGCAGCAGGCAGTGATTTCAATACGTGTACTGTATCATCCGCTTTCCTAGGTTTTTCCTTCCACTTCGCTTGCTCATGAATGTCTTCATCTGGCAGGTCGCAGCTTTTCATGCCTTTAATGATAACCATGCGTTGGTTAGGTGTCGGTCTGCCTCTTCGTCGTTTACCGCGTATATCAAGATTACTGTATTAGAAAAAAAATCGCATGCATTAGACACTAAACTATAAGATTTTGCTTAAAAATTACATATAATTTATTTTTATATAATTATATAAAAAGTAGAACTATTATTTCTTCACACTATCTAAGCCAATAGGTACGTAAAGGGGACCTATTATTTTCATATTTTATCCAGTATTTTTTTTAATTTTCGTGAAATCTTAAAGAATCGCTGTTAGTTATTTAACATTTAAGTGACTTCTAACACCAAAATGCCTGGAAGAAAGTTTTTTTATATTTGCTAAATGCGTGGCTTATGTTCTAGTGATTTGCAACTATAGATAGTTTTTAATATTTATTTACTGCCTGCTTCGCAGTTCAGCGATGAAAGAGTACTTCAACCAAGTATAAGTTTTATTTATTTTAAGGATAAGTGATGATTAATTTAATCTGAATTCCCATAACAACCATTGTAAATAAATTGGTTAAAATTATTTTGGAGTTAGTCCTCTAATAGAATCATTTCCAAAAATGGACAAAACTTAATGAAAATTTAAAATTAATATTTCAAAATTTAAAATAAGCCTACCTTTGTTCCAAAATATGTTGAAATCACGTCAATAATTGTAATAACGTCACAAGCCTAGGAGGTGTTATCTAACCCGATAACAAATCGATCAATCCGCGCAGTCTCATAAGTCGTTACAGAAGTTCGACCTATATAAGTAAACAAAGCGATTCTCAAGGCACTACGAAAGTAGGTATAGCAAAGAAGTTTATAAGCTAGGCGGGGACCGCGATCATGGAACATTAGCCTTACGATAGTGGGGTCTTGATGGCATGTCTACACATGGGTAATATGTTTTTAAAGTATGTACTCTTATAAAAAAAATCTGGTGAGTATAACCATGTTAGTAGCTCAACTTTCTATTACTAATATTTATTTAATTACTAGTAGTCCGCTCCGGCTTCGCACGGGCATAAAATATATAGCCTATGTTACTCATGTGAAAAAAAATGATTAAATTCTATCCAGTAGTTTTGTTTTATTCATTACTGCCCGTGGTGGTAATTGTCAATTTTTTTACCATACTTAACCAAAGACAAAATTACGTTTAGCTGTCATTGATGTTTTGTTATTCCACTGTAATTTGCGTTTTGTTATCCATGTCATAGTCGTTTTTGTTGAGAATTGGGAATGCAGTCGAACGGGATAAAAAGTATCCTATGTCTGTCTCCTGGTTCTAAGCAATCTCTTGAGTTATAAATAGTGTAACTTAAACTTTCTTTTATATGTATAGATTTAAGAGAGTAAAAATAAGCTTATCCTTCTCATTTGTCAGAGACCCACAAAAAATACATTTAATCTCTTTTTCTTTTGATATTCATAAGTACCAATAAGTTTTTCCGCAAAACCTAACTTTGTCTAAATGATATTTGCAATATATCAAGTTTTTTGATGAAGTAAAACATCGTAAGAAAATCTGCATATCGGGGAAATATGTAACCTATCAATCCGCATTAGAGCAGCATTGTAGGTCGGAAATCTTTCTCTCCAAAAAGGAGCAACCTTTTCCCAGCGGTGGGATAGTAACAGGCCATCACTTTACCTTACCTATAATAACTTCGTTGACCGCATACTGAGGATCTGACGAGTGAACAAAAGTAAAGTATGAAATTTGTACAACAAGAGTAAATTTTCTTAGAGTATTGTTGGAAGTTTTAACGGTTTGTGTGTATCACGTTGGTAATGTTCGCTGTAGTTTATGTGTGGCGCGATAGTCGCAGCGACAGAGGTTATTCGTTTTGCTAATGTGCAGTTGCATCTCGTTTGCATCGCGACCCTCTTGGCAGCGGCTTTTTGGTTAAAATTACACATTAACTTGCCAATTTGCTTGAACTCATTTTTTGTTGCAAGCACACTTCGTATAAGGATTTCTAAAAGCCATTTGATGTCGTTGTCACAGAAAAAGGATTCAGTCCTTTTGGTGATGCTGAACTGATTTATACGATAAATTATTTTATTTACATTTAAATTACTCTTTTCTGTCTCTTCAATAGATTAATATAAGTAATATTATAAATGCGAAAGTCTGTGTGTTACGTTTTTCATGGCCAATTCGCTGATCCAATATAGATGAAATTTGGCACAATGTTTATATACTAGGGTAACATATAAAAATCTTCATACAATAAGGTATAATCATTTAAGTTCAAGTAAAATTTGATCATTGTTGTAGAAAAAACAGACGTTTAGAGAAAAAACATTCTTAAACGAAACAAGTCTTTAGTTAGTAGTCTATGTCAACAAGTACGAAATAAATGACTAATAATTGACATGTATTGGGAAGTTTTATTTAATTTAATCCGATGGTCTAGCCAAGTGAAAGTAACCTTCTCATCCAAATTCTATTAGACGGTAAGAGCTACTTTGGATCGGAATAGATGGTGTTAGACATACGAAGAAAGGGTTCAGATGACCACGATCCTCAGTAATGACGGATCGATTGAATAAAAAGTTAATTAAATAAGTATTTCTCAATCTAATTCCAATCAAGCCAATGCACAAGACCGTTTTAGAGAAAAGGAGAAAATTTCCAACAAATGTAGGGCGGGAATTGAATTGCAGGCGGGTGGGGAGGCGAAGGCTCCCGCTCACACTATTTTCATTTCATGTAGTGCCACATTTAATTTTGTTGAAATTCTAACGTAGCTTTGCAAAAATGTCAACTTTATTCCGCCTCAGCCAGCGCCTTCGTTTCACTCGGATGCTTTGCTTCTTCATTTTCTGGAATGTTCCGTAGTTTCGCGACGGGCTTTGAGAAACTATAACTTTATGGAAAGTTACCGCAACTTCAGTATAAGATGTGGCTTCTGACAAAAATTTATCAAAGCGTATTTAATTTTGTTACGAGTTCTTTGCTTAGTTTCTGTAGGTAGCGTTCTAGTAGGTTTTTAAAGGAATGGTATTTTTAATAGAAAATATTTGCTTGTCTTTGTTAGATAGCGTTAGCTTTAAGTATATAGTGAATATAAAAGATTACTTTAATCACTACAAATCCGCCGTGAAGTATCCGGCTGAGTAGAATAGACCACCCTAATTTCTTACCGAGGTATTGTAGAAGGCAACTATGGTAGTCGACCCGCCATGTGGTTTCCAGCTAGTAGAATAGATCACACTCATTTCTTATCGAGGTGTTGTAAAAGGCGACTAAGGTAAGTCGACCCGCCGTGTGGTATCCGGTTGATTAGAATAGAACACCCTCTTTCTCACCGAGGCTTCGTAAAATACGACTAAGGTAAGTTGATGTCAGGTAGATGGCCGGTAGTAAAAAACATATAAATCTTAATGATATGGATAGTTACATAAATGATTTAGATAGTTACATACATAACCTATGGCACTCATTTTATCAGTGTTTAAAATAATATGTATCGATGTAAATATTAAATATAGCCTTTTAAACGAATTATGCCACGAAATACTACAATTCCAACGGTTTTATAAAATCACGCAAGTAACGCCTACTTATAATATGTAGTCATTGTTAGTATCATACTTTTAAAAAGAAGAATGTTACTAAAAATTTCTATAGAGCGTTATACTTATTATTACAACCGATCATAAGTCAATATGTTCCGAACAGCTTACTGATCTAAGCTATCTGAAATTCATATTGAATGTCAGTCGTATAAAGCCGCGTACACACTGTAAAAGGCTGAGCCCCGCGGGAGGTCTAAAAGGCCACGAGCGATAGCACTCATCGGAAGAATAAGCCTGTTTCCCGACGAAAGGTTTAGGGATGCGACATCAAATCAATACTATTTTATTCTGTTTCTATTAATACTTAAAATGATTGAGTTTGACTAAAAAGTATCGATAACTATTAATTTATTTTTCTTTCACAGTAGAGAACGAGAAACTGACCACCGCAGTAACGCTGCGAAAAAAACTTAAGAGCTAAATTTCGGGTTCAAAACTAGATGTATAACAATGATAAAACCATTTCTACATTGAAATTAATACATAACACTACATTGTTGTCAGGAGAGAAAGTAATTAGTCATATTCCCAATTTTTATGTAGATAAGATAACTTCCTTTAACAAACCAACCTTCAGAGTGGTATATATTTATATTTCAATAGCCTGCGAACAAAAAAATTAAATTAAAGAAGACAATAAATTTCATATGATCAATTTTTGTAAATGGCACATTACAACACAGAGAGAAAGAGTAACAAAATGTCAAAAAAATAATAATAACAAAATAATGTATAAATAACTTAAAAATAAAAAAATATTTATACCAAAAATTATCTAAAATTCTGTAATTTTATTGCATTTACTGAATATCGCAAAACTTCACCAACAACTCCCAGCCAAATAATGTGCCTTTGCAAATTGGAGGACCACTCTGCCGTCGTGGAGGTCGCGAGACATTAACACCGATTTTCAGTGGTCACCAATAAAATTATATAGTGGACATATAATTAATACTTCCATAATAAGAGCATTTATTGTTATTATTGCGTTTTATTATGAGCTTCAATAATAATACTAAATGTAATAAGTGTATCTAATAAAACACTTTCTCCAACATCGGGTATAATCTCTCCGATTTTTTTGTAGTCCTATTTATCGATAAAGATTTTACGGACATGCCTAACGTAAAAGGATTGACATTTGAAGCTGAGAGCGATCGAAGGAGCGGATTGAAATGAAGACATCGTCTCAAATAGGTACATTAAGTATATTTTATATGGAGTGGGGTAACTACTCTTGTAATACTTTTAATATCATTACGAAAATGTATAAAGCATTAAAATGTTCACGTCAAAACTTTAAGATTAAAAATTTATGGCATTTTATTTGCTAATTATGTATGTAAATTTATATATACGCCGGTGGCGTGTATATTATTTCATTTTATTTATGTAAAGTAGAATGTTAACATTAGAAGGTACGTTCTTACGTCTTGTGTATTGTTCTCAACCTTTCTGGTCTTAATTTCTTACTGTAGAGGTTGTCTGTAAGAGATCACTCTTAGTGATACACGCATTCTGTATTAACCCGTTCCTGTTTATTTTTATTTCTTTTGTCTTGTATTTTTTATGTATTTGATGTGCACTAAAAAATTTATAGAATTAGGCGTTACTTTGCGGAGATCCATAATACAAAAGTAATAATAATTTTATTAATACTTTTGTGCACTAAACAGTGAATTATTATTATTATTAAGTAGTTGATAGTTCTTTTGAATATCACATAATTTGTACGGCAAAAACTTTTGACTGATATGAAAACCTTCTTGAGAGATACCGATGAATTTTGTGTTATTACGCAGGGTAGATAAAAGACTTAAGCACTAGAATTAATTATATCTACATCAAATTATGCTATGACAAGACAATATGATCCAAATCACTTACAATAATAATATTATAGCAAAAAATAAAAAGGATCACAAAGTCCATACAGCAAATTGCCCTCATCTCGTTTTAAGGGTCAAACATCTTAACATATGAAGGGCAGAGCCTTAGCGGGCACAAATAAATACGGTATTATATTTCCTTGATCCCTGAGTATTAAGATATGGAAGGGTCAGCAATTGATCTCTCCGCCGGACCTTATAATTCCCTTGACTCTAAATTGATGTAAGACGAAAGTTTTATTGTTTCACGTTTTGTTTGTGAGGCAAGCAATTTAATGTCTTTGAGAAGTAACATTATTTATTTTAGGATGACTTGATCGTGAATATTCATTAATATATTTTTAAATAAAGGTTAAAGTGGGTTAACCTTAAAAGCTAGACATATGCTGCGGCGGACTTTTATTTAGAACTTTTAGAGGAGACCAATTTTGTAAAACATGATTTTTTAATAACTTTCACCGTTTACTTAGCGCATGCAAGGAAAGCTTTAAATTTTGCCTATTCATCTTAGCTTAATGTTATATCCTTGATTAAAGAAATTAAAGTTTAAAAAGAATTTTTCAAATCGGTCCAGTAATTCCTGAGATTAGCGCGTTCAAACAATCAAACAAACAGACAAAGAAACAAACTTTTTAGCTTTATATATAAGTATAGATATAGATTGATGTTAGGTATAACGTCTTGTGAAAGCATCAGCGGGCGTGATTAATTTAGAATGGCAGATCTATTCCTTATAATATAAGAAAACAGTATGCACAATTTCATATTTGATGCTATCATCAAATAAGTGATAATGTCTTAACGGCAATTTAATGACTGACGTGATATATAAGTGATCAAATATATGTTCTTAATAGTTCTAATAACCGCTACGAAGTTATCTTGTTCAGCAACAACTCGTACATCTAAGACGTCGGTCGCAATCCCAAATCTCCGGGAAATAGCTCTCGGGAACAGTTTAAGTCTAAGTAAGTGTCGTTCGGCGGCCAAAGATTTGCTGGACCGCCTCTAATGGGCTGTATCCTTATTTATTGAGCGCCACAAGCAAATCGGTGCAGAAATTTGAAGATTTTTAGACTTTTAAAACGATTTTCTTGAAGAACTGTCCTAATGTTGCAATTTCTTTAATATATAAGCAGTAAGGGGAAAGGTATAAAATAGTATATATATAAAGTAGTAATAGTATAAAGAATATGATAGATTTACGTGATCTAGGTGTTAGAAAGAAATTTATTTAACCACGAGCCACGTATCATGTAATATCACGTCTTTATTTCTTTTATTACGTATTACTTTAGTTTCAGAAAAAAATGAGCTATTTATAAGGCACTAGCTGTGCCGGCATCTTTGCCGGCGAGGAAATCACTATATTTTCCCGAATTGAAATTTTGAACATAAAAGTAGTTATCGTAAGATTATGTCACGATATTATATATTACAATATAAAAGATTTTTGAATAACTTACACCGTTTTCTTAGTTTTTTCCGTTTACACGCAAGAATTTTTTTTTGTTGTTTTCGCAATGTTTTTTTATTGCTGCTTCTGTCTTATTCATCTCAACATGATTTTATATAGTCTATAGCCATCCTCGATAAATGGACTATTTTACACTCAATTCAATCAGAATTTTTCAAATCAGTTTAGTAGTTCCTGAGATCAGCCTGTTCGAACAATAAAACAAACTCTTCAGCTTTATATATTAGGATAGATTGTATTTTCAGCCTGAGTTTTGAGTTTGATAGAAGAGCGGATATTTGACAATGTTTATCATTTTACTTGTAGCACAAGTAAGGAAACTTATTTTGTTTACTTGTTAGGATCGACCTGCAGTAACTTTCACATCAGGATGGAAAAATGTAAAACTTCCTGTATATTGCTGTACCAGTGTGCTTGTAATCTGCACACAGAATTATATAGATTTTATTTAATCGCGAATAATACAAAAATAATTTTATTTTTCCTTTTACATTATGTAACTTTGCAAAAAAGGCTACTTTTATATATTATCATAGATTTTTCGAGATCTGCTCCACCCTTTGACATTACTTGTCTGTTTTTATTCTTCTGTTCTGTGTTCTTAAATTATTCTTAGATTAAAATATTCAATAGATCAGGTGTCGAAGAAGAATGAAGAATTCTGAAACAGGCATTATTAGCTTAAAAGAAGTCCTCAACAATATATCAGGCAAGATGTAAAAAATTTTACCGTCAATAAATAAAAAAATATTATTATTATTATTTTTTATTAACAAAGTGTTTTACGACATTTTACGACTAACCTCTTACAGGAGAATTTATTGAAGTAACTTCAATAATCAAAGCTTGCCACCCTCGTTTTGAAACTGGCTGGGGGTGAGGCCACAAACAAGTTCAGACAGGCATAAGAACGTGAACGTGTCGCGTTTTTGCAAACTCGACACTGATTTTAATCCTCGAGCACTTAGGATTTGAGGCGCGATGACGTCATACCTGATTGGTCATGAGTAGTTCACAGCTCCACCGTTTTTTTCATTTAACCTGTATTTGAAAACAATCAAGTTTAAATGACGTATCAGACACGAATCTATGAGATATGGTTAAGAAATCTTTAAAAAGGTTAATTAAATTTTTGGTACAAAGATTTGAAAATAAGAATGAATCATGATGTCACCAAATATATTATTCATATAATTAGTCATAATCCTCCTGCCCTTATCCCACTCTAAGTGGGGTTGGCAAAACATTATATAAACATGTTGTTGCATGATTTGGCTATGTATTTTACGGCCGGCTGCCTGACGTCAACTCACCTTAGTCGTATTTTACGATAACTCGGTAAGAAAGGATTCTATTCAACCGGATGCCACACGGTGAATCAACTAGCCTTAGTCGCCTTTTATAACAAATCGGCAAGAAATGAGGGTGGTCCATTCTACTCAGCCGGATACCACACGGCGGGTCGACATACCTTAGTCGCTTTTTACGTCACCTCGGTAAGAAATGAGAGTGGTTTACTCTATTCATACCACACGTTCATATAATTATTATTTTATTCAAACACCAAATAACATTAGCGTATTTTATTTTAAAATATTATTCATGTGCGTTATTTATATTCAAGCAAAAACTATTTCTTTGGGTACGACGATAAGTCAATATACGGCTAATCAGTGATAAGAAAGTTTAGATAACATTACTATATACAGGTTGATCAAGGTTAAAATATTATTTTTTGGTTATTATTTCAATTCTAAGAAATTTTAGAAATAGCCGTTTGTAATTTTTAAGTATGAATCTAGAATTCGACTAAATTTAGAATAGGAATTACTGAGTGGCATCTGGTAGTACATATATAATTACTACAGGTTTAACTATCAGTGGCAATCAATTGGCCAAAAGTTAACGCGATGTCTTAATAATTTGTAAATCGCGCCTATTTTATATTATCCGATTTGTTATCCTATAGACTATGCCTTAGACATAAACTAGTAATAAAAGTAATAGTTGAAGTCTAAAGCAAGAAATGAACGCAAAAAATAATGTACAAAACTATGAATTATCTTAGAAATAAATGTTCTATTCATCTATTCAATAATTAATTTAAATTGTGGATTGTGAAAAAAAGTAAAGTAAAAGCTTGTTACTTAATCCCACTGCCGGGAATAAGTAAAATTATTTGAAAAGAAGGGTTGGAAATGGACCCAAGCTGCATCCATGCAGATTGGAAGGTTAAACATATCTCCAGAATTCTCTAGAGATACGAGTATGTAGGTTTTCTCACAAAGTTTTTGTTCACCGAAAAGCGTGTGATTAATTACAAATATCATTCATTCACAAGTCATTGGTACCTGCCCGGGGTTTGAACCTGTCAACCACCTCGAAAGAGTTACGTGGTCATGGGTATAAGCTTCTATAATAAAATTCCGCAATCGATTTTAGCTTTGCCATTACAGCAGTTTAAAAACACTTAAAAAGAGGCTGATTCAGAAAGCCTACTATACTGTTGATCTAATTAGAAGATAAGAATATGTGGATATAGCTACTCTTCGACCATGTACAAGACAGTAATGGCTAAATGTCACCAGTAATAAGAATAATATTTTTAAAAAAGCAACCGCCGAGTTTCTTGCTGGCTCTTCTCAGTAGGAACAGCTTTCCAAACCAGCAGTAGAGTTGATTATTCAAAAGCACTTGTTTTCAAGTATAGAATAAAGAATATTTTGAATTTAAATACCGTTGGATTATCAAATTTAAGTATTTTATTATTATAGATGTCAGCATTCATCATTCTCCTGCCCTTATCCCACTCCAAATGGGGTCGGCACAACATGCTGTCACATGATTTGGCTGCGTTTTTACGACCGGCCGCCTGCCTGAGGTCAACTTACCTTAGTCGTATTTTATGACACCTCAATAAGAAAGAGGGTGGTCTATTTTACTAAACCGGATACCACACAGTAGGTTAACTTACCTTAGTTTCCTTTTACAACACCTCGGTAAGAAATGAGGGTGGTCAATTCTACTCAGCCAGATACCACACGGCGGGTCGACTTATCTTAGTCGCCTTTTACGACACCTCAGTAAGAATTGAGGGTGGTACTATTCTATTCAGCCGGATACCACCCGACGTTTTATTATTATAGATGTATTCAATATTTTCTTATCAAAACGCAAATAAGGAGCATCCTGTATCTGTACTGCCTGACATAGCTAGTGGTGCCCATCCGTTGACAATCGTAGATACATGTGTCTTGCAATACTAAATCGGACATGTGACTCAGAACATAAAAACATGAGAGACAATACACAATACACATGAATAGTGGAAGTGAATATTTATGAAAGAAGTGAAGTGTATTATCTGTAATTGTGAAAGGAGAGTGCCAGATAACGTAATATGTGGAGTAATGCACAGCACTAATGGGTGAGTATAATTTAACACTGATTTAACTGATAACAGCTGACTTATTCGTGAGTGTTCTAATTTAGAACTTAGGTTTGTTGTAAATATTTATGACGTTACCTATACAATATTTGGTTTACATATTCATCATCATCCTCCTGCCCTTATCCCACTCTAAGTGGGGTCGGCACAACATGTTTAAACATGTTGTTGCATGATTTCGCTGCGTTTTTACGACCGGCCACTTTCGTATTTTACGACACCTCCGTAAGAAATGATTGTGGTCTATTCTATTCAACCGGATGCCACACGGTCGGTTAACTTACCTTAGTCGCCTTTTATGACACCTTGGTAAGAAATGAGAGTGGTCTATTCTATTCAACCGGATGCCACACGGCGGGTCGACTTAACTTATTCGCATTTTACTACACCTCGGTAAGAAATGAGGGTGGTACTATTCTATTCAGGCGGATACCACACGGTCATCAACGTTAGTGAAAATATTCCAGCAAAATTACATTAAATTTAAATCCAGATGTTCTATAACTCAAATAGTGAGACTCGTGTTTTTGTCTCCATACGCACATTATTGCATTTTTATATACCCTTTATAGAAGACATTTGTAGTAGGTATCTACTGAAATAAACTCCAATTACTTACATAATATATTTAAAAGAATACATCTTTTTATACAAACGTCGTTATCTTTGTATCGTCATCTTTTTATACAAAGGTAAATAACAATGTTTTTAAATGTAATATAATGTTAATATTAATAAATATAATATTCCCATAATGATGCCATTATTTCAACATTCCTCGAATGCTAGCATAAATATTCTAGTATAATATTCTTCATAATATAACTTAACAGACCCAGAGTTTTTGATGAATATTTTTTATATTTTACAGTCACTAAAGATGTATTAAATCATAAAGTAGGTTATCTTATTTCAATTAATCACTTATCACTTTGTAAATTCAACTGAATTTATTTTTATATAATACTAATTTTTATCCGGATTAAAGATTATAACGTTGGTTTATCATAAACCAACGCTATCTTATCTACTTCAATGAAAATCACGTTTTTTCATTTAACTAAATTGACCATATTTTTGTATGTAATATACCATACTACTAAACCATACTATTCTTATGATTGAATCTCAAAACGAACCATTTCTTTACTAGCTGAAAATATATCATTGAGTTTATCGCGAATAAACAAACAGACGAGAAACGCTATTTTGTCTTAGATTTGTGTATTTATTTACTTTTATCATGTACATGTATATTATAATTGATATACTTTATTATTTATCCGGCACCTATTCTAATCATCATCATCTTCCTGCCCTTATCTCACTCTTAAGAGGGGTCGGCACAACATGTTACAAACATGCTGTCACATGATTTGGCTGCGTTTTTACGACCGGCCGCCTGCCTGACGTCAACTTACCTCTGTCGTATTTTACGACACCTCGGTAAGAAAGAGGGTGGTCTATTTTACTCAACCGGATACCACACGGTGGGTCAACTTACCTCAGTCGCTTTTTACGACACCTCGCTAAGAAATGAGGTTGGTCTATTCTACTCAGCTAGATACCATACGGCGCTTACTTTACTCGTCTTTTAAGACACCTCGGTAAGAAATGAGGGTGGTTTATTCTACTCAGCCGGATACCACACGACACGGTAACTTTAAATTAATTTGTAATATAGTTTTTTTATGATAGCTGTTGCTATTGAATAATAGACACATCATATTGAAAAAATGCAAATATGATAAAAACAAATTTGTAATTTGGAAGTGCCGATAAGAGTATGATTAAAGACAGAGATATTTAAGTTATTATTTAATGAGTAACAGAATATTGCGATAGGGCAACTGCGGTTATCAACCCGTCTCTCCCCCAGTTCACCTATAGTAGTAGCATCCATTTGTGGAGACGTATACAATCGCGATTGGTATAGGGTGACATGGAAATGAGATCAAAGAGAGATGGAGAGAGATTTATAAATCACTCGCAAAAATAAATGTGTGAAAAATAGCGACGTTTTATTATATCACTCTGGTTATACTTGTAGATTAGACTCCTAACCCCTTTAAGAGTGAAGATTTTATACCTTTGACCTACAACGCCGCTCCAATGCGGATTGGTTACGCACTTTCCAGGGATTTTCTAGAGAAATGCAGGTTTTGTCACGTTTTCCTTTAACAATAAGCGACAAATTCTCAATATCAAAAAGTAAATAAAGAACGTAAGGATATTTTCGAATAAGGCGTTACTTTGCGGAGAATACTAATGTAATATTAAAATTATTTTGCTTTAATCCGCGATCAATTATATAGTAAATATATAATTCTAAGTGTAGTAGTAGAGACTATTCATTTTCATACCCGATACATGCAGGATTCGTAAATGCACATGCACAAACCTCCATCACAGCCACCAAATACGCAAGCACTACACACGTTCAATATCACAACTCAATCGTGTCGCCCCGCAACAAAGCATCATCAAACTTGTACGAAACTCCACTTTACTTACGATTTTGTCGTGGACTCTATCTCCTGACGAATAGTCTATTTTTCTATTTATTTTATCGCGAATTAGAACAAAATAATTTTATTAATACTTTTGTAGGTACGTAAGGTTTCCCAGAAAACTTATTTGTGCCTTTCCGTTGTTCAAACTAAGTACGAGAAGAAAGTATTTTTAGTTAATTTTCAGATATGTCAGCGATCTGTTCTCTTCTTAAAGAATCACTTTATTTTAACCTATTGTCATTTTCATTTAAGGTGTAATTATTCTGTCGCTATGGTTATGGCTGCTGCCAGCGGAGGTTTGGTCAATCCCTATACCACAGATGGAGGAACAAGAAGGATCGTGCAGAACCTATATACAAGAGGACGTTCTCCATGTAGACTGTTCTGATCGGGGACTAACTGAATTGCCCAGCGACCTGAATTATAATGTACGTGATAAATTTATTTATAACGTTTACAAATCACAGAAGTTCTTAGAATATTAGGAGATAATATCAAGCTCGTACTTACTCTAATTGCATCGTGAAGGTGTACCTCTCTCTTTGAAAATTATGATTAGGGCTTGGCCTAATGTGACCTCTTAGTAAAGTTTGTTAAAAGTGCTTTTGAATAGTCAACTCTACTGGTGGTTTGGGAAATTGCTCCTATGGAGAAGAGCCAGAAAGAAACCCGGCGATTGCTCTTTTTAAAATATAATTTAATTATTTAGCCCTAATTAGTTGCTAATGCAACCTTTTACATGATATTATTAAGAAGTATTCAAATATTATAACGAATTATGTAAATGCATTATAATAATTTAACCTGTATTTTTGTTACAGGCTCAAGTGTTGCTTTTAGCCAACAACAATTTTGGAGTTTTCCCGGAACATCTCGAAAATTTTCTTCAAATTGAAGTATTGGATTTATCAGGAAATAGACTAACAGGATCTCTACCTAATTATATGAGACACTGGCAAAAATTTAAATCACTCAATTTATCAAATAATAATTATGACTCTTGGTCTAGAAACGACCAAACATACAATATTAAAATTTTAGATTTATCAAAAAATAAGATAAATCGTATCGATGAGAATGCTTTCGCAAGAATGCCACGACTGACGTATCTCGATTTATCAGAGAATCGTATAAATAATCTCGCACTTGGAATATTTTCAAGAACAACAAGTTTGGAAGTTCTCATTTTGTCCAGAAATTACTTTTCGGAAGTTCCGAAATTTCAATCACCTTCTCTGAGAAATTTGCACTTAAGCAATTGTCAAATTATAAATTTAGATATAAACTCTTTATCGGGAATGAATTCTCTACTCGAAATAGATTTATCAATAAACCAGATCGAATCAATACCTGATAACTTAGCTTCAAATTCATTGCAAGAATTAGATTTGAGTTATAATGAAATAGTAACAATTAATGACCGCACTTTCTCATCATTACCGCACCTAGCGGTTTTAGATTTGAGAGGTAATAATTTTAAGGAGGTATGGTCGTCTTCACACTTTGCCTCAAATCCATTTTTGAGAGAAGTTCGCGTGAAGGGAAACCGTTGGAGCTGTGAAGAATTTAGAGTAAATTTGCTACTTACATACGAGTTTTTAACAAAAGAGCCCCCTAAAGTTGTTGACAGAGGATCATTAATGTGTTATTCTCCACCTAATGTGACACAGTTAACTTGGCAGCAGGCATACATACGTACTTGGCATGCCGATGATGATGCTACGTCATCTTACACGTTAATGGCTGTATTACTTGGCATGATTATAGGGGTTGTCATAACTTCATGCATATGTCGAAGCATAATGGCATTAAATAAGCCGCTTCCACGTAGAACACCAGAAACGACTGCCTTGAACGGTAACGCTACTCAACCCAGACCTGATTCAGTAGAAGTTCGAGTGCCATTACGAGAGGATCTTCCTCCTACTTACGATGAAGCTCTTTTGATGCCTCGTTTGAATGATTCATTCCATTCGTTGCCAGATTTTGTAGATGCAGACGAAGATCGCAGTAGAAGATACCGAAGGTCAAGATCTATTGGTGATTTGACAGAAACTAGACCTAGAGTGCATGACCGACGTTCAGTGAGACGCATGGTGGACATTCAAATAGATTAATTTATATCCGAAATAGGGTTTTACATTGTATATCTGTATTGTGGGATGTGTGAAACGTAGAATGTGTTTTATATAAAGGATTTTTGAGTGTAAGATTGTATGTATATTTTAGGAATTATAAAAATAATGAAATAAATAAAAACGTTTTGAACATTGATTTTAGTTATTTACAAATTCACATTTACTAATTTCAATTATGTTAATAATTTATTAATTCATACGAAAAATAATTTCTCGTAGCAATGTTAAGCAGCAAAGTTGTAAACATTCTCTTCATATATGTATAGACATCTGACGAGTATGAATTACAATTGTCTGCAAAATAAGGAACAGACATGCGTTAACATTGTAGTTCCTACTATTGGTACTAGATGGCGCTTTTATAACAATATTATAACATCAAATTATAAGTTTTCGTAATTATTAATTGTAATAATTACATAGAATGAATATTATTTATGCGTTCAAATGAATTTGAAAATATAAAAATCGAGTACATCTCTCGTATTTGTGTATTTGACGCTATACAAAAACGTATAGTTATGTTAGAACGTGATAAATATTCCATTCAACCGACTAATAGCTTTAAAAATGATCAATACTTATTAACAATTACCACACCTACAGTCTCCAAGTCCTTATCATTATCAATGATAACACGTCACGCGTTAATTCGGTTCATACAAACTTATCTGTTAGACCAAGACACACGTTGAAAAATGATACAATTTAGTTGATTTTAGTTATAGATAACTTAAAAGAATCATTCTTTATCTCTTGTGATTATCATAGCTGTGAAGTGTAACAGTTTTACAGTAGTTTCATGTGTTTAAGCTAAACTAAGATTTTTGATATACAAAAAATTATCAACAATCATGTGACTATTTATGGGTAAGGAAATTAAATGTATTTTCCTAATCGATTTAACAAAAAAATTCTTGCTCATTCTTCTTAAGTTTCTATAGGTTAAATAATCACAAAATTACTTCAATATCCGTATATTTTAAGTCATAATTAGTTAGATCAAATATTTAAGCATTGAAAATAATAAATAGGTAGTCCAAAGTGATATTTAATTGGAGTAAATTGAGGTTTATGAATTAGGAATGATTAAGTCTAAATCTGAGTATAACATTTGCTATGTTTTATACAAGTAAAGTATTTATGTACGTTAACGCAAATTAGTACAGTAATATACAAGCAATAGAAATATCTTACGAAATAAAGAAGAAAATATGTGATGTTGTTTGAAGAAAATATAGATTTTCAGTTAAAAATAATTACAATTATCAGATTCTAAATATTTCGCCGATAAACACTTATTCTATCAGTCTTTCTAAGAACCATTAGTCATAATCTACTATGATTCGTATTACAGAAACGTACAAGCATCTCGACGGACTATAAACAAATACATATAGTTTAACAATAAAGGTTGAACAGTTGCAATTTTTATAATAACGAGTAAGAATGACCTGGATTTAAGTGAACTACAACTTGCCTTTATCAACGCTGATAACAAAGATAAAATTGTTGCATGTACTCAGATGTTGATATTATTTCAAGTAACTGAATTTAATAAAGTTATAGGGGCAAGCTCCTTTTTCGGGGTGTATATGCGCGTGACAGGAACTTTAAAACATAATTACAACATTGATACAGGTGTTCGGATGATTCATTTCTATTGAGGATCGATTGCCAAATAATATGTTTTTGTTGACAAAGATGATTTATATTGATTACAGGTCGTAATGACAAACAGACGTGATGATTCTTTTACGGGTTACGGGGCTCCTGCTGCTTGTTTCATTAATCAATGCGGAAGTGATAGACCTCGATGACCATGCAAACGAAATATGTTATTTGTGTTCGTGCAGTGCAGACAGAACTATCGTCGACTGCTCTCATAGAGGATTAACTAATATCCCTGATGGTATCAATACAAAGGTACGTTATGTTTACTTACCATATTTTATATTTATATCTATATACTTACGTTATTCAATATTTATATCTAATATATTTACCATATTTAATATCAAAGTGAAATGTCATTTCTTCCATTCATAAACCATATTATACGATATAATTGAAATACCTTAAAATTCGTTTAATTTTTTTGTTACCTCTTTACCTTTACCTAATATCTGCCTTCGGTTAAATTTTTTATTTGTGTATTCCAGGTGACGAAGTTAAACATTTCCAACAACGAGATCTCATCATTTCCGCAAAACCTAAACAGTCTTTATAATCTTGTATCTTTAGATGTGAGTGGTAATAATTTAAAAGAATTACCAGAAAATGCATTTCAAAATCTTACCTCGTTAGAAATTTTGAATTTATCAAAAAACCGATTTGAATCATGGACAAATTTAAGACCTAACGATGTGTTAAAACCAACAACTAATCTTAAAATATTAGATTTATCCCGTAATAAATTCAAGACGCTGGCGAACTTGGCAAACCAAGAACTGCTGTTAAGTCCTTCGCTAGAAACCTTAATTTTAGACAACTGTGAAATAGATTCAATTTATGGACGATCCCCTCTTAGCGGACTTTTAAATATCAGTGTTTTGAAAATTAATAATAACCCCTTATCAAGGATCCAAAATCTGATATCCCCGACGCTGAAGAGTCTGTACGTAAGTAATTGCCAGCTAACCACCATAAACCATAACGAACTAGCATATTTGCCTTCTTTAGTTTTCTTGAAATTGTCGCATAATAACCGATTGGAGCTGTCTTCCACGACGAACTCTTTGTTTTCGAGTTCACTACGATATTTGGACATTTCATATTGTAACGTTTTCAGACCCAATCTTTTTGGCTTCCCAAACCTCAGAAAGGCTATAATTAGTCATAATATGATAAGATATTTAAGAAGTAATGAATTTATAAATAATACAAAGTTAGAATATTTAGATCTGTCTTATAATAATATTGGATCTATTAAAAGCGATACATTTCGAGGGCTCAGTATGATCAGATATTTAGATTTATCTTGGAATGAAATAGCTCAAATACCAGAGGATAGTCTCTTGGAAATGCCATCATTGACTCAAATAAAAATTTCTAGAAACTATCTAAACAGAGTCGGTCACTTAAAATCAATTTCATTGTCTTTACTTGACATGAGCTCTTGTGAAATAAGCATTATTGGTAAAGATTCACTCGAAGGTCTTCCGTCACTCGTAGATTTAGATCTATCACATAATCTTTTGTCACATATTCCGGACAGCATCTCTTCAAACACGTTAAAATACTTAAATTTGAACTTTAATAGAATAAGCGCTGTCAATAATTATACTTTTTTCATGTTGCCCAGACTAAGTAGACTAAGTGTGATCGGTAACAGATTTACTAATGTTTGGAGTAGGACTTATTTTGATTCAAATCCGTTCTTGGATAGACTTGATCTAGGTGATAATATGTGGAGATGCGACTGTGCCGATGGTAATATGTTTGATTTTTATGAATATGTTACTTTAGAGCCAAATAAAAAAGAAGAATCTTACAACCTACTATGTAATAGTCCTGTAAGCGTCATTGGGCAAACATGGTTAGAGGCCTGTTACTTTATTTGGAACCCTAGTGAAAGAGCAGGAACCCCAGATAAATTGATTTGGTTTATTATTGTCATGATTGTCGGGCTTGCTCTTTGTATTATACTTATTAATGCTATAAGAAGGTCAATGAATCGCCGTTTAGCTACAATTCAAGCTGAAAGAGAAAGACAAGTTCAAGAAGCTAGAGATAGACTGAGACAGCTGAGAATTCGAGCAGAACAAGAAGCTTTATGTAATACGCCAGATCCAAGAGACTTAATCGCGCCACCTTCGTACGACGAAGCTCTCTCTATGCCCAAATTAAATATTTCTTGTCATTCTTTGAATGAAACAGACATGGGTAAAACAAAACGTAGAAGAGGTAGACGAAAAACAAAATCAAGTGGTGATTTATTAGAAGAAACAGAGAGAAACGGTGATTTACCTGTGTTGGATGATATCGAACTATCTGAAAGTGGTACAGACAGAGATAAGCGTCGTCGCCGTAGAAATCGAAGATATGGTAGTCATGAAATAGCTGAGTTAGACCAAAGTCCCGGAGCACGACGAAGACGAATATCAGAGTACAACACACAAGATAATGTAATAGAGGTTGAAGCGGAATTAGAAAGACCGCTTAGGCCAAGAGTTAGACGGTTTTCAGATGAAAATCGTCCGAGAGAGAGTGATTTTTGATTGTAGTAACTTTAAGTTAGTAAATTAAAATAAATCTGAGTGGTAGTGAGGAAAATGTATATAAATATGTTTTAACAATTAATTTAATGTAAAATATTTTGTAATGCATAATCATATGAATAGTTTTTAAAAGTGGTATTACAAAACTTTGTATTTATTATATTACTTATAGAATTTAGAAATCAGCGGTTATTAAATATATAAGTTGGATTTCTTAAACATTGTTTTTACCATAACTATTTAAATATATATACATAGGTATTTTAAAATTTACGTTCCTATAAAAATTATGAAACAATCGATTTTAATGAAGTCATATTTTTACATTAAACATCATAATTAGCCAAATTATAGCATGTTATCTAATTTTGTTATATAATATAATTTCAAATTATTTTATAGGAATAACTTTATAAACTCTTACAATTAACTTGTTTCCCACCATTTATTAATAGACAGAAACGGACAACGTAAATAAAAATAAGCTAATAACATTTTTTTTTTTAATAAAACATTATAGATATAACAGTATCTTTAATATTTTTCTGAATTTTGGAAACGGCTCCAAAGATTTTCGTGAAAAACCTTTAATTGCGCTGTCAATTTGTGAGTCACGATAGATCATTTGGGTAACGGGTGATATCGAATTCACAATACCAGGTTCGGTTCCAGATAATTCAATCGTCAAAAAAAATTACATTTTATTTATATATTTAAAAAAATTACCGGCCAAGCTCGGTTACCCAGGTACTATAATTCAGTTGTCTACATAAACCTCTTCAAGTATAAAAGCAAACTAAAATCCATCGAATCAGGAATATATTTACAGGGGTTTTGGTCACGTGTATAATAAAACACTTAAAATACATAGTAAGTAGCGATCTGTTACTATCCCATCGCTGAGAAAAGGCCTCTTTTCTCCGTTTGTTTTTTTTTGGAGAGAAGTTTTGGAGCTAAGACCTACCACGCTGCTCCAGTGCGGATTGGTAGGTTACATATATCTCCAGAATTCTCTAGAGATATGCAGGTTTCCTCACAATGTTTTCCTTCACCAAAAAACGTGTTATAAATTAAAATTATCAATTAGATATATAAGTTTGGTTTGAACCCGTGACCTCCTCGAAAGACGGTGTTACCGCTGGGCTACCACAGCTTAAAATACATACAATATCGTAATATTGGCTATATTATACGCCATGTGGTATCCGGCTGAAAAGAATAGTACCACCCTCATTTCTTACCGAGGTGTCGTAACAGGCGACTAAGGTAAGTCGACCCGCCGTGTGGTATCCGGCTAAGTAGAATAGACCAACCTCATTTCTTACCGAGGTGTCATAAAAGGCGACTAAGATAAGTTGACCCACCGTGTGGTATCCGGTTTAGTAGAATAGACCACCCTCTTTCTTACAGAGGTGTCGTAAAATACGACTAAGATAAGTTGATGTCAGGCAGGCGGCCGGTCGTAAAATACGTAGCCGAATCATGTGACAACATGTTTGTAACATGTTGTGCCGACCACTCTTAGAGTGGGATAAGGGCAAGAAGATGATGATCGTAATATTGGCTATAATCTGACCTCTACACTATTTGGCCAAGTGCATCTAGTAACTTTAATGTTTACTTGAATTACGTATTGATATACAAACATCTATTACAATTTCGCTCAATCGTTTCAATAAAGAATAAAGTCCTATTGGATTCCTCAACCAATCCATCTAGAATTGAATTAAAAAAACTTTAGGTCTAGGTTTATTCATGGCGAGTATAATATCCCATACAAATCCCCACAGCGCGTGGTGAAACTATTGGATATCGGTATAAAAACTATTAAGCAATAACGGGAACTGTCCTAAGGCAATCGGAAAAATTTTCATTTGAACCTAGAATTTTTTAAACGCAAACAATCGAAGATAAAATTTTGCTATTAAATAAAGACGTGGCATAGTAAAGTTTTATGTTAGTCATTTTATTTTAAAGATATTTTTTGCACAATAATCTCTATAGAAACTAAACTCTATAAATTTCATTGCTATTATCAAAACATCGTAAGCTCCAGATTATTTTACAACTAATTAATGTTGTTTCTGTTAAGCACTGTAACTTGGTTAGGTTATTATACATTTCCATGTACGTCTTTGGATCCTACAAATCATCATCATCCTCCTGCCCTTATCCTAAGTGGAGTCTAAGTGGAGTCGGCAGAACATGTTATAACCATGTTGTCACATGATTTGGCTTCATATTTTACGACCGGCCTGACGTCAATTTACCTCAGTCTTATTTTACGACACATCGGTAAGAACTTAGTATGGTCTATTCTACTCAGCCCGATACCAAACGGCGGGTCCGCTTACCTTAGTCGCCTTTTACGTCACCCCGGTAAGAAATGAGGGTGGTCTATTCTGCTCAGCTGTAATAGTGGTTCTACTCTGTTGTAGGTGTACCTATAAGTATGGTTTGTATCTAAATCATCTAGATTGTGCTACATCCAACGTTCACTAGTTACATATATACTAATTTCCATAGTATAGTTAGATAAATATAGATAGAAATGACAACTTCAACTATTTCCACTTATTCAGTTAGTATAAGTGGAAGAGCGATAAAAAGATTGATATGATCTTGATTCTGATACGTGCGCAAAATGACGATTATAATTCATAAAGTGTGAGCTTTCAATCCTCGTAATAAACTTTTAAGCAAAAATTTTGAGTGCTGTATACCTTTTTACTCATTCTTATTACTTATTATTTATTAATCTATTGTTATTTTTGCACTCAGAACATATTTTTTTTATTTTATCCAAATCGTCGTGGTCGTCATCATTTGGTTAACGTTAGCCGCTTCTTACGACACCTCAGTAGGAAATGAGGGTGCTGAACCACACGGCGCCCATATTGTCTTGGTATGAATACTATCGTGTGTCTATAAAGTATATACAATTATGCCTTAAAACGAAATATCTAAGTATAAAATCTGTAATACATGAAACGAATGTAATTTTCTTTTTTTTACGTGCGATGTATACTCGTATGGTAATATGTTTAAATTAAAAGTCAACGTATTATGCCCTTTGTAATTTAGTTTCTTCTTCATTCATCTTCATTGGTGTTTTAGACTTCTTATTCTCGTATTCGGATGTTAAGTAAATTTGTTTTGGAAAAAAAACGACATGTAAATTCAATTAACTCTTTATATCATTCAAAATAAAATTACATCAATTATAAATCTCTTTACATTGAAATACTTTAGTTCTCGGTTTTGATCTATAACACTGTAGGAAGTAAAGTTCTAATTAAAATAATATAAGTCCATAAATTAAGAAGATATAATTAAAACAAGTCAGCAAAAGCAAAGAAGTACTGTGATTAAACATCTCAATGGAAAAGGTAAAATATCTTCGAATAATATTCCCTAAACAAATGTACAATGAATTAACTATTTTCCTGCATACATATTACCCTAATAGCATGTGTTACTTAAAATAAATGGTATCACAATCTTAGATAACTAATAATTTAATAAAATTACTCATAAGGAACTTATACTTAGAAAGTAAAAGAACAAATCGCTCTAAATAAGAAAATTATAGGATCATAGATTATAACAAGTTAAACTATTCGTTGCTAAACATTGCTGTATATGTATTCGGGATATAAAAGGTAAGTACACAACCATTGACAACTCAAGAATTGTACCGAAACCGAAAGAGAATACAATACTAGATTGTACAAATTGTGTTACAGATTTCAACAAGATTATTTTCATTATACATAAAACAACTTTTACATCTATAGTGAACATGGCAACATTTTACATGTATAAAAATATTTTTTCATCGCATAAAATATGCTCTCATAAATATATTTGTAAACCACTAACAAGTTAGAATAAAGGCACTGTCGACTACAAACACACTTTGGCAGTACTTAATACAGTCAAAATCTTTCTATACAGCTCGTATATAGAGTTCTCACACTAATCCATCCCACTTCCCATACAAATTCCGACACTAAATAATCACAGAATATTGCCAATATTGAAGTGCTTACGAACTGACACAGATATACGCTTTTAGAAATAGTTCTTATCCTGTTTTACGAAACCAAATTTCAAGTAGTTGACTTCGATACATTGCCGTCTAGTGTTGGCGTGATAATTATATCTCCAGCATTAGATCTACTTCTTGTAACTAGCACTGGTGTTTTCGGCTTAGGTGTTTCTGTCATTTTAATTCGAACTCGTCCCATATCGGGTGAATATACAGGAACATATTCACGTGTTGGTGACAAATAATCTGAATCGACAATTGGATCTCCGTTTAAGAGTGGTTGTGATACATCTAAATCTAAATTACTATTCAATCTAGGATTATCTTCGTCATTAATAGGGACAAAAATATCTTCACTAGATAAAGAGTTGGTGTCTTTTCGAGAGCTAGGAACTCCTGGTTCTGAATCAAATGACGTTTCATGCTGTGGAGCCTGATGAGCTAAATTATTATCGATCGAGCTGCTTTTATTTTGATTTGTATCGTGTGGACTGTCAGTTCTATTTTCTTCATTATCATATTTTACACCATTTCCAACATCCCCATTTTCTCCTTTTTTCTGATGCGCCTCATGTGTGGGTACAAGTTCATACTTTCCGTTAATTTTTCTTTCTGCAGCATTATCTACTGCGGCAGGTTTTCCTAATAAAGACTTGTTCATATCTACCATCTCTTTTGAAGCTTTCTCAACATCCCTTTTTTGCTGTCGTAAAATTCTACGATCTCTTCGTTTTCGCATTTGCCCTTTTGTTATAGCAAATCCAATCAAACCTACTAGGAGAACAATTATTAAAGCAATACAAACATATGTACCAGTTTTATGCGGAACTACATTGTCATCACCGGGTGGAGCTTGGCCAAGAACTTCGGAGGCTTGTGTAACTCGTATTTGTTCGGAAACAGTAGTATCTCTCGTACCTTCAGTTGAAACTGAAGCTACAGTTACTACTTCAGATCGCGTATGCCAATTAGGACCACCTTGATATACAGAAGGGGGTGTTGGTAGTTCAAATTCTGTAAAGTTACCGTCTTGTTCATTATTAAATATTCTGTGAACTGGATCGGGGCTTAATTCTCCGATTATAGGAGTAGTCGTTTCTACAATATGTTCTGTTTGATCTTCGTAGTCTAGACCAAAGAACCCAGATCCTTCGCCAGAGCCTTCTGCAGCATCATCGCTTGAGTGAATATTACGAGCGGTTAATAATTCTTCAGAATTAAAAATTCTTTTTACTATATCGGAGTTTAATTCTTCGATCGTAGAAGTTGTCGTCTCTAAATTATTTTCTGTTTGATCAAGATCTAAAGTTCCAGAGAAACCAGATCCTTCACCAGAACCTTCGATTAAATCGTCGTTTATGTGAATATTTGCAGCTTTTAAAATTTCTTTACCATTTTTTTCGTGTATTTGGTCTTTAATAGATTCGCCTGATCCTTCTACTTCATCGGATGAAAATGATGCAAATCGACCAACTTTCATAAATTGTAAACCATCATCGTCTTCATCCAAATTGGTTCCATGAACTATTTTACCTTCTTCTAAATCACTACTACCTACTAAAGGCATAGATTTCAAAGCCGTGCTCTCTTCACTAATCCGTACAGCGTCAATCGGTTGATCACCCATCATCATATCCATAAAATCTGTCTTAGATACCTTACAAATGTCTTTTGTTTTTAATTCTAGCCATGATCGATCTTTTAAGTGAACTGGGCTTCGGCATTTTACATCATCAATGTAAACATTTGCTGCTAAAAGTCTATTCCTACTGATGATATTATTACAAGAGCAGTCCAACGGATTTCCTTCCAACTCTAAGTGTTCCAGACTCGACAAATGTCCTAAATCAGATGGCACATCTTTCAATAAATTTCCAGTCAAATCCAGAGAGCTGACACTTTTGGGAAGATAAAGCAACGATAGCTTTTGTAATCGATTATGAGCGAGATTGAGATGAACCAATTTTTTTGCATTATGCAAAAACTTATTTAATTCTGTGAGACCATTTGTAGAAAGATCTAGGCTAACCACTTCAGTTAGCCTATCCAACTCATGAGTAATTTTCGTAATATTGTTATGGGAGAGATCAAGAATATTAATATTGTGGTGTTTTTGTCGCAAAGTATATTTGTAAAGTGCAACAAGATTGCTGCAAGTGACACGGTGAAGGCCGTCAGGTGTAGTGCCGCAAACACAGCTTTCGGGACAGACAGCCGCTAATGTCGGTGCTAGAACTATTGATGCGACAAGAAGATAGGCGTACGTAAGAAGCCTCGCCATCCTGGATATAATACGCCACCTGAAAACAAAAAAAACAATAGCTTACAATTTGTTCCGCAGAAATTTACAATTAAAGGTAAATAATAGACACTATTATGTTATTCCTGTAAAATGTATATAATGAGGGGAAATTATATTGTGACGCTTACAAAGGTATCGTCTTTTAATCAATTTTGTATATATATAAATTAATTATTTAAATTATATTAAAAATAAGGTAAAAACGGTTATATTCTTGTTATCTATGGTTTAGCCTCGACTCTAGTCATTGGCTGCGTCTTGTTCTGACTACATCCAGTATTAAATTACAACCGCAAATATTTTACATAGCATTTTGCCAAGCTAATTTTGTACTTTAAAATATAATTAAAAAAAACATAGTTTAACGCAAAAATAGCGATGTCTGGATAGCCAGACAACATACATTATTGTATATTATTTGTTTATATTAAAAGTTATAGTATACTATATTACTACCTGAGTGACCGGTATTTCTTTAGAAGATATAAAAAAGATGCAATAAAAAAAAACTACTGTGACTAATCAACATGCTTTCAGAAGCGCGGTGAAAAGTCACGACCGAGTAACGTTAGTAAACTGAGACTTCGTCTTTGCCAACGAAGACGGTATGTGAGTGTGTATATTTGTATCTAAATTTGTGATGGTAATTTAGAGTAATAGGTAAATAGGACGCTTTTTGGACGGCTATTTTCAAGGCAAGGTGAAATCTGTTATTAGTGGATTAGGTCGTACAGCTTTCTCGTAGTAGGATTATGAGAAGCATTAACAAAGATGAACTAGGGGTGAGGAGCTGATGGTCTCTATAAAGATCAACATTCCAATGAATAACAGACATCAAATGGCCGCATGAATGTGTGCTATAGTGAAAAACTCGGAAGTGTTCTTAAATACCAAAACATTATTACAATGTCTACAACTGATTTCTCAAAAAAAATAGACGGCCTCAGTCCGGCAATTTCTCAAATACGAAATAACAGCTGGCATGAAATCGCACAGTACGTGGGTGAAGTACAATTTGAAATCAGTTTCTATTTGTAGCGACATAATAACATCCTCGGTGCACTTGGCCGGCGCTCGCCACCAGAACTAGTTCAATGTTAGCGACAGGAAGGCGGTTGTTAACCGTTTGTGCAAATGCCGTCACACCGTCTTCGCGGAGTGCGGAGTGCTTGGGCATAAGTGGAATATATTGCGCAATATCTAGCAGGACGCAATTCTTCTTGTATAATTAATACTCGTAAACTTAATGATAATATTGGGTATGGATAACCGATGATCATGCCCCTTCTTGCCAAACAATCGAGGAAAGTATGAATCTCATTCGCTTGTAATGGGCGTACGATCAGTATTTTGTATCCGTATAAAAATACTAGTTTAGTTCAAAATGTTAAGCCGAAAATATGAGTTTTATGCATTTTTCTTTTATATCGATGTAAAGTATCGCTTGCTCATCCAGGTAGTGACGTGTCTCATTGATGTATCAACGCAAATATATTAAATATCCAATTTTCCAACATATCATATTTCTATGAAATGATTCAACGAATCGAATCATATTCGTCTTTAGCTGATGGGAGTGGATAATATTGGACATAGATGTTTTCAAGGGATTCCATGACATACAATTTCGATCCGTTCCAACGCCATGACTCTATGCGAACTGTTTGTGTATTGAGTAAGAGTCTGCTTACGGTACTTTCTCTAGGGCGGGGTTGCCATTTAAAAATCTAAGGAGATCAACGCCCATCTGTTCTTTGCGCTATATGCCCCGCCCATCACCCGTTCAACTTCGAAATACGAAGAACTATGGCACTAATTATAATATGTCTAATAAACCTAGCCCTTGCCTTGTCTACGTCTGTATCGCTTTTGGTGTAGAAATAAAAACAAATGAAATGTACCTAAGTATGTGTTGAGTAACGGTAATTTCTTAATCTTAGCACACTTTTACGCATTTTATTTCTACAGACGACGATGTGTGGAATCATTGAAAATAAAATTTCGTGTAAGAATACTTTAGTAGTTGGAATAAACAACTGGAATAAAGCATTCACAAGGATCATAGTTCGTACTGGACCTCTTAAACAGTTAGTGAATGGATCGGTGCAATCATTTGATTTAGATACAACACGAAACTAGGACAGATTACCCTTTAGTCGTGTGATAGAGCAAAGACATTTAAATGAAGATCTATTTAGGTTCATTTAGAATTCAAAGTCATATCAAGATGCAAATGTACAACAGGTTTAATATCGAACTTATACTCAAAGCTATTTTCACAAGGATTTACGGGATTTATTAAGAATTTTATATTCTTTCAAATCAGATCATCGCTCTGCATTGGTAAGATTTTATTTTTTCAATTATGATTTCCTTGATAATTGTATGTGTGAATATTTATCATTTCACTTTGACCTACAAATAAAACAGTATATTTTAAAAAATGTAAAAAAGATATTATTATAGATTAAAGAATTTCAATGAGTTTTCAGATGAGATTTTGAGTGGACATTGTACAATCGTCTTTTGTTATAAAAATAATTAACTGAAATATTAGGCATAGACGAATAAAGTAAAAATTGCAAAAAGAATATTATGCGGAGATCTATAAAGATTTGACGAAGTATATGATGTGGATTATTAAAGTGATCAAAAAATTCGTAACAAAGAGGATTCCGAGTAAATTTTCTATCGTTAAGATTGGAAGTCGATTTTGGTGATAACACGTCACGCAAATTGGCTGTTGAATAATAAATATCAGTTCGCCACTATCATGTGAATAATTACGTAATGCCTATAGAATGTTGGATTAAGTAATTTGTCGGGAATTTGTGTTAAAGCAATAAAGTACCTACGCGAAAATGTTGGTATGTGTACTATTTATTTTAATTATCGCGTTTACAAGTCTCTTAGTTAGGACGTTATATCACTCTTATTAAAAACTTGAAATTATTTACAAACATCTGATAAGTAAAATGTAGTTAAATATTACTCAATTTCGTAATACCTTTAATATGGCTTATTTGTTGATATTTCGGCCCAGTCAGATGGACCGTGACCACAAAACTGGTTTACAAGTAATCGTTGAACTACAAATAATTTTTAATGTATTTGTCTTTCTATTGCTCATTAAAAATTACACATTATTTGTTTTAATTATAGGAATTTCTAATTTTCTATAAACAACATGTAATGTGTTTTAATACGCCGTGTGGTATCCGGCTGAATAGAATAGTACCACCCTCATTTCTTACCGAGGCGTCGTAAAAGGCGACTAAGGTAAGTTGACCCACCGTGTGGTATCCGGCTTAGTAGAATAGACCACCCTCTTTCTTACCGAAGTGACGTAAAATAAAACAGAGGTAAGTTGACGTCAGGCAGGCGGCCGGTCGTAAAAACGCAGCCAAATCATGTGACACCAAGTTTATAACATGTTGTGCCGACCCCAGTTAGAGCGGGATAAGGGCAGGAAGATGATGTATAATAATAAGTTTTGATGTGCACTATGTAATGAGGAGCAATATGATATGAGGAGAGATGAAAATCATGTGCGTGAAAGTTTTAAATATGAATGTGGATGGATATATGACAAGAAAAAAGAGGCCGAAAAAGATGGATAGATTTTGTCACTATCTGTCTATCTGTGTAACTATTATGTATGTAAAATGAGTAGCAAAGAGGACCAACCATAGAACAAAATGAAGATGAAAAGATTCTACAGCGACCCCTTTTAGAATAGGATAGGAAAATGATGAATTTTAGCCCCGATGCTGATCGGTTAAACCTTAAGAAGATGAAATAGCTGGTTGAAATCACCGAAAGGTCTACAAGTTCTCTGTAAAAATTAGCTTAATGGATATTTGTAATTATCATACGCTATTTGATGAAGGAAACTTTGAGGAAGCCGTGTGGTATCCGGCTGAATAGAATAGTACCACCCTCATTTCTTATCGAGGTGTCGTAAAAGGCGACTAAGGTAAGTCGACCCGCCGTGTGGTATCCGGCTGAGTAGAATAGACCAACCTCATTTCTTACCGAGGTGTCGTAAAAGGCGACTAAGGTAAGTTGACCCACCGTGTGGTATCCGGTTTAGTAGAATAGACCACCCTTTTTCTTACCGAGGTGTCGTAAAGTACGACAGAGGTAAGTTGACGTCAGGCAGGCGGCCGGTCGTAAAAACACAGCCAAATCATATGACAGCATGTTTTTAACATATTGTGCCGACCCCACTTAGAGTGGGATAAGGGCAGGAAAATGATGAATGATGAATGATTTGATGAAGGAAACTTCGCGGAAAACCGCATATCATAGTTAATATATGTCATATGAAAATCTACGCCCTCTTCTTCTAAAGACATTTTGTACAATACGTTTTTAGCTGACGCGTTAGAAGTTTAATCTTATATGCGGTTTTTTCTCATTATAAAAGATAGACTATATCCATTAAAAATATATTGTGTATGGTTTTTTTTTAACTAACAAGTCACAAATTTAAAACGACCTTATTTCCGTTCATAAATTAAAAAAATAAAGTATTTTTTAAATGATCATTATAAACATTTAACTCCAAGGCTGGTCGCAAATATGGTTTTTTATTACAAAGCACGAAGCCGCGCAAGTAAATTTGTTTTTCAATTTACAATATTAAGCTGTGTAATATGACCAGTACTGTTCTATATGTAAAATAATTCAAATATAAAAAGTAAAGTAACGGCCTGCTAGTATCCCAATACTGGGCATAGGCCGCCTTTTTCCGTTTTTGGGGAGAAGGATTTGAGATAAGACCTACCACGCTGCTCCAATGCGGATTGGTAGGTTACAAATAATCCTAGAATTCTCTACAAATATGTAGGATTCCTCACGATATACTTCCTTTATCGAAAAAGTGTTATAAATTGCAATAATCAATTAGTCATATGTTTTGACACAAAAACTCACTGGTGCCTACCCGCGGTTCGAACCCGTGACCCCTAAAAAGAATCGCACCGTCTCACCGCTGGGCTATAACAGTTTATACTTCAAATATGATAAGTCATCATCTTCCCGCCTTTATACCACTCTTAGTGGGATCGGCACAACATGCTATAAACGTGTTGTCACATGATTTTGCTACGTATTTTACGACCGGTTGCCTGACTTCAACTTACCTTAGTCGTTTTTAACGACGTCGGTAAGAAAAAGGGGGTGTGGCTTATTTCACTCAACCGGATAACACACGGTGGGTCAACTTACCTTAGTTGCCGTTAACGACACCTCGGTAAGAAACGCGAGTGGTCTATTCTACTCAGCCGGATACCACACGGCATATCAAATATGATAAGTATGAAATAAATTCTACATTTCTACATTTCCTAATAAAACTGATACTGTTTATTATTCTCAGCCAATTTTATAGATTTCCCGTCATCACGTATGACCGTTTAACGGTTTAAACGAGGGATCAAGCAATCTCAAGATTACTGTACAAATAAACCAAAGAGTATATTCTTGTAATACATTTTATGAGTGATAAACCTGGCGGTAGAAATAAATAGTGAGAACGAGTAAACATTTCTATTACGTCGTAGAAATCGAACCCACTCTACAGTGTCATGTTCAGTTGGGTAGAACCCGTTATTTTTAAGATCGTAGTTCTACATGTATTTTACTAGCCTAAGAATTCAAATGATCAAGGTTGGCGACGTTCTATAATTATTCATTCGTTTACATTTATTAGTTTAGTTATATACTAAAGTAGCGATATGTTACTATCCCGCAGCTGGACAAAGGCGTTTTATATCCCTTTCAAAGAAGGATTGAACAGCTCACCTTTTCGAGCAGGTTATTCATATCAAAAATATATAGTACCTGGTAATTTTTTACAAAAAAAACTATGGAATTGCGTACCTAATAAAAAAATTAAAAATTAGGTAGGTGGGGTTGGATAACCTAGGTATTTTTATTTATCGACACCGCGCGTTCCCAGAATAAGCTACGCTGACTACACAATTTACGGCAAAAATAGTGTTTTATATTTAATGTAAATTTTAGTATTTTTTGTAATGCTCAAAAACAAGGATAGAACGATTTTTTTAAATAAAATCTAGATCGATTGTTCTCCCCACTACATGTGTAAGTTGCTTAATATATATATATATATATATATATATATATATATATATATACACACATACAAGATTAACTCAATTAAAAGACGGGCAAATATCAATTATAAACCTAAGTTTTTAAAGATATTTCATAAGTGCCTGCGTAGGGCAGAAACCCGCGATCCATGCGACATACGACAGCCCAAAATACGGCGATCACAATTTTTATTTCCAGTAAATGAAGAATAATTTTAAGTATTGCTTAGTGCTTAGTAATCCTAACATCATGTACGAAAAGATATAAAACAGGTTTTTATTCTAACATTTAATTTCTTATATATGTCATGACATGTCTAAGAAAAAACGTAAGCTTGGCAACGTATGTATACGTCAATAACACGATTTACGTCATCGCATGAGGTGGTATTATGCCATCATTATGGCGTATTACATAGAGAGGAAGACGATTGTTCCAAACTAATGAAACGACGTGTGCGCAAACAAATATAAGAAACAATTACTGATAATCTGGTATTAACTTGTGACCTCAGATAAAAAAGATGTTTAAATTGCCAAACAATTGAGTATAGCAAATTCAGTATAAGTCATGTCATAGTATTATGGTTAATAAGCGTTTTTATGCAACGAAAATAATATTAAACAATACGCTCAAAACTTATTTGTTTATTTATAGTGATTGGCTTCATTTTCTGTATTCGTATAGAAATAGTAGATATTTTATCACTTAATTTTTTCATTATTTCATTATTATGTCATGCAATTTTTGCATTTTTTCATTTCAACTTTCTTTATTTTCTTAATTAATATACTTAAAACTTATTTCACATCACTAATAACACATAATAATTGATGACTAGTTTAGTAGAATAGTAATAAGTAGTATACTAACTAGTTACAGTCATAAATCTAGTCTTTTAATCAACGGTACGCAAGCTGAAGGTTGGCTTTGCAATAAGTACCATAAGGACATTTTCTGATACAAGAATTTTGAGCTTGACGCCACATTTTGCCTTGATATTTCCGTTCAATCCCATGTCAAAGAAGTTTTAGCTAATAGCATAGCGACTATTAGAACAAGTCAATTTAAAAATGCTTAAATAAAAGCTTTTAACAAAATTGCATGTCCCTACTGTTAACCGTTGAGCAGTTCCCTCATCTGGAGCCAATCCTGGCAAAAGCATCAGGTCATGCTTATCATTAAAATTCACTGTCGTTGGGAATGAACCAATACATAAAATTTCAGCTCAATCGGACGCCGGGAAGTGGGTCAAATTGAACTTGCAAGATTCCACCTTCACATACATACATTGGAAGTATAATAAAAGATTTTAAAAAGATACATAGCTATTAAACTTCGAGATTAGAGCATTATGTATAAACTGTCATTGCAATATAAAGGTAGCGGCGCATTGTCATTAATAAATATACCTCAAGTGCATTATAGAAGCAATTTGTTCATCTATATCGCAACAAACTCATCAAGTGGATCGTATTAGACTCTTCCGCCAGCGGTTTATCGTTTAGACCACTTATACTGGCCTTGGCACTGCATTTAGAAATATACATGTTATCTAATTTATTTGCCTTCGATTACTATTTAATGTTACACGGTTAATAATAGATAGTATCTAAAACTGTACGAAATAGCGTTCGAGTTGATTTTGAGAAAATTGATAACATATTAGGTACACTTATAAAATGCTTTGGACTTTGTTGATGCGAGAAATTTGAATTATTTGAATATAATATCCCTAACCAAATCCAACCTTAACGCCCGAGTTGAACTCCAAACTCATGTGGGAGGGTGAAAATATTTGAATATAATATTATATTATTATATGGTTTGCAGTATCATTGATTCCTTTTCTTTTCTTTTTTTATACTACTAGAATATTAAACTTGTTTTTTCATACTGTGGTAATCCAGAACGTCCATATTGTTAAACAAAGTATGGCAAAACAAAGAAGTCTGCAGAATTATTGTTAATCCTTAACACAAGTTTCTTAGTTAAGAGTCAGATGTTATCCCGTTCAACGGCCAAAAAAATTTTTTTTGTACTATCTTGAAAAAGAGTTTTAATTATTTTAAGTTATACGAAAATAAATAATATTAAAATTAAAATTAAAAAACATACAGTCAGCTTTTTGGGACTTTGATTTACAATAAATATAGATCTGTTGTTTTTTGAGCTGGAAACCCTGTTGTATAAGGTATCAAGAATAAGGTCAGTGCTTTTTTGTCACCTTGATACATAAATAACAAGTGTAATAAAGTAATGTAAAACGATATAAAGTAATAATTTCCATCAGAACTAAATGGTGAACATTTATTAGTAATTAAATACTATCGTGTTCGCGTTAAAATCTTAAATATCCTAAGGAGATAATATATATTGTTTTTCTTTATGTTAACCCCATATATAAGCTTTAATTATGTTCCAAATTTCATTAATATTACTTTAGCGGATTAGCCTTTAAAGTGTAACAGACATACAGACATACCTTTGCATCTACAATATTAGTATGGATTATGGTATATTAATAAAACAGTTTGATGATTGATTTAGTCGAATAAAGTCGATTAATAGAGACACAAAAAAATGAAACAAATAATTTTTTTTTTTAATTTTGAAAGAATCTATCGTAGATAAAATAACAGAAAATGTATCATAGTGTAAACTGACTTTAAGGAAAAATCAATACCATCTATAAATAAAAAAATGTAAACCTATAAAACAAATGACCTTAACAATATAATAAATATCGAAGCTGGAAGGCTATATTGATAATGAAGAAATTATGACTCACTAAGGTCGATGCAACGGATATGCAAACTGCATTGGACGGCCGTGGACATTGTAATCGCGCCATATTTGTAGACACTTAAGATAAAATCAAAACACAATAAGCAAGTGATCAGATTACGTTCACGTAAGTTAACCATTATCATTTACCCACTTAACAAATTATAACTATATGCTATGAAAGTATAAAGAAAGTTGATCTTTGACTTCTAAAAGAATAATTACATAAGAGTTGATACATTTAACATGTTCTGCTAAAGCATGTTGCGTCCATTTATCATTGTCCATCAATAGCATATATTTGAAATCATCAGTTATTAATTTTGAAGCGGCGGTGGCGGATTGTGGTTAGAGTAACGGAATTGCGATCGAGAGGTCGTGGGTTCGAATCCCGGTCATTATACTACCGACGTGAACCCACTCCTAACACAAGCTTTTAGCTTAGCTGAAGGGGTTAACAAGTTATATTGATATTTTTTTTTCAATTATTTTTTCATCACTATATTTAAATAGTAAATAAACATTACTGATATTACAATTATAAACATAGCGTGCACACGTGATCATGTAGGTATAAATTAACAAATTATTCTTCTGTATTCGTTTATATTTGTGACGCCCATAAAAAGGCAAATGCTAATAACAAACTGGCCAGTTGTCAGACAGGCGTATATTTTGATATTGATTTAAGACCATCCATAACAGTGTACTGTCAAGATCTTTAAATTGATCAATGAAATATATGGCCCTTTAAACCGGATGTTTCGTATTTATCCATTAAGTTACATAACAAACTGCGCCACGTGAATTTAAAGTTACCGTTAATCTAATAAATCACTGAATCCATTGGTAACACTGCAAAATTTACAAGCGACTTGTGACGATAATAAACAAAATATTGAAATTACTACTACTACTAGAAATATCATAATATATATAATCTCTTAATTACATGATCTTCATCTTCAAAGTCGTTTATTGATAAGAAGGTTCAATTGATAAATTTGATTATTTGATGGATGGATGTCTGATGGACGTCGATTGCTGGATATAGTTCTCTTCATGGGATCTCCACACCACACGATATTGCCACCACCAGCGGCTCCCCGCGACCTTTTTGCGGTCATCCAGTCAATCTCGTGAGGGGTCTACCGTCACTGCGTTTTTCGGTGCGGGGTCGCCATTCCAACACCTTGAGATCCCTACTAATTGAAATTCTGCCTATTTATTTTATTTTCTTTGCTGATCGTTTTGCTGATCCCACTTTAAGTGCGATTAGCAAAACTGTTGTTCGCTTCTATTATCTCCTATTATTCGCCAACTCAGTCGCGTATCCCCTTATATGCATGTCATACTTCACACAATCCAGACATCATTTTTCCACCTTCCTCTATTAACATATCCATTCACGTTAAACACTCGTTTATTTAATACTTGTTTGGTCGCATGATTTAAATTTTCTGCTTATATGGCATTAAATTAAGAACCAGCATCTTACTTTCCCACTGTTTGACAAAAGTGTCCTTTCTTCTCCAGAGAACAAAATTGGCGCCAATTACACAGATCCTAAGAATGAAATAATGAACCGATACTTATAAATAAATCAAATTCAAAAATCCAAAACTCTTACTTATTAATAAATCATTATTTATGAGTGAATGTCAGTCTTTAAAGATGAGATTATTATTCAATTGTTTTCTCAATTTATTACCATAAGTCAACGACGATGAAATCAGTGCCGAGGCCCAACAAAGGTCACTAGGCGCAGACAATCTGACGCCCAAATGTCATTGCGAAATAAGAAACTTGTATAGCAATATGTCCGTATATGCAATACTTCCAAAGTAATATTTTTACGGATATAATAAGGTCGACATAATGTGGTTACTAAACTATTACTACTGGCATATCATAGTAGTAGATATTGTATGATATTTATTCACTATTATTCCAGAAGGATGTCCATGATTAGTAAATTACAGATTTTATCATATTGCTAATTAATTAAAACGTTCTCACTTCGCAACTAGTTTTAGTTATAGTATTAATTGATTTTTAAAGGGTGGGTAAATGTGGGTATTTTTGACAACTAGAAAAAACCATGAAACAGAATTGCAAATTAATCTATGTCACTTGAGATTCCAAAATTGAAAGAGAGAAATGTCCGTCATTAAAATTAGAAATTAATCTGGAACAGGAAATGCCTTTTTTATCTTCTTACGTAGGTTTTACCAGTGCGTCATTTTCACTGAATTATTACGACAGTATTGACATTGAAGGCTAAATCGTGATGTCGTATGACCTTTTTTTAATATTTCCTAACTTACCAGTTACAGTTATGAATTTTTAGTCTTAGTTTAATTACAAGATAAGCATTACAATTTCTGGAAGCGGGGAAGGAAAATTTGATCCAAACGTGATTTGCATGCAGCTTTAGATCTTGTATCTTGAACAGTGAATCCGTATGCCTCTTTTGAGGGGGCATGAGTTCAAAACCTAGACAGGCACTAATGAGTTTTTCTATTATTTATGTGCCTAATTAGTATTTGCTATTTATCACACGCTTTTCAGTAGATGAAAACATCTTCATATCTCTGGAGAACTCCTGGGTGTAACCCATCAGTGTGCATTAGAGCATCGTCGGGGTTCTTGGCTCCAATCCTTCTCTTCAGATAATGAGAGAGGAGGCCTTAGCTCAACGGTGGAATAGTAACAGGCATTCACTTTATTGTGTCTCTTAATATTGCGATCGACAAATCTTAAATTAGGAACATTTTTATTGCTAAAATTTTAAGTTATTTTTAGTGCGGTTGCAAAGACATGATAAGCTGCACCTTTACAGTGGAAGAAGTCAAAGTAAAGAGGAAAAAAGAGTAGAAATGCGGACCCCGTCATAGAAAAAGGATCACATGGACAATAGTGCAATGTACAATATCCTAAAATAATTTAAGGTAACATCTTTAATATCAAGTAATCTTAATATCTATAGCAGTTAAAAACTTCTAAATGTCTATACAAAAGTAATAAAAAAATATATTCCTTATAATCTGCGATATTTTTTTTACATAATATAAATATTATTATTGCAAAATAATATTTTCATTGCTTTTGTCCCTCCGAAAAGTAACGCCCATTTTTATGAATCTAATGTTTTTATGTAAATTAAGCTAATTTTGTAAACAATATAAGTTATTTTATGCAATTACTTTACTACCAATCCAATACCTATTTGTTAGCAACACTGATTTAAAGTTATTTTTGATTGTTTTTGAGTGTACCAAAACAACGAGTTTACACATCAAAATATTTTGGTAACGAAATGTAATCATGCGCAGTTTTCATGAAAACATATATGATTATATTTATTTTTAAGAATGCACAAAATGGTTTTCGTCGAATGAAAATACTGTTAAGGAAACAACATGTCTTAAGAGATATATTATCGTTTTCGAGAAAATTCCATTTAGACTTTTATAATCTTTTTTGAATCGCAAAGCTTTAAGCTTTGAATCACATTTGTATTGAGGAAATACAGAGAAATACTCTCAGAGCTTATACAGTTATTAAAGCTAAGAAATGAAGCTTTGCATTATCGTAAATCTGCTATTTTCTTACAAAGTGAAATCTTGAATACAACGCTCCATTTGATATTTCCATTTCCAATGTAACTGGACCCTGGAATGAGATTCTATGCGCAGAAACCCACTCAACTGTGAACTTGGGAACTGGATATCATTCAATTTACTCAAACATACCAAACTGGGAACTAAATGTCGTGGCACTAACAAAATAATGGAATCGTGAATTTACTTGCGCAATTCTCAACGGTTTGTTGTTCTTGCAAATACATTTATAACCCGTTTTTGTTTTGAAATAAAAGAGAATATACAAATACTTTTTTAGTGTTTACAGTTAGGAGAAAATATTAATACTCTTCCAAAAGTAAAAACAAATTTTGCCATAATACGAATAAATAGAAAATATATATAACGCTAAATGTAGAGTTAGTCCGTTCCCCGTCCGTCCGTTATACCCGATATAGAATGAAAACGGATGGTCCACTCTACATTTAGCATTATATATATTTTTATTTACCTTATCCATATTATTATTTACTCCATATTAAAGATATTATCGATTAACTTCTCTGTTTTAAAGCTAAAAAGGGACCAATACACACCCTTTCGCAATTAATATTTTATATCATCATTTCAAATGTGTAAAGGAAAAGCAAATATTTTCATATTTAAACATTTTTAATTTAAATTGTAAAAAGCAAATATTTCAATGATATTATTCTTATTATAGAGTTTTGTAAAGAATTTCGTTAGTCAAGAATTTCGCCTTGCTATTATACCACATGGTTGTAAATGTAAGTCACCCCACAGTCCTAAATTAGGTTTAACTGGTCGCGGTTGTTATAAAACGGGTTTTAATCGTTTGTTTTCAAGTCCATTTGGCAGCAACAATGGTTACCACATCCAATTTAAAATCTACTTTTTTTATTCTCAGGGTAATGACCTTTAATTATTACATGAATTAGATTTTACCATTAAGGTAAATAATTACATTGTTTCGATATTGGCTTAGGAAAGAAAACGTTTTTCCTTTTGGAATGGGGAGAAAACGGTACATTAAGGTATCATAACACTAAGGTTAATGCAAACGAAGTTGCAGATATGGCTTGTTTAAATTAAGCATGAAGTAAATTTTGTCTTTACAATTTTACTCTTATATGTCAAGACTTTCAAAAACTAGTTTAGGTTTTCAATTTTGTTTAAGCCATATTTCAATTCCAGATATTTATCTATTTATTAAAGATACTATTTGTTATAGAAGGAATTGAAGCTCAGTTTAAGTTTTTGATACAGAAAACTCATATGTTTCTACCCGGCGTTTGACCCCGCTTACCTTACTTATAAGATGGAAGATAAATGGTACCGACTTTATTTTAATACTCTGAAATATTTTATAATTTGGAACTTTTACCATTTAAGGAGTTGGCGAAGGTTTTTTTGGCTGAGTTATTGAGGAAGTGTCATGTAAGGTCCGACCTGTTTATTTTAGCATTTAACCAAAGCACTCAATAGTTATGTTTTACCAAGGTCTAACATTTCGAAATGCAATGTAATTTATTTTCTTAGTTAACTTTTATATATTATTAGCTGTGCCAGCAGTTTCGCCCGCATAGAAATCAGTGTTACAATTTTTTCCCGAGTTGAAATTAAAAGTAGTTATTGTATGTTAATTATAAGATATTTTTAAATAAATTTCACCGTTCACTTAGCCTTTCAATTTTGCCGTTTTTGCTATATTTTTTTATTGCTCCTCCTCTCCTATTCATCTTAGCGCGATGTTACATAGTCTATGGCCTTCATCGACAAATGGACTATCATACACTCAAATAAATTTTCAAATCGGTCCAGCAGTTTCTGACATTAGCGCGTCATCGTTCAAACAAACAAACTCTTCAGATTTATATATTAGTACAGATTGTTAATTTTCATTAGTTAACATATCGCTTATGGGCTGCAATAGTGGCACAACTCAAAAATTAATGTTTAGAGATAGATGGGTTCAAAGTTTTCATAGCTAATGAAATGAACTAAAAATGCTTTAGTTTACTCTAAAGAACTGTCTAATAATGTATTATGAGTTCTGCCAGTATCGCTCCTGAAAAGAATGTATATTTTAACATTTACACCTTATTCCTAATAAAAAACACGTATTATTTAAGTTCTGCCACTATTGCAGTCCATAATACTTCAAACGTTTACCACACGATAGTAACAAACCGATAACTGCTTCCGTATTTTGTTCTACGAAGATATTATTATTGTCTATGAGCATATTTATCATCTGCAGTTGAATTTGATATTGGTTAAATCTTTGCTCCGATACTAATGCGTGGGCATTATGGCCCATAAATTCTAGACGGAGATCGTGGAGTGCGAAATTTGTACTTCCTTAGCAGCAAAACGAGTATTCGAAATAGATTTCTACTACATTTTATCTTCCTATACACTGATAACGGTAACTAGATATTTTTATTCAATTATTTTTTATTAATCCAATAATTCTTCTTGCTGCATTGAATTAAATTGAAATAAATGATCTAATAGAAGATTTTTGTTTATATCACACTTATCTATCCTATATAGTGTATTATCTATGCACTTATATATTGATACTTGCAGTAAATAGGTTTTCCCATATCGCGAGTGCAAACATTTCACAAAATCGTAGAAGACAACGAAAACGTTACGTGTTTATTAATATTTTATAGAAGTAAGCTTAACTTTGCACGATTTCATAGTACAAAAGTTGTGATAGAAGTATTTTGCTAAATTTCGCGTTTGTTAAAAAAATTTATGTATTTTCCTCTATACTGTATATAAAGCTGAATAATTTTTTGTTTCGAACGCGCTAATCTCAGGAACTACCTACTGGACTGATTTGAAAAATTTTTTGAGTGCATGATAGTCCATTTATTGAGAAAGGGTTATAGACTATAGACTAGCGTGATAGTTATAAACTAGCGTTATGTTAACGCTAAGATGAATAGGAGAGGAGCAGCAATGAAAAATATTGCGAAAATTCATTGGCAAAATTTAAAGCTTTCCTTGCGTGCACTGAGTAAACGGTGAAAGTTATTCCAAAATCTCTTATAATTTACACACGATAACTATTTTTATGTTCCAAATTTCAATTAGGGGAAAATTTGTGCCACTGATTTCCTTGCGGGTGAAGGTACTGACACAGCTAGTTTCTATATAGAGGATAAAATCTTATATAAAAAATAATGAAGACTATTGACAAATAACGACGATAAAAGAAATATGCAATAAACCCTTCTTGTAACAGACACTCAGCTTAGTATCACAACAAAGAGATGATACACGTAACTGCAAACACTCCGTTCAAACAAACTCAGTAATTTCAAACAATGGAATTACTGCGAAATGGAATGGAATGGTTTTGGTTGAAAGTCTGTTTTCACTGAACGTTTTTAATAATGGAAGAAACCGAGTCTCTGATCGTGTCTTATTCTTTGTAAATTGCCTAAGGATTATTTAATACTTTTAATTTTAATTTTACGTAGTCTCCAGTATATCGTGTTTGTAGAACAAAATACAAGTTTAGTAAAGGGACCAAGATGTATTAAATTTAATGAATTATTGAAAATATAAGAATTGGAAGAATGCTTTTATAAAGTATAACTCCAAAATAGTTACTTAGCTTAGGTTCAGAGTTTACTGCCTATATCCTACATTAGCATATTAGGTAGAATGAATAAAGACGCACGTACTACGTCTACAGAAGGTCCGAAAATAATTTGTCGGTCTCGGAAGACGTAATAACAAAATTCCTCAAGATTATCTGGAATTGTCTTTACACAAGTTTAGAAATTATCTTAAAACGATGTTGCTTGATAAAGTGAAGATTGCTTGAAGCAATTGCTTGCTATACAATTGAAGATTGCTTGAATGCTTGAGCTGCAAAGATTAACATGTAATCAATTAATCAAACCGAATAATTTTTTGAAAAGATTATGCGCCGAGTTGCAATCTTCAGAATCAGTGTTAGCTACTTATCCAACATTTGATGATTCAAAAGTATTGATAACAGTGTACTTAAAGAATATTTTTAATCCGAATTAGAGAGAAACTACGAACACTGAGCCATTACAACTTTTCAAATGACAGCAAGAATAGTATTTTCTATTAGCAATTTTTTAATGCCTGAAGGACAGAAACAAGGATAAAACGACATTTTTTTAAAAATAAAACCTAGCTAGATCGAATTTTCCCAGAAAACTAAGGATTAAACTGGAGAAAAACAAATCAAAGCTGAGTGGGATTTATTCTATACACAAAGTCGTATCCCTTTCGGAAAATAATACCCTTTTGTCGTACCTATTAATGTTGATATCCACAGGCACCTTCAGCATTATCGGTCAATGGTAACGTAAAAGTGTTTATTTTATCCGCTGTCTCAGCCAAGGTGAGAACATTATTGTCCCGCTGGACCGTTTCCAAGTGCTTACAACGTTTTTGAAAAGCGGACGGCATTCAAGAAATTATTACGACTTTTACGTATCACTCATTACTTTAAAACTGTCTGGCGCACATCTAGGTGGGACTGGGTCGGACTGCAATATAAATATACTGCACAGATAAGGTAAGGTACAGGCACAATAAAAATATTGTTTACAGAGAGTTATTATACTTAGAGTAAGTATATACTTAGGTCATCATCATCATCATCTTCCTGCCCTTATCATTATATCCCTTATCGTTATAAACATGTTGTCACATGAGTTGGCTACGTATTTTACGACCGGCCGTCTGCCTGATATCAACTAAACTAAGTCAAAATTTACGACACCTCGGTAAGAAAGAGGTTGGTCCATTCTACTTAACCGGATACCACATTGTGGGTCGACATACTTTAGTCACTTTTTACGACGCCTCGGTAAGAAAGAGGGTGGTCTATTCTTCTCAGCCAGATACCACACGGCGGGTCGACTTACCTTAGTCGCCTTCTAAGACACCTCGGTAAGAAAATATGAAGATGAACACACGGCGTTAGGTATATACTTAGGTGGTAGTAATAGCAAAATGTGTCATATTATAAGAAAGTGAAATAAAGATAAAGCAAATAAGGATGATCTGATGTCTCTCTTTTTTATAAGTTATTAGACAAAGATGAAGTATAGTAGTTTTTATCTTCCCTCTCATTATTTATTGTGTAATTTTCTCTTGTTGAACTAATTTGATTGCAAAGACGTGCATAATGTTCGATCATAGACTTCATTCACTTCAGTTCGAACATAGCAAGACTGAATTAAGAGTAATCTAGTTTCGATTATATTATTCAGTACATTGTAAGGTAAGTAGACATACGAACATCTTTCTGGTAATCTCAACTTTAACAGTGCTACGAGTAACTTGAGTATTACCTAGGAGCAACTTTATCAGTTTAGCTTGAGTTCAACTTCATACTTGACTCTAAATGGAACAATGCATATAAATAAACTAAAAAAATCTTAGATATTAATATTACCACAAATAATATTTAAGAATATATTACTTAATTATATTTATAAAGTAAATATTATGTGCATAAAACAAACGAGTTTAGTTGTCAATCAAAGATTTCCTAATGATGCCTTAATAATAATTTATAGAATAAGCGTTACTTTGCAGAGATCCATAATACAAAAGTAATAATAAAATTATTTTGCTATAATCCGCGATGAAATGAATTATTTCATCGCGGATTATCGCAAAATAATTTTATTATTGCTTTTGTGTTACTTTAATAGGTATAAAGTGCTTAAGCATTGTAGATACGATTAGTAGCCATTTGTAATTATTTCATATCAATGCAGTGATTTTGTCCGCATATAAATACCAGTGTTGTGATAACACAAATGAATGCATCCTGTAAGATTAGTTAGCAAGATAATTTTTAATTTATAAAAAAATACGCTTATTCAAACTTTATGAAATTTGTATGTTGGAAAAATTTTCACAATTTATACGTCTATCTAACCTAATAGTTACTTCAAAATAGTTACACTTTGGAAATTATGTCATGTTATAGTTACTTTGTTTTAAGTTATAAGCACTGTAATATATTAATACTCAATATTTTATTTACGGCTAACTTATCAGACGGAAATATTCATAAACGTTATTATATAAATTTTATTATATATTTTAAAATTAATACTTTTAAAATAACTTATGAATACTTTAAAATAGTATTCATAATTAATTTAAAAGTATCAATATAATGAAGGGTTTATATTATTAACACTTTATTTAATTAATCTTTAAATCACTGAAACTAGCTTAATATTGTAACCGATCATGCCTCTTTTTTGTACAATCCCTATCCAATAATTTCCTTGCTCCTTTTAAAATAACTTATGAATACTTTAAAAAAGTATTCATAATTAATTTAAAAGTATCAATATAATGACGGGGTTTATATTATTTACAATTTATTTAAGTAATCTTTAAATCACTGAAACTAGCTTAATATTGTAACCGATCATGCCTCTTTTTTGTACAATCCCTATCCAATAATTTCCTTGCTCAATATTTTATTTACGGCTAAGTTATCAGACGAAAATATTCATATATTCGTTATTTAAAAAATTATTGATAATTTATTTTAAAAGTATCAACATAATGACGGGTGTATATTATTTACAATTTATTCAATTAATCTCTAAATAATTGAAATCCCTGTTCATAAATTCCTTACGTCCTACCGAAATATGCGCGAGCTTTTATGTAAAGCTATGAGACAAATATTTACAAGTACATCCATATTATTTTGGTCTATCTAATTATAGTCTTACAAGTTTTCTGGATACGAAAGTATTTATGATATTTCATTACTCATTTTATTTACAATTATGCATAAGAATGAATTTTGAAAACATTCAACTTGGACTGTGTGTAATTTCAAATTCTAACGTCAATTTCAGTTCGAAAGTTATTTAAAAAAATTACAATGTGCAGATTAATAAATGTATTGAAAAAGATAAAATTAGTTATGTTCTCAAATTTTACATTTTGGTACGATTATTATTGATTTATTAAGCTGCTAGGCGTTAGGGGAATCCTAAATATCTTCCGTATAAACCTGCACATAAAATCTATGTAAAAATTTAGGACTGTTTGTATTAAATAAAACTTCTATAAAATTTACTTGTTAGGTTTTTTCAGATTATAAAAATGTCATCTAATTTGACCCAGCAACCGCAATCTTACCGCATATATGTAATAGAAAACACCTAACTGTCATAATTAGCGTTTGCATTAAATTAATTTCTAGAGCAAGATTTAGAATAACCTGTTATGCAGAAAAAAATTGCAAATAAGTAGCATAATTATTCCATTAAGTATCATTTTAATTACTTTTTAGATCATTCGTGGCCTTAACCTTATAAAAAGTTTTATCAAAAAAACCGTTACATTTATAAATTAGAATGTGAATGTACCGTTCAAAATAGTTCCAAATGAGTTGAATATAAATGTCAAAACTTGCCGGTGACTTAACTATACAGTTTTATACAAAACAAAGTATGATAATTTATTAATAAGTTTAGCTTTAACATTAATTATTCATAAAAACGTCGTAAAAACAACGGTCAACCACGTCAATGGTTTTTTGCAAACTAAATCCGCACATCCACTTCTTGACAGACGGCGTATTATTTTTTTATTAACATTACACTATGATTAAGATCATTACACGGTATTTTGCCGCCAACAGACAAGTTACAACACATCATTACCGAACCTAGTAATTACGTTATATCGGTACTCTATAGTTAGATCGAAAAGTTCTCTGACTCTTCAAGAGTAAAAACACGTTTAATCTTGTTTACACTTGTTATTTTGAAAATGAAAAAAAGACTTTACTTTACCTTACTGTTAAGATTCAACTCAAGATATTTACGCAAGTTTTTCCAATAAAAATAGTCCAAGGCGTTTGAAATGTTTTCTTTTTTAATTCTTAAAGATTTTGCCAATTTTATTATCAGCAGTAACTTAAAAGTATTTGATCAATAATCAAACTGTCTTTTATGCTTCCAGCAAGCATTCATTATTGGCAACGATCGTCATTACAGAAAAGCTTTTTATTGTTTTTTTGCGATTTATATTTTATGTGGTAGTATTTGTATGATGCCTCTGATCTCCAAAACTATCGGGACTTCGAGAGTGATAGTATTATTTGTGTTACATTTTTCGTATGCTAATACAACTAATATCACATATTTTAAGCAACAAGTTGCACTAAAATAAGACTACTATTGCCCTATTAAAAAAGAATCTATTGCCAAAAATAATATATAAAGACATAAACTTTAACTTTGTGTAATACTGGCCTTTACCTTGATTTACAAATTCAATATTCACTTTTTAAGTCAATAGCGACTTACTTCTCATCTTTGTAAATATTTATCGTTTGGTCTTGAGAGGACTTAATTTTTTATGAAACACTATGAATTATTGATCCGTATAACTATATGGATCAATACGCATACATTATGCAACAAATAGGTAGTTATAAAGAGATAAAGATAATTTTCATGTCACATTTAAAAGATTAAATATAAAATGTAATTAATAAAGTTTAATATGAAGAAAATTCAGAGTCACTCAGCGGCCGATGAAGTGCCTTGTTCTAATACAAGAAATATGCTAGTTCAAAGAAGATTTAAACTTTTTTAAAGGAAACTTTTAGATGATGCAAATTCGGTTGCACAAAAGATTAACATACCTCTTTATTATAAGCATATTTTCAATATAGCATATGATGAGATATGTTTATTTTTAAGTAAAGAAGCTATCAAAAAAGCGGTCGCTATAAATAAATATTTCAAATTTGTATATCGTGATTCAGAACAGCTCAAAGTGATGACAGTGAAAACGGTTTAAATAACTTTGGAACTATCTGCTAATGACACCACAAATCATTACATCACGGCCAGTGCCAGCGTACTCTATTATTACCGTAAGCTATACGATAAATTAGATTGAATGATATTAGATTAAATGCACGTTGGTGCTTGTTCGGCTTCACGGCAGTGTAACATTGACCCTGCTTCTATACTTGACTTGTAGCTAACAGTTATAATGCTGAAGATATCATGGTCAAGGGTATCGAATATTGAACAAAAAATCCATCCAGAATGTCTGTCTATGTAAACACATAGACAGACATTCTGACTAGACAAACGTCTAGTAGAAGGTCTAACGGATTTGAGATCTGAAACATGTCTGTATTCTTTAAATCTAAACAGAACAAGCGCGGAATAGTCCTTCATTCAAATGACATGTCATGGGAGAGGCAAATAACAAAAAATACAGAGGCAAAGTGCGAGAACAAAGTTTAACATCTTATCATCCTCCTGCCCTTATTCTACTCAAAGTGGGGTTGGCATAACATGTAATAAACATCTTGTTAAATGATTTGGCTACGTATTTTACGACCGGCCACCTATCTTTGTCATCCCACCTTAGTCATATTTTACGACTCCACGGTAAGAAAGATAGTGGTCTATTCCGCTTAAACGGATACCACAGGGTGGGTCAACTTATCTCAGTCACCTTTTACGTCAATCTGGTGATCTTCTATTCTCTGGGTCTTCTATTCTACTGTCAGATATCACACGATGGATCGACTTACCTTAGTAGTCTTTGACGATTATATAAGTTTAACATCTATTTTTATTTAATAATAAAGTCTTTGTTAATAAAATCTGATAGCAAAAGTAAGCTGCGGTTCATTATCATGTAATAATTAAGAATTTTTGGCTTGGTCCGCAGGGCGAGAGTATTTACTACCATCAACTAAAACAAAGCAACTCTAAAGCCATCAAACTAAAGCCTTAGAGATGGAAATGCTATAAACTTACACGCATCTTAACAGCAGCTGCATTGTAATGTATACGTCCGAAATGGATGACTGGTAAGCGAAACTGAGAAAGCATCGTCAAACCTTGAGCATTTAGGAATAAAACCAAGAAAGAAAGAAAAAAATGAACGAATTCGTTGTGAGACAAAAAAATTACACAAGCTGCGGAAGAGCAGCTATACATAGAGCAATACATTGCGCGCAAAATTCAAATATATTTTTTTACTGTCGAAAGCACATAAGCTAATAATACACATAACCTATCAACAGAGAGATTGTAACATACAATCGGAAACAAAAAGTTTTCATTGGATCTCTGCCAAGATTTTGACAGGTGCCTAGAGACGAGACGACGCCCGTTATAATTGCAGTGTGCGAATTAGAATACATTGATATCATTAAGTAGAGGCCAATAATCGAAGATAATTGGTTGACCAGTTGTGAGAACATGCAGATTATAATAACGGCAAGTTTGCTGTTGGCCATCTTTTATCTGATATGATGGTAATTATACTACAAATGTTGCTAATAATCCGTTTCTTCATAGATTACTAAAACGTTATACAAGTTTTCAAAAACTGGGTTATACACATTTAGCACCTGGGTAATTTTTAAAAAAATAAAAAAATGCATGAGAAAAAATAAACAAAAAAAGGGCCGATGACATATGGGACTTGATGCCAGGCTACTAGGAAGCTACGAGAATCTTTTCATCAAAGATGTAATAGTACCTGAAGGGCAAAGTCTTCGAACAGTGCGTCAGTAATATAAGTAAGTGATAAGAATATATAAGTTGGCGAGCTAATGCACACGCTTTGAAACTAAGTAAACTATATAATAATAATATAATATCTATCTATATAATAATAATATAAACTATATTATAATAATATAATATTATAATAATTAAAAGCCAAATAAAAAATATAATCAAACTTTTGATAAAGCAATAGATATGTTGTGTGTAATAATAGCATTATGAAGAAACACAAAAAATCGATACATCGTATTAACGAAAGGTAATTGGATTAGAAGTATGCGAGTAGAACAAGTGTAAAAACATACCACGTGACGATAATACCGCATACTTTAAATATATTAATAGACAACAAATGATAAGGAATAGAGACAAATTAAAAACGCCAAATAAAATATAAAGCTAAAGTGAAGAGAAAAATAAAGAACAATTACTATCGTAATATCTTTTAATTATGTTTTTTTTACATACAAAGAGTTTATTCTTTTCCCAACAAGCAATACTGTAATTCTTGTGCTGCTTTTTGCTGATTGCTTCGTGCCGATTATTGTAGGCAAATGACACGTATCGTTTGCAGTTCAGAAACCGAGCAAGCGATTGTGAGTTATAAAATCTACCTAAAATAGCGGACTTGTATCTATCCCACTGCTGGATATGCCCTCCCTCTTCCTGTTTTTGGAGATAAGCATTGGAGCTATGACCAATCGCTTTGCTCCAAAGAGGATTGTTAGGTTACATATACCCCCAGAATTATCTAGATGTACGCAGGTTTTCATGATGTTTTCTCGCCCAAAAGCGTGTGATTGCAATCATCAATTAGACACATAAAATTTAATAGAAAACTCATTGGTACTAAAACTAAAAACCCCGAGTATGGGTTTTTACCAGTGACCCTCTCGAAAAAGTTGCATGGTCTCAACTGCCGGCTATTAGATGTGCAAAAAAATTATAATTATATACCTATGAAGAGAAATATCGTTAGGAAATCTGCATGTCTCTAAAGAATTCAGGCCGCAAATCTTTTACCTATTCATAACGATGTAACTAAGTAATTACCATTTTTTTGTTTTATATTCATCTCTTATTTTATGAAGTTAGATCAGTGTTTTTTAAGTGTCAATGAATTTTTTGCACATAAAAATGGTAAGGCTTATTTGCATAAATTAATAAGTTCGATATTCATACGAATGGATTATCGTCTTTTTATTATTCATGCACTTTGCTCCTACTAAATCTGTTCGCTGATATGCGAAAAGATAAACTGATATTTTATGTTGTCCTACATATTTAATTAATTGAATAAATTCACGCGTTAAAAGATTATATAATATAGATATATGTAGATAAAACGAATTTTCTTACTGGCTTTACAGGTTATTACTAATATGAAATTTTGGAGTTTACAACGGAGAAACAGAACTGTATTCAATATATATTTTTGTCTCAAAAAATTGGAAGTTTGTACGACCAAAATAAGAACAATTAACTTAATTCAACAATTGAATGTAAATGTAACATACAAATTTGTCTACATTACTTACATTATAGTACGAAAGCACTGAAAGAATAAAAGAGAAATGAATACTGTGATAAAAAGTATACAAAACATTTATTGGACCATTTATAGTTATTAAAGTATATCAATAATAACTTAAAGAATTAGGCGTTATTTTGTCGTTTTCTATAGCGCAAAACAAATGATAAAAGTTTTCTTCCGTTTAATAGACGGATAATTTTTTTATTAGTGATTAAATTAAATAATAATCGTGGATTATAGAAAAGTATTACTGTTACAATAAACATAACCATCTCTTGTATATTTTACAAAACATGAACGAAGAACGTGATGTAATCATAAGATATAATACTTTATAGAACTATGGTTTCCATTATATAACATAAACATTTCGGTCTACGATAAAGCATATACATTAATTCGATGATTAATAAAAATCACATTGAAAACCCAATGAGTTAGTTACATAATTTTTTTATTATTCTATACCCCTATGTCTATTAGAAGAAGATACAGAAAAAGGGATAGCTTGCGATCGTTAGTGTGATTGTAAGATCGAGAATTTTAATTTTATATTTTTGTCATTAATTCGATTTTCAATGTTCTTGTTTTTTCTTACATAATATTTTCATTGTTTTTTATGTATAATTAAGAAGATAAATAAATAGTAAATAATTAATACAATTAGGCGTTACTTTGTGAAGACCCATAATACAAAAGTGATAATAAAATAATTTTACTATTTCCGTGATTAACTTAATAGAAAACAAAGCTAAGCTATGCGATTTTATCGTGGAGTCTATCTTCTGATGATGCTTCGTTTGCGGGGCGACACGATTGTTGAGTTTGTGATAGTGAACGCGTATAGTGCTTGTGTATTATGGTGGCGATATGTTAACGAATCCTGCATGTTTCGGGAATGAAAGCTTTCTTAATCTTTTTTCGGATTTTAGCAAAATAATTTATTATTATTTTTGTAAATAACTAGTGCATCATTTGTTAATACTTGAAAACAGTATATAGTCCCCATGAAAACATTTAAGTGACCTAGATCTGTTGTTGAGAAAAGTTGATTCGTGAATACAGAGTAAGTTTTAAATGTCATTTTAAATCTTAATTTCAACATAATTTAAGACTATTTATAGCCTCAGCCGTGATAACGCGTGAAGTCACGTCATGTGATAACTGAAATCTGATGTCAGAGGTCTCGTGCAATCTTGAAATTATTTTTTAATTGAGACTACCTATCGTATATTTTAGTTATGCTCCAGTTATATTTAAATAAAAAATGGTGTGTAACATTTCGAACCTATCAACGATTTTACTCGTTTTTTTCTTTTCATTTACGTAGCATTGTGAACGCCGTGTGGTTACCGGCTGAATAGAATAGTACCACCCTCATTTCTTACTGAGGTGTCGTAAAAGGCGACTAAGGTAAGTCGACCTGCCGTGTGGTATCCGGTTTAGTAAAATAGACCAGCTTCTTTCTTACCGAGTTGTCGTAAAATACGACAAGAAAAATTGAATTATTACTTCATTCTGAAGAAATAATAAGCTTGCTATATAAAAACTTGGTAAAATATAATGAAATGACAAAATCCTGCTGGTAGGTATTGCATGATACTTTTCAGTTTCTTTAGCCATAGTAGATTTTACAATTAATTTTAAAGACAGAAAAGACGTACAAGGCAACTAAAGTAAGTTGACCCACCATGTGGTATCCGTTTGAGTATCTATCTATCTATCTAATTTCGGGGACGCCTGTCGGTGCAGGGCGGGTGGTCAGCTCCTATTCCGGACTATTCCACCCATTTCCCCATGTTGGGACAAGGGTTTCACTGCTGTCCCGACAGTGTCACCTGCTCTAATCTACCCGTGGCTTTTACGAACCTGATAATATCTCTGAAGGAGATATTTGTCAGATCCTCAACTTCAATTTCATCCTTACCTAGTATCTCCCATCTTACCAGCGAGTACATAGGGCACTCAGCCATAAGGTGAAGACTCGTTTCTTCATCTCCACACTCTGGGCACGCAGCATCTTCTGTTATTCTCATTATTGACAGGTGTCTGTTTAACAGGCAGTGCCCAGTTGTAATGCCTGTTACAATTGCTACATTTTCCCTGCTCTGAGACATCAGCTGTTTAGACTTCCTTGTATCAAACGATTTGAGAAACAGCTTTGCTTGTCTGAGCATTGTATTTCTCCATCTTTTGTTAGATTCTGTTTCTATTCTTTTTTCTATCACACACTTTATTATCTTATGTGCAATTGGGAGAAAGGGTTCTGGTCCTACGAATGTTTGACTAGCTCCCTTTCTTGCCAATTCGTCAGCTTGTTCGTTCCCTGCATGGCCGCGATGCCCCGGAATCCATGCAATCGTTACTTCCCCCTTCTCAGCTAATTCGTTTAGTACACGTTTACATTCCTTCACGATAGCTGAGGTTGTTTCTATGCGGTCAAGTGCTTTTAAAGCTGCTTGACTGTCGCTATATATAACTATATTATGTTCTAATGCTATTTCAGTTTCTTTAAGTTTCCTGGCACACTCCATGATAGCCATCATTTCGGCCTGGAAGACACTTGTATATTTACCCAGATTTAAGACCTGGTGTAAATCTGACGAGGTGCTGTAGATAATGCCAGCTCCTGCCAGCTTCGTGGATTCTCGTCTTGAACCGTCCGTGTAGCAGATGGTCTGACTCATCTCACTATATTCCACTTTCCAATCTTCTTTTACTCCTATGTGTATCCTATATTTTTTATCGAAGATTTTCTGTCTCTTGATCAGGTCACTTCTCCTGACTACCATAGACAGATTTTCTCCGTAAATCTTTTCTATATCTGTATGACCTTTATCTGTAAAGTTTCCTTTCCATTGTTGGAACACTTTCATCTTATACCATTGTTCTAAAGCTTTTCTTTTAGCTGCTAGGTCCAGAGGATAAAGTCCCACCAGAACTTCTAGTGCAGCAGATGGGGTTGTTCTCACTGCACCTGTGATCATTAGTGTTGCCATCCTCTGTATCTTCGTTAAGTCCTTGCTATTGACTCCGATGTTGGCTCTGTGCCACCAAATCGAAGCGCCGTACAGTAATCTGGGTAATATGATAGCCGTATATATCCACTTGATAATTTTTGGCTTCATACCCCAGGTTCTGCCCACCGCTCTGCTACATTGCATGAGTGCAATTTTTGCTTTGTTACATTGATCTTTGATATGACTTCTAAACCTTAGGGTTTTATCTAGCGTTATACCTAAGTATTTTATTTCCTTTATCAACTGTATCTCTACTCCCTTTATACTGAGAGGGTTAAAGTTGGCTATTTTCCTTTTGTTTGTAAAAAGGACTAGTTTGGTTTTTGTAGGATTAAGGTTTAATCCCCTTTCCTGACACCATCTTAGTGTTGCTCTAATGCTATTACTCATTATGTTCCTTATAGTGCTCAGGTCTTTTCCTGTAACTAAAAGGACTCCGTCGTCTGAGTATGCTTGCATGTATGTCTTCCTATCATTAATCTTCCTAACTAATGGATCTAGTAGGAGACACCATAAAAGAGGAGAGAGACACCCTCCCTGAGGAAATCCTCTCGTTGATTTTATTGTGTGTGTAACTCCACTTAGCTCCGCCACGATTGAACGATGCTCTAGCATGTTCATTATCCAGCGTCCCACTTCATTTGTTATTCCTTCCCTACAAATTGAGTTTCTTATAGCATTGCGATTTGCTTTGTCAAAAGCACCCTCTACATCAAAGAAGCAACCTAATGCTATTTCTTTATTACATAAGGTTCTTTCTATTCTTACCACTAAGTTATGGAGAGCTGTTTCTGTTGATTTGCCCCCCATATATGCATGTTGGTTTTCATGCAGTGGAAGATTGCTTTGTTCTAGCTTAGTTCTTATATGTCCCTCTATCACTTTTTGTAGTGTTTTTAGAATGAACGAGGACAAACTTATACACCGAAATGACTTCGGTTCCTGATAGGTTTTCTTTCCAGGTTTTGGAATGAACACCGCCTTTACCTTTCTCCAGCTCGTCGGGACATAGCCCCACGCCAAACTCGCATTAAAAAGTGCTAACATGTTACCTTTATGTTTGAGTATGAAAGACCACCTTCTTTAATCATGTTAAAAAGAAATGTTTTATGTACAAACTATTTTTTTTGTATATTAGAACTATGTAAAAATATATTTCTATGCTATTCATAATTATAATCTAATTAATACAGGCTGTGATGGCCCAGCGGTGCGACCGTGTGAATCTCTAGAGACGATCATGGGTTCAAACCCGGGCAGACACCAATGAGTTTTCCTATTAAAACTTATGTGTCCAATTGATAATTGCAATTTATCACACGCATTTCGGTGAAGGAAAACATCGTGAGGAAACCTGCATATCTCTAGAATTCTGGAGATATGTGTAACCTACCAATCCGCATTGGAGCAGCGTGGTAGGTCTTAGCTCCAATCCTTCTCTCCAAAAAACGGAGAGAAGAGGCCTATTCTCAGCAGTGGGATAGTAGCAGGCCGCTACTTACTTACTTTATACAAAAACCCATTCAACAGACATATGCAAACATGTTAAAATTCAACCTTGTTTATTAAGTGTTTCAAAGTTTTTTTTTTACACAAAAAATGCTATTTCCAAATAGTAGCCAGATAAAAATTGAAATATGAGCGACAGACGTACAAAAAAAGGACGTGCATTTAGTTTTTTTTTCGGTGTCACATGTGGGCCATGAGAATATTCAGTGAGGGATTCGCAGAAGTCAATATTAAATGTTGTTTAGTGTTAATTTTATCTATGAGATAAGATTTTTTAATCTACATGATGTCAGTCTAATATTACTAAGTATCCTATTTTCAGAGACGACAAGGGCATGAGGAAATGCCGTGTGGTATCCGGCTGAGTAGAATAGACCAACCTCATTTCTTACCGAGGTGTGAAATTTATGGGACACTTACACACATTGTCGTCCGTCCCTTAAGTAATTTAATACTTATGTTATGGGTGAGAGATAAATGGTAAATATATACGTATATAATTTTTAAATACATACTTATATACAAATATATTACCCAGGCTCGAAGAACAAACAAATTCTTTTAAAGAAAATGTTGGCTCACGGCGGGAATCGAAACTGCGAACCTCGGAGCTGAAGGCGTGTTCACTACCAACTGCGCCAACGGGCCAGTCCGTAGTATAGGTGTAGTAAAGGGTTAGTCGCCTTTTGTGACAACATGTTTGTAACATGTTGTGCCGATCCCACTTACGACGGGATAAGGGCAGGAGATTTTGTTCTTTATTGTCATGTGGTGTAAAAGCTTATATTATGTTTAATTTCATTTTAATTGGTACACCAGATTATCCGTAAATCTGTAACAGACAGACAGGCTTTCGTATCTATTAAATTATTGTGAATTTTTATAATACAGCTCAGCTTATTACGATATTTTGTTTTTTTACTAACTTTTGAATTAACAAATATTAAACAAATATTGCGAAAGTTATTATTTACATAAGCTAATATAGTCTTGCAAAGTCACGCATATTATAATAAATTTATTAAAATAGCTTTATTAGTATAATTTGGTTGCCAAGTTTATCATGACACAATTTATAAAACTAGATCGATATACTGACTACCAAAACAAGCTTTATTAGTAATTGTGTAAAACTACAACCTAAATTTATTTGTAAACATCAAACTTGTATTTTATTTATGTCGTCATGTTCAAAACTAGATGGCGCTGTACTGAATTAAGTCGCGCTATCGTTTGTCATTTTAAAAAAACATAAGTATTAGAGATCAAATATTGAAATCGAGTTAAAGAGTTAAAAAGTTAGAGTTAAGAGTATAAAATTAAGAATTACGAGAACATTAAATCGTGAATAATATACGTTATAGTTTCATTTCTTAACAGTAATAATTACCAGCGTTATATATTTATTCACCATTTCATATATAAGTTTTTTTTTTATAAATGAGATATCCGCCGTGTGGTATCCGGCTGTATAGAATAGTACTGTTCTATACAGCCGGATACCACACGGTACAACAGTATGTATTTTAGCCGTTTCGTTTCCGGTTGAGTAGAATAGACCACCCTCTTTTCTTACCGAGGTGTCGTAAAAGGCGACTAAAGAAAGTCGACCCGCCGTGTGGTATCCGGCTGAGTAGAATAGACCACCCTCATATCTTACCGAGGTGTCGTAAAAGGCGACTAAGGTAAGTCGACTCACCGTGTGTTATCCGGTTAAGTAGAATAGACCACCCTCTTTCTTATCGCGATGTCGTAAAATATGACTAAGATAAGTTGACGTCAGGCAGGCGGCCGGTCGTAAAATACGTAGCCAAATCATGTGACAACATGTTTATAACATGTTGCGCCGACGCCACCCACTTAGAGTGGGATAAGGGCAGGAAGATGATGATGATGATGAGTTAAGATATCATATCTTAAGTCCTAACGTAGTTTTTCGAATATTCATTTAAAGAAAACAAAAGCCATATACTTGTAATACAATGTAATTGCCAGTAATTGAACATCGATTGACGTATGCAGTTCAATTAAACCCAATTGCTTCAGCCCTTAGCCGACTCATCGATATTTCATTGAACCCTACTTCCATTACTATTTCCTCAATTATAAGCCATCTAAATTACTTTTAATTAAACAAATTCTCTTTAAATTACCTACCTAATTTGTTGTCTACAACTATGATACTCTTTTCTAGGACTACAGTAATATAACAAGCAAAAATAAATATATATAGGGCTATTGCGCAAGTCAATGAGCTGCTAAGCAGATTCCCAGATGCCGACATATTTACACATAATGTTAAAATCTTTTTAAAGTACGTTATTTACTATTTAGATTTAATGTATTTTGATAATAAATAAATAATAAATAAAATATTTAAGAATACATTAACTTTACTCCCAATCACAGTTTCTATCTCCCAAAATTATTTTTATCACACTATTAGCAATATTGGTTTGTATTATGACATAGTTATCTTGAAGATTGCTATCAAAAACAATAGGACGGATATCCGTATTACGAAAAGTATGATTTTAAATATCTTGAAGATAAGTTACATATCTAAATCTTGCATCTGCATTGCCAAAATATTGTATAGGTACATTTTGCTTATATTCCTATTACCAGGCCGCATAAGAAATCTCAGAGTCACTCAGCGGGCGATGCTTGGAGTTTCTCTACGCGATCAAATCACGAATGAGGAGATCCGTAGTAGAGCCAATGTTCCCGACATAGCTCAGCAAGTAGCAAAGCTGAAGTGGAAATGGGCGCAGCACATAGTGCGTTGAACCGATGGGCTTTGGGGTCTTAAGGTGCGGGAATGGCGACCCCGCACCGGAAACGCAGCGTCAGTCGACCCCTTAGAAGTTGAACTGACGACTTAAGAAAAGTACCGCCGAATCCAAGCGATACAAGATGGATGGAGATCCCATGAAGAGACCCCCTTGCCTATGTCCAGCAGTATACGTCCATCGGTTGAGCATGATGATGAATATTATCGAACTTAGTTTATTGATTACTAAACTGTCCACCAGCCCTGGTTAAAGACCCAAAACATGACAGAATTTTGTGTTGCTAAAGGATAAAAAGGTATGTGAACAACTGACGATGATGTCTGTAATCGAATGAAGTAGGAGAAGAGAAAGCTGACGTGACTAAAGATAAAAAATATTTTAAAATAGAGCAATTGTTGTAATGAAATACAACAAATCGTTCAACAAAATATCACATCATGTGACTCAGGTAAGTCATGTTAATTGATGAGTTGACGTCATGCATGACAATAGATTGCTAACGTAAATACAGATTACGCACTACACCTTAATATTACTAATGTTTTACAATACGAATAGATAAAAAAATTATCACAGAAGCACTACTTCTGACTAAAGAGTAGCTATTAGATATAAAATTAAATTATCTATTATGTATTATCTAATTAGTATATACTCAATGAAGAAGATATAAGAAGGACTAAAAAATGAAACAATAGTGTTAGTGTACAAAAACATGAGATATATAGACCGCAGAATATGATTTTTTCTTTGAAAACATTTTCGTAGGAAGGCATCCAGTATAGTTGGACCATGTCTTGTGTTATTAATTGGAGAGCTCGTGTTACGAGTGTTAGTCATGACAGTTTTAGCGCCCCATTCTTTGATATCGGTCTATGGTACCGGAAAGCTACCATAGACTGACATCAAAGAACGGGGAGACCTCGACTTCGCCACTGAAGAAACCGTATTATATACATAATCGAATTTTACTTCTGAAAAGGGGAATATCGGAATTATATAATATTTTTTTACTAATCTTTTTGTGCTATTTAATAGTTTGTATATAAGTTGAACATAAGTTACCAATTGTTTATTTCATATCATCATCCTCCTGCCTTTATCCCACTCTAACTGGTTGTGGGCACAACATGTTGTCACATGATTTGGCTAGGAATTTTACGACCGGCCGCCTGCCTGACATCAACTTACCTTAGTCACCTTTTACGACACCTCGGTACGAAATGAGAGTGGCCTATTCTACCCAGCCGGATACCACACGGCGGGTCAATTTACCTTAGTCGCAATTTACTACACCTCGGTACGAAGTAAGAGTGTTCTATTCCACTCAGCTGGATACCAAACAGCGGCAATTGTTTATTACATAATATATCGTTAATTAAAATACAATAAATATTTTTGAACATAAATGATTGGTCAATATTGAATGTTAGAGGAGATATGAGACTGCCCAATAAAATTGACGTCTAGTTTGAATCAGATCAAAGCGATTGAAATCAACATCTTACCGATATCGACTTATCAAGGACAGAAATGTAACTCCATTTTGGATCATAAACTTAAAGTGAAAGGTTCATACTAAAATATGAATTACTTACCAAAAAAATAAGCTTCACCAGTCACGACATCCCACTTCTTGCACTTCTGAAACAATAGAACACGAATGAATGTTTTGAAAAAACAATCTTCATCCAATATTTGCAGTCTTCTTATATAAAATAGCACGATAATTATATAACTATAACTTGCTTTCAAGCGATGTCTATTGTAATACTAAGACAAAAAGAATTTCGAAATTAAAAGAGGGCCATATTCGCCGAGTTTCTTGCTGGCTCTTCTCGGTAGGAACAGCTTTCCGAACCAGCAGTAGAGTTGTCCATTCAAAAGCACTTGTTTACAAGTTTATTTGAATAAAGAATATTTTGAGTTTGAATTAAATATTGTCTCGATATTTGTTTTCCGCATGTTTTTCTTACATACTTTTTTAATTCATGTTCTTACTATCCTACTGCTGGTCTTATGCCTCCTTTATCCTTGGCACCTACACGGAGTCCGAAATCATGACCCAATGGAAAGAGTCGCTTGGTCTCAACTCTATTACCTACAGCTTCAAAAGGCAAATGGGGATCAAACTCACAAAAATCTATCTATTCCATATATGTATATTAAAGCATATTTTAGCGACTTGAAACATTATATATGCTCTGGTAGTTAGATTTAAAATTGTACTAAAGGGATCAAATTCCAAAGTTACTTAGCTATATATAGTGAACTAATTGATAAGCACGCTCTAGTATTGTATCGCTTAACTATCATTTACGCAGCTGCGCATGTCTTAAATGAGAACGTTAAAAAAGTTTGCTTCAATGACCTTATAGCAGTTGAATTGAAAATAAAGGCCCGTATTATATAGTACAATGATCAGATCCCGAACAGATGTTCGAAGGGTGCTATTATAATGTCGAACAGGTAAAAAATTACGAACATCTTGCGAATCGGAATTTGGTTTTATTATATAAGATAAACGGTTACGTAACTATGTAGATATAACTCATATCACTTAGTAACGTGTATTTTGCAGATAACGTCTTAGTAACGTCCTTGGTTTTCGACGGTTTCAATAAACATATCCTGTTTAAGTACGAAGTGTACTGTTCTTATATTATCTATTTAGCATGTTATATACTTAAGTATAGAGAGATTTTATAAATAAAGGTCTAAAGTTCAATATTATTTACATACTCCTCCTAAACGGCTTGACTATTTTTCTAACTTCTAATATATTTTTCATACTCCTAAGTGGTTATCCATCTCAAACATTTTTTTTTATGATGTACACTAGTAATTACCTGGAAATCATTTATATGGTTTAACATAACATAAGTAGATATATATACTTTGTGATGGTCTGTTGTAAATAGATATTTGTAAAATTGACGATTCAAAAGCATTTGTTTAAAAGTTTATTTGAATAAAAAAAAATTGAATTTGATATATAATAATAAAGACGTTTTTTGGTGCAAAATACGTTTATACAGTATACAAAAAAATTAAGGATGAACTTGCATTTTATATATAATAAAATATGTCCATATTATTTTGTAAAAAACGTTATTTAAAATTTGTATAATTTTTCCTTAAAGAAGTAAAAACAACTTCTCACATAAACGAAATTAGTATTAATGACATTTAACCTTCATATCAAAACATACATATTCACCGCGTATCTATATCTAAATTTAATTTAATACATTTTCTTACTCATTATAAAAGAAGTTAATATTTTCTTTTTAAAGCAAAAGAAGTCATCTGATAAACATAAGTTTTTGTCAAGGGATTTTTACGCTACACCATTTTGTTTAGGGCGGATTTAGTGACGTGCTGCGAGTTTTTAATATCTGTACCTAGACGGAAGTCTACCAATCCTTTGTTTTCAGGTACGGTATCCTTTCAATACCCTAAGCCAATCGATTCTTCGAGCTATGCAACATGTCCATTGCTATTTCTTGTTTACAGCCTGTTGGGCTATGACAAATTGTTCTTGAACGTGTCCTCTTTCTTATTCTAATTATGCAAAGACACTTCAAATAAGCTTAAAGCTTATGTATCAAACGCTGAGTGACTGTGACTCTTTATGTACCCACAGTCAGCATTATTTCGTATATTATCACTTAGGTACTAATACAAACAAGTACACTTACAAAGCTCGCCGTATGGTATCCGGCTGAATAGAAAAGACCACCATCATTTCTTACGGAGGTGTCGCAAAAGGCGACTAAGGTTTGTTGACCCATCGTGTGGTATCCGGTTGCGTAAAATAGAACACCCTCTTTCTTACCGAGGCGTCGTAAAATACGACTAAGTTAAGTTGACGTCAGGCAGAGAGAGGACTGCGTAGCCAAATCATGATACAACATGTTGTGTCGACCCCACTTAGAGTGGGATAAGGGCAGGAAGATGAGGGTCCGATACAGTCCTCCACAGTCCGATACAGTCCTCCACAACGCGTCGTTTTAAGCCGAGGTCCGGCCTCACAGGAGGCACCCTTAAGGCGACGCTCCCAGGATGTTGCGGGCCTCTCTCGAGACCCGCTCTCCCAGCACTTCAACCCCCGGCGATGCTTCCGCGCTCGCCCACTCTCTCGGTGACGCTGTCAAAGCCTTCACGGCTAACAGCCTTAGTTAGTGTCCGAAAAAAAAAAAAAAAAAAAAAGGAAGATGATGATGTTAGTTACTAATATCGCACTAAGTAAAGAGCGTATTAGCGTGCATTATCATTTTAAGTTATTAGATCTAAAAGGTAAAGCTAAAATGGTAAAACATGAATATATGAATCCATGTAAAAGCTAATAATTTAATAGTTTAGCAAAATCGTAAGCAATATGTCTTATGTTCATAAAATCACAATGAAGTCGACCGCCAGAATAAATGTTCTCGATTCATTCGTGCAATCAGATTATATTACTGGACCATTTAAATATAAAATATGATTGCGGTTGTCATTTTGGCCTCAATATTAGCTCACAGGTTATCGGAGAAGCAAAGTTTTATTGCTTTTACTTGATAAATATATCAACTGAGATTGGTGTATACGAATAAATTGACAGTAATAAGCCATTTCTTAATTAGTATTTGAATAAGTAATTTGAAACTCTTCAACTCATAAACCGCGCATACAACTAGGTAGCACTACAGAGAAAAATAAATCACATCTTTTAAGTAATATCAGCAATAAAATTGAAACATTTTCAACTTATTTTCCTTCACGCATTTAAAAATTGTATAACTATTTGAGAGTATTACTTTTTTTTTTAATTCTTAAAGAGCTGAGTCACTTATTTGACTGTTGCTCTGGTAGATATACTTAAAATAAATTTACAATACTTTCCTTACATAAATTGCATATATATTAAATTATGATTACTTAACCTATACAGGTATCTTTCCACGTCAGAAGTTGGAGTCGCCAAACTAATGTTACACGATCCTAGTGCTCTATCTGTTAAAAGGTACGTTTCGAACACATTCCAATTAAATATGGTGCACAGAGTATTACTTGGGTTTGAATGAATTGAACAATTTCAATAGTTTCATGTTTCAAAATTAAGTAATGTAAACTTATAGAAATATGACCATAATCCGTTAATAAGCCCGTATAGATGTACCAGCACGTATTCTTCGATATATTAAATGCTTATAAATATTTAACACAGACTTACAGGTTCCGGTGCATCCGGATTATAAACGTTTTTTTGTTTTTTGTCTATCTTTTTTTAGATTAGCTTCCGTCTGAAGAACATTATAAAGATACAAGAACTTGATAGGACCTTGAATGTTTTTTTAGTATTTCACAAAGCGTATTGTCCACGTCACGGAATTAAAGATTCTTAGATAGATGTGAGCAAAGTTCTGGACGTATCCTCTGGATTGGCTAAAGAGCTGACAACGCGGAACAATGGGCGGTAGATACGATTAGACAAACTCTGACCTATGTGCTTAGTGCGAGTTTTGAAACCTACTCGCTCACATTAGCGTAACGCCAATTTGTATGACGCAGCGACAGTGATATCTAGTGGCGGTCGTTCCAGCGCTATACTAATTGACGTTACGCTTACGCGATCGAGTACGTTATAAACATCGCACTAAGCGTACTGTGTGCGTAGTGCGAGTTTTTTCAACCTACTCGATCGCGTTAGCGTAACGCCAATTGGTATGACGCTGCAACAGCGACATCTAGTAATTGCTATACATATTACAAATTACTACATACAAATTGCGTTACGCTAACGCGATTAAGTAGGTTAAAAAACTCGCACTACGCACACTGGTCAGAAGAGGTTATGGCGGGCTGTAGAACTTTAATAACCTCCGAATAACTCAGCGAAGAAGGCAAAAGAAAACCACTGTGACTATATCCCAAGAGACTGTCCTTTCAAGAACAATTTGATAAGAGAATATAATAAGAGATTCTCTTCTAGACTAGTTTCATACTTGTTCGCAAAGTTATGTGGGATTCACATAGTCTAAAATACCCGTATAAGATAGGGGGTCCTTTTAAAGAAGAGAATGCGGCATCTTGCCCGCAAATAGATAAATTAAACGTACCAACTATCTAAGTTAGCTACCTGGGCAACTAGGTAAAGGAAATACATTTTAATCTGCTGAATAACAAAACTGCATTTCAATTCGCGTCCAAATCAATTTCTATCAAAACTTCAATTGGAAACTAAGAGAGTTTTTATACTAAGTATTTTCAACATCAAAAGATCTGATTAAATACAATCAGATCGTAAAATAAATATAACATCAGGCTATGCGGTAGTTAATGTAACGGTAAATGCAAACCGCTGCAAATACCGTACGAGATATAAACCAAAAATGGCATGACATTGCACCGGTCTGAATGCCAGTTTTGGTCAAAGCAGTTCTAAGATTCGCTTTTATGCAAATAAAGTTTGTGTGTCCTCAGTATTAATTTATCAGGCCACGACTTCGATCTTCAGCTAACCGTATAAGACAGGAGTGTTGCTTTTGTTCAATATTTAATCGAGCTGTTGAGGAGTAAGTTAATGATAAGAAAGCTTAGATTTAAATTGCGAGGCACTAGATTACATTGTAATATTTGATTTGTGAACATTTACAAATACATTATTGAAATATTTATATTTGAAAAGAGTGACCGTTAAGTTTCTAGCTGGTACTTATCGGTAACCAGTCGTAGCTTCATTGCAATTTGACTTGAATTTGAAATTGAAATTGAGCCAATTTGAATTTGAATATAGATTAGAGCTATACATAAAATAAAAAAAGGTATTGCGTCTTATTTCAATAAATAATTATAGGTATACGTTTTACTTTTCTCTAAAACAGGGTGTTTACTTTCTTTTATCACTCAGCTTGTTTTCAGGAATACTGTCGAACCTGACTCCATAGTTACAATGTAGATATATTTAGTACCAAATTAACCTATTCAACCATACCAAATTATAATATCTAGTCTATGTCTAGTCTATCTATGGGTTAAAGCATCATAAAGTCAGGCAAACGTCATATATGTATATGATTTTGCTATTCCTAGTTTCTATGTTAAAACACCAACGTAATATGCCCTCGTATTCTAACGATATAATTATTTAAAAAAAATAAAAGTTCAAAAAATCCAATTCTATTTTCTGCATTGTGAAATGATTAAGTAGGCAGTCAATTCGCAGATACCAATCGTGTTAACCTTGATCTAAAAAGTCAGCTGACACCTTAAAAGGTAGAAGTGATTCACACGGACCGTGTTAAATTATTCGTTATCCCTCTTATGTAGGATCATAAATATAAATAATAACGACTTGCGTGTATAAAAAATTAACATACAAAAGTTATATTATAGGAATATAGAGACTTGAAACTTTGATCAATACTTAATCTATCTTGAGTTTTACATAAATATAAAGTACCGGCCTGTTACTATTCCTCTCTCCTTTTTTGGAGAGAAAGGTTAGACCTAAGACCCAACACGCTTCTCCAAAGGGTTGGTAGGTAACACATAAACCCCGAATCCTCTAGAGATATACAGGTTTCCTTACATTGTTTTCCTCCAAAAAGCGTGTGATGCATTGGAATTATCAATTACACAAGTAAGTTTTAACATAAAACTCATTGGAGACTGCCCGGGATTCGTACCCGTGAACTTCTCTAAAGAGTTTCATGGTCTCACGTTTAATCCATCACAGCTGTTCTTTGAATACGACACAAAAACTCCTCATATTTTTCTCACATAGTACATCATTTTCAACTATCTAAAACAATAAAGACAGGCCAATATGTATATTACTAGATAGTATTTCCCACTATGAATAGATATAAACCATTTTAACTAAAAGATTGTAATTTAAAGTATGTATAGGGGTCCTGCTGTATATGGACAGAAAATTGAATAAAACCCGGCGCGTATAATTCACAAGGCGCTATACAAACCACTGAAAAGGATAAAATCTAATATAAACATATGATACCTCAAAAGATGTCAGACCCTCACGTTCGACACAAATCTCTGCACAAACTATCAGATAAGGTGGTCAACGGCTTTACCGCAGTCACAGGCTCGAGTGAAAGGAGACCATGTGGGAGTGGGTGGTCCTTGCAAATCATTGTGTAAAACTGACGTACAAAGTCATCATAAACTTTTGAATTAGACAAAGACAATGGCAATATTATATTGTACTGTATATCTTAAGAAGAATCCGGTTCGCAAGTGAAAACACTGACCTAATAACTATTTGCCATAATAGCAACAGCACTGAACTAAATATCTCATAAATAAATGTAAGCTATAACTCTAGTGCCAGAACGCAATAAAAAAATAAAATACAAAAATATAATACAAAAAATATATACATACATACAAAAAGAAGCATGCTAATGTACGCACGCTCTTAATAGTAAAAATGAACTAAGAAATTAAGAAACTTTTGTATTCATTTATAAATAATGCCTTTGTAATTTAAAATATATTTTTCTTCGTATTGTCAAATACATGTTAATTTAATTTCCTAATTTGTTTTTCTATTAACATCATCTTTAAATTACAATTAGATATAATCCCTTTAAAATAATATTTTACATATAATACAATAGAAATATATAGTTTAGAGAATCTCTAAACTGTTAGCTTAAATTTTAAGAATATTTATTTTAGACAAGCATATATCTTACTAATATTATAAATGGGAAAGTTTGTAAGTATTCATGTATGTTTGTTACTCTTTCACGGCGAATCCGCTGAACCAATATCGATGAAATTTGGCACAATTATTTCTTAAACACCGGAATAACATATACGGCTACAGAAATCCTGTTAATTATACAGAAATAGGGTGACACTGAAAAGTGATTTCGACCTATTACTCGACAACAGTCCACGCAAACGAAGTCGCGGGTAAAAGCTAGTGAATTCATAAATCGGAAAGGCGAAATTGGACAAAATATGCATGGAACTTCAATACAAATTTTTTTAAAATAAAAAATGTGATAGCTCATAATGGGAGTTTGAAGTTTTTTCATGAGGTATTCAAAACCCCCTATGACATGTCTCTTTAACTATGTCTAAATGCAATCATTTATTTATTGTAAAATTAACACAGGGGTGCATGTGAAAATATAGACTAAAAAAGCACACTAAATTACTCAATCTACTAAATTCACTTACTTAATAATTCGGTGCAAGGGGATTTTTATACATTAAAATTTTTTTTGGCGAGTACAAAACCTAATTTATTATCTTACCAAGTAGCTCATTACTCATTGAACAATTGCAATATATGACTCATCTCTTATCTCCATATTATTTCCTAACTTAAAAAAAGAATAGGCTATTGTCGCCAGTAGTATACGTATAAAAAATATTTTAGTCATCCTATACTCGTTATCTATACATATTATAAAACAAAGTCCACAAAAACTGTATGTGATCGATTTTTTCAAAATCAACTGAACGGATTTTGCACGGTTTTTACTAAAAGGTAGTGGCGATTCTCCCGAAAGCCGCATAAGCCAACAGCGATACACTAAAGTACTAGAAGCTAATGCATTAGAGAATTGTAGAATGACAAAAATACTACATTGAAGTCCGAGACAGCATATCTCGATATCTTATGGTTGACTTATAATAATTACCTTTACGTTTAAAATTTGAATTTAATCCACTAATTTCCACGCAGGCGAAGTCGCAAGCACAACTAGTTTATAATAATAGCAAATATCTAATAAAATATAATGTCATTGTTTATATAATTGACTGAATTTCCTTTGTCTGAATTTTGCATGCTTACACTATAAATAGATATCAACTTTATTTTACTTGAACCTTTCACTTATGCGGCCCTTTGAATAACATGTTTGAATCAATTTTTTTTATCGTTTAACAAAACTGGTTAGCTGTCTGCTATAACATTAGATGCCATACAAGTAATCCATCAATATTATAATTACCGTACGTATGTTTATGATGGGTGAAATCGAAATTAAACTCACCACGATTTTGATTTCACCTGCAAGATGTATCAGCCTATGATTAAATGCTGTTACTAATGATTTATATACTTCGAAAAGTTAATGGAGTTGAGATCCTAAATTTGGAAATGGGTACCTCAAAGACGCCTAATATACTGATGATTTTCCATATACTGATGTTTTTCCTGCACATCTTGATGATAATACAGGAATTAGAAATCACTACAGTATTTGAACTATATGCTACTGTAGTTGAAACAGTTTAATCTATTTAGTATATATATTATATTATTCTAAGCGGGCATCCGCTAGATTCAATTCGCTATTTACTGCACCGTAAATCGTAAAATCAATCAATATAACCTTAACTGCTCAAAACTGATGCGTGCCACCTTAGACTACATCATCACTTGCCATGATAATAACAGAAAACCAATGACATTCGTAATATGACATTCGTAAAAATATTCAACCCTAAGACTACATCATCACTCGCTATGATGATAACAGATACCAATGACCGCAATATGACATTCTTAAAAATAATCAAGCCTTAAATTGGAAATAAAAGATAAAATTAAACACAAAATAATTAAAAATAAATAAACGAAACAGCATTTATTCAGGCCGCAGTTATCATATCCTATTGATAACATAAATATGAAAGTTTGCATATTTAAATATTCGTCACAAAATCATGCAAAAACGGCGAAATGGTTTTAGATGAATGCACGTAGTTAAGACAAAAGCAGAAAAAGTAAATTATCGAAAATTGAGCAAATAAACTGCACGATTGCATGCTCGTAACAAATATTGCAACACTTCGTTCTAAGAGATAAGAATCGTGCAAATCAGAAACATTTGCGGTTGCTCGTAGTTACGCATTAGTGCGTAAATTGCATGCAAGCAGAAGTAATCTCATCTGGCAACATTCATTAGTTAACACGCAATATCTTTCATTTTATCGTGGGAAACCTGTCAACAAGGAAGTCATTGATTAAACATGTATTTTGACATGAGATTTAGAAAATACAGCGTGCTCAAATCGGAGTATTTGTTACTTTGCTTTAATTAAGAAATATGTTGCCTTCTACAAAGTATGTATTCAAGATGGTCTCAGTAATATTGTAAAGGTTTATTTTGAAAATTAAAATTTGTAGACAAGTCATAAAGTGAGAAGGGAAAGAATTTTATACTGAGCCTTTAACGATTCAGAGACTTGAGTGAATGAAACGCTTCAAGTGCAATGAAAGAATCTTAATTACGAAACAAATTGTACCGATCGAACAGACATAAAAAACCGTGAGGAAACCTACACATATCTAAAGAATTATGTGAATATATGTAACCTATCAATCCGCATTGGAGCAGCGTGGTAGGTCTTAGCTCCAATCCTTCTTTTTAAAAAAGGAAAGAGGAGGCCTATGCCCAGCAGTGGGGAGTAACAGGCCATTACTTTACTACTTTTTTTTTACTTTGTGAGTATATGGTGTATATGATGTATGGCGTAAATAAATATCTATTAAAAATTATATATATTATTTATCAGTTGTCACCCATAACACAAGTATTAACTAAATTGCTTACTTTGTGGGCGGACGACCTTGTGTGTATTGTCCCATATATTCATTTATTTATATGTAAGTCGGTTAAAATGAATAAAATACATAATACACATTAGCAACATGAAAGTACAGGGCCGTGGCTGATAAAGATGTTTACTTCAACAAGGTCAGGAGGGACGTCGGCAACTGTGTTGACTTAGTGGGCAATGTACATAGTCATTATTGCCTTTTGCCTCCTCTTATCAGTTGAGAACTATATTATGATATCCGCAATATCAGTATGTCATAAATATGACATACAATTGCTTAATATATTTATATACGAGGATCAGAGAAAATAAGATACTATACTCATTTATTGAATAAATTCATATCATAACTTCGATTTTTTTTTTAAATTAATTATTAATTAATTTTAAATTAAAAATTATTAATATTAATTCCGAAAATCTATTAAATTATTTATAGAATTAGATGTTAATTTGCATAGATAATACAAAAGTAATAATGTAATTATTTTCCTATAATAAGCGATTAAGTAAATTAAAGATATATATAATGCTAAATATAGAGTAGATTATTAGTTTTCGTACCTGGTACATGCAGAATTCGTCAAAACACATGCACAAACCTCCACACACCACACGTTCAGTATCACAAACTCAATAACCGTTTCGCAACTGAAGCATCATCAAGAGATAATAACCACAACAGACCAAATCGTATTTTTGCTTCGTATTATTACTTTTGTAACCAATAATTTTTAGAAAATGTTGACCCTCGGCGGTAATAGAAGCCGCGACCCCCGGAGTTGAAGACAGGGCGACTGACACTTGCACCAGCCAACGAGTCAGATAATGATGAGCCTGAATATAAAAATTACAAACGCCTAAATTGAATTAGATATCTCCATTGTTTAGGCTTTGAATTACTGTCACGCGCTCTCACTATTTGGCCATCACGGCTATTTAGATCTACATATCCACATTTAAGCTGTGGTAGCCCAGCGGTAACATCGTGCGACTCTTACGAGGAGGTCACGGGCTCAAACCCGGGCAGACACCAATGAATTCTTCTGTTAAAACTTATGTCTCTAATTGATAATTGCAATTTATCACACGCATTTCGGTGAAGGAAAACATCGTGATGAATATCTCTAGAGAATTCTGAAGATATGGTAACCTACTATTCCGCACTGGAGTAGCGTGGTAGGTCTAAGCTCCAAACCTTCTCTCCAAAAACGGAGAGAAGAGGCCTATTCTCAGCAGTGGGATACTAACAGCCCGCAACCTACTAACTTACTATCCACATTTAAATCGATACAGCAACTAGTCGAATCCAGGGTAGATTGCTGCTACGTCATAGTAGGTTAAATATAAGTCAATAACAACGTCACAACGTCAGAGACACCTTTCAAATGCTAGTGGGCGAATTGATTCATTGTGTTCGCTTTACGTACCATTGTCTGCCTACAGAAGTGACGACTCATATCTTATTTATACTACAGTTTCCATGAAAATCGTGAATACCTAATGAAAGGCTTACCGCCTGATTTGTCCAGCGAAATGATGTCATACATGCTAATAAGTATGGCGCAAATGATTTCAGATTTATGTAACTTTGCACATATCAACAAGGCTACTAAAACAGGAGGATCTTGTTGAGACTAATGATATTCCTTACATATGACTCGATTACGACTGAGTAGAAAATAAGAACGGAGTTTAAGAATGATTTTCTTTTTACTCAATATTTATTATGTTATCAGCCGTATGCTATCCTTATTTCTTACCGAGGTATCGTAAAAGGCGACTAAGGCAAGTCGACCGGACGTGTGGTATCCGGCTGAGTAGAATAGACCATCCTTTTTCTTACCGAGGTGTCGTAAAATACGACTTAAGTAAGTTGACGTCAGGCAGGCGTTCGTGAAATACGTAGCCAATGTGACAGCATGTTTATAATATGTTATTCCGATCCCACTTAGAGTGGGATAAGGGCAGGAGGATGATGGTTTAATTTGTTATATTATAGCCAAATTTGAATTAACTTTCTTCTATGTCTTCTTCGTATATTTCTAATCTATATTGGCATACAAGACAATAATAAATGTAACAAACTCGAATATACTTTACTTGGATCTACCAACAACATAAATATTAATAATTGTTGGTTTATTTATTCGCTTACATATTTTTTTATTTAAGCCATAAATTGCACAAATTTATAAGTATATAAAGTTCATTTACTACTTAAATAGAACAAAAAACTTTAAAAAATCATAGTTTATCATATTTCTAATTTTGAACAGGAATCGATTTTACCATATTTTATTGATGAATTAATTATGGACAATGATGATATCATATTTATTCGTTGATTTATGTAAAAAATGTACTCCCAAGAAACCGTGTTAAAGCCTCACATACACATTTTGTACTTAAACCTAAAACAACAATCAGTAACCGTGACCGAAATTAGTCTTAAGTATCTTAATTATCTATAATATGCAGTAATACACGAAGTAGAGTCAAATCTTAACGGATAATTTAAGCCTAAAGGCCGTAAAGCAAAAACGTTAAGAGCCATCAAATTCTGTTGAAACTTAAAAGAGATTAAGCCTAATTAGTTCTAAGAGTGCAAACGAAAGAAATTTTGGACAAACACGCGGACAAAAAAAGGTCGCTACGGCATTGGACGGAAGAGAAGTACAAAGGGACCTCAGTGTCGGAGGTCTTGTAAACATAATGTAAAGGAAACGGTTTTTTGTCGATCACGATTTGGAATCGGGCGTCGGCGAGACGCGGCCCAGGTAGGGACTTTTAGCGGTGAGTTCACGTTACTCGTGCAAGATATTATCTACACTTTATTGGTTACGGTGGAGTGCAAACTTTGCTATCTCGCAGCTGAGTGTTTGCACAAGGACGACCTTACCGCTAGTATGTGTGATTTGTTATATGATATAATTTATATTTATGAAAAACCTTTGGAGTATATAAATTTCACTTCGATTGTCATGTCAATTATTTATTTATTATTATCAGAAGTTATTATAAAAATATTTCGATACAAACGAAAAACTTTTAATGAAAATTGTTGCTTATATTTATTTATTTACGTATTTCTTATATTAATATAGTGTAACTCACTTTTCAAGATGGTTCTACAAAAAAGAATAAATTAATTTGGGGTTTGGAGTGGGAGAAGATCTGACTCTGAGATCCAATTCTCATTAATTCTGTAGACTTGTTTATTTTGCCATACTTTGATATATAATATGGATACACTGGATTACAGCAATATGTAAAGATGTGATTAAATATACTAATGATATGAACAGACAATACCTACTTCTTAAAGTAATATAATTAACATCACACACGATCTAGACTACATGACATCTAATAATCACATCGAGGCTACGTTCTGAACGAAACCGAAAAAAAAATGTTAAATACTGAACTATATACTATATACTGATATATTCTTTTAAAGCAACCAGTTACAACCGAACTTTTACACTTTTGCTACACAAAAACGTCATTTGAGCTATATAGTTCTAACATCTATATAATAATTGTACGAAGCTACATAATCACATCTGCGGAAAATCAATTTACCTACCGTTTAATGTATTTCTTGTAATAAACGTTTTATACAAAAGTATTACAATAAATGAATTAAACCTGCTAATCATGTATAGAAGTAAGGGAAAGCGAAAAGTCATTATGAACTACCTAACCAATGACTGACTAGAATCATGTTTGCTTAAACAACATTATTATTTGATATACGCTGTCGCTATGGACCATAGTGACCTCAAATATCATCATCATCTTCCTGCCCTTATCCCACTCTAAATGGGGCCACAACATGTTATAAACATGTTATTACATGATTTGGCTGCGTTTTTACGACCGGCCGCCTGCCTGACATCAACTTACCTTAGTCGCCTTTTACGACACCTCGGTAAGAAATGAGGGTGGTACTATTCTATTCAGCCGGATACCACACGGCGTAGTGACCTCAAATATGTATAAACATATATTTAAATTTCAAAACCAATATTCTGTAATAATCTTTAATTTGCAATTTAAATATATTCTAGTTTGAATTCATATCATGAGAAAATAAAATAAAAAGCAGCTTTTGTTTAAACTAATTCGAAGGACATCGGGACATCATAAAATAATAAATTAACATCTTGGTAATATACTTGTAATGATGTTGATGTTATATACTTGTAAAGGCAAATTAGAAATTCAAAAAATGTTTTAGTTCTACTATTACACACATTATTTCGGCTTCTAGTTTTTCTATAGCAGAACATAACATTTATCTAAGATTATTATTACAAGAAGATAATAAAATTAATTTGCTATAATTCGCGATTATAACAAAATATATGTATATCGCAATAGTGCCCCCAAAATAATGCCTAATCCTATAAATTATACTACACTTTATACAACTTTAAATAATTTGCATTATCCTAATAAAATAATTACTGAGAAACTTACCTACTATATATTTGTGTAAAATCTTAGATTAGGTATTTTTTTTTCAAAAATAATAAAAAATATAGATTTTTTTTATCTAGTATCAATCCTGGTATTGGTATTGGTTTTGAATTCGAGACTGCAAGTTACCGCAAAGCCGTTTCCAAAATTTTGAAATATATATGATTAACTCACTTAAATATTAGAGATTTGGTGCTAAAAAATTTCTTATACTCGTAAGCGCGTAATAAATATTTTTAATACCTCTTGCATCTATGCCTTCTAAAAGTTCTCGTAAAGCGAAAATGTTAATGTTGCTTGCCCTTACTAGACTGTTACGAAGATCAGACGGGTCAAACCCATTCATATTCATCTAGATTTATTCCGTTTAACGAATATTAATTTGTTGCCCCAGTTACTTTTATATGTCATCCACAACTATACACCTATATCATTTACAAAAATAATTTAATATGCTTTATTAAAGTGAAAATATGTCTTTTTTTTCAATTATTAGTACTCATGTTTACTATTGGTTATTTTAATAAATATAATTTGTTGAAGTGGGCGTTACTTTTAATTAGAATTCCATAGTACAAAAGTTATGATAGATTTTGCTATAATCCGAGTTTGTTAAGAAAATCTATGTAATGCTATAATGAAGCATAACCGTTCTCATATCTTATACTTAGTTACCACACGTATCACAAGACACCACCATCAACCCTACACAAACACTACACGCGTTCACTACGACAATCTTAAAGATTTCGCCCCATCATCCTCCTGCCCTTACCTCACTCTAAGTGGGATCGGCACAACATGTTATAACCATGCTGTCACGTGATTTGGCTGCGTTTTTACGACCGGCCGCCTGCCTGACTTCAACTTACCTTAGTCGTATTTAACGACACATAGGTAAGAAATGAGGGTGGCCTATTCTACTCAGCCGGATACCACACGGCAGAAATATTTTTAAATCATTGATGCCTATATATGTTGTATAAATTAAATCATTGACATCATCTTTCCGCATACGTTAACCAAATCAAACTGCACTGGCCAATTAAGACATATACGCAATGTATTTATGTCAATCACGCGCAACATCGCCCTAATGGAAAACAATAATGATCAGTTCAATACCATCTGCATGTGTTACATTGTTATTACATTGCGAACTAACATCTGATATAGACAGTTTTGAAATATATTCGAATAAAATTCTGCATAATACAATTTCCTTTAATTATGCCGTGTAACACAATATAATAAAGCGCGTGACAGACAAAAGAATAAAGACAAAATCGAACAAAAGATGGAAGAACATCTGTATGTAACATCTCTGTGTACCGCATTAAGCAATAAATAAATTTGAATTTGAATTTGAAGAACATAATGTTTAGACAAACAAAGTTGTTTCTCAAATCGTTTGATACAAAGAAATCTAAACAGTGAATGTCTCACAGAAGAGAAAATGTAGCATTTGTAACTCGCATTACTACTGGGCACTGCCCGATAAACAGACACCTGTCAATAATGAGTTTGAAAGAAGATGCTGCGTGCCCAGAGTGTGGACAGAAAGAAACGAGTCTTCACCTTCTGGCTAAGTTCCCTATGTACTCACTGATAAGATGGGAGACACTATGTAAGGATGGAATTGAAGGCAAGGATAAATATCTCCTTCAGGGATATAATCAGGTTCATAAGAGCAACGGGTAGATTAGAGCAGGTGACACAGTCAGGACAGCAATGAAACCCTTGTCACAAAATGGGGAAATGGGTGGAATAGTCCAGAATAGTAGCTGACCACCCGCCCTCCACCGACGAGCGTCCTCGAAACTAGATAGATAAATGCCGCCTGGTATCCGGCTGAGTAGAATAGACCACCCTTATTTCTTACCGAGGTGTCGCTAAAGGTGACTAAGGTAAGTCGATCCGTAGTGTGGTATCCAGCTGAGTAGTTTAGACCACCCTCATTTCTTACCGAGGTGTCACAAAAGGCGACTAAGGTTAATTGACGTCAGGCAGTGGCCAAATCATGTCACAACATGCCTATTACCATACAAATCGCGATACGCTAACTCCGTCGAGTAGGTTTAAAAATTCGCACTACGCACATTGATATTTCGACTAAGTCAACCGCAGTCCTTTATTATTCAATATCAATTATCTATGAATTTGACGTACATGTAGTTTTTTTATTTATATAACTTTGTTTGTGTAATATGTGCGTGAAAATATGAATCCAAACAGAAATAAATACAGAATACATAAAAGTGGTAAACTTTTATTTAATACTAAAATCGAGATTAGAAATCATTTTAATTTTTTATTACTGATGTGATAATAGTTTAACAACATACACAATATTTCGCTAATTATGTAAATGATGACAGCTAACAGCAATCTTAATTCAGCTACTACTTAACATTAGCAAAAACAAGTTTCGCAGGCCACATTCTTGATTTCGAAATGAACATTATAAACGATATTCCTGGGAAATAGTTACGTGTGCTTATGCAGTATTACAATCCTGCCATATTGCTATACTTTCTTACAATACGCTGAGAGTTATTATCACGGCCTAGGGTATATCAACATTCCTTACTGGTGCATAAACACGTTTCCTACCATTTACGGGAGACGCAATCTAAACTACATTAATAGAGGTTTTATGGTCCTTGAAGCTACAGCAAGGAAGGCATAGACTAATAACCTTCCGATGATTTACTAACACAAAAAAAGTTTTTTATCACTAAATAGTATAAAACAAAGTCTCATTTTTTTAAATAGATAGAGTGATTGAAGGGGAAGGTTTATTATATGTATAATAACATTCAATATGGAGTAGAGAAATACTGTAATTTTGAGGTTTCTAATGTGATGTCGTAAATAATTACTTTTTTTCCGTTAACATTGCAAACGTAGGCTGAACCCTACGAGATACATCAAAACAATGTACTAAGTATTTGTACACCTTGAAAAGGTCTACAGAAATCTCCATGATAATGTATGTCTATCTCTTATGGATAACCCACAATAGCATTTTTGTCATTTACTTTTTACGAAAACTAATGCCTATTCGATTTTAAATCATTTCTTTTTCACTGAGTGACATGGGCTATATATTTTATACCCGTGCGAAGCAGGCGCAGGCCGCTAGTATGTTATAATTTAATTCTCTATTTTCCAAGTTGAAAATTCACTACAGATTAATTTATTAAAGCATACTTTGCTGCTACATATTTGCGAATTTAAAAAATACACGTATATTTTTTGCAGTTGATATTGACCTCTTAAACATTTTTAATCCACGATCGTTTGTGAAAAAATACCAACGGTTAAAGCCATAAGTTAAGTCTGCGGCTCGTTTGACTACCTAATTAGCTGAATTGCAAACATTTTAAGCGCATTTTTCATCCGAATTTCTCGTTTAAGATATAAAAGATATTTTTGTTTACTTTAAAATAATTTTAACGATTAATAAAACCTTTTCATATGAAACAATACTTCATTATAACTAATTTTTTCAATTTAAATTGTAGCTTTATCAAACATTTAAAAAAACGTGGTCATTTTATAAACTGTTTTATTTTTATCACTTACATACTTAGATCTACGTTATTCTGTTCTTATATAAAAGAGACAAACAGACAGACAACACTTTCGCATTTATAATATTAGTATGCATATAAACAACTTTAGTTGAAAACAAGGTATAATATGTGATATAATAAACTTATAATAAAGCTTCGTAAGAAATGTATAGCATTAGTCATGGGCAAAATTTTGGTTTAATTTCTAAAAATTGATTTCTAGAGAATTGATGAAAAAATTAATTTCATCAATTGATTGCATCTCATAACTAAGAACGAAACTTTACTAACCAGACATTATTACATCAATCGTTGCGTCACAAATTTCATATGTCACATATACGAGTAAATGGTTTTATTTTAATTAAACCTTAATATTCAAATAAATATTATTTATGTTTATTGCAATCTAAAAAAACTTATTTATACGAGCACTTTCTATAACAGTAAACGATCAATGAACGCCGATGTGGAGTTACTGTCGCAAATCGTGTTGGCAGGTATTTACAACTTGATCAGTTTATTGCTCTTGAATTTCCTGGCGAAGGAAAGCCTATTTTAAAGCTGCGTAGGCGAAGTAATGATACCCCATAAAACAGAGTAACATCTGTTTGATAGCTTCGTAACAATTCAGTTAGGGCGTGCACATAATAATACAAAATAATATTAAATTTTTATTTTTTCGATGTAATATTTCTTAGAGAAGTTTCTGAGTTTGCGATATTGTCGTGGAATCTATCTCCTGACGATGCTTCGGTCGCGGGGCAAAACGATTGTTGAGTTTGTGATAGTGAACGTATGTAGTGCTTGTGTATTGTGGTGACGGTGGTGCATGGTTTGTGCATGTGTTTTTACGAATCCTGCATGTATCAGTTGTGAAAACGGAATGTCCAATGTCCATTTAGCATTATATTATATATTTTCTATTTTAATTCATCGCCGATTATAGCAAAATAATTTTATTATTACTTTTGAAGTCTCTGAATCTTTACTGTGTAGGGTTTGTATGCTTTAAAGTTAAACGATGTGCCTGTAAGAAATCTGCTCTAATGTGAAATTTCTTTAGATTATTTGTATGTAAAATCGATACCAGTATCAATAAAGGTTTTTAGGATGTGACACAAAAAAGAGATTCAGTTATTATAGTTGGAATTTTATGATAACCTGTTTATGATATTCGGAATCTGTTTACAAAAGTTGATTATATCTAGCTTTAACATAGAAGTTTTTAATACAATAAAAAGTGATCCAAAAACCTTAATTTGTCATGGAACAAAAAAAAAAAAAAAACTATCCACTGCCGGGCATAGGCCGCCTCTCTCTGTTTTTGGAGAGAAGGGTAAGAGCTAGACCTACCACGCTGCTCCAATGCGGATTGGTAGATTTCACATACCCCTAGGATTCTCTAGAGATATGCATGTTCCCTCATGATGTTTTCCTTCACCGAAAAGCGTGTGATAAATTGCAATTATTAATTAGACACATTAGTTTTCATAGAAAAACTCGTTAGTGTCTGTCCGGGTTTGAACCCGTGATCGTCTCTAGAGATTCATACGGTCGCACCGCTGGGCTATCACAGCTTATATAATCAATAAGCATAAACACAATTTTGGTGTTCTTGTATGACAAGGCTGAAGATAAACTGAGATCAATCTTATTTCCAATTAAAAACCAATAGAAAAGACTATCTAATTCTATATCTAATACATTATTGTATGTTATATCTGTTTCTAATCAAACATGTGTATATAAAAAAAATAGAATGTCCCCTATTTTACTCCATACCTTATCTATCCATTAGACACGCATTTGCCGGAAATTTAGTTTGTCGGAAGTGTCACAGCTTGTAAATCCTTGCTGTGATAAACCACTACTAAGGCATAAATAAACGTATATCGGAAAAGAGGGGACATTATGTTACACTAAGATTCCGATAAAACTACGTCGCAAGTTACTGTACGATGCTACGTAAGTGCCAATTAGGTGAGGATCAGTCGAAGTGACTTTCAACCTTTTTCAGATAAGCGTGATTCATCTAAAGCCGCATCGTTTCTTTTCATGTTATAGCATGTAAGCAAACGCAAATATGTCATCAGTTCAAGAAAATAAGATCAAAGTTATTATACAATGTCTCCGGTCATGACCTAGCGATATTTTAAAGTTAGAAAATATATCTAATTTCAACGACAATATCATCCTTCACCTTATATCATCATCATCTTCCTGCCCTTATCCCACTCTAAGTGGGGTCAGCACAACATGTTATAAACATGCTGTCGCATGATTTGGCTGCATTTTTACGACTGGCCGCCTGTATAAGGTGAACTTATCTCTGTCGTATTTTACGACCTCGGTAAGAAATGAGGTTGGTCTATTCTACTCAGCCGGATACCACACGGCGGGTCGACTTACCTTAGTCGCCTTTTACGACACCTGGGTAAGAAATGAGGATGGTACTATTCTATTCAGCCGGATACCACACGGCGTATACGGCGCATAGGGTGTTTTGTCGATGAAATTAGGTATATTTTCTAACTTTAAAATATCGGTCGTGACCGGAAACATTGTATACTAGTTGTGGCAGCAGCTTCGCCCGCATGGAAATCAGTGTGTTATGAACATAAAAGTAGTTATCCTGAGTTAATTATAAACGATTTTTTAATAACTTTAACAGTTTACTTAGCGCACGCAAGAAAAGCTACATTTTGCCGTTTTCGCAATGTTTTCTATTGGTGCCCCTCTCCTATTCACCTTAGCGTGATGTTATAAGATAGTCCATTTATTGAGGAAGGCTATAGACTATCTTTAGCCTTCCTCAATAAATGGACTATCTTACACTCAAAGAATTTCAAATCGGTCCAATAGTTCCAGAGATTAACGCCTTCAAACAATTAAATAAACTCGTCAGCTTTTATATATTAGTAAAGATATAGATTATAGACTAACTTCTGCCCGCGACATCTTAGAGAACAATTTTACGCTACGTAATTGTTTGCATTCGTAGAATTAGTACTTGAATGAAAAATTTAAAATAATCAATACGAGCATTTTTGAAGACATGAAACTGCGTGCGTTTGTATATTTGTATGCACACATAATGGGTGATACGATTAAATTACCGATTCATTTGAATTTATATAATTGCGACTACGATAATTTTTGAATCGGAAGGTTAAATGGTTGATATGCAAAAAGCATAAAGACCACCCATTGTTCTTTTTTTAAATATATGATAGGATTATTATGGATATTTAGTTAGTAGCAGATAATTGAGAATATAGTTACTCATATAGATTACATTTAATAGGACGTACAAGAGGTATTTTGCTTGAAATAGCTCTAGGTCAAGGGATTTCTTCCCCATACAATCTTGTGTCAGTTGGATGCCGCGATTCCCTGCGATTCTTTTAGGGGTCATGTACGGTAATTCTATCGAATATCGTGTATTTTGCCTTTGAATAAAATGGATTATAAATATTCAACAATCTTAGGCAGAAGCCGATGTATTGTTTTTTTAAGCAGGTTCATTTTAGAAAAATGGCCATTTGTAACAATTTGTTGTATTATAAAATCTGATACTTCATAAAAAAAACAAATCCAATTGATCCAACTGGGAATTATACAATTCACTTGTATTGGCCTTGATATCGATCTTTGGGTTATAATAAATAATGAAATACCATAGAATACCACATGAACCATAAATTATAACCCTTTTGTAAACATGAGAGAGGAACTCCTGCAATAAAACTAGTCATAAATATTGGTAGGTACTAAATCTACCGATAGTCTTATTCATTTATTTCCTTACTATGAAGATGTCTATATTTACCAATTTAGTATTCATAAATTATAGTAATTATTAAAAGTATTATTGCATTTAATGTAGAACCACCGTTTGGTATCCGGCTGAATAGAATAGACCACCCTCTTTCGTACCGAGGTGTTGTAAAAGGCGCTACAATAAGTTGACCTGCCGTGTGGTATGCGGCTGTATAGAATAGGTACCACCTTCATTTCTTATTGAGGTGTCGTAAAAGGCAACTAAGGTGAGTTGACTCGCCGTGTGGTATCCGGGTGAGTACAATAGACCACCCTCTTACTTTCCGAGATGTCGCAAAATACGTTTAAGGTAAATAGAGAGTAAAAAATGAGGGTCGTCTATTCTACGTAGATTATAACAAAAATAATATTACTTTTATAGGTATGGATGCCATAGAAACCAACAGGATATGTAAATATAATACATTCTACAAGTGTCTATAAAAAGCATGATTTTTTTTCTCGTTTGACTAATTATTGCTTATTATTCCATTCAGAGTCGTATAAGGAGATATGCTAAGTAACGAATCAACTTTAATGGGAATAGGAAAGTTGTTGAAGATAACTATAGATAGAATGTAAACATTTATTGTTTGACACCGTGACTTATGGCGATGCCCATAAGGAGTGGACAAATGTTGGCGTTTTCTTATAAATTACTCTTAATTTATTTCTAAGAAATAATTCAAACATTATTTAATATATTTCCATGTCATTACACTACATTTATCACTGATAAATATTTAAATAAAACCTTTATAGTAATAAAATCAGGTAATACCAAAGCGGTATATTGACTTTAATAGGGCATAGCACAGATTATACTTAATATACGGATGGCCGAGCTTTACTGCGTATATATTTTTTTGAAAGACAAAGAAATAGAAAGAAAAGGGCTGGTTCTGTTAACTGGACTCGATTCACCGTATTTTTACATCTTTAGACTGCCCATTCCCGAGCTATTATAACTTTGCTATTATAACTTTATAAAATGAGAGCGTAATTAACCTTCGTTCTGTAATAATATTGTAGCACTTTTTCAGTGTCTGAAAACGGGGATAAAACGAAATATTTTAAAATAAAACCTAGCTAGATCGATTTATCGGTCCCTAGTTTTATGAAAAAAAATCATAAAATTTTTATAGTTCGTTTTTTATTTCAGGTTTGGCACGTATGAAAATGTAAAAAATAACGGTCTGTTACCATCCCAAAGCTGGGCATAGTCCTATTATTTCCATTTTTGGAGGAGTAGGTTACACATATTCCCAGATTTCTCTAGAGATATGCAGGTTTCCTCACCTATTTTCCATCACCGGAAAGCGTGTGTAAGTAATCGATTAAACATAAGTTTTAACAGAAAACTCATTGGTGTCTGCCTGGATTTAGAACTCAGGGCCCCCTAAAAAGAGGCCCACATTCTCACCGCTGGGCTATCAGAGTTTTTAATGTATGAACGTTGTACGTGTAAGTATAAATACTTTGTACTCAATTAATCTTTATCCGCTGATAATCCGTTCAATTTCTATTTAAACATATCGCTCGGTCACGTAATAGGTGATTATCTAACATTGCATTCGTAATGTCTCTGATAGCTTTTGTTAATAAAACATACCTACTTGTAATGTTGAAAGGTTGGGTAGACCGTTCAAGTATAAATGGTTGTTTGAACTATTTGTATGAATGTCTTTATTATGAAAGACCCCATTGTTATAACTATGAGAAAGTTTTAATGGCTATACTAAGGTTGAAGATAGTGTATCTGTTAGTGTGTTTGTTGTTTAAATTTTACAGCCAGCGCAGTAGATATTTTTGATTTTAGTACACAAATTAGATATGTTAATATAATTTCATTTGCAAAAAACTTAATAAAAGATATTTAGTGTTGGTGACAAGTTTTATGGTCTCAAGGTTGGAGACCTTCTCCTTGACCAATTGTTTCAAAATGACCTAAGGAATAGAAGCAAAAGTAAGTATGTAAAGTATGGAAATTTAGAAAAATATTTAGTTTTGGAGACAAATTTTATGCTCAATTAGTGCCTTTAACAACTGTGGTTCTATTAAAAGATTAAAATGCAAAATGTTCATTGAAAGCAATTACTTGCCTAAGCTTATATAGAAAAATTCTCAAAATAAGATCTATATTGAAGTATAGTAATTCGTTTAGTGAGACTTTTGTGTTTTGACAAATTCTAATGACTCCAATCATACACTCCGGTTCACTCACTTAAAATTTCTTAGTTTTCTCAAATCAACTTATACATATATTCGAGCGTACTTGTATTCCAATACTCAATTCAAGTACAACGCCGTGTGGTATCCGGCTGAATAGAATAGTACCACCCTCATTTCTTACCGAGGTGTCGTAAAAGGCGACTAAGGTAAGTCGACCCGCCGTGTGGTATCCGGCTGAGTAGAATAGACCACCGTCATTTCTTACCGAGGTGTCGTAAAAGACGACTAAGGTAAGTTGACCCACCGTGTGGTATCCGGTTGAGTAAAATAGACCACCCTCTTTCTTACCGAGGAGTCGTAAAATACGACTAAGGTATGTTGACGTCAGGCAGGCGGCCGGTCGTAAAATACGTAGCCAAATCATATGACAACATGTTTGTAGCATGTTGTGCCGACCCCACTTAGAGTGGGATAAGGGCAGGAGGATGATGATTCAATTCAAGTACAGTTGACACTATGTGCTAGAACTAGGTATGAAATTAGCATTAAAAGTTCTGACTGTCTTCTAGTATGATGTTGGCATTACAGGCTGGATGAGTTACGCACCTATGATTTACCCTATGTGCGATATTAATCGTTACATAGCTGATAAGCGGGGCGTTATCAGAAGTATCGATGGCGCCGATACCTTTATCTACGTGAAATTAGTCTACATTGCATTGCCCTTGCTTCTATATTTTTGAAATATTTTTATGGATTACAAACTGTTTCATTGACGTCAAATTACTCAGAAGAGACTCAGAAGAGAATTATTTAATCTAATATTAAAATGTTTACCGATATAGCTCAGTATGTTTAGTGCGAGTTTATGTAACCTACTCGATCGCGTTAGCGTAACGCTAATTAGTATGACGCTGCTACAGCGACATCTATTGATGACTCTTCCAGCGTCAACAAAGTTCCTACAAAGTGGCGACACGCTAACGCGATCGACTCAGTTAAAAACTCACTAACCATACAGCTTGTCGCGAAGCTAAAGGGGCGATGGGCGCGGCACATAGTGCGGAGAACCGATGGGTGTTGGGGTCTTAAGGTGTTAAAATAGCGACCCCGCATCAGAAAACGCAGTGTCAGTAGTTCACCTACAAGATAGACTCACGAACTTAAACAAGTCGTGAATAGCCGCTGGATACAAAAGGCACAAGATCGTGTGATGTTGACATACTGTGAAGAGACTTATGTCCAGCCCTGGACGTCTATTAGTTGAAGAATTATTAAAATGAAATTAGAAATCATTACAAAATCTTAATTAAAAACCTAACAAATATTCAAACAACATTTACAAGGATAATTAGGTTAAACTGCTTTGACAAGTTGGTTCGTAAATAGACGCTATGACCCTAAATTCAAAAGAAAGTCGCCCTTTATGTGTATTCGAATGGAAGAAAAGTGTATTGATATTATCGAAAAGTAATCCGGTTTTCCACCTTTTACCAACCAATTAAAATAAATGTTTTTAGGCTATAAGAGACGTACATTGAAAGTCGTATAAGCACGCACTTCGCGGTGGTTCTAAACTATTCAACTAAGATTTACTTTTTTAACATATTCAAATTCAAAATATTATCTATTCAAGTAAACTTGTAAACAAGTGATTTGTATCGTCAACTCTACTGTTGGTTTGGAAAGCTATTCCTGCAGAGAACAGTCAGCAAGAAACGCGGTTGCTCTTTTCAAAAAGTCGTAATTAGATCTTTCATAAATATGAATAATATTAGTTTTCTTTTTGTTCTATTGATTTAACTTTAAAAACATGTGAATAATAATGATCTTCGCGATACACATCAACCTATCTGGCTTGACACAGTGATGTAAATTTGTTTGCCTTACGATCATGTAAATTCATTATTTGTCATTGGACATTGATTTTAAGTCTATTTGAATTCAGCAGTCTAAAGATATCTATAAACATGTCTTGCTTGCCGCAGTGATATAAATATGTACTCCTTGCGATCAGTTAAATATGGCTTGACAATTGATGACTTTGAGAGACTTTTTGAATTAAGTAGAAATAAATTCCAGGTTAAGTCGAAATGAGAGAGTTCTTTTGCAAATAATTCCATATAATATAGAGTTGCTATAATATGGAGTGGTTTTAACTACAACCACGACATAAAACCGATTTTAATAACCGTGTCGCTTCAGTTTTTTTCATATATAGAAAAAACATGGAATTAATATTATCTCTTTGTAATTGCCAATTTTATAACATTTCTGTTTTTTCATTTCCCTTTCACTCAAATTACTCGCATAACATTAAAATATAAATAAAGCAAATCATTAATTAGCAACACTTAAATTACGCTTAAAAATAATCCTCAATTACCCCAGTCCCCTTGACCGCAAATGATAAATGATAACAAAGTGTTACATTTATCTAAGAAAATACAATGCTGATAAGGTTCCCCGACCAACAGCTTGTTGAGAAATATATATAACCAGTTACATTGTATGACAATAATTATTGGTATAAATCACAATCTTTTTTACGCAACTTTTTATTATTATACAATTTTATATTGGTTTTATATTCGTCGATTAGATTAACGTTAATAGGCTTTTGTGTCTTCTTTCCCATACATGGCATATCTCGTTATGTGATAATAAAAATACATTCTAATTTGCAATTAAATTAAAAATATCATCCTTCTGTCCTTATTCTACTCTAACTGGAGTCGGCATAACATGTAATAAACATGTTGTCACATTTTGACTATGTATTATACGACCAGCCGCCTTTCTGACGTTAACTTGACAAAGCCGTATTTTACGATACCTCGGTAAGAAAGAGGGTGGTCTATACTACTCAATCGGATACCACACAGTGGGTCAACTTACCTTAGTCGCCTTTTACGACACCTCGGCAAGAAATGGGGGTTGTCAATTCTACTCAGCCGCATACCGCACGGCGGGTCAAATTAACTTAGTCACCTTTACCTCGGTTAGAAATGAGGGTGGTCTGTAGGTAACTTTTGTATATATTAAAAACTTCCTACGTTAACGCATCGTTACATATTCTATTGTCTATTCTCTGTAAATATGTTAAGTATAGTCATAGACCCAATGTTTGAAATAACAAAACTTAAATAGTTGAAAGTCATATCGCTTTCCTAAATCTATTAACAAACAATAGGCAATATTTGTTCTAGGAGACAAGATACGGTGGATGCACCCGGCTTAGGGTTGCTACCGCATGAGATTGCAAAGAACAAACTAAAATAGTTGTCAAAATCAATAGTTTCAGGTCACTTTGCCATTATTGATTTCGAAATTAGATAGTAATAAAATCTAAAAAATTATAAAAATATTGTTTGTGTGTTTTAATTAATGGCTGCAACGATGTTTTCAATTCCTAACCGTCCTATTTGCCATTTAAATATACGCATACTTACATTTTTTTTCTAAAAAATCTTTCTGGTTCCTACTAATTTGAGATTTCTATAGAATTGAGAATGTATACAATCCTGATAGCTCCACAAACCATAAAGTTAGAGGAAAATCATACATTTACTTTACTAATGACCACGAAAAAACCTAATGTAATTTGTTTATTTTTGCCATTATAATTTGTTTACTTTTGTATCTATGAAATATCTAATATAATAAATTTCTTTCTTTGTTTGTTTATATTGACTTTTTTGTATCAGTAAGCTTAAGCGTAATTTTTTCCAAAATAAAAAAACAAACTTAAAAAAAAATAATAATAATTATGTAGTTGGGATTGATCCTAGGTATTTACATTTCTCGAGACTGCCCGTTCCCCGAATAAGCTACGGCTAACTTGACAGTTTATGGTAAATTCAATTCAATATAAATTATAGTATTTTTAATGCCCAATAAAACATTTTTTTACATAAAATCTAGCTAGATCGATTTTTCTCCCCCAAAACTCCCTACTTGCTGAATTTCAGGAAAATCCTTGGAGCCGTTTTCGAGATTCCGAAAATATACATACACAATTAAATCATTTATATATATTAAAGATAACTGAGTTTCACCAAAGGAAACAATGCATTTAGTAAGTAAGTAGCGGCCTGTTACTATCCCACTGCTGAGAATAGGCCTCTACTCTCCGTTTTTGGAGAGAAGGTTTGGAGCTTAGACCTACCACGCTGCTCCAGTGCGGATTGGTAGGTTACACATATCTCCAGAATTCTCTAGAGATGTGCAGGGTTTCCTCACGATGCTGTCCTTCACCGAAGAGCGTGTGATAAATTGCAATTATCAATTAGACAAATTAGTTTTTACCATAAAAATCATTGGTGTCTACCCGGGTTTGAATCCGTGACCTCCTGGAAAGAGTCGCACGGTGCTACCGCTGGGCTACCACAGCTCACAACATTGCATTTATAAAATTTAAAATGGCTACTAGATTCCAAATTTTGACAGCCCTAGCAGCGCTCGCTCATTACCTATATGGTAATATTGTTGTCCTGACACAATAGGCACAATTACAATGCTTCTGGCTCAATCAGTGCATAATGGCTGACCCGTATCCTCCGCACCTTTCAGGTGACCTGATTACGTAGTTATTGTTTACGCTCGACTGCTGAGTGTTATTGATCATATCGCTCGTTATTTAATAGGCTATTCATGTTAGTGTTTCTTAATTCACACATCATCATCATCCTCCTGCCCTTATCCCAATCTAAGTGGGGTCGGCACAACATGTTATAAACATGTTGTCACATGATTTGGCTGCGTTTTACGACCGGCCGCCTGCCAACGTCAACTTACCTTAGTCGTATTTTACGACACCCCGGTAAGAAATGAGGGTGGTTGTATTCTACTCAGCCGGTTACCAAACGGCTAATTTCTTAATTCACATATATTTTACTTAATTCACAATTTCAATTCTATATGTGATAACATTTGTTTTAAAATAACTTACACGCATTATATTGGTCGTGGAGCCTATCCTTCTGATGATGCTTCGGTTTCGGGGCGAAACGATTGTAAAGATTGTGGTAGTGAGTTTGTGTGGTGCTTGTGTTGAGTGTTGGTGTTGGCGGCGTTTTGTGATACGTGTGGTGAATTGTCCTGCATATATAAGGTATGTGATTGTTGCCCGCTTTATACACGTAGGCATTACATATATTATCTTAACAAACGCGGATTACAGCAGAGTTATTTTTTTAATTAATTTTATTTAATTGTAACTTCTATTTAAATTTATTTTATTGTAACTTCTGTACTATAGAAATTCCGCAAAGTAACGCCTGCTTAATAATCATTACACGCTAATTCCTACAAATCAGGCCCACGTGGAATAGTCAAGAATACTGGCATCATTTGCATGTTGAATCGCAAAACTGATACTTTGTGCGAAAACAGAGGATGTCCTCTTACACGTAAAGAGGTGTTAAAAAAGAGAAAAACAATTACTTTTAGAAACTCACTTAAATGATGAACCCATGGGAAATTTTTGTGTTTAATTTATAAAACGCTTGACTAATTCCTTCCACTGATCTAATTTTATTATTATCTTTTTTTTAAAAGTAGTGTATAGATTTTTGTTCATTGTATTTATTAACATACATAAAAAATGCGTATTTATATGAAATGGCAAAATAATTGTTGTCAAATTGCGCATGCCGTTGCCATCTATAATTATTATATCACTTAATTTAAATTTCACAGTTTGTATTTGTAGCTCTATGGTTTGTATATTGTCGATGGCCTCTTAAAATAAATAAAATAAAACAATACAAATAGGATAGCATCTAAGTACGAAACACTCCTAATTAGCGTCGATGGATCTTTGCATCAGATAAGTTCACGACACCTGGAGAAAGCTGAAAGTTACACCAAGCACCGCAATGACCTGAGATTGACGCGAAATCTAACACTTCCTCATAATTACGCTTCGTAGTACCTTGGTTGATTACATAAATTGTTATCGTTTTTCATTATAATAAGAAAACAGGCATGTCATCTATAATATTGAAATGAGTTAATCTTCTATATATATATTATACTAGCAATCGCCAGCGGCTCCGCCCGCGTGAAATGATTTAAACCAACATATAGTATTTTGATAACCATAAGAAATGGTTAAAGTGGGTTAATCTTAAACGCTATACATATATTGTCACTTCTTTTATTAAGAACTTTTAGAGGGAAACAATTTTGTGATACGTGATTTTTGAATATCTGTCACTGTTTACTCAGCGCACGCCACGAAAGCTTTAAATTATGGCGTTTTCGTAATATTTTTTATTGCTGCTCCTCTCCTATTCATCTTAGCGTGATGTTATATAACCTATAGCCTTCCTCGATAAATAAACTATCGTACAGTGAAAAGAATTTTTCAAATCAGTCGAGTAGTTCCTTAGATTAGCGCTAGCTTATTAGCGTTCAAACAATCAAACAAACTCTTCAGCTTTATATATTAGTATTGATTTTCTGAATTTCGGAAACGGTTCCATCGATTTTCATAAAAACTAGTACCTATGTAGAGCATTTCGGGGACAATTTTTATATCCTTAAAAAAATTACAGAGCAAGGCGCGGTCACCCAAGTTCTATTAACTAAATGTATAAAATAGATAATTTAATTTTTCTGAAATATAACAACAATACGATAAAAATAGAATATTTATCGACTCTGATATAGATCTGTTTTTATATATATGTAGAATAAGTAATATAATTTTCTTGCACGCTAGACCGTAACAATTTACCTATTTTTTTTTCAATATACTGCCTTCGAAGCAACGTTATGAATGAGAGATATTATCGTACGTATCATGATTTTCTTTTTGTTGCTGAGCATAGCAAAATATTTCATCGTTAATTTCACATTGAAGAATTCCGTGAACACCTACTTTTGGATTACTTAAGAACAGTTTTATCTTTTCAATAATCGACTGAGTAACACGCAGTCTCAGATTCGGCGAAATATCGACGTCCTACTTAGGTGTTTCAGTATGTTCGTATTAATTGCAATTCTACGTTTTCAACTTACGGTGGGTCACAAACGATGGCATACTTTTTGCAAGCGTAAAGTTGTTACAGTTCAACGCTCTAATTATTTCAAGTTGACTTTCTCTTTGTATAAAAGGCTGTATTTAAGCTCGCCGCTTTTCAGTAGTGTCCATTTCATAGTTTTCAAAAGAACGTAAATTGCCTCTAGAAAATTCTAAAAGATCTTCTCTCAATGATACTAAAACTACTCTTTCGTTTTTATATGCCAAGGTTTTCATAACGCTTAGCAGTGTACTCGTTCCACCTACATTGAATCTAATAATTATTCGACCAATAAAAAATAAAAGTAAAATATCCCATAAAAAATTGATTTTTTTTCTCAAAATATGTGTACGCTTGAAAACAAACGACAACATTACGTAATATTAATTAGTAGGTATTTTAAGAGAAATATAGATTTTTACCAAAAATTAACGCTTTTACAATAGTATTCTGCCCAAAAAGTAGATATAATTATTTGCTTTAATAAGTTTTATTATGTTTAAATTTGTTTTTTAAAACGGTTCTTAGCAATATGGGTTACAAATTACTAGTTAACTTATTAGCCCCTTCAGCTAAGAAAAATGCTTGTGTTAGGAGTGGGTTCACGGTAGTATAAAGGTCGGGATTAGAATCCACGACCTCTCGATCCCAAGTCCGTTATCCTAACCATTCCACTACCGCCGCTTAAGTTTATGACATCATTTACATAGATTATTTTTAATTATGTCTGTAAACATACTCTACGATATTTACACGAAACACGTTTGTTTTTGTAAACATCGAACTCAAATAATTCATTTATGTAAACTACGCTACTTCGCGAATATTATCCTACATTTACACTACAAAAATATAACAAATAATTATTCTGTTCAGTAGCTTTACTATACCGCAACCATAACTCGCTATTTTTTTAATTAATATAAGATAATATTATTTAAAATATATTAAGATATCAATTAAGATATCCGAATCATTCTATCTCAGTAGAGAATTAGTTATATAACCATTATTGGAAAACCTTAGCGAAGGTTGCTTACGCAATATCATAGTAAGAGTGTTAAGTTAATGTCAATTTACGACGAGAAAGCAATGATAATGATTTGAATAACAGTAAAAAATCGGCAGCTGTTTATACATAGACCAAACATTTTATGAAGTTACGAGTATTTTGCATACATTTTTATATGAGCGTATTCATTTCCGTTGTCAACTGATAAGTCATCATATGAGATAACGGAATAACGCAAAATTTTATCAATATGGTAAATATTGTTTGTCCGGTATCCAAATTGTAGTGTATGCTGAGATGTGTGTAATTTTCTTGTATATTTATATACATACATGAATACGCCATCTCGTAACCGATGGAGTAAAATACACAAACCACATTTCTTACAGAGGTGTCGTAAAAAGTGACTAAGGCAAGTTGACTTGCTGTGTGGTATCCGGCTGAGTAAAATAACAAGCCAAAACATGTATCAACATGTTTTGTTGTGCCGTCCCCACTTAGAGTGGGATAAGGGCAGGAGAACAATGATGATAATGCATGCATAAATATACCAACACTCACTCACACTACTAATAAACATAGAAAACATTACCCTATCTCAAAACGCACCACGTCAGTAACACGAGAGCCCCTTGGTGAGAGTGGACGTGTTGTGACCTACTGTTACTTGTTAGTGTTTATTTGAAGGTGCTATATTCAAAGGCACAAGTCTATATTAATACAATAGAAGTGAACACTACACAAATTCAGGTAGTTTCGACTAACTATACTCTACTGAATATTTAACATAATACTTCCTTCGTGAGGTCAAATACTTGTAATTATGAATCTATTACGTTATGCCCAGATGTTATTCGATGCATCAGATTTTTTGACCAACAAAGTTTATTTACAATATTATATTTGAATTCTAATAACAGCGTTAAAAACTACTTGCTTGACTTATTTTTATAAAGTATCCTTACAAATTTATATGACTACGTAGACGTATGTAATGTTAATGTGTTATTGAAAAACAAAATAATAATTACAAAGCTGTAAAAATATGTTATTTTAACATCAACATGTTCTCAAAACCAGTTTCGACTGATTTACGATGTACACCTATATACAAATACTAACGAGATTATTTCAAGGATAATAAAGGTTTTTATGTAAACAGTTAAACAAATGTTTGTTATCATAATTTATAACTATTAGTTATTTTGACTTTTTGTGTTTTATTTGGGAAAATGTATAAAACGGTCATTAGACCTGTCATTGCATGCATCAGAATGTTAAATAATAAAAGAAAAAGGTGAGAGAAAGGTGCTTATAAATGAGATGACTAATGTGTGGTGTGACTAGATTTGATAGAGTTCGAAATGAATATATTAGGGGAAATCTGAAAGTTGCGCCTATCATAGAAAAGATGAGAAGTACCAAATTTAGATGCTATGGTCATGTAATGAGGAGGGATGAAAATCACTGACCTAAAGAGCTTTAAATATTAACATGCATGGATATATGACTAGAGAGAGGCCGAAAAAAGATAAATGGATTGTGTGAAGAATGATATGCATATAAAAGGAGAAGCACCAGATATGACGAATGATAGAGGAGAATGGAAGATGAAGACATTGTGTCACCCCTCTTAGAGTAGGATCAGGGTAAGAAATGATGTATTTTTGATAAGTGATGAGGTATTTTTGGTTGCGCCAGAAACATTTGTAAACTTTTATTACATAATTATTACCTTAAAATTATATGATGTTATGGAAAGACTGTGTCGTAACTTAATTTCAAACGTATAATAAACGTCTTAAAACCAAATTTAATGATTCCATTTACTTATTTCTTATTTATGGGATTGTATAACTGACATTATAATTATCGTATGCAGATAGAACCGTAAAGGTATATACTTTGTAATCACAATCAAACTTTTGAAAACACGATTGAGAAATACAAATACGGTAAGAATGAGTGAATGACGTTAATTTAGGGACGAAAAGCTGGTTGAGTTTTAGTAAATTTTTGTTATGGATTAGTGTGATAGTAGATGTGCAAATTAAGAGATCAGATAATGGTTATCATACAGCTTATCATACAGGAAACCAATAGCTTTTACCGGATATTACAAAAAACAATATTTTTTCAGGGTTTTCGATAATTGCTGTTACGCGAGTTACAAGCGGTGTGAAAGGGTAGATGAGATAATAGTGGGTGGTTGACATTAACCAATCACATGTGATCCTTGACATCCGAGATTGGATACTTTGGCTTATCAAATTTGTTTCGCTAAATTAGCCTAAATTAAATTTTAAACTGTTATGGCTGGAATTTGAAAATGCGTAACAAGGGGAAATCCCGAATATAAACATCAAGAGACATCTATGAGTTTTATATATAACTCATATGCAAAATTGATATATGCTCATTAAATAAAGGCGTATCTAGTTCATGGATAACACCATGGAGAATTCCTGGGATGTGAAACCTTTCAATGAGAATTACAGCAGTGTGGCAGTTCTAGTCTCCAATAGTTTTATCCTAAAGAGAGAGAGTAGACCTAATCGGTACAGCAATAGTCAAGTACTAGCATTTGAAATTTGGAGCTTGCATATGAAGATAATCACTTTCTTCTAAATTGACGATTGATGCTTTTAGGTCACCACCATAATATTAAATTCGACAAATATTTTGCTAGGACACTTTAATAATGAATGTCACAAATAATTAGCATTTGTAACGTGTTCAGCCTTTATCGCGAAAAAATCCAGTATCTTAACGGTTAATGGATATGTTTTAATATCTAATTAATCAATCCTGTCTTTAATTTCTTTCGATCAATCACGGTCATAGATAGTGTTTGTATATTAGAAAAAGATATCTAGAACTTGATAAATAACCAAATCCCAAATCGTTCGTACTCAATTAGAAAAGCGGTACATGGTAATTAACTTGTGTCCGTGTTATTAAAGACTGAAATTCGTCATGACCTAGAAAGTTTATTTTACACTACGTGTACGTGCGATTTCGTTTGTATCAAAAATGTTTAATAACACTGAATGTATCAAGTGTTTTTCCTGTTCCTGAATGGAAAATGAGAATTTTTTAAACTATATTTGTAGTGGATATATCGGTCATATAAAAAGAGCTCAAAAAGCTGTGGTAGCCCAGCGGTAACACAGTGCGACTCTTTCGATAATTGAAATTTATTTCACGCTTTTTGATGAAGGGAAACATCGTGAGGAAACCTGCATATCTCTAGAGAATTCTGGAGATATGTGTAACCTATCAATCCGCATTGGAGCAGCGTAGAAGATCTTAGCTTCAATCCTTCTCTCCAAAAACAGAGAGAAGAGGCCTATTCTCAGCAGTGGAATAGCAACAGGCCGCTACTTCCTTTTTTTATATTGCTCATGGGCTGCAAAAGTGGCACAACTCAAAATCACGTGATGTTGACTAAAAATAGGTTAAAATACACATTCTTTTCAGCACTAGTAAGACACACATAATTTAGTATTAGGCCTTAAAATGGCAGAAGTATCACTATTGTATTACCTATGTTATTAGTCCCAAATATTGGCTGCATTGCTGACATTACTCTGCGTCCAACGTATGACACAGTGGCACATTTTGAGTTTGGTTAATGTTGCCGAATGTTGAATCAGAATTTTGTAATTTTTGTTGTTACTACAGTTTTTATAATCTCTAGTTAGTCTCTTTAATGAAAAAAAGTTTTGTTGCAATAGTAGCATAGCTGAAATTATGTTTTCGAAACTGGAATTTAAAAGTATTAAAAAAAACAAAAATATACACACATTGTTGAATGACTCTTAGGAAAAGGTACCAACTTGAAGATAATCGATTAAGTAAACCAAAATTTTTTTTTGCATTTTCCTTAGCAAAGAAAGTTTAATTGAACCTCCTCGAAAAGAGTCGCACGGTCTCACCGCTGGGCTATCACAGCTTCAGCCTAAGTATAATCTTCTATATTTACTTTTAAATTTACTATTGTTACTATTTACTATGTATTTACTGACGAACCCAAATTAATTAAAAACATATTGCACCAAGAAAAATTACAAAGACCGTTATTTTCTCTAGGGCAATAACCCTTTATCATTGTAAATATTTTTATTAGAACTTAATTCACTACGATTATAACAAAGTTGCAGCCACATTATAAAGTCAGTGCACTTAGTAAAGAAACAAATAACCTATTGAGAATAATATAATGAAAGAATGGTTTTTTTAATATACATCTGTTAAAAACTTTCTAGAAAAACGTTTTATTGAAATAACTTTAGTAGTTTATATACAGAATATAATATTTACCACCGTGTGGTTTCCACCTGAGTAGAATAGACCACCCTCATTTCTTGCCAATGTGTCGTTAAAGGTGACTAAGGTAAGTCGACATCATGCCGGCGCCCGGTCGTAAAGTCATTAGCCAAATGATGTAACAACATGATTAAAACATGTTTTGCCGATCCCATTGGGATAAGGGCAGGAGAATGATGATACAGAAATCGATATTTACATTATCCTGAAATATTTCAAAATGCTTAGAAAAATATTATTGATAAAAATATTATTATTGATGATAATTTTGTCACATCCGCTAAAATAATTTATTTAATTTTTATTTTATTTATTTTGAGACATTACAAGACATTTTAATTTTAACTGAACTTCGATAATTTTAAGTTCAAATAGCAGCTACATCGATAAGATTAAACGAGCCTGGTAGATAATTGTGATTGATTAATTTTTATGATTTGAATATTTAACTAAAAGATTTTATGCCAAAATATTATATGCCAATCGTATGAACTAGATATATTATACTAGAAAGAGGATAGCCAGATTATAAAGAACCCTATTACAAAAAAGAAATAAAGGGAAAACAAATGAGAGTGTATCTATTTGTCTCTCTTTTTTATTTATGAAGAGACAAAGATAAGTTTACGAATTTTATCTTTTCTCTCAGTATTTCTTTTGACACTCACACATAGGGGTCTGCCTACGCCGTGTGGTATCCGGCTGAATAGAATAGTACCACCCTCATTTCTTACCGAGGTGTCGTAAAAGGCAACTAAGGTAAGTTGACCCGCCGTGTGGTATCCGGTTAAGTTGAATAGACCACCCTCTCTCTTACCGAGGTGGCGTAAAATACGACTGAGGTAAGTTGACGTCAGGCAGGCTGCCGGTCGTAGAAACACAGCCAAATCATGTGACAGCATGTTTATAACATGTTGTGCCGACCCCACCTAGAGTAGGATAGGGGCAGGGAGATTATGACATACTGGTCTGCCTACGGCTTCCCTAGTCTAGTATAATAACTCTATGGCCATAGGACTTATACGCTTACATTCATTTGTATATACATAGTATTTAAAAAATCATGAGCCATAGACGGTCGTGAATCGCAAGAACGCATTGAATACATCTTAAGGTTATATAATTAGTGTAAATATTGCATTTCTAATTTTACATACTCGTTTTTACATATATGTAGATGCTAAAATATGGCGGTCACGACTATGGCAAATTACACAAAACCGAGTAATGTACAATGTACGGAGATTACTTGTTGGGAAAAGGTGGCGTGATCCTAGCTCACGACAAAGTCAAATCTGATAATATATTTAAGAGTCACCGTTACTAAGCGATCATTATATTATAAAGAGATGTATTAACGTAAATTGTTCGCAGTTTTCTATTACTTTAATTATGACGTTATGATGGTACGTATGCAATCGAATATAAAAAATCTTTTATATTTTTAGCGTTCTTAGCTTTTTTACTTTCTTTTACTTTTTACTTTCTTAGCGTTTATAAATCATTCGTTATTTAATATTTTATGAATATAGTAAACAATAACCACAGTTGAAGATATCTCAAAAAGCCGATTTTCCAAAAGACTTTCCGCTATTAACATAAAAAGATTTTGTACGAATTTCTGTTAACTGTACTGATTTCGATTTTTAAAATTGATGAATCCACTCGTTATGCGGCTTAAAGTAAACAAGTTTATCGTCACCATCAATAAGCTAAATGCAAGTAAACAATATCTAAGCATCATTAATATACGACGATTGGAAATAGCTTGTAAAAGTCAAATTGAATAAAGAATAATTTTAATTTGAAATATAGAAGCGCTACCAACGTCAAGTAATATCATGCTAAATATTCTTATTTTACTGCTAAACTTCCGTTTTAGTGCAAGTTTAGTTAAATAACTAAATATATGGGACACTTACCCGCACGGTCGTCCGTCCCCAAAGTAAGTAACTTATTACTTGTGTTATGGTTGACAGAAAACTGGTGAATATATACTTATATATTTTTAAATACATACTTAAATACAAATATACACCCAGGCTCAAAGGCCAACAAATTCATTTATAGAAAATGTTGGCCCTCGACGGGAATCGAACCCGCGATCCGAGGAGCTGAAGGCAGGGTCACAACCCACTGCGCCAACGGGCCAGTCAAAGTTAAAAAGTTAAGAACTGAACTTTACCACATAAAGTTTCAGTAACCACAATTCAAATACCATAATATGGCTTTTTAGCTAAGGATCGAACTTTATCATCTCGTTACACATCATTATTCTGAACGGTAATTTATCAAATTTTAGTGAATTAAATTAATTGACATTGAATATAAAACATAACAACAATATTTTTATAAATACATACCAATAATAACATACCAAACTGATACTAAAATATTGAATAGTGAAATTCACTTTACAATGAACCTCAAAACATGTCTACCTCCGTCAATTAGTGACATGTAACATATAAATCAAGTTGACACTTTAGCGAGGTAAAAAATTAAATGAAAGCTTTAAATATCAATAGAACGTACGAACATAGCAGGCAGTCAGTAAATAAATTCTTATATCACAACACGTATAAACAACCTCAGATTTTTGGCTACTACATCAAATTGCTTTGTAAGTGGAAAAAATGAACAATTATGATAACACTATAAATTGCAAGTGTTCGACTCCAAGCTGTCTATGCAACAAGCCTTAGAAGTTGTATGTCTACTTTGTACATAATATGTAACCCTATCAAGCTGTTGCAGATGTAAAGCTCTAAGTGCATACCACGAGGTTACTTGTACCTTATTTAGAAAACAACTATAAAATTCCTTTTTTTATTACATTTATAGTCCATCTTCAACCTAGAAAATTCTCAGAAGTTAACCCGATACATGCAGTGTTCTTTCTTTATGTAACACACCACAAGTTTTTGCAGTTTTGATAATTCAAGTGATGCGGTGAAAGTTAAAATTTATTTTACGTAAACGATTATACGAGGCTTATAATAAAATTCCGACAGCTTAACATGGAAGATAAGCCGTATAACCAAGCGATAGCGAATTGGAAGTTACAATTGATAGCTCATCTAATTTAACGAGGGAATATTATTATTTATCGTGTTTACTAGATATCATTAGAATGTCCCTTAGGATAATGAAATACAAGTTTTAAATTTTCAACCTTGGGTTATTAAGTTTGGGTTCTATATTCATATCAAATCGTGAATGTCTTAATTATGTGAGTTTAACATAGCCAGGGACGTTAATCAAAAACTTGAAAGCTTAAATTTCTAAACGACATATACTTTTTATAGAAACGGACTTCGCAATCTGAGTGTTAATTAATAGAAAACTGATACTACTGCGGTAATTAAATTGAAGATTTTAACATGTTGGTGAATGGACAATTTGTAGGAAATGTTAAGTATAATGACAAACAAAGAGAACTTTCCCCTTAAATGACGATATAATTAAAATACTTTTTATTTAAAAAAAAATATATTTTACACACATTAAAATGATTAGTTTGAGTTTTCAGTACTTCACAATCGTACAGTTTTGTCCTTACCTCAAAATATAGCGACCGCATTTAATTCCGCTTGTTATTCTATATGACAAAAAACGCTTAAATATATACTTTCTTGAGCCATCCCATAGTATTGAAACATTTTCACACACTTTTTTCCCAGCTACGTATTTAAACCTGCTTCTTCTTTGTATCGCGCACAGATGTTGATTACACTAATTTCACGTGACAGTACAAAATCTCAACTACTGCAAACAAGTACTAGAACCTTTACTATGTTTACTTTCAAATAAAATGCATTCAAATAGCACAAGCAGTTATTAAATGATCGGAATGACCCACGTAGGCATTCGCAGTGTTGATCGAAACCAGCACTAATCGACTCTATTACGGTAATGACTGTAACTTTGAGACTCCAAGCCGTCTAGGCCTAGGCCAATGCCTTGCAAATCTAGCCTTGGAGCGTGGTATAACAAAAAAAATGCGTCAAAAAAAAAACTCAGGTTGCCGTGTGGTATCCGGCTAAGTAGAATAGACCACCCTCATTTCTTAACGAGGTGTCGTAAAAGCACCAAATCAACTAATAACATGTTTAAAACCTGTTGTGCCCACCCCCACTTAGAATGGGATAAGGGCAGGAGAATGATCATACAGAAATCGATATTATCCTGAAATATTCCAAAATGCTTAGAAAAATATTATTGATGTACAATAAATTATTTTGTCACATCCGCCAAAACAACATCAATATTTTCAGTCATTTTTTATAAATACTCGAACCCACTTCCCTTAATCTCTTCCCACCCCATCCACCGACAGGCCAAAGTGGCAGAATATGTTGCAATACCCGGTGGGAACATAATTAAGATCCTAATATAAGGCCCGAGCTTCATCAGTCGTCAGAAAAGTCGTACCTTTAACAGTTTGTATACATCCTAATTGCTACTAATATTATAAATGCGAATATTTGTGAGTATGGATGTATGAACGAATGATGTATGCTGAACCAATATCGGTGAATATTGGCACAATTATTGCTTATACACCGGGGTAACATATAGGCTATAGAAATCTTGTTAATTCTACAGGAGTAGGATTACATTGAAAGCGCCATCTATTATCAACCTATCACACGACAACACGCACAAAGTTGCCGGTAAAACCTAAACCTGATAAGTCTATCCTTGGTAAAGAAAGAAGTAAAAATAAGCAGCAATGCTATAGACCTGGGTTTTACTGTACGCTTGTTTACATCTATCCCTGTATAATAGCATAATAGCAACTACAACCTAAAGACTCCAAGCGGTCTCGGTAAACGGCCAACGCCTCACGAGTCTAGCCTTGGAGCGAGAAATACGTAAAAATAAACAGCAAGGGTATACACCTCTATCCTTATTACGTACATTGTTACGGCAAAACCACAGCACGTTACGCCTATGTAAATTTGTATACAAATTTTCTTGTATAGTCCAATACTTTTTTTGTTAAAAGACACTATATTTTTAAAGCAGTGACCTAGCTAGGTAACCTAAAGCCATACCTTAAAGCCTCAACAGCTGTAGTGAAGAGGCAAACATAACTAGCGGGTTCAACCTTCAGATTATTGCCTAAGTTTATAGGAGATAGGAATAATCGGAATCTTGCGTTTGAATTTAGAACATATTTAGAGCATTTGAATTTAATCATTTTATATTAACGCATCGATCGAACAATACCCGTAATAAATAATCTTCGGTGAAACATAAAGGAAAACTAACAACTCAGAAGTAAGAGACGCTAAAAACGTTAGGTGTTCAAGTGAAAATTACATCAATCGTATAATGGAAATTTTACTGCAACTTTTACTAAGACCACTAAAAATAACCACATTCTCCAATAGGTCAAATGCTGTAATTAATTAACAGTTTTACAAATATATTTGATTGAAAACAATTAGATAATTAAAATAATAACACAGATATAGGGGATTTTATATAATTAGTATTCATTCTTATCGCATTGTCATAAATCGATTGAATTCTTTAGAAATACTAATAGTTCAGAAATAATAATCATTATTTGTAAATAATATTTGCTGAGTTCTAGTTGTAATGAATGTGAATTAGAGACAAACAATGGGTCGCCCAAAAACCATTACAGAACTTGAAGAAAAACTTAAACAGTCGAATGTCAACTTTATAGAATTCAGACGGCAGTCGAAAAATTGACCAAAGACGTCCACAGCCGAAATAAATAAGCATGTAAAGCTTAGCAAGAAAAAAATAATGGAAAACTATAATTTATAGCAATAAATCGTCATTGATTATAGATCAAATCTAAGTAAATTATGTACACTATTTGTGTACATAATTTACTTAACAATTATTCATAATTTACTTAATAAAAGTAACTAATTTATACGAAACAACACATTTTGAAAGCGGCAACAAACGGTAACAAAACTACAAACTGATATTTTTATCTATAAATTTATACTTTTTAAAGAACAGTTACCGGCTTTATATTTCTAAAAACCCCATCCGCTATCAGAGATTTTATTTTTTTATTTTCTTTATAATTAACTAATTATAATAATGTATGCGAATTAGTGCTTCAATAAAAACATTAAGATACATTTTTTATGATCCTAAAGAAATAACATAAAAGATAAACTAAAATCGTTACATATATATCGTTATCACAATTTATATATATGCTAACAAAACTGACATTAATTACTTCCCATCACAAAATATATTTCTACCAGAAGGTATTATTTGATAAAATTCTTATTGATTGATTAATATTACCTGACTAGGATATAATATCAATAAATAGGTAACTACGTATAAAATATGGCCTAATTTAATAAAGATTATAATTTTATCTATAAACCGATATTCGTCTCGAGTTTGTATTACTTCAGTTATCAACTTGATTTTATCTAAATCGATCAATATAATTTGTTGTTTTGGAGACTGAGGATTAGTTAAAAGACACTGTTATTTATCATAGTATATTAAGAATATACAATGATTCAATCTTTTATTATAACTTTTTCAACGCTTCAAATAATTAATACTCATGTACGTAACACTGTTAGCGCAAAAAGATTGTATGGTATCTTCCTACCTACTAATAATTTACCTGCCTGTATTAAACTCTGAACCTTGGAAACTTGTTTGTCATTGAACTGTTAGCTAATTAATTTTGACCTGTTATTTAGTTTTACTAGTTACCAAAATTTATTACGAATACAAAAAATTCTCACTAAAAAACATTAAACATTCTTATAATATTAAATCAAAGTAATTATAAAGATAAAATTTAAAAAACTTACCTAAAAATGTTGTGCAAAATATTTTTTTATATGAAAATGAGGGCGAAGGCGTCGAGTCGTCGATATGATATGAAGTTATGAGTCCTGTATAAAATCCCGAGCACAAATTCTTCTCACTGACGCACTGTCACTTTTCAATTGGTGCACGGCCGGCTTTTTTATTCTGTGGACATCACGCCACGTCGTGCGACTCCTGCACGTGGCGCGCTCTCTACTCCGTGGTTCGTTGCGGACTGCTGACTGAAGGCACGCCACTCGATCCGATACGACTTAACTGCACCGAGACCATTGCATTTCAACTAGGCACGATCCGAACGTCTGTCGCTATGTGTTCGCTCCAAAACTCAGACTCCGGTCACACCACAAGGACCCCAAATGTTTGACATTCTTTTTGCCTTACAAAAAAGTCCAAATGGGCAGGATGTGTTAATGAGAAGACAAGTTTGCTTTTTAAAGAATTCTAATCGCTATTCGAAGGCAAAAATTATCTTTGAGAATGTACATAGAATCTGTAAAATAAGTTTGCATAGTAAAATGTGAGTTAATATAGAAGTAACATTATAAAACCGCTGTCTTGATACAATTACATAAATTAGCAAATCGCGCCGTGAGAAATATGAAAGTAACTCGATCTGGTTTTAAGCGGTATATCAACTGTAACCAGTTGCCGCCCCTGAATACTTTGTATTGTGCTGTGACCCCAAAAAACGATATAGATATATAACAAAACTAGGTACACCAAAACACTTTGTCCCTAGCTGGAATACTGACCAGTCACAGCGATTTAAAGTCATACGTTGGTCACACCACCTCTATTTATTACACTTTTTTCTCAGCTCGCTCTCGGTTGATACGTATTGCGTGAATATTGTAGTCTTTTTATAAATACGGTACACGAGTATTCAGTTCTGTTGTCATTGATTTTTAATTATTTCGTGTTTATTTTTAGCTGTTCGGCGTTGACTTTTGATTGTAGCTTTTAAATGTTATTTAACTTCCAATATTTTTACAATTACAAATACTGTCAGTGCATTTGGTATTGCACATTATATTTATTTGGGTCTACCTACCATAAAAGAGTATTAAGACTTAAGTCAAAACGATTTTAATACGATAAAAAGGTCTAAAATTTGAAGGTTGCTTTTATAAAACTTGATCTTGTTATGTCGTGTTTTATTAGCATCATTTTAATTGATCAACTCTATAAAATCATACGCTTTAGTATTAGTACTTCACTATTAATGAATCGATTTATTACTACTATGAATATTCCTATATATCCAATACTATTATCTAAACGAAACGTCTTTTTAAAAAAAAATTGAAGTTGTTTATTTTTATTTATCATTCACACACACTAATTTAATCTTTTACAGAAATACTCTTTACGTGTAGATAATATTCTAAATGTATTTGCTGAATTTAAAGGGCAACTTTGTAATAACTTTTAAATATATAAATATACATATGCATATAAATGAATAGATAACCGTTTATTTATTCTTAAATATATAACACGATTATATTTATATAAAAGTAAAGTTACTTAAAGTCATTTAAGTAAAAAAAAATGTGTTCTTTCATTATATTTAATTCTGAAGCTTTAAATATATTTCAATTCAATAGCATTTGTGTTTCAATTATTTAAAAAATATACTATTTTGTTTTTATTTCACTGTATACATTTTCATACACACATTTCCTATTTATAGAATAGCTGTTGTGGAAGAAAATAATACAATGGTCTGAGTATCAAATATCATTTACAGTGCAATAAATTGCTACTGTCTCAAGTGATGCACTCACGTTTCCCGTTTCAAAACTTACAAACATTTTATGAAGCATTACAAATACGATTTTTTTATACTTTGGCGGTATTTATTTTACGAAATTATTCCCTAGCCATGTTGTAACTAAATTTTACTTCATTGATGCGTTTTGCGGTAAGAAAATGTTTCAAAAAGTTTCGTCTACTGCCCTCGGTTTATAACTGTGTTCAATTAATTGACGTATTTACTATTTAAGGGCTATATATAGAGCTTATATGTAAAGGCTTGAATGTAGTCGGGCTCACCCGATAAAATAAGACGTGAGCATAGCCGGTTTCTATACATTAATTATGATTACCACTCACAATAGTTTAAATTCAAAAATTTATTCTCTAACTTAAAATATTAATATGCCGATTCAAGTTTTAGTAAAATTAACACAAGTATAAATATTGTTTTGACAATTGAAACTTAGCGTCTTGAACATCATAAACCTTGACCAAATTGACATTGAATTGAAAAAAAATAGTTTACCTTGACGTTTTTACTACTTTTGAAGACGTAGTCATTAACATTGAATGATTTATATTTGTATAGACAAATTTCTTTAATAATAAATTTTATCTCCGTTTGTATAAAAACTTCAGATGTCTATGGATTGTAATATATATGTAATATATTTTTGTAACAGTTTTATATATTTTTAGTTCCATAGTTACATCATCAATTATCATCAATTATTAGGTACGCTAAACATTTACTTTTCAATCACTCACCGCTGGTGAAATTGTAGTGCGTAGGTATCTAAAATAAAATATTTATTACCTAAGTTAAAGAGAAAATTTACTTTATTCAATTATATATGAACGTCTTTTTTGAATCGTCAAGTATTTAATTCTACATTCGTTCAGAAAACTGTTTAAATCGCTAAATGGAAGTCAAAATAATAATCTTGCAATACAAATAAGGTAATGTTTATGTATAAAGAATATAAGTAAAGGAAAATATATATATTTTATTATTATTGTTAAAAGACTTTTTTAAAGTTACAGTTTATATATTTATCACTACTTTTACATAGTAGTAAATATATCACCTATATTATTATTGAAATCTATTTGCCGATATCATTTTTATACTCAAAAAATCTATTTCTGTGAGCAATACCCGTATACCAGATATTATCATCACTCTAGTACCGATTATTACCAATACCGATAAGTATCGATTATTCGTAATTCAGTAGTGATCAAAAATGTGTTGGATGACGCAAGTTTAAAATACTTTACATATGAATGTATATTTTCTTTAAGTTTGATAACATCTTCACATTATACTTTAAACAGAAACGAAACGTTCGTTATAGTAACATAAACTTAATATAGACGTTACATGGACGTATTGTAGACATAACGTGGACGTAAATTCAGTAGTGATCTAAAATATGTTGGATGACGCAAGTTTTATTTATTCTACATTTAAATGTAAATTTTCTTTAAGTTTGATAACATTTTCACTGTACACGTCGAACAGAAACAAAGCGTTTCGTAAACGTAACATTAACTTAACATAGACGTATTGTAGACATAACGTGGACATAAGTTCAATAGTGATCAAAAACACGTTCAATGACGCAAGTTTCAACTACCTTACATAGGTACAAATGTATATTTTCGTTAAATTTGATAACAGTTTGTCTATGTATATATTGACTGTTTAGGTTATCGTAATATAAAGTTTATGCTACATTAACGTAAACGGCACTTTACGTTAACTTGAAATAGATGTCATGTAGACGTGATGTATTGTAGACGACGTGGACGTAGCGTAGACAACGTGGACATAACGTAGACAACGTGGACGTAATGTAGACAACGTGGACGTAATGTAGACAACTTGGATTTAATGTAGACAACATGGACGTAACGTAAGTTACAGTTAAAGACAAAGTAAGTAAGTTATTATTTTTGAGGAGATAAAAATCGTCGTTGCATGTGGTACAGACTTTATAAAAGCCTCCTTCTCTGTAATAATTTTTCCTTTAACCCTCCGTTGGGCGCATGGGTCCAGCCAGACCTTTTTCGATTTTAATTGTAATTTAAATACACTTCCGGTCGTACTAGCCACTTGCAATTTCTTGACTTTTCCTAAAAAGGTATCAGGCGTAATATCTGGCAAGAATTATGAGGATTCCTCTCGTGAGAGGATAACTGCAATGAAATTTTGGGATACATATCACATTCTTACCTCATGTGGTCTGCCCAGACCCCTATGTAATTTATATGGAAATGTCATTTAAATTCACTTCTTTTTGCTTCTATTGATTAATATTCAATTGAAGAACTATCAACCGCACTAAAATATTACTGTTGATGATCAGTTATTTCCATATCGTGACAAAAATAAATTCTGTCTGTATATTCCATCGAAAAAAGCAAAGTTTGGAATCAAAGTTTTGTGGGCTTGCGATTCAAAAACAAAATATCCATTGCAAGGGTAATTATATACAGACCGTGAATAAGAGGAACTGCGCGAATTCAAGCTAAGTAAATATGTATTACTGTAACTCTTGAATCGATACAGCAATAGCGGCCGAACAGCTGTTGCTGATAATTTCTTCACCACTTTGGAAAAAGCTAAGCGACTTACTAATAACTGTATTCTTCGTTGGTATTATTAGCTCAAACAAGAAATGTATGCCTTTGGAATTTCGTTAGCGAAATGAGAAAGAGCTCCTCTCGTTCTGTTCTTTCGTCACATTATAGATTTCATGAGGACTTAGCTTCTTTCTACCTGCATCTACGTGCCCAAAAGAGTAGAGTTGCGAACTTACTTTTCACGGTACACTAAAGTAGAAATTATGAGGGCGAGGGGATGAAACCAGATGAAATCTCTTTCTCGCGAATAAGGCTGGCGTCGATTGCATGGATCTAGATTTTTCGCATTTCACATGGAAAAGTTCAACAAAGCGATGGACTTTTGACTTTTTCTACGACATATTGGTGATTTATTATGCATTTGTAAAGTCAATGGAAAAGTAAGTCGATGGATTTAACAAATTAGACGTGAGGCGTAATTTTTAATCAACGGATACGAACGAGATTTCGATAATAATCCCTAGTTCTTCCGAACACCGAAAGTCGAATGAACTCGTCCTCAAGCTGTTCTCCACTCGTTCGGCGGTTGAATCTTTTTTTAGCAAACCAATGACTATAAGTAAACAAGTACAACTGAAATGATACCTGCTATTGGTTCCTACTTGACTTTCAGTTTGTCTCTTCTTTCATTTCAACTGCGCCAATATTTCATGCGTTTTTATAAAATATTATGCATTTCCTTTTCATTGTTTCATTTCAAGGCGCACTCATTAGCAAAGGAAAGTGGCCCCTAATAGCTAATACATTAGAGGAATAATAATCTCTAATACATTAGAGAAGAAAGGAACTTGTTAACCTTGTTTACAGATAGAATTGAAGAACTGACAAGGTAGGCCCCTCATAACTAGTTTCTTTTGCGCAAAATGTATAAATCTAGTTAACCAGCAACATTCAGAGTTGATTTTCCACCGCCGTGTGGAATCCGGGTGAGTAGAATAGACCACCCTTATTTCTTACCGCGGTTTCGTAAAAGGCTAGTAAGGTATGTTGACCTGCCTTGTAGTGCCTGCCAAATAGAATAGACCACCTTTTTTATCTAGGTGTCGCAAAAGGTGACTAAGGTAAGTTGACGTCAGGCAGGCGGCCTGTCTTAAAATACCTGTCTTAAATCATGTGACAACATGTTAATAACATCTTGTGCCGACCCCACTAAGAGTGAGATAACGATAGCATAATGATGATTTAAAAGTTGATTTTCCATTAATCTCAATTGGACAGGTAGTTTAAAATATATAAAGTCTCTAAGAACCAGAAATAATCTCTAAAATATATACCTGTGTGGATATAAATACGATGCGTTTCTAATAACCAAATATTTCCATATGATTACTTAAAACTACACAAAGGTCTGGCCAGACCCTATGAGGCACGAATGTGACAATCCGAACATGTGCCCAACGGAGGGTTAATTACAAAATATTAAATTTTTATTCCTAACAAAAGTGAATTTATCGTCGGTAATAAATTATTGGATTTTATTAATAAACAGTTATTTCATTTGGATTTATATTAACCTTTTTGTGTTGGTAGTTTATTATTTTGCGCAATGGACACCGAGCAATATTATCCGAATCACTAGACTTTATGTCATGGCAGGCTATGCGTAGAGAAAAGATGTTTCCGTGGGCACCACCTGCCTCGATATTATTCTCGTCGATAACCGGTTCACTCACACATAGGGCTGCCAACTTTTTTTACAAGAAATAAAGAATATTAGGTCTGAGAAGAATCATAAACAGTATTTTAGATATTGAGCAATATTTCATTTAATTTTATATATTTTTTATCCATTTTATTTTGATTTGTTTGTGGCTGCGTTGTACTGAGGGCACATAGACTAAAAAAAAAAGGTGTTTCCGCCGATATCTTATAGTGTTAAGCATTTTGAAGTTGAAAACAGTCTTTTGATCCCTTTATTTTTGTTCACCAGTAAAATGTATATCATCATTCATCATTCTCCTGCCCTTATCCCACTCTAAGTGGGGTCACCAGAACGTGTTTTAAACATGCTGTAAAATTATTCGGCTAGATATTTTACGACCTGCCTGACATCAACTTACCTATGTCGCTTTTTACGAAACCTCGGTAAGAAGTGAGGTGGTCTCTTCTACTCGGCTGGATATCACACGGCGGGTCAACTTACCTTACGCCTTTGACGACATCTCGGTAAGAAATGATGAAACGGATACCACATGGCATCAACAGTAAAATGTAAAAAACTACTGTTACAAGTATAGTTGGCAACCCTACTTACACTTGTCTGCAAACGTTTTACAACGGAAAGTGCATATTTTATCGACTCTTGATTCGTATGTAATTTCAATTAATTCAGTTTTCGAATAATAATTTGCATGTAGAGCACTTCGCTCTCAATGACGCGCTTTTTAATTCTGAATTCGGGTAACATTAAGATTATCAGTGGTTATAAACGGAATATAAGAAATCTTTTTTTTTAATATTAACTAAATCGTTATAAATAAGTTTATTTACAAAAAGTCATACCTAAAAGCTCATCTCACTCTTATCCTATTACTTATACATTAAGTTATTATTGATTGAAGTTATTTCATTGCGTTATTATGGAATGTAGTTATTTTTATGTATTTAGTACCAAAAGGTTTAATAAAAATTTATTATGTTATTAAAAATTTTATTATATAAAACTATTATATTTGACAAAAGTAATAATAAAATTATTTTGCTATAATCCGCGAAGAATTCTTCGCGGATTATAGCAAAATAATTTTATTATTACTTTTGTATTATGGATCTCCGCAAAGTAACGCCTAATTCTATAAATTATTATATTTGAGTTACAACAATCGGACCATAGATACATTTTATCGTTAAATTATCAAATTACATAATTGGTTTTACAAACATGTCACCTCTAAGACACTCTCTCCACACACAATGCACTCACACACACCTACACACAACTCACTCACAAATACCCACACACAACTCATTCACACAACAAATAAACAAACACACACATTAATATAGTTTACTAATAAATTATTTAATTATTTTTTTTTTTGTAACTCAAATCCACGGCACAGGTTTTACCTTGGTGTGGATTAAATTTATTATTTTTGTAGTTAGATATAGTCATAAAATTTTGTATTTTTGTGTATAATTTGTAGTCTGTGTGTTAATAAAAAAATAAAATTATCTTTGAATAGTCAAATTTTAATGAAGCTACAAGCCACAAGAAACTCAGCGGGCTCTCATTTCGAAAATGATAATAAAAATATACTGGCCAGTTGGCGCAGGTGAAAGTGACCTTGGCTTTAACTCCGCTACGGGTTCGATTCCCGCTGATACCCAACATTATCTAAACCCAATTTGCTGGTACGTATTTCTCAGTGTTCTATCACCCATTACACGAGTATTAAGATATTTCCTTTGGGAACGACCGTGTGTGTAACTCCTAACTCCTTACTTATGCGTCAGTATAATAAGTTATCTAAAGGTAATATGTTAGATATAATGTACGATTCCGAATCAATGTTTAGAAAATCCCTTTTAATACTTTTAACTGAAACATAATATACATAATTTGTGTTATTGTCACCAGTTTTTGTTTTTACTATTTATATACTTCTTTTGCTTTTACAACCTGAATCTGTTATTATTACCTATGCATGTTGTTGCCATCTTTAATTAATATAAAATTTAGTTTCTATTTTTTAATCTATCATGTATCTTCTGAACACGTAACTAATGTATATCTTGTTGATGACCAAATAAAATGAATGAATAATTTTTTTTTAAATATTTCTAATTATAAAAAATATTTAAAAATGTAAAAAATTGTCGTCCGCCGGGTAAAAAGCGGGTTAAAGCCACCGGTGGTGACGGATCTAGAGTGAGGAACTTCCTCACAATACACGCCGTTTCAAGCTAACTGCCTTCTGCATCCAACTCTTGATCCAACTGTTAAGCAAAAGCCTCTGAAGATGTTGGTCGCGGCTCTTCGCAATTAGACCGTCATCCGAAACAAAATTTACCTATTTATTACTAGCTTTAACCCGCGCAACTTCGTTCACATAGACTGTAGTCTTGAAATTAGGAGTAGCTTCTGTCACCATCCAAACCCTCAAATATCTCCATCACAAAATTCAGATCGTTCCGGCAAGAATCAGAGGGATTTATCGTTTGATCAAGAGCTTAATATGATAATTTTAGTAAAAAAACCCGTATTTACATGAAATATATATTAAAATAGCGCAGTAAAACTTCACATACATGAAAAATTCATAATGTTTTTCTGGTATTAAATAATAATATAATAATAATAATAATAATAATAATTTTTATTTTCCATTTTTTTGTACAGAGTAGGTCTTACTTAAGAACATTATTTTAAGAATAAGTATCTTAAAACTTAAAAAAACCCTATTTTACTGGCGGACTCCGCACTAGGAAAACCTGTATTGCGGAGCCAATGAAAAGATTTCTTTTTGCTTAGTGAACTAGGTGGGAATAACATTTTCTCTGGAAGATCTAAGGATTTAAAAAATAAATTAACACTATATTTATACAATAAAAAATAAAAAAATGTGCCATATAAGTATAATGTAAAATAAAAATAATGATAATAATATAAAACAAAATAAATAAAAAAATTGAAAGCTAATGTAATTTAAGCAATGTTTGCAGTAAATATATGTTCAGTCTCCTCGTATGTTAAGTTTCTGAGCCAGGTTAAGATACATTGTTTAGCCTGTTTCATTGTGAGATATTTTAAGTTACAGAATTTAGCAACGTAGTTGTAGACTTGTGCATCAACGAAGGGTACAAAACGTTTTGCATAGGATGTTTTTACTGTTGGTATTGTAGACTTAAGCACTCTTTTTGCGAAAATGAAGTCTATATTCGGAGATCGTAATAGAGACCTATGTTTATATAATGCAGCTTTTAGAATAAATACTTGTCGCACTGTTAGCATTTTGCAGTCTTGATAAAGCTGATCGCTTGAGTATCTAAAAGGTTTTTTCAACATAACTTTAAGGACGGATCGCTGAGCTCTTTCTGCTTCAATAAGTACTGTTTTGGAAGCACCACCCCACGATAAGATACTAAAGCTGAGTAAAGACTGGCATAATGCCAAATATACGGATCTTAGAGTTGATAGGTCTGCAACATTACGTAATTTTTTCATAATGCCGATCACTCTACGCATACGTCCTGAGAGAAAAGATACATGGGATCTAAACGAGAGATTGTGGTCGATGTATACTCCCAAATACTTAACAGTTTCCACTAGACCAATATCCTCACAGTTGCACGGGGTCTTAGGAGGATTTTTAGTGCTATCGCATTTATGTATTTTTAAACTTTGAGGCTCGCTAGGAGCAGAGGCAGCGGTCTTGTGAAAGCACAAATATTTCGTCTTGGTTATATTTAAGGTTAGTAAATTATTTTTTAACCAGTTAGCAACCTCTGATATCCCTTCCTGAGCATTTGACACTGTCTCCATCCAACTTGAGCCGTGAAATATTAAAGCAGTGTCGTCAGCATAACAGACAATTTCTGCATTTTTGAGTGGCAGAAGGTGTATATCATTGACGTATAAAATAAATAAAGTAGGCCCAATTATGCTGCCTTGTGGGACACCGAAGATAGTCTCTTGTGCGTCACTCTTTAATCTATTTATTTTAGTACATTGTTTCCTATTTGTTAGGTAACTCCTGAACCACGCAAGTGGAATGCCTCTAATGCCAGATAGTTCTAACTTTTTTAGCAATATTGGAATGGAGACAGTATCAAAGGCACGTGCAAGGTCTAGGAAAACTCCTATGCAGCCTTTTTTTTGGTCTAAAAGGGAAGATATTTTTGAAGTTACCAAAAGGACTGCGTCTTCTGCTGATTTATTGGTCCTGAAACCATATTGTCTTTGTGACAGTATATTTTCAGACTCCAAATACAAAACAAGTCTCGTATTAACAATTTTTTCTAATAGTTTTGAAAAGGTATTTAATAGTGATATTGGGCGATAATTTTCAGGATTATCCTTGGGGCCACTTTTATGTATTGGACTGATTAATGCCATTTTCCAAGCGTCAGGAAACGTACCTGAGCTTAAACTTAGATTGAAAATGACTGCAAGAGGTTTAGCGATTGCATGGCCAATTTGTTTAATAATCTCGTTATTTAATTCGTCAACTCCTGGAGCCTTTCCATTTGGAAGTTGCGAGATAAGTGTTTCTACTTCATATTGGTCAGTGGGGTGCATGAAAAAGCTATTATTGGTCGATTGTGTTGACATTAATCTAGATGTGATTAGTTCTTCCGATTTATTCGTCTCAGATAGAATATGATTTGCTAGCTTTTGCCCCATAGTTGAAAAGTACTTATTGCATGCATTCAATTTTTCTATCTGGTTTGTTCCAAGTAGCTCCTCTGCATTAGAACTTGACTTTGGTAGGTGACAAATGGTTTTAATTGTTTTCCATAATTTTTTCGGGTTTTTATGACATTCTCCGAGTAGATTTCGTTCGTATTCTATTTTAAGATTTCGAAGTAAGGTGTTGCACATATTGCGATAGCGTTTATATGTAATTTTTAATATTTCATTTTTGGCATCTGATCTGTGTTTTTTATGCAATCTGTCACGATGTTTCATACATTTGATTAAACCAGGCGTGATCCATGGCTTAAGATTATATTTGGAGTGACTTAGACAGACAACCTTTGTGTGCATGTTTAATATATTTAATAGTCGTTCCATAAAAATACTCAAAGCGTTATTAATGTCGACTTCGCCGCCTACTAGTGACCAATCTTCATTATCTAATTCTTTTTTGATAGCCTCAAAATTTCTCTTTAGCCGTTGGCGAGGAAGTCTTTCCACCTTGCATTTCACAGTAAGGCCAGTAATGGCTATATCATGATCGGTAATATCAGAGTTGCAAACGATGCCGATTGCTTTCCCGTTGGTCTTTACCATCATATGGTCCAAGCAAGCTTTTCCTCTAGTTGGAAGTGTTATTGCTGGTAATAGTCCATGTTCTGCATTTAAGTAAAGATAATTAGATTGTTTAAGGTTATCGATAATGTCAATGTTCATGTCTCCACAGATAACTAGTTCTGATTGCTGTTTAAGATTATGTAAGAGATTTTCGAAAGACACTAGAAAAGGTTCTATATTTCTTTCAGAAGGGGAGCGGTATATGCCGACAACTGTTATTAAAGCTTTAATTTGGACAAGGAGGCAGTCTGCCTCGTGTAGGCAGTGTTCTTGTGTGGTTGCGTTGTGCGAATTTTCTACGTATATTACTATACCTCCGTTTTGGTTTCTGTAGTTAGAGGTTCTGTGTGAAGTGTATCCAGATATATGTGGGATAAAAGAGTTTTCATTAAGCCAACATTCAGTGAGTACTATAATATCAAAAGTAAATTTAAAGCGAGATAGTGTCAGATAGAAATTATCAAAGTTTTTTTCAATACTTCTAATATTAAGTGTTAGAATTTTCAATGTGTAATCTCCATCTAAGTTGGTTTTACATTTTTCCGGAGTGCTTATTGAATAACATTTTATTTGCACCGAATCTATGTCAGAACTTATATTAATAGGATTGAATTTTAATTTTTAATTTATTATATCCAGGAATAGGTTGCAACATGATTGGGATTGTCATAGCATACTCACGATAGTGTGGACAAATTGGCTCGTTTAATATCTTTTTGCGTTGGCATAACAATATTATAAGGACTCTTTTATTTAGATTTACATGCTTTCTAAAATATAATATAATAAAAACTATTAATGATACAATACAGAGGTGTAAATAAATAAATAAATATATATTACAAATTTCTAGTTTGCTAACTTTCCATATACATAGTTTATGCTTTAAGAACACCGTAATACTAAATTTAAAATTATGTGATAGACTATTGGATTGAAGTATCGTTACACGACGTACGGGTTTTTGAGAATAGCCGATCCAAATCTTCTTCATTTGGAATAAGGATGGCAGATTTCCCTTCACTCTTCCGAACAAATATATTTCCATTATGACACCAACAAAACTTGTAGCCTTCAAGCTTAGCCTGTGTCCTGCACTCACGAAATAACTGTCTATTTCGATGCGTAAGTCGCTCGTTAATGTAAACTTTTTGTTCAACTCCCGACACGCCTAGATCAGTACTTGTAATATTGCGGCGCATTTTGGAAGCCTTTAAAAGTTCGTCTCGCTTAGTTCGCCTAACTAAGCGCATGACAATAGGCCGATGTGGTCTTGTTGAGTTTACCGTTGAACTTATGGCTGAAATGACCCGTGGACCGACGCGAGTTGCCCAGTCTATATCTTGGTCTGGGAGTTCAACTCCAATTTTTTTCGCAATTAGCATAGCTATGTGACAAACATTTTCATTAGGAGTTTCCGGGATGCCAATAAACTCAATTTCGTTTTTGAGAAGATTTTGGGCCTGTGTATTATTTTCTTTTTGTAATTCATTGAGTGCACATTTCAAAGAATCAAGTTCGTTACTGCGGCTCTCGAGTGCACATATACGTAATTCATTTGATGTTATACTGGCTCCAAGAACCTCAAGGCGATCATGGCAACGATTTAAGGAGGTTGTCGCTTCCTCTAGCCTATTTTTAAGGGAGGATATCTCTTGCGTGAGTAGCTTAACTTCTGCTAGCAAACATTTGACATCATCAACGCTAGAGGTCTCAGTTACAGGCTCTATTTTTTTGCGCTGTGTTACGTTTGTATCAATGGTGGGCCGTATAGGTGTCGAACTATTGTCTCCTCTTTTTTGTTGAGCACAACACTCGGGGCACAGCCACTTGTTCAAGCAATCAGGCGCCGATGGAATTTTTATACAACTATTGCAAAAACGACGGATACATGTTGAAGCGGTGCATCTAATTGAGTTAGCCTCTTTGACGCTTTTTAAACATCCCGCGCACTTCATTTTATTCAAATGCAATGTTATTCTTCCTTAATGACACACCTGTTAGACGGCAAGGACGGTGACTCAGAGGTCGTTGACTGCGATGCACTCGTTAACGGATCGCGCGAAGTTGTTTTAATCTTCTTAAGAATTTACGAATGTTCGCACTGTTATTGTCACTTTATCAAGCACTAATTACAGAAAAATAATTAATCACTCTCTAAGCTAGGTTATGAAATTGATTTTTATATCAAGTTTGTTTGTTTACTATAACTTTTTACTGGTAAAAAAGGAATATTAACACGGAGCAGTTTAAAGAGATGTTATCCGCGCCTAGTCACGCGAGCGACTCTAAATATTTATTATATATCAACCCTAAGACAGTTTTAACTAATTATGCCTAATAGATAACACGGGAAGAAAGTTAACGTAACCTGAGTAATCGTGGACACAATAAGTGCTTGAGCGGCGTGTCGTCGAACGATAACGAAGACAATTGCCGTTTTTGCAAGATAATGGAAATGGCTGGAAGCGGCTAATCTATAAGGTGCTTTGTTAGCGCAGAGCGTGACCTAGTTCGCTAATTGAGTATTCGTAGTCGTATGGCAAGAATTAGTTGGCTGAGAAGGTAAGAAAAAGGTTCTTTTCAAAAAAATAATGAGTTTATTGACACGTGGCCTCCTCTACCATGCTCATATACGTGAACCAGCCCACGTGGTAAGTTATATAAATAATTACACGTAATTTTTCATGTGACAAATACTTTATTTTAATATGCATGGAAGTACAATCGCTTTTAAGAAGCATGATAGATATAAACTTCAACGTTCTTGGGATAAAAGGAGACAGGAGCCTGTGCCGAGCAGTGAAATAGTAAGTAATAATAATAAATAGTAAGTAGTGAAATAGTAAGTAGTAGTAATAGTAAGAAGTAGTAATAGTAAGAAGTAAAAGTAACATCTGAGTACGTGCACGAACACATACATACATAAAACTAAATTACCTACATATCAAACACACACATACACACTCACATACACGCATACACGCTTTTTCACAACTACACATATAACATATAGAACCATTAGACTTTTTTCTTTTGTGTTTCTATTTTTGTTATGATTAATTTTTAAATATTTTCTATATGTTGTACATTTATGTTATAGAAGAACGAGATCTTCTAACACGACCAATGCTTTACGATTTTGGTCGTGGAGTCTATCTCCTGACGATGCTTCGGTTGCGGGGCGAAACCATTGTTGAGTTTGTGATAGTGAACGTATATAGTGCTTGTGTATTGTGGTGGCGGTGGTGGAGGTTTGTGCATGTGTTTTTACGAATACTGCATGTATCAGGTATGATAACCGATTGTCCACTTACATTTAGCATTCATTATACATATATATTTTCTATTTTACTTCTTCGCGGATTATAGCTAAATAATTTTTTTTATTACTTTTGTAAAATAGACTGTTATTAAAAATTATCTCCTCACGGACATGTATGTTGACAGGCTGATACTAAAAAGTAAAATTGCAGACAAATATATTTCATACTACAAATATTGCGTACACTTTTCCTCAAGTATGAATGATAGCATTTATTTTGTTTTAATGATAAATCGTGGAGAAATCATTGGTTATGATTTATTCAATGGCAGATAATTGATTTAATTAAGTCAATATGTTATGATTTTACATATCAATGTTATCATACTGATTTTAGGTCAAAGTAAATTGCGCATATACAATTATTGCATCGGTAGGTATTAAGATAGAGATTACTAAGGAATTTAATGTTCATAGTGATGTTGGATGAATGATTTTACTTAAACACTAATAAAATGTGAAGCAAATTCTAATTCAAGTAAACTTGATCGCGAACGCTGGTTCAAAAAGCTGTTTCTACCGAAGACAGCCCGCACTTTTCAAAATAATTCTTATAACTAGTAGGTAACATATAATCATAACCATAAATCTTGTACAGGATTGAAGATTAGCTATATCCACGCATTCTTATAATCTATATAATCCTCAACAGTTTAGCAGGCTTTCTGTATCAGCCTCCGTTTATAAAGCATAAAGGTACAAAAAAAATACTTTTATGCGCGATTGAAAGTCCTTGGACTGCATTTGAATATCTTATCAGATCCTTGAATAAACTTGAAAAATCAACTTAGCATAACGAAATGCGTATCTAGGGCAAGAGAGGCGCGGTATGTTACTCAAAATACCGATGGTAATTAATACACCAAGTTGCCGGAATTACGATGATACAGCGAAACTTACCAATAATAATTTTCAAATCAACTAACAGACTATATATTCTCCTGTCCTTATTACACTGTAAGTGGGGTCGGCACAACATGATTTCCTCTTCCATTCTGTCCTATCATTGGTTCACTCTGGCTCTACTACTTTTATATGCATGTCATATTTCACACAATCCAATAATCCCGTTTTCAGACTGTCTCTAGGCAAATATCCATCCACATTCAAAAACACTCGGTTGGTCACATGATTTTTAATCACTCCTCATTATATGTCCATACCATCTTAATTTTGCATTATAATGTATTTTCTGTAATGGGCGCAACTTTCGGACTTCACCTTATTATACTCGTTTTGAATTTTATCCACTTTTATCACACCATACTTCCACATTTACCGTATCATCTCATTTACATGTACTCTTCTTTCATCCGTCAAAATAAAGTGACAGACTAATAACAGAAATAAAGTATATGTAACAGTTGAACATCTAAAAAATTATCATACAATAGCAGTTGGAAAAGACTTTAAAAAGAAACATATACATTTTATATGGTTGTCACAACTAGGCCGTACCTCCCTTTATATTCACAACCATAGGCGACTAAAAAGGAACCCTACGTTTTTGTTTAACAGCTCTTCGAGACAATTCTTTTATGAAACTCGGCGCGCATATTGAGTGCCCTTAACTCAGTTATGAAAGAACACTTGACCCCATCATAATTTCAAGGTTATTTCGCTTGCTTTTATTTGCTTTTTAAAGAATTTCGCTTTAAGTTTCAAGATTGCTTCAAATGTTTGGAAGATGAAAAGACAACGATTTGACAGTCAGGACAGAGTGTTAATAAGTACTTTTTGTGTTTTTTAAAAATAATTAATACACCTTAACATTTTAGTAATAGTAAAAAAGTTAAACGAGCTTATTTGAAAGTTATATACACACAAATAAACGTAACATCAGAAAGGAAAGCATTTGATGCGATTATACTGCTTCAGATAACGTTGGCCAAAGTACCTACGAGAATCAGCTATTATGTGAACTAAACGCAACATGCCTTTAGTTCACTTAACAGCTGATTTAATTATTTGAGATTATTAACTAAAACCCTATAATTTGTAGAATCAGACGTTACTTTACGTAATTCAATAACAAAAGTAAGGCGACTTCTATCTTATGTTATTTTAATACCTATAATATCCACGATCCAGTGGGTTTCAATCTGATCTGATTATTCGTTATACATCTAGAATATCGACCTCCATTTTTTACCACTACTCTAACTCATCATCAAAGAAGCAAATCTATTAATGGCTTGTTTGCGAAATTATATTATAATTGCAATTATCGACAGAATCTTACAACATATGTTTACCTAGAATATTCAGTAAACAATCCGCAAGAAATTAAATTTCTAGAAAAACGTCTTTATGATTAGCATTAATGCTTTAATTACAAAAAATCCTCCTAATCCTCAAAATATGTAACTTAATTAGATCGTTATAATAATTTATGATGGTAATTATAATAACATTAAGGTATAAGTTAAAGATTCAGCAACACGACTGACTGATTCTAAAACATTTATGTACCGTTAGAATTATTCGCGACGCCATGCAAATTGTAAGAATTATACTCACAAAACAAGATATATCAATCGCTGTTAGCAGTAAGTGGCGAATCCAGTAAACATGACATCAATTACCCGTTATGTCTTATTAATACCGTTAGGCAAAAAACGGCCTAAAATATTTTGGATGCCTTTATAATTAGGAATCGTAGAACAAAATATTACAATTATTCTAATTTTTCTAATTCTAATCTTTCAATAGGTACTATTAAAATGTAAAGCAACTAAAGTAAAAAAAGTAAGTTAAGTATTCAACGTTCTTATCTCATACATATCTCGCCTTAACCAACTTTTCAGTTAGAGACTTTCATATTTTATAATATGACTTTAGGCATTTAAATATATGTCATGAAAATATAGAAAAATTATAGAATAAAACACCCTCATTTCTTACCGAGGTGTTGTAAAATACGATTAAGATAAGTTAACGTCAGGCAGGTCGTAAAATACGTAGCCAAATCATGTGACATTATGTTGTACCGACCCCACTTAGAGAGATATAAGGCCGAAGGATGATGTTGTCATTAAAACATGAAAAAACTGAATTGATATGACATGATTTTTTACATATGTTTCGAATTATACTACGAGTATATATGAGACACATTACACATTTAAGTACAATTATTAGAGCTATCGATATGTGAATGAAAGTGGGTAACTTTGTTACTTTAGTTGGACCAGGAAAGATATTTATAACCTATTATATACAATTAAAAAAACACAATTGAGTAAATTAAAGTGCTTCTGTTATGAATTTATAGATAAATTTATCCCTTGAACGGAAAATATATTTTCAGTTCAAGGGATAAAAATATAAATTCATAACAGAAGCATATTCTCATTCTCTATAGAGAACAATTTCAGAAGAACAAATTAGCCCCACAGTTTTACGTAGGAGCCGTTATAGCTAGCCACAAAGCCATGTAAATTGTACGAACTGTATCGGCCAGACAAGATATACAACCGCTGTTAGCCGCAAGTGGCGAACCTAGTTCCAAGTAGATTCAATTACAGGACTGGTTTTTGCCGAAGTGCACTTACCCAGGGTTTGGTATCAAGTGAAACAATCTATTGATATATTATTTACCACTACTTCTGTAGCGATACGATTGTAACATTACGAAACAACTAAAGCAAAGAAAATTACTCAATACAATAAATAATTTATGTACTTTAAAAACGTTGATAGAATTTGATCACAAATCTTCTGGATTGTTTGTTCCCTTTTTTGTTGTATATTTTATTGATGTTTGCAATAAAATGACCACCACATAGACCGTTAACCACCTTCAATGAAATGTTATCTAGAAGAGGTGTAAATACAGATTTCAATAGTAATTAGTAATAATAAATTACTAAAAATTCAATGTAAATAAGACGTTTTAGCCAAAAATGTCAGTTCTGACCTTGTCGTATTCTACCGGCGGATGATAATTATGAACCTAAAAATTAAATATTTCGGTTTTGTATTACCGAAATTCACCGGCAATATTGTCTTCTGCCATTCCAACTAGTGAAAGTTAGCAGTCAGCTCTTTAAATACTTTCCTATTCTTGACCAGATGGAAGAGTTCGGGAGCGCTTTTAATGCCCGGCCATTCCCTGATCTCCCGTAACCAAGATCTCCTTCTACGACCAGGTCCCTCTTCTAAGCAATTTTTTCAATAATTATTAGTTGCAATAACCTGTAAAGACCGTGCCTCAGTACGTGACTCAGGTATGCAACTTTACGTTGCTTAATGATTGGGAAAAGTTTGCGTTTTTGTCCAACTTGCTTTAGAGCTTCCTCATTAGTTACTTTTTAGGTCCACGTTATAGACATCATACATCCGTACGCCCACATTTCGAACTTTTCTATACATTACCTGAGATCTTCATTTACGGTCCAGGACTCGTGTGGTCTACTGTGTGGTCTACTATGTGGTCGACTGACATCATAACGGAATGATGATTCGGGCGGATTAATCTATGTTTAAAAATTAATCCCGCGCACATTCTTAAATGTTATTAATGATTCTATATCCTATCAATTTCTAATATCTACATATTTAATAGTTTTTTTTTTAAACTACGACTTCTTTATAAATGTTAATTAACTCGAACCATAAGCCATCATGTCTTGCCATTTTAGGTACAACGCAAGTCTAGGCGCTGGAACAAGTTTTCACTATCGGGGATTACGAGCGTGTATGTGCATTATTGATAGAACGACATGTATAATATAAACGGGTTATACTAGAATAAGTGAAAGGCACAAAGGGCATTGATTTCTGGTATCGAATAGCTGTTATTATTTCTGCAAAATTTAATCATCTGAGCTACCTTTTCTTTAATATTGGTTTATTTGGATTTTACCAATGTCCTACATTTTAACCTTTTCCTTTCACATATGGTGTAGGAATAATTTCTTAACGAAACTTAGCCTTTTGGTTTGAAGGCAATTAAAAGATATGCAATATATTTAGATCAAGGAAATGTTACGAAATTTCCAATAGCATACAGTTTTCCTCTTTCATTTCATATCTATTTCATCCATAATTTCTTGGTTGTTGTCCTGTCACAATAGTATATTAGCTCGCACTTTAATTTATAAGATTTGAGTTGATATTAATTGTTCCTCCATATTTCTAAAATCTTATACTAACCGTAACCCGTAACGGTATACCATATAAACCACCGCAGTTATAAAATAGTTATTCATATATATGCGTTGAATTAAAATATAACATCCATTAAAAAAGGAAAAGGCATCGACATACTTAATATAATTAGAAATGTGAGTGTAATATTTTTCTTTAACTTCCATCAAACAAATGTCGAATTCCTTTAAGTTCATGTGAGGCCTACGTTTAACAGCTTTTTAGAGATTAGTATCGATGTGTTTGGGAACCAAGCTGTCCATAGATGTTCCATTTAGAACGAAACCTTAAATTGGAATGTCTTTTTTCATGTAGATTACAAATAAATATTTAAAAGAAGCTCAGAAGTTAGGTATCTAGAACACACAATTTGCAAAGTAATGATAACACTGTGTTTTAACAACCCTTAACAGTTTTCTATGGTCCCTGGCTTGAATATAGATATTCAGGCGCAGTATTTAACATTCAGCTAACAGACGATCTAGGTTATATTGTTAGATACGCACAAGTCCGCCCACAGGAGCTTGAATAATTTACGGTCATCAGAGCAAGTTGTAGGATCTGGTGTGTGAATTGTTCTAGCAACAGGTTTGTTCGTCATATTAACAAATTAAATCAGGGTTGATACGAACTTACAAAATATTAACGGTAATATCTGATCTATCGATTTAATTGGTATGACACAGATGTCATACCAATTAAATCGAATAATTCATAATAATTTAATTTAATTATATCAGAATATATCCGGAATGAGGAAGACTGAAATATTCAGTACTTGAGGATATCGTTGGAAGGGAGCATGCCTGGATGCTACTTTGAGTTTCATATTATTAGTATAATATGGTTCTTGATTTTCGAGACTAAGCTCCTTCTATATCTATACTTATTATAAAACAAAGTCCCCAAAAGCTGTATGTGACCGATTTTGTCAAAATCTACTAGACGGCTTTTTGTATGGTTTTGACTAAAAGTTAGCACAATCTCTCCGGAAGGTTTAGGTTGCAATTTTTATATAAATTGAAATATGAAAAACTTTTCACACACACACACACAGATTTCCAAGCGGGCGAAGCCGCTAGCATAGCTAGTATTTAATAAAACTTATTTAAAATTTAGAAGTTTAATGATTGACCTGTGACTCTTCAAATCTCGAATAGAATATCACAGGAGACTACGACCCAGAAAATAACAGGTCATTATTTATGGCGTATATTTTTCTATGAACTTTGGAGAATGATTTAAAGGTTAAGTAGGCATTAAAAATCCTAATGCTTTCTAAGGAATTTTCATCCAACTACAGGCAGTGATGGAAGACCATGTGTAATTGTAGCCAATGAAATTCATGTAAAAGTGCACGCAAGCTGATGTTTTCCCTATGTAAAACAAAAGGTTGAGTTGTTAGGTACGCAGTCGTCCTCCCACAGTAGTCTGAATAATTTATGATTTTAGTATCTGTTACAGGTTTACTTTTCATATCATCATGATAAGGGTTGGCACCGATAAATTGCAATAACGTTGAATCCCTTCTCTTAACCTTTCATTCTATTTTTGTATATTAATTTATATGTATATTGATTTTTTATGTGCTCTTTATTTGCGCAGCTACTTAACGGTATTTCTTGTACGTTTCAAGGTTGAAAAATGCTTACAGGTGGCTTATAAGTATGTTTTATCATTTCCTTACAATTAATAGCTATATTTGCATCAGTAATAAATTATACTAGAATATTACTGTTCTACGAAACATTGTATCGTAATGCAACGGATTACATTAAATATCCTAAAACAATATATATCATTACCTTATTATTACTTTTTTTAAACCGATGTACACCACAAAATTATGTCGCTGGGATTCAGCGTGTCTCTGCGACCTTTATAAGGTAGTTCACGTAGAGAAAGTGGGGCCCCTGTTTATCAATACTGCGCTCTCAAATATGGGCCCAATATATCAATACCCAATTGGGGCCCAAACATACATCGATATGTCGAACCATAAGGCCTGCCTAGGGCCACTACAATCTAATCCTAGCTATTTATAAATTAACTACTTGAGCCAGCGGCTTCGTCCACGGGGGAGACAGTATATTAAATTGAAATTTTGAAACTGAAAGTTGTTATTGTGAGTTAACGATAAGAGAGAAATGCCGTCGCGGACTTTTTTGTCGCGGTCTTGAGTGTATCTCTGTTGGTTAAGGTGATACACTCGAGTAAAGCTCAAAGCAAGCGAGTTTTCTACAACCACGTGATCTCCTAAACACAGTTTACATAACACCGTAATGTTCTATTAAACTAAACCTTCCAGAAGAATGGCACTTAGCATCTTTTAGCAAAACCCGTAAAATTTGTTCAGTAGATTTTGAGAAAATCGCTCACACACAGACAAACTTTGGGGAGTTTGTTTTATAATAAGTATATATAGATAATAATTTCATATTTTTTATTACGTTGAGAAATTATGATCAGCCTTTCCAATAAATACTATTACGTTTATGAATACTTAAATTCAACAGCCCTGGCACGTTGTCGCCCACGGTAACGACGAACAACGTGTGTTGTTGCCGACATCCGTTGATTTACTGCCAGTATCCTATACGATTTCCCGTTATGGGTCTCCTCTAGCATTTATAATTGCATCGGGTTAAACTACCTGACAAAGCTAAGGATTGAAACCTGCGTCTGCGTTTACAACTGTATGTTTAGTTAAATAGGCAATGTTTTGATATAATTGTTGAATTTATAAATTCCACGCCGTGTGGTATCCGGCTAAATAGAATAGTACCACCCTCATTTCTTACCGAGGTGTCGTAAAAGGCGACTAAGGTAAGTCGACCCGCCGTGTGGTATCCGGCTGAGTAGAATAGACCAACCTCATTTCTTACCGAGGTGTCGTGAAAGGCGACTAAGGTAAGTTGACCCACCGTGTGGTATCCGGTTTAGTAGAATAGACCACCCTCTTTCTTACCGAGGTGTCGTAAAATACGACTGAGGTAAGTTGACGTCAGGCAGGCGGCCGGTCGTAAAAACGCAGCCAAATCATGTGACAGCATGTTTATAACATGTTGTGCCGACCCCACTTAGAGTGGGATAGGGGCAGGAGGATGATGATGTTGAATTTATAAATTCCCTACTACTGTAGATACGGGGTTTGATGACAAATTCACATTAAAGAAAATCAGTTTAAGGAGGTAAAATAATGTAATGTAATGTAAATATAGTGTCTTAAATTGTATAAACAGTGAAAATATACCTCTTATTGTTTCGCTTCATATTTGAGCAACAATTGTAGGGCTGTATCCATTTATTTCGACTTAAGACATTAGATATGGTCTGTATATTATAACACTTTTATTATGGGAGGAAAATAGCCACATTGTTTTCCTAAGGTTCCTAGATAACCTTTACAGAAGTAGGTGTTATTCGTAGGTACTATAACTAAACTGGAAACTAAATATATAACTAAATCAATAATTTAATACGTAACTAATTTATTTCATTTTCGCTGTGTAGTATCCGGCTAAGTAGCATAGACGACCCTTATTGCTTACCGAGGTGTTGTAAAAGGTGACTAAAGTAAATTGACCCGCCGTGCGTTATCCAGCTGAGTAGAAAAGACCACCCTCATTTTTACAGATTTGTCGTAAAAGGCGACTAAGGTAAGTTGACCCCCCGTGTGGTATTAGGCTGAGTAGAACAGACCACCCTTATTTCTTACCGATTTATCGTAAAAGGTGATTAAGCTAAGTTGACGTCCGACAGGTGGCCGGGCAGAAAATAACTAATAACTAATAATAAAAAAATAACGGGCAAAACATGTTTCAAACATATTGTGCCGACCGCACTAAGATTGGGATAAGAGCAGTAGAATGATGATAATTTATTTGATTTGATATATTTTTCAGTACTTCACACGTCACTAGAAGAATAAAATGGCCGGAAAACAATGGTCTACACCCGTATCTGATTGCATCAACGTAACTGATACAACAATGTTAACGATACATTGGTCAGTACGATTCGCGATTAAACACATTACAATGGCGTAGCTTAGTCGTCAATCGGAAGTTAGCATAAATTCAAATATTTTTATTTCCAAACAGATGGTTACATTTCTCAGATAAACTTAACTTAATCATCATCTTCCTGCCCTTATCCCACTCTAAGTGGGGTCGGCACAACATGTTATAAACATGCTGTCACATGATTTGGCTGCGTTTTTACGACCGGCCGCCTGCCTGACGTCAACTTACCTCTGTCGTATTTTACGACACCTCGGTAAGAAAGAGGGTGGTCTATTTTACTAAACCGGATACCACACGGTGGGTCAATTTACCTTAGTCGCCTTTTACGACACCTCGGTAAGAAATGAGGTTGGTCTATTCTAGTCAGCCGGATACAACACGGCGGGTCGACTTTCCTTAGTCGACTTTTACGACACCTCGGTAAGAAAAGAGGGTGGTACTATTCTATCAGGCCGGATACCACACGGCGTATAAACTTAACTTAAATAGATGCTAAATATTATAACTAAGTAATGAGATTTTCTAGTAGTCCCCAAACTAGGTAATCCTGTATTTTGCGAGGCCAGAGTTTGACTTTTAACGTTATAAATATAATTATAATAACCCTTAATTGAACAGAGTGGGATATTCTCTATTCTCAACATTTAAATAAGCGAGATTTAACTTAAAAGTTGTTCTATATCCAGTTAATTTTGAGTGTGAATCCATTTAATTAATACATCTTTAGCTGGTTTAGAAGGTGCTTTATATAACATTTTGCTACTACATTATTGCTACTATATAAAGCAATTTATATATTAACTTAATGTATCAAAGTGAGTTTAGAACTGTCCAAATTGTTTCAAGGACCATTTGAATAATTGGCGGGAAGTCCTTACCAAATTGTTTGATTAGATAATCGTGAGAATTGTGTCTCACGATATTTCTCCATTCCGAATATGGCACAGCTAAGAAGTATTAGTTCAAGTTTAAATTTGGTTATTAAACTGCTTTAAATATTAGTAGTTGGGTGACCGAACCTTGCACGATATTTTTTTTGATAAATAATAAAAAATGTATTTGCAATGCAAAATAAAAAAAAAGATTTTATCTGGGAACGATCCTAGTATTCTGAAATAGTAATCGTTACACAATTGCGCTATCATGATTTTGCAATTGACAGCGTAATTATCCTTTGCTATGGTGATAAAATTATAGCAGTTATTTCAGTGCCCGAAAACAGGGAGACGTTTTTTTTATAAAACACAGCTAGATCGATTTTTTCCCCCCAATACATGCCTAAATGCTCAATTTCATAAAAATTGTTGCAGCCGTTACCATTATTCAGAAAATTTACTCATTTAAATATTATAAATACGTTTAATTGCACATATATAATTATTATAACAGTGTCCTACAGACCTTTGCAGGACTGACAAGACGCTTGGGTCTGGCTGCCGTAGAGGCTGAGAAGAACAAGATTTACCAATATTCTGTTGTAACTTGTATTTCGACCACTAAATGTATTGTGTTATTATTTGTGTTAATAGTACTAAATACCATCAGTACTTGGATACTAAGTTGTGACTAATATTAGTTACTAATAATAGATTAGTGAAAGTTTTCTTTATTTAAGTTTTTCGCTTTTTTTGTCCCTTTTTTTCATGCATTTTGGTTATCATGCATTAATTTTTTTAATAGTTTTTGCCTCTATCTTTAAAACCTAATAAAATTGAGAGCTGCTCTTTTAAATATAAATCAATATAAATAAAAAAATACGATGAAAATTACACATTGAAAAGTGAAATACAACCTTTTAAATTACTAGGCAAAATTAAGCCAAGTTGAAATTCTTTAAGCATTTCCTTCTGATAAAGGAGATAATGAATTTTATACATTCATATAGCAATTTTATTTAATTGCACACAAACCAATCTAATCACGTGTTCTAACAGTTAGGCGGTCACGTTTAAATACACGCGTACATATTTTTGTTGAAGTAATCTTGAAAGAGTATTTGTAAAACTTAAGTAAGAAAGGATAACAAAATATAACACTATTTTCACATTAATGTTGCAGATAGGATTTTACGATAAGACATTTATTTTGGGAAAAAATCTACCAGGTTATTGAGTCTAATTGGCTAACATTATTGCAGACATTTAGTATGCGATTTTTTTCGACAATTACCAGAGGTAACATATTATAATTTAAAGCCTGTTCCCCATTTGTCTTGACACAATCAAGATTCTTGACACGGCCCTGTTATGAAGAATTACCATAACTGCAAAAATATTTTAACTTATTGGCTAAAAATAGTAAATTATATATATATATATATATATATATATATATATATATATATATATATATATATATATATATATATATATATATATATATATATATATATATATATATATATATATATATATATATATGTATACAGTCGTGGTCAACTAATTAGGGACACTCTTTGGTTAGACCGAATTGTGAATTTATTTTTTATTTTCCAACGAGTCTAAACCATATTCCATATCTCTTACATGTAAGTATAATTAGTCATTTATGTGCCCGATTATACAAACAATAACAACTTCCTAAACATTAAACCTCTTTACAGTATAGCTGATAGATAATCGTAGTGCTATTTGTTCAAATAATGCTGGCTGGCCATTTAATTAGGGACGCTGAGATATTGCGTTCTATTTTCAAAATTTGTATCTCAATACTTTTTTACTTCTTCTCTTATTGTTTCGTGGTAGTTTTGGCGGCAATCCCGATATTTATTTTAAGTTTTGAAAAATATTTTGAAGAAAAATGGGTAAAAATAAAAGTTGCGATCCAACACTACGAAAAATTATCATGAAAATTGTTGTCGAGCATGGTTGGTCATACCGGAGGATAGCAGAACATTTAAATTGTTCAAAAACTATGGTATACAATGCAGTGCAACATGTCAGACGTAATAACACAGCTTTAAATGTGCCCAGAACAAAAAGATCGAGTAAAACAACTCCGCAAGAAGATAGAATGATAACCAGGTTAGCTAAGAAAGATTCGTTTCTAGGCTCTATTTTAATTAAACACGAAGTGTTTGGGACAGACGAAAGAGCTGGTGTCTCAGCGAGGACCGTTCGACGACGTCTGGTAGAAGCAGGGTTGTTCGGAAGAGTGGCTCGCAAAGTACCGTTGTGGAAGAAAGAACATAGAAATGCTCGTTTGGCATTTGCACGTAAATATGGACATTGGACCTACGCCCAATGGCAACATGTATTATTCTCTGACGAGACCAAGGTTAATTTGATTTCTTCAGATGGAAGGCATTACGTACAACGTCCAGTAAAAGCGGAAATGAATCCAAGATTCACAAAAAAGCAGGTGAAACATGGCGGTGGAAACATTAAAATATGGGGTTCATTTTCTGGACATGGAGTGGGACCTGAGAGGAAAGTTCAGGGTAACTTAGACCAACATCAATACAAGGCAATATTGGAGGAAACGATGCTTCCCTATGCTGAGGAGCATCTCCCTATTATATGGACGTTTCAGCATGATAACGACCCGAAACATACTGCCCGTTCAGTCAAGTCGTTTCTTACCAGTCAGTATCGGTGCTAGATTGGCCAGCAAATAGCTCGGACCTTAACCCAATCGAGCACCTTTGGCACGAAATCAAGAAAAAAGTAGCCACTTATCGTACCACAACTTTAGATGAACTTAATGTAGCTTTTTGTGAGGCATGGGCAAACATTCCTGTCGAAACATGCCAGAAACTGATAATGTCTATGCCACATCGGTGTCAAGCGGTAATTACCAACAAAGGTTTTGCTACTGGGTACTGATTTTACACGTAATAAAATGGAGCTGTTAAAGATATTATAATACTGCAGATTATTAGCTTTGTTTAACTCTATTTTTCATTATAGTTTACTGTCCTTAATTAAATGTCCAGCTACAGAATTATACCTTAAAATTGAATACATGTTCAACCTTTGATATTAAATACTTTTTTCTATTTATTTATTCTTTTATTTACAGCCATTTAAAGCATAATAATCGGACGAAATTATGCAAATAATAGTTACTGAGAAATCAATAGGATTTTATATTTGTATGTACATAACCGGTTATTGTTCTTCACTATCTTGCATGTCCCTAATTAGTTGACCACGACTGTATATATTTATATATATCTTATATATCTTAAATACATATTGAGCTAATGCCTTCTCTCTTCTTTTGAAACACTATTTATAACTTAGATAGATTCATAAGCTCGACGTCGCGAAATATATACCCAAAATATCTTAATCTTTCCAATTTAATATGTACTCTACGACCTTCCACAAGATAGCAATGACGAAATGTAAATATAATTAGTTAAAATAATAAAATTTTAAAAAAGAGCAACAGCCGAGTCTTTGCTGGCAATATTCCGATCCAGCAGTAGAGTTGACAATTCAAATGCACTTGTTCATACGTTTATTTGAATAAAGGATATTTAGAATTAGAATCAAAAATTCCAAATAAATGTTAATATAACAACGATAAAAATAGCACTAATGAAATCATTTTTTTCATTTAGAGTGTCAGTGCGAACGGATGCTTTGCATATAAAGTTATTAATAAATACGTTCTAGATCTTCCAAATAAACAAAGTCATTTTGTCAATTGTATCTTAATATTTTTACAATTGCATCAATCTGGACCCGTTCACACTGGACTGACCTTCAAGGTTATCCAATGTTAACGTGATCCTTGACCGCGGTTTGATCGGAACGTTTAGTATTCATAAACTTCAATGACTTGGTTTATCATGGATATTACATTTTGTTGGACCTAGGGTTATGAGTTTGGAAATCCTATCCTATCATATATCCTATCCTAATATTATAAATGGGAAAGTTTCTGAGTATGGGTGTATGTTTATCATTCGCGGCGAACACTGAACAAATTTCGATGAAATTTCGCACAATTTTTCTTGTACATCGGGGTAACATATAGGCTATATAGACATATAGAAATCCTGTTATTTCTACAGAAATAGGATGACATTAAAAAACACCATCTATTAGACCATGCGAGCGAAGTTTCGGGAAAAGCTAGTATTAATATAGAAGCGGTGCAAGCAACTTCGTACTTCTTCTTCTTCTTCTTCTCATCAACCAATAGCCGTCCACTGTTGGACATAGGTCTCTGCCATGGACTTCCACGCCACAAGATCTTGTGCCGCCTGGATCCAACGGCTCCCCGCGACCTTTTTGAGGTCGTCTGTCAATCTGGTGGGGGGTCTGCCTACACTGCGTTTTTCGGTGCGGGGTCGCGACTCCAGCACCTTGAGACCCCAACGTCCATCGGTTCTTCGAACTATGTGCCCCGCCCATTGCCACTTCAGCTTCGCGACCCGTAGAGCTATGTCCGTCACTTTGGTTCTTCTACGGATCTCCTCATTTCTGATTTGATCACGCAGAGGAACTCCGAGCATAGCTCGCTCCATCGCCCGCTGAGTGACTCTGAGCTTTCTTATGAGGCCCATAGTAAGCGACCAAGTTTCAGAGCCATAGGTCATCACTGGCAACACGCACTGTTCGAAGTCTTTAGTCTTCAGTCTTCTTCGAACTTCGTACGCGTCAATGAAAATATTAAAATTCTTTCAATAGTGAACTACGCTTTTATATACTGTATCCGAGGGATTTTTATCATACTATATGTCACCGTGATAAATACGTTTCAATTTTACGAAATTTCATCAATATTACTCCGGTGGATTGGCTGTTAAAGCGTAACAGACAGACAGAGCGAGATTGAGATTGTGCTAGTGAATGTTTGCAGTATAAGTTTACCGTGGTGGTGGTTTAAAGTGTAGTTATACCAAGCCTGCATGCATAAGGTATGAAAACGTACATTTAGCTGTACAAAATATTATGTCTAAACACGAATTATACTTAAAGAAATAAATATTATAATTATTATCCGACTTAAAAATAGTACTAAGTAAACTTTAATTAAGACAGTCACTTTATTACTCTGTAAATTATTCTTTATCCTTTTCTATAATATTAAAGGGTAACATAATAAAAGAAAAAAGGAAAATTACAATAAGTAATCAGTATAAGTAATTATTAGAAGTAGGCTTTAATTTGTGACGTAGTACTCAAGTTACGATAGAATTATTTCGTATTATATCCTCCTGCCCTTACCCCACTCTAAGTGGGGTCGGCACAACATGTTGTAACATGATTTGGCTGCGTTTTTACGACCGGCCTCCTGCCTGACGTCAACTTACCTTAGTCGTATTTTACGACACCTCGGTAAGAAGGAGGGTGGTATATTCTACTAAACTGGATACCACACGATAGGTCAACTTACCTTAGACGCCTTTTACGACACCTCGGTAAGAAATGAGGGTGGTACTATTCTACTTAGCCGGATACCACACGGCTAATAATTATTTCATATTATTTCTATTTATCATAGATTATCATTCAAAATTTAATTTCCAGTTAAAATATGGTAGCCCTGTCCCAATTTCTATAGCCTACAAGTGATGATACTTGTTGAACAGTGACATTGTAACTGATGCATTTTACAATCTAAAAGGCAATAAATCTTTTAGATGAACGAATGCATTGTATGTATTTGAAAAACGACGGCAGTGTTTTTATAAGGAAAAATATGTATATGTCTAAACAGAATTATCAAAGACGGTCTTTTTAATGCTTACTAAGTGATGATGCAATTCCTACTAATAATATAAATACGATAGTTTGTGAGTATGGATGTATGTTTGTACACGGCGAATCCGCTGAACTGATATCGATGAAATTTGGCACAATTATTCCTTATACAACGGTATAACATATAGGCTATAGAAATCTTGTAAATTCTACAGGAATAGGGTGACATTGAAAAGTATATTAATATCAACCTATTACGACGACAGTCTACGCGAACGAAGTTGCGGGTAAAAGCTAGTTACTTATATAGCGTGATAAATGTGAATTATTCAATTATTCAGACTTATTAAATTTGGTTATTAGATGTAAATCTAAAAAAAAATCGGACTTCCGTGGCATTATACCTCATTAAATTCCTTAGTGATCCAACTAAGCAGAGTTAGTTAACAAATCATTCGTTGGTATTCGCTTCTACAATAAAGTTCCGCAATCCATATCAGACTTGCCTTCAGAAAGTTTTAAATTATGTGTAAAAGAATATGCTTATACGTAAAGCATATTACACAATTCAAGGAATTATGAATGATAGAATGCTTGGATTTTAAAGAAAGATTTATAAAAAATAAAATGTTTTAAAAGTATAACATTCGATTTTCTTCTCGGTAAAAGCAATGTTCTGCGCCAGTAGCTTTATTAAATATAATTGATTCTAACAATTTAAAAGTGCTTGCAAAAACATACTCGAACAAAAAATATTTTAATTTTGATTCTTTGTAAAAAATACAATGCATATGCTAACCATGTCTTACAATTAGCATATGCATTGTATTTTTAGTGACACCAACCTTGACCACCGAATATACCATATAATCAGAATAAGGAAGTCCTTACAATGCATCGTCACCTGGGAGACAGTTTGTTATGCAGACAAAATAATTTGAACGGCAATCAATCTTAATTCGCAAGCCGAAATATAACTCGCTGCTTCAAGTACTGTTAGCAGAAAAGTAAGGTTAGTCTCTTATACATTAAAAATATATATTTATAATCTATGCTGTGATAGCCTAGCGGTGCGACAGTGTGAATCTCTAGAGACGATCATGGGTTCAAACCCGGGCAGACACCAATGAGTTTTTCTATTAAAACTTATTTGTCTAATTGATAATTGCAATTTATCACACGCTTTTCGGTGAAGGAAAACAGCGTGAGGAAACCTGCATATCTCTAGACTCTAGAGAATCCTAGGGATATGTGAAACCTACCAATCCGCATTGGAGCAGCGTGGTAGGTCTTAGCTCCAATCCATCTCCCCCAAAACGGACAGAGGAGGCCAGCAGTGGGATAGTAACAGGCCGTTACTTACTTTTTTTACTTATGTATAATCTATTTTGCGTTTTTATAGATAGAAAATCTAATTCTACGTTCGAATTCGAATGTACGTTGACAAAACTTTATGAAATTCTTTTATTTCTGAGTTTTGTTCAATTTTTTCCTCAATATCATTATACCCTTAAAATAGTTATTAGATCTATGATAATAATACGCTACCCTTTAATGCAATTTGCAAGAAAGCAGCTTTTTTGTATTAGGTCATTTAAATACTAAGCGTGCGTTGGATACGTTCTTTTAAACGCTTTAAATTTATAAGTATTTATATTACATAAAGCTATGTTATTTTCTGAAGTGCTCCTTTCTAGATCATAAAAAGCACCAATGTAATGCAATCGGCACGAAAAAACGTTTGCTATCATATATTTTTCTACACACCCTCCAACCGCCCGCATTTTAATAATCTCAATTATACCGTTAGGGCAATCACGGCGCAATTAATAACAGCATACGACTGCAAGGCAAATTCGATCTTAGCGTATCAAATAAGGTTATGTTTTTCTGCATTCACTTGCCAAGCATTAAAACATTTGTTGGTATACTTTTTCGCCAGTCGCTCCTTGCCCGCATCACAATCTTCGCATTAACAATTCCGTCCAACCTTGCCGCCAGGACACAATTAGTGTTCAGTCGAGACGGGTCCTTGAGAGCATCCTTACACTAGACACCGTCCACAATAAAAGTCACTTTAATTTTATTTTCACACTATTGTAAGAAGTCCATCAAAAAATTTTTGGTTTCAGAGGAGTTAGGATCCATCACTAAATATTTTAAATACTTTCAAGCTTATTTAAAAAGCCATATATATCGCAAATACATAAATGTGCATAAAAACCATAAATTTTACGAGTTTTTTATTTAAGCAGCATCTATTGAAGTAGTATATTAGTAAATGTTTAATTGCTTTTTAGATTTGATCTTGGGTTCTAAATACTTTGAAAAATATAACAATATAAAATTAAAATTTTAATTTAGTGAAAATATGTTATTTTTATACTATAAATAACCAAAACGCTAATAATACAAACCACGACATAAAATATTTAACAGTTACGCTGAATTTAGAAATTCCACATACTGAAGAAATAAAAAAATTATAATGCTAAATATATTTTTGTATAACATTATTTTTTCTGAAATTCTTTTATTTTATTTGATATTTATTTATTAAATATAAAATAAAATAAATAATAATCTATATATATAAAAGAAAGTTGGTCTCAGTTACACTATTTATAACTCAAGAACGGATGAACCAATTCGACTGAAAATTGGTGTAGAGGTTGCTTAGAACCAGGAGAAGGACATAGGATACTTTTTATCCCATTCGACCCCATTTATTTTATCCCGTCAAGTCACTATAAAACGTGGTATAACAAAAACGATTATGACATTGAATAACAAAACGCAAATGTCAGTGGAATACAAAACATAGATGACAGCTAAACGTAATTTTGTCTTTGGTGAAGTATCGTAAAATATTAGACAATTATCAAAATAATAGAGTTACAACATGTTTTTAATACAACCTCCTTCATAGAGTTGGTCATTAATATGAAAAAGCATTGTGGCTGTCATATGTGTCACTAGCGGCTTACCCTGCTTCGCACGGGTATAAAATATTAAGCCTATGTCACTCAGTGAAAAAAAATATTTAAATCAATCCAGTTTTAATTTATTCATTACTGCCTGTGGCCCGCACGCGTTAAATTTGAAGAAAAACAATTCCCCTCTCCCTATACCAAGAAGATTTCCTGCTATATCTAATGTCTAAATTCATATACTACATATTTACATTTTACATTTTTCCCTATATATTTTATGTTTATAATTAATTACAGAATGTCTTTATATACAACATTCATAGCTTTGTTATCATTAGACAATACAAACATGTTTTCTTTAGTGGTTACTCTTAAAAGAGCGACATTTAGTTGCGCGTCCGATCGCTGCTAAATTCGAAGTGCTATAGGGCGAAGCGCGGCCTCCTGGCGCGATTTTAAATCTGTGATATCTTCGAAAATGTTCATTTAAATTACATGCTGTAAACGCCATATTGATCTATATTAAATCAACAATGTATTTAAGGTACCTAATTGGATAAGGATTAATGCTATATTGTATAAAAATTGCTTCGAAAATAAGGCATATTTTTCGTAAAAAGTAAATGACAAAAAATGCTATTGTGGGTTATCCATAAGAGATAGACATATACCATCGCGGACTTTTCTGTAGACCTTTTCAATGTGTACAAATACTTAATACATCATTTTGATAAATTTCGTAGGGTTTAGCCTGCATTTGCAATGTAAGCGGAAAAAAAGTAATTATTTACGACATCACATTAGAAACCTCAAAAATTACAGTATTTCTCTACTCCATTGAATGTTATTATACATATAAACCTTCCTCTTGAATCACTCTATCTATTAAAAAAACTGCATCAAAATCTGTTGCGTAGTTTTAAAGATTTAAGCATACATAGGGATATAGGGACAAACAAAGAATGTGACTTTGTTTTATACTATGTAGTGATAATCCTTATACCATGATTCAGTATTCACGCGCGATGGTGGTGTTTCTATACCGATTTCATTGGTTTTTTTTATACAATGGTTAATACTATTCACTTTTTTATTTAGGGATGACTGAGAGTGATATAAACGTAGGAGTAGACAAATATAACCAGAAAGCTTCGAACTGCTAAGCTATCGGGAGTTACATGTGTTATTGTGAGTCAACCATAAAAGATAGACATATGCTGTCGTGGGGTATTTTTTATATAATTTTAAGGAGAATATTTCCGTCATACATGATTTCTGTGTAGCTTTAACCATCAAGGTTGCACACGCGACGGAAGCTTAAAAAATGGAGTAACTTCTCCCGTTTTCCCGACATTTCCCTTCACTGCTCCGCTCCTATTGATTGTAGCGTGATGAAAAGTATACTATAACCAGCTCAGGAGTATGAAAAAAAATTGTACCGAGTTTCGTTAAAATCCGTCGAGTAGTTTTTGTTTCTATAACGGTTATACAGACAGACAGACAGACAGACAGACAGACAAAAATTTTACTGATTGCATTTTTGGCATCAGTATCGACCCCTAATCAGCCCCTGATAGTTATATTGGAAATATATTCCAGTTACAGAATTGACCTCTCTACAGATTTATTATAAGTATAGAAGATTAAGTTATTGAGAAAGAGTAAATGGGTTGACTCTGGGAAAACTGTTTTTATTTATTGAATAAGTATAATAATATAATAAGTACAAAGGAAAAATACATCGTTTAGTATATTCAGAAGGGGATGTAACCTAAACTCACAAATAGAGCGGACAAAAGGAATATCTGGAAATTTAAAGAGTTTAAAGAACAGACAAATGACGATCAATATCTTGAGACAACACGGAGAGTGCGAATTTCGTATAATTTGAGAGATAGTTGCGATATGCGATGCTATGGAATAAAAAATGGAGTTTTTATTGGGGAGATTGTTATGATGATATTATGATGGTAATTGGTATTCGGTTTATTAACTCTGTAAGATCAACGTGACGATGTGCTATGTGAGGCCATAAAGGCGTCCGTGACTATTGTTCTATAGAACTGTCAGCTAGAATGACGATTATTCTCTGGATTTGTTCCAGTTGTAACGATTGTTTTCTAGACTGTGGCCATCTGCAACGACTGTCAGCTAGACTCTGCCTAGAAGTGGTGATTGTTCTTTGAGCGTTATCATTTGCGAGTCTGTTTACGTGTGTATCTGCTGAGTTGGTTGCCACTTATTGAGCTGTGTTATACCATGACAGTGATTGAGGGTGAGCTTAAGGTGCGAAATGATTTTTCTTTTACAGATTAAAAGAGCAAGTATTGAGTTTCTTGCCGATTGTTCTCAGTACAATCAGCATTCCGAATCAGTGGTAGATTCATTCCCAGAAGTCAGCTTATGAGATTTGCGGGGTCGCAAATGTTGTCAGGATGGTCGACTGTTAAAACATGTTTTTAATACAATCCTTCAGAGTTAGTCATTAATATGAAAAAACATTGTGGCTGTCATATGTGTCATTGAGTAGTTTTTGAGAAAGAGTAAATGAGTTGATTTTGGGAAAATTGATTTTTATTATTGCATAAGAATAAAGGAGAAATATCGTCGTTAGTTATAATAGCCAAACGTCACTAAATAGTATAAAACAAAGTCACTTTCTCTGTCTGTTCCTATGTCCCTATATCCCTTTGTATGCTTAAATCTTTTTTAAAACTACGCAACAGATTTTGATGCGGTTTTTCAATAGATAGAGTGATTGAAGAGAAAGGTTTATATGTATAATCTAACATATTTTAAACTTTTATTATAAACATTCAATATGGAGTAAAGAAATACTATCATTTTTGAGGTTTCCAATGTGATGTCGTAAATAATTACATTTATTTTTCGTTTACATTGGAAACGCAGGCCGAACCCTACAATATTTGTCAAAATAATGTACTAAGTATTTGTACACCTTGAAAAGGTCTACAAAAAACTCCGCGATGGTATACATATTATGTCTATCTCTTATGGACCCACAATAGCATTTTTTTGTCATTTTCTTCTTCATTTGTAATTTAAATGAACATTTTCGAAGATATTACAGATTTAAAATGCAGGGTATAGCGATTGCTCGCTTTGTCTTATAGCACTTCGAATTTAGCTGCGATCGGACGGGTTTTTTTTCACATGGCCGACTATATGTCGCTTTATCAAGAGTAACCTCTAAAAAAACATGTTTGTATTGTGTAATGAAGATTCTTTCTTTATGACAAAAAAGCTGTGAATGTTGTATATAAAGACATTCTGTAATTAATTGTAAAAATAAAATACTCAGGGAAAATGTAAAAGTAAATAAGTAAAAATGTAGTATATGAATTTAGATATTCCAAAGATAGCAGGGAATCTTCATGGTATAGGGAAAGGGGAATTGTTTTTTTTATACAGAAAAAAGCTCCTTATGGGTACCGCCGCCCGACGGGGACAGGCGGTAGTTATGTCGGACTCGCACCGACTGAAACGACCTGTGTGCTCCACCACGCTGCCGATGACAAGGACAGGGTATCATTGTACATATTGCCCCCATCCCGCCAACAGCTCTGATCGAAGAGAACAAACACCTTCTTCGGGTAGGGGCCCCTCGAAAGAGACGTCCCCCTCCGCTAACCGGTGCATCGGTAGCACCAGATGCACCGACCCCCTTGGGGACCTGTAAGCCAGGCGTCCGATATACCCCGTTCGGAACACCCGAAGGTCCCCAGTTAGGGAGGCAGACGATGGGCTTGGGCGAGTCACTAACACCTAGACTCACCAGCAGCAGATTGGATCCAGAACAACAGTTCGTGGAACCGCTCCGCCGCCTCCCTTCACACCCCTCCGCAGAACAAAGGGAGGGCATCGCTGCCCACGGTCGCTCCCTGCCCACCGTGTTTGTTATGTCACGGTCAACAGGGAGAGACCGCGCCCCAAGTAGGGGCTACAACGCCTTGGTGGGCGTTTCCGCCCCCACCGGGTAATTTTTTATAAAGGTTTTCTTCCTCGCAACCCGAAGGTCCCCGTTCCCATTGCTGGGCTTCCGGGTTTCGCTGACGGTGGCCGTAACCATGTCCAGCTAGACTTAGAGTAAGCCCAACCGGACCCGTCGCTCATTAGGAACCACACCCCAGCCCCCCCGGAGTCCCCGGCCTGTCCAGATTGCCCTCTGTTAATCAGAAGGACAACTGGATTGGCCACCCCACAGTGGACCGTTCGCCAAGACTAAGCTTGCCCAGGATGCGCCACGAGGAGGCCGACCCCTTTTGGCACCCCAGGGGAATTGTTTTACTCTAAATTTGACGCGTGTGGGCCACGGGCAGTAATGAATAAAACAAAACTGCTGGATAGATTTTAATCATTTTTTTTACTGAGTGACATAGGCTATATATTTTATACCCGTGCGAAGCCGGAGCGGGCCACTAGTAATAAATAAGTAAATGTTGATTTAGTAATACGCTACCACGGTATGTAATAGGCACGCGTACATAATTTAAATATTTCACAAAAACAAAAATTATCTATAGAATAGCAAACTACAGCAACATTGTAAGCTTAATTATTATGCTCTTCTGGTTATGCTTTTAATATTTATATTAAATGCTTTTTTGTTTATACAGGTATGCTTGGTAATAATATAAAGCAAAGGGTTCTAAATCTAAGTTACCATTTTCTTTAAATAAAATAAATACATAGATAAAACATTATTGTTATTGTCTCTTCTTGTAAAGGTACAATACATCTTCATGTTTTAGGCAATTTAATCATCCTCCTGCCCTTATCCCACTCTAAGTGGGGTCGGCACAACATGTTGCAAACATATTGTCATAAGATTTGGCTACGTATTTTACGACCGGCCGCCTGCCTGACGTCAACTTACCTTAGTCGTATTTTACGACTCCTCGGTAAGAAAGAGGGTGGTCTATTTCACTCAACCGGATACCACACGGTGGGCTAAACTTACCTTAGTCGCCTTTTACGACACCTCGGTAAGAAACGAGGTTGGTCTATTCTACTCAGCCGGGTACCACACGGCGGGTCGACTTACCTTAGTCGCCTTTTACGACACCTCGGTAAGAAATGAGGGTGGTACTATTCTATTCAGCCGGATACCACACGGCGTGTTTTAGGCAGTTTAAGTTAGTGAATATTATTTAACGCTAATCTTAAAGAGTTCGTTTGTTTTAATAACAACATGACTCGAAGAAAATTTTACTGATAACCTCACACGACGCTGTAGTAGGCATTATCTACACATTACAATTAAATATGGATAGCAACTCATTTGATTGTGTTGTTTTAAAACAAATATAAATATTACAATCAGTGTAGTCACTAAAATTAAGGACAATGTCAGAAAATATCAGGATAAAGTACAAGATAAAGTAAAACATGATATAAAAATCAGGTGGGCACGTGTTGATAAAGTGATACATAATATTTAACAGCAAGAATGTGATATATTAATTTCAATTTGCTTAAAATATTAACAAATTAAAGTAGCGTCTAATTGTATTTGTATGTTAGGAAATTGAAGTAACAACAGTTGTATTTGTAGTTCCAAAATATTAGGCGAAAGATACTACGCATTGCCCATGTGCCATTACTCCAGAAACTATTTAGTGTTGAGCCAAGTTATTCATAATGCTTTCTTAACGTAGAATGATTTACAAATTTCTAATATTTTTACACTAATTTATACATCTTTCAAATTTCATTTCAATTGTTTCAATAGAGAAAGTGTGTAGAAATTCCCTTGATACATCCAGATATATCACCATCATCATTCTCCTTCTCTTATCCCACTCTAAGTGGGGTCGGCACAACATATTATAAACATGTTAAAACATAATTTGGCTAGGAATATACGACCAGCCGCCTGCCTGACGTTAATTTACCTTAATCACCTTTTATGACACCTCAGTTAGAAAGAGGGTCTATTCTACTCAATCGGATACCACACGGCGTGTCAACTTACTTTAGTCGCCATTTACGATACCTCGGTGAGATAGGGGGTGGTCTATTCTACTCAGCCGGATACCACACGCCAGATCGACTTACTTTATTTACCTTTTATGTGACCTCGGTAGGAAATGAGATTTCTAACTTAACGATAAATTAGATGATCAATTGTTAATTTATAATTGTTTTTTAAGTTGTTTTACCCCAGTGGTAAACTCTGTGACTCTTTCAAGGAGGTCACGGGTTCAAACCCCGGTCGGCACCAGTGAATTTTCTGTTAAAACTTATATTTATATGTCTTATTGATAAATTGATTGCAATTTATCACACGCTTTTCGGTGAAAGAAAACAACGTGAGGAAACCTTATATCTCTCGAAAATTCCTGGGATATGTGCAACTCGTAGGTCCTTTTCTCTCCAAAAAAAAATGGAGCCTTATGCCCAGCAGTGGGATGGTAAAGGCTGTTTTTAGTTATATTTCGTACTCTAGATACTAAACATGCCTCAAACATTAGAACTCAAGAAAATCAGGTTTATTAATTAAATAATAATTCCAATTAACTAATCAATTTAATCGAAACAAAACCGGCTGTATCACATCGTAAAATTTAATAATTTCTCTGACGAGCTTATAATTAATAATTTAGATAACTCCCAAATTAGTCGGGTCAAAAAGGTAATTTTAAGATGAATATCCGTTATTAATTCAAAGTGCGAAATAGATTTTAAAATGCTAATAGGTACTAGTTGCGCCCCGTGGCATTGCTCACAGTGGATAGTTGAGTAGGCAAGAGAGTATGATGGATATTATAAACTAAAATATTTTTTTTAACGTTACACAACCCAAATTATTTTTTTTATAAGAACCATCTGATAATAATTAACACAACAAAAAAGGAATTAGCTATATTTTTCTATTTGTTAACGCGATGCGATTACAAAGGGAAATAGAGGTTTATTTTTATATTCAAATTCAAAAATATTCTATATTTAAGTAAAATTGTATAGAAGTGCTTTTGAATCGTCAATTCTGATAGTTCGGAAATCTTTTCCTACCGAGAAAAGCCAGCAAGAAACTCACCGGTTGCTTTTTTCAATATAATTATTGTGTTATAACTAGTTACATAAAGTCATTACTATCTTGTACAGGGTTGAACATTTGCTATATCCACGCATTCTTATTATCTAAGTAATCCTCAACAGTATAGTAAACTTTCTCTATTAGCCTAACTCAAACAGATTTTTAAACTGCTTTAATAATTCTTTTTATTCGTCTGTAATTTCTATTAATAGCAACAGTAACTCATCATAATCCTCCTGCCCTTATCCCACTCCAAGTGGGGTCGGCACAACATGTTATAAACATGTTACATGATTTGGCTACGTATTTTATTAGGTACCTGCCTGATGTCAAATTAAATTAGTCGTATTTTACGACACCTCGGTTAGAAAGAGGGTTAACTTACCTTAGTCGCCTTTTGCGACACCTCGGTAAGAAATGAGGGAGGGCTATTCTTCTAGACGGATAGCATACAGCATTATATAATAGAAACAATAAAACATATTGAAATTGTTAATTGGTGACAGAAGCAACTTATTGAGCTATTATTTGAAACCTTAAATGGGGCGAAACTTGTCATTGACGATTTTGGAAATCATTTATACAGACAGGTTTCAATCAAAAGGTCAGTGCTCGTCATACTGACGGAATCGTAACGACTGTGAACAGAGTCATTACCATCTCATTTACGAGCAAGAAATTTGCATAATGACTATCTCCCATCACCTGATGTTCAGCACCGCCTCCAAGCACTGCGGGCGAAAAGGAAATTACTTCACGATCGTAAACTGTAATTACTGTTATCAAGTAAACCAACTCCAAAGCGATTTCTAAGCTGTATCCTGCGTTCATTTAACGGTTTCGAATAACTCCGCTGACCCATTGGCCGGAGAAAAATTAACCTCGACAGGTCATTCTGACTACAAGCTAATGATTATCAACAACCAAATTCTACTAACATCATTTCGTGTTTCTTTATCAATCGCTGTTCGCAAAAAGTTTTATAACAGAAAAGACATCTTTTTAAATTAATCGAAGTAATTTTGAAAATGTTCAAGATCTATATTTTTATTATAAATGCAATTGTCTGTCTGTTACGCTTTCCCTTGAGCAATATTGATGAAATGTATTACAATTGAATCTTATATACTGGGCTCATAAAAAGATTAAAAAAATCCAATTTCTACTTTGAGAACTTTTTCAATTAATGTAGTACACATTTATGTGTATTTAACAGCTTGTATTGTATAAAATGGCAGATTATATCTTATTTTGGTTTACGACGTATTTGTCAACTCTAATTAATAAATCTAATAGAACATTGTTGCTTTAAAAACTCAAATCTCATAGGATCGCGCCACTCAATTCGTCATCGTCAAATTAAATCAAAATCGCATCTACGCAGTGAAAATGGAGTTAAAGGTCAATCTTGGCTTTATTCCAAATTCCAACCTTAATAAAATATAATCACTGTCATGTCACACCTACAAATAACCCGAAGAAACCCTTACAGCATTCCTTAAAGTATTTCCTTAAAGCAGCGTTCCTTAAACTGTATTCCACGGAACCACGGGGTTCTCTGAATATCACTCAGGGGTTCAGCGAAAGTTTGGTGCTTTTTTATAACATTTATAAAATTAATATAAAAAGTAATTAAAATTTAATGCCACAATTATGTTCCATTTACTAATTGGGATAGTCACCAAATGCGACAACATAAGTATACTATGAACTTTTGTTCGTTTCTAAGGAGGAGTGCAATTCCAAAACATGTTGAGTAAAATCATAACGATTTTTAGTAATTTTTAAGAGAATTATTTCCTTTAATATAGAAAAATTTATTAAAATTAAATACTATACTGAAAATTTAAAAATAACGGCTAAGGAAAAGTGGAATTAAAACTGTAATATAGCATTTTAATCAAAGTTCCTGTTTTGCCTACTGAAATAATTTTATGTTGCATATATAGGTAATCCATTTACAAAATGTAACTCTCAAAGCATAATATTGAAAGAAATTAGGGGTTCCACTACCAAAAGGGTTAACTTATCAAAACTTTAAGAAACGCTGCCCTAAGGTAATAGTTTCCTCGTCCAAACTGTGAGGCGGTAAACGTATTATCACTTTAGAAAACACAGTACTGAGCGTAACGTAATCTAAGGTGTGAAACCACTAACAGGGATTTTACCTATAAAACTACGAGAATATGAGAACGCTAAATCACTATCTATATTGTAGCCCAGCAACTGAACTAATTTTATGACCACACTATAACTATTAATCCTTAACGCTAATGAGCCTAGCTATACTATAACAAACCTGATCTTAACCTCGAGGCATCGCTTGGAGCTAACAGTGAGTACGGCCATTGTAGAAAAGAGGTCAAAAGTTTCTTATGCAGACATATAATACTTATTATATATAATGTTAACAATTCTTTTAACTGATACAAAGTTAGAGAACTGTTTTAGTTAAATATTATGTTGGTATCTTAACATTGAGTCACCCTCACTTTCATATTTTTTTTTTTTTTTTTCTTTTATTCCACTTCCCCTGACTTTATCAAGGCACTTTTTAGACGACAATTTGTATAAGCATTTTATGTTTTGGATTTTACCCTATATGGGTATTACAATTTTTTAATACAATAATTTTTTACATATTTATACTACCTTTTACATTTTATCTTTTATTTACTATTCTCTACAATAAGATTATCCGTTAACTATTACTATTTAAATTTTCTATTTGACAACTTCAATGTTTTATTTGCAATATTTCTCCATAATTTATACAATATAATATTTTTATAATTTTAAGCAGATTTGCTGTCTTTATTTTACACAACTAATTTTATAATCTACATCTCGTTTTCTGTTTAAATGAACCGCATTTATTACCTACAAGCTTTGTCGCTATAAGCAGGATTTTCATTTTTGTCATCAGTCTATCAATCTCACAAGCATAAATGTTGCTACATATTTTACTAATTATTAGCTTGGTCTTACCTACTTAATTGCTAGCTATATTTAACGGCTTACTGTTTCTAATATTACTATTTCTTATTTACATGTGCTACTGCATTTTTTATTCCTTATTTTACTTTAAGTTTTTCTACCTATTTGTACGTTATTGTTCTACGCTTATCTCCTAATTAATTTTTATTACTAATATTTCGATATAATACCTAATAGTATACCATTATACTACGGATTACTCTATTTTTACCTATATTTTGTCTTATTTTTCTATTCTATTTTTACATTTTTTATTTTACAAAATTAATTGGTCTTTTGTGACATTGTCCGCGTTGTATTTGCTAGAATAATAGTCTCAGTATTTATGTCACTAACAAATACTTGCTGGAGTATCATTATTACCTAGTTTGTACTTTGTATTTTCTGCTACAAATTGGCCTTTGTTTCCCGGGGCGCCCTTAGCAATACGCTACTGTCGCCCTGGCTAATTTGTCCCATTTTTGACGTATAATGCAGTCCTCACTAAATGCATTGTGACTTGTTTCTGTTAATTTTGCTTTCTTGCAGTTGCAGCAGGTCGGTGCGGTTCCCACTCGCAATTCTTCACACTCCGTCTTTTTATGCTGACCTCCGCAGTGGCTGCAAATCTCTTTTTCCACTGTGCAGTACCTCCTAGTGTGACCATATCCGAGGCACTGGGAGCACTGCACAAGTGGTGACTGATCTTCTGCCTTAACCCTTTGGAAGTCAATATAAGCTACCCCAACGCCCACAAAGCGGTTATATAGGGAGGGCGAGACTTTTAATACTATGTGATTCGCGTGCGGGTTTCTGCTTTTCCTTCTGAACTTCACCTCCAGTCTATTTTCACTTTCCGGGATATCCTTAAATACTTCATCGTTCTGGTTTTTTAAGGCTTTGATGATTTCATCGTCCTTATTGTACGAGAGAACATCTCTTAGGACAATGAGGGGGTCTTTGTTTGAGATGTTTTCAGTAAGGAGGTTTGCACCGGCTGTTTTTATTTTATTTACAATTTTGTCTCTCTCCTCATTTGAGCTGCATCCTAAAATAATTTTTCTATCTTTTGCCTTTCGTACTTTTTCAACCCTTATGTTCCCCTCTCTTGCCCTAACGACGTCCCTCAGTTCATTTAAAATCTGGTCCCCGGTCTTTTTTTCATCCGTGGAGGTTATGGCTACCGAGTGGAGTGTCGGCGCTTTCTGCTTTGTGGCTGATTTCGCTAAAACGTTTGCATAGGTTCGTATTTCTCCTTTTCCTCCCTCTTCTTGCTGTCTTCCTATTTCTTCTTTGAGCTCGAGGGTTCGTTGTGAGTTTTGTTTTATGAGCGACGTTTGTTCCTCTCTATGCTTTGAGATTTCTTCTTTTATTACTGTCGTAGACTTTGCGTTTTCTAGGGTAAAGGATGTATGCTCTTTTCTGAGCTTTTCTATTTCTTCTTTTATTGCCTCTATCTGTCTGCTATTTTGCTGTACCAGTGTTGTCTGTTTGCTAATTCCTTCTTTTATCTCGTTTGTCATTTCGAAATTTTTAGACACCCGTATTAGGCATTCGTCGATTTTTCCATCTGGGGTCGTCTCTGCTTTTTGCATTGCTCTCAACTGTTCAATTTGTTCAATAAGGCTGTTGTTTTCGTCTATTATATCATCCTTATCCTTGTCTGCCTTTTTAATTTGCAGCTCTGATTCAAGAAATAATTTTTCAATACCTCCAATATTGGCTTCTATTTCACTCTTTATTTCTTTTTTCAGATTTCTAGAGATGTTTAATTGATTTTGAATACGATTTATAAGGATTTTTATTATTTTTTCCCTATCTGCTGTTAAAGAATAGCATATAAGGATGCCGAGGTCAGGCATTTCTGGTTCTTTTTTCCTCTTAGACGAAGAAGGTCCAGCCTGATTTTCGCTTGATCCTTGAAAGGATCTCCGCTCTTGGTTTGCGGGATTCTTGACAGGAGTTCTCATACCGAACATTGTTAGGGGAGTTTCGTCAACTACATAAAAGGAAGTTAGGCAGTGTATATGGCTGCCTGGTCAAAGATGTGTATGAGTGGACAGTGTAAAGGCTGCCACTTATCACTAAAATAATAGAGACAATACTGTCCCGTCTGCTGTCTATAAGTGGACAGTGTAAAAGCTGCCACTTGTCACTAAGTAAAGACAATATTGTCACGTCTGCTGTCTTATAAAATTTTCAGAGTTCGTTTACACACAATTGTCTAATATTAAAGTACAATACACACTAATAGTATTTGTACGGTGTAAAGCCGTCAAAATGTTCAAAGTTTTTGCGCAAGTCCGTGCGTTCACGCAACCAAATAAAAGGGGTCGTACGGCCCGTTTCAGGATGTCTTGAGTCAGTCAGTCTGTCATGTTTTTGTCTAAACTATATGAAAAGTTGGAGGGAAATTCCTCACTTTCATATTGGGTATAAATAAGTACATTAAATTATTTTTTTAAGCTACTATTACTGTTCTCCCAAGAGACAAACATGATTCGATTCCGGGTTTGCAGGAGTCAATTTCTTATAATTATTCAAACCCCATAAAAGCTCAGGGTTTGGTTGCGGATTATAATTGATAATTGATATATACTTAGAAATAATTGGGTGTTATAGTCAACCATCATCCTGCTGCCCTTACCCCCACTCTAAGTGGAGTCGGCACAAGATGTTATACACATGTTCTCACACGATTTGGCTACGTATTTTACGACCGGTCGCCTGCTTGACGTCAACTTACTTTAGCCGTATTTTACGACACCTCGGTAAGAAAGAGTGGTCTATTCTACTCAAACATTTCCCACCGGGCGTGGATCTTATAGTCATCCCCTCAACGCAAAACATAAAAATGTTTGATAGACTTCTCCCATATTAACCACATTACTAGATGAACACAATTCACAAAAATGTTCAAATATTCAATAATAGTATTGTCAGGTTTAATATGTCTTTTTATTACATTGCAATAACGCAGAAATAAAATAATAATAATGATAAACGCAGGAATATTTTTGATACAATTTTCCAGAATAAAATAAATCTCAGAATATTATTTCCCGCGTATCAGGTACCTTATATACTATTTAAAATTTTAATTCAGATAAGACCAAGACACAGTTACAGCTGAATAAATCGATTGCTTATGTAGGTTGAGGTTAGATTAGCCTAAGTTCTTGAGAGTTAAAGGAATATTTACATACATAGCAAAATTTTCTAGTATTATTATTTCCTGAGATAATTTTACCAACTTATTTGATTTATCGATTTATTTACTTCCCTCTTAAGTATAAATTTGTGATATATGTTAAAAGGTTATAGAAATAATTTTTATATTTATTACTTCTTAATTAAAACAATTCTTATTTAAAAAAAATATCGCAATCTAGACATGTGCATTGAAACATCGTGGTCGGCCTTCAATCTGTCTCTTCAAAGAAAATAACATTTGCCCGGCTGTCTCTTTTAATCTTAACGTTTAACTAAAGGTAAAGTATCTTATTGCTCAATAAATACACTAAAAAGCAGCGAAAAATTACGCGTCAACCTATAAAATCAACACTAAAAAATTTGTATATCTATTTTACAATTATACAACAAATAGTTGTTGTATAGAGCCGGCTATACTCACGTCTTATTCTATCGGGTTAGCCTAACTAGTTTCGAACCCATCCGGGGCACTTATTCATGACCTCTTTACACGATGTTATCGCGGCGCGAACTCGGCGGGATAGGTTCGAGACTAATCAGGCTTACCCGATAGAATAAGACGTGATTATAGCCGGTTCTATACAAAAACTATGAATAATACTCACGATAGTTTAAATTTAAAAATTGCTAACCTATTACAACAAATATTAGAAAACTTATAAATTATATGAGCATACAATAAAAACTTCACCTCCACCCACGTATCTAGAACATAATTGAAAATTATACCCCTGTTTTGATTTATAGCAACTGCTACATAATAAAACATCAACCGGCACCGATTCTAAGATAAATTACAACAGTGCAAATAATTGAAGTGTCCGTTCCCTCTAATCACAATAACTGTCCAGTTATTGTAACGGCCGAAAGCGCTACATGATGCCATTTCGTCTGAGAAAGTAGGCCTGCCAATGACTCCTCCGACTAGACCGCCGCTAGACAGCGTAGTCTCAGACGTGGCGACTGTTAAAGTTGCATTTTACTTTGAAATACATAGTAAATTAGCTTTTACCACGCCGTGTGGTAACCGGCTGAACAGAATAGTACCACCCTCATTTCTTACCGAGGTGTCGTAAAAGGCGACTAAGGTAAGTCGACCCGCCGTGTGGTATCCGGCTGAGTAGAATAGACCACCCTCTTTCTTACCGAGATGTCGTAAAAGGCGACTAAGGTAACTTGACCCACCGTGCGGTATCCAGTTTAGTAGAATAGACCACCCTCTTTCTTACCAAGGTGTCGTAAAATACGACATAGGTAAGTTGACGTCAGGCAGGCGGCCGGTCGTAAAAACGCAGCCAAATCATGTGACAGCATGTTTATAACATGCTGTGCCGACCCACTTAGAGTGGTATAAGGGCAGGAAGATGATGATGCGTAAACTAGCTTTTACTCGCAACTTCGTACGCGTGGATTGTAATCTTGGAATAGACCAGTAGTTTCTGTCATTCTCTAACTGCAAATATCTCCATCGGCTGATAATAGATGGCGCTTTTCAAACTCATACTATTCCTGTAGAATTAACAGGATTTCTATGGCCTATATTACCCCGATGTATAAGGAATAATTGTGCCAAATTACAGAGTAACAGGCAGACAAACTTTCGCATTTATAATATTAGTGCGACAGGATAGGATAGTAGAATACGATATTATACCTGGTACTTATGAATTAATTCTATCAACTTTAGCGTAAAAAATTCCTTAATTTATGTGTTTTTTCGCTCTCGAAGGAAGGATCAGATTTTTTGTCACATATATTATCCCGTTATATTCTTTATTCAAGATGGAATTTACAATCACTTTTGTTTAGTTTAATTTCGAATTTAAATTCGAAGTTTTAGTCGGTGCTAGTTCGATATAACCACCGCCCCGTCTCCGAATCTGGCGGTACCCATAACAGGTTTCCTAATATCAATAAGGTAAGACATTGATTACCCCCAAGTATTGTATCGATATTTCGCACCTTACTTTATAATCCACTAAATTAAATAAAGGTTAAAGCTAGTTATACAATGTAATGTTATTTTATGGTATAGGAGTTCGCTGCTAACGAGCATGATTAAAATTTTTGCATCCATTTACGGTTATTGCTTCCTTATTTAAACAGATTTAAAATCGAGATTGACACACAATTGCTATATATTTATGTAAATTTTTCTTCAAAAGTGGCGTAATTGAGTATTACCTCTGTTAAATAACTAATTAAAATGGTTGACAAGTAATAACTATTATTTTTACAAGCAATAGGTCAGTTTTGGTGTAGGCGGTTATTACTTCCCCTTTTACAATATTTAATGAGTTGGTAATTTTGAATATGTCTGTTTTAAGAGATGTCTATGAAATCTAGAGATGTATAAGAAAAAAATTATGAAAAATAATAATAAAATAATTTAGCAATTTAACTTATATCATATGACACTTATATTATTAACATAGTTGATGTTCAAGATGACGGTTAAGTTAAATTTTCAGTACAAACTTTAATATATTATACTATAATATATAAACTATAATATATAAACCATAATATATAAACTATAATATACAACAAGTTCTATTGTAAATGATATTGTCACTTTTCTACCCATCTGGAAATATTCTTGTTCCTTCCTTTAAAATCCTCTTTTTACCTTCGTTACAATATGATTCATTTTATCAAGATTATAAGTTTTATTTTAATTCAGATGATTGATTTTTTTATAAATAACATCTGGGTGACCGAGTCTTGCTCGGTAATTTTTTGCATAAAAAAAAAAGACACTTCAAAAAGAAAGAAAACATAATTGGGTAGGTGGCGCTCGATTCTAGGTATTTTCATTTCTTGCGAACACCCGTTTCCCGTATAGACTACGCTGACTTGACAGTTAATGGTAAAAATTCAATTCAATACAAAGTTTAGTATTTTTTAATGCCCAAGAACAGGGATAAAATGATTTTTTTTTAAATAAAATCAAGCTAGATCGATTTTTCTCTTCCAAAGCCCCCTACATGCCGAATTTCAGGATAATCGTTGGAGCCGTTTCCGAGATTCCGAAAACACACATACAAGATTAACTCATTTAAATATTTAGATTAGTAACTCATTGCAATTCGTTATCGTATAGTCTCTCAATCTGTTACAACTAAATTGACAGCTACAAATGGGTAATTTAATGAACTAAATTTTTCATTAGCCGTTTAACAACTTTAAGAATTTTCTACTATACATTATATAAACTTTCTGTCTTTAATTAACGCTTGGGCGCAATGTATTTATCACTCCTCAAGTGAAATGGAGCAAAATGATTTAAGGTACATGTCGAACAGCAACTTACTCAATATTAGCTTTCATATAAATAGAATATTATATAGTGTAATTGAAAAGGTAATAATTATGTATAAGTTATAAGTTATAAGTATATTGTAAAGTAGGTATAAGTTATGATTAGTTTCTTTTTTTATAATCGCAAAGCCATGCTTTGTAGTAGTAACTAAGCCTGCATGTATAAGGTATGAGAATGGTTTTTTTTCTATACTACTAGCATTTCATGGATTTTTGGATGACCTCTTTGCTGGCGCATTAAATTTAGATCTCTTTGTATCCAATTGATAGGTGTAGCTTATTGGTTCGTAAATAGGTTTCTCAGGCATTGAGGATTGCTTAGAAAAAGTGTAAACTGATACACAAATGTACACAATGTAGGATTCGTATGCTCAAAGCCATGTGAATAGAATAGACCACCCTCTTTCTTACCGAGGTATCGTAAAATACGACTAAGGTTGTTTGTAAGTTGACATCAGACAGGCAGCCAGTCGTAAAATATGTAGCCAAATCATATGACAACATGTTTATAAGATGTTGTGCCGATTCCACTTAGAGTAGGATAAGGGCAGGAGGATGATGTAAGATGCCTGCGGTTACTTGCCATGGTTGAAAGTAGATATACGACTGCAAAGGGTTGAAATTAATTAAGATTGGTGATGATTGATGGATTTCTCTAAATTTCGTCTTTCATAAATGTAACATATTTCGATTCTACTAAAGCTAGGTAGCGCAAAAGATAAAAAGGTAATAATCTGGCTAACAAACACGCTACCTTATGAAATGCTTATAATAAATATAGCTTCGTTATATTAAAGATTTTCAGTAAAACCATTACCTTAGCAGCAAGATTGCGTCATGCGAGAAAAGTGAATGTTTCGTTTTCGATTATTTATTCTCACATGATCTTTCATGTACGGCATTTATCAACGTTACACAATATTTTTATTGATTATTTCAAACTTCATGATTCCGGTAAATGACTCATTAAAAATTATAAAGTAATTAATTCCAGTTATATGAAGTGTTTGAGCTGATAAAGAAAGTTTCAATATAAAAGTTTTATACAGTTATGAGTTTTTAATTTATTACATACTAGCGGCCCGTCCCTCTTCGCACGGGTATAAAAAATATAGCCTATGTCACTCGATTTAAATCGATCCAGTAGTTTTAATTTATTCATTACTGTCCGTGGCCCGCACGCGTTAAATTTAAAATAAAATAATTCCCCTCTCCCTATATATAGAAGATTTCCTGCTATCTTTAGAATATCTAAATTCATATACTGAATATTAACTTTTTACATTTTTCCCTATGTTCTTTATTTTTACGATTAATATATTACAGAATGTCTTTATATACAACGTTCAATCACTCTATCTCTTTAAAAAAACCGCACCAAAATCTGTTGGGTACTTTTAAAGATTTAAGCATACATAGGGATATAGGGACATAGGGACAGGCACAGAATGTGATTTTTATACTATGTAGTGATATAAAAATTAATGTAATATAATTTTTTTTATGATTTATTATAAAATAAAAAATATATATTAAGTAAAAAGGTGGGCTTGACAATTAATTACGCATTTGTTTTGTTTGTTCTGGATGGTCTCACTTAATCTCTGAAAAAATGAAGGCACCTACAATCCAGCATCAAGTGGATGAAACCGATAGCAATAAAACTTCTTTTCACATACGTTTTTCACCGTGAAAAATCACGATTGATTTTCCGTATGTACACACGATTCTGTGTTTTATAAATCGTGATGAAAGTACATATGTTGACAGACGCCGTACCGTAGTGCTGCTTTGCTTTTTCTATACTTCCATAGTGATCCATAGAACACTATCAACCGTGTCTATGCACAAATATCAACCGCAGTCTCTACATAGAATGATACTATGATACTAGAATAGGGCAGCTTTAAATGTGCCCTATTACAAGAGAAAGTAAATGAGAGTGCATCTATCTGTCTCTCTTTTTTATATATGATTAGAGAAAGATGAGTATACGAAGTTCATTTTCCCTCTCATTATTACTATGACACTACGCCGTGTGGTATCCGGCTGAAAATAATAGTACCACCCTCTTTTCTTACCGAGGTGTCGTAAAAGGCGACTAAGTTAAGTCGACCTACCGTGTGGTATCCGGCTGAGTAGAATAGACCAACCTCATTTCTTACCGAGGTGTCGTAAAAGGCGACTAAAGTAAGTTCACCTACCGTGTGGTATCCGGTTGAGTAAAATAGACCACCCTCTTTCTTACCGTACCTTCTTACCGTCCGTCGTACCGTCTTACCTTCGTATCGTCTTACCTTAGTCGTAAAATACGACTTAGGTAAGTTGACGTCAGGCAGGCGGCCAGTCGTAAAAACGCAGCCAAATAATGTGACAGCATGTTTATAACATGTTGTGCCGACCCCACTTAGAGTGGGATAAGGGCAAGAGGATGATGATTAGAGAAAGATGTGTATACGAGTGTCATTTTCCCTCTCATAATTACTATGACACTCTCACTTAGTGGCTTCCCTATGGTTTACCTACTCTAGTATTATAACTCTGTGAGTTACTAGAGTAGGACAGCCAACCTTAAATGTGCCATATAACAAGAGAAAGTAAATGAGACTGCATCTATCTGTCTCTCTTTTTTATGTGTGATTAGAGAAAGATGAGTATACGAGTTTCATTTTCCCCTCTCATTATTACTATTTCACTCTCACGTAGTGAGCTGCCAATAGTTCTCCTACTCTAGTATTATAACTCTATCAGTTACTAGTGCAGTGCAGCCAACCTAAAATGTGTCATATTACAAGAGAAAATAAATGAGACTTGCATCTATCTGTCTCTCTTTTTTATGTGTGATTAGAGAAAACTGTGTATACGAGTTTCATTTTCCCTCTTATACTTACTATGACACTCTCACTTAGTGGTGTTATCCGGTTGAGTAAAATAGACCACCCTCTTTCTTACCGAGGAGTCGTAAAATACGACTAAGGTATGTTGACGTCAGGCAGGCGGCCGGTCGTAAAATACGTAGCCAAATCATATGACAACATGTTTGTAACATGTTGTGCCGACCCCACTTAAAGTGGGATAAGGGCAGGAGGATGATGACTCTCACTTAGTGGGCAGCCTATGGTTCTACTCTAGTATCATAACTCTATCAGTTCCTAGTGTAGTGCAGCCAGTCTAAAATGTGCCATATTACAAAAGAAAGTAAATGAGACTGCATCTATCTGTCTCTCTTTTTTATATGTGATTAGAGAAAGATGAGTATACGAGTTTCATTTTCCCTCTCACAATTACTATGAAACTCACTTACAGGCCTGCCTATGGTATCCCTATTCTAGTATAATAACTATGAGGTTCTCTTTAAGCCTAGTGCTTCTTGTCAGTAATGTAAAAAGAATTATATCAAAACGTAAAACTTGTCAACTTATCTTGTTTATTTATATTGTTAAACTAATAAAATAAAATTTATACAGACAATGACCTTAATAATGTTTATATCTAGTTCGTTCACCAAGTCTATTTACTAAGACAATAATAAAACAAAAGACATTGGGACAACCAATGGACAAACAATTAAATTATTATAAAAAAAAGATTATAACAAAATGATTCATTAAAGCAATAGGGCAACCGCAAATCTTGACCGCAGACACAATATGAGGAATTTAAAGAGGAGCAGAGCAGTAAGTCATTATATCAAAACCACATTACTCCAATTTTCCCTTTAAGCAGGACGAAATAATTGTTGATTTTGTGATAGTGAATGTGTGTAGTGCTTGTGAATTTTGGTGGTAGTGGTAAAAATTTGTAGTTATTGCGTTTTCACGAATCCTGCATGTATCAGGTATAAAAACGAATAGTACACTCTAGATTTTGCAGTACATATGTTTTCTATTTGCTTTGTATAAATTATGTTAACCCAACGGTGAGACCGTGCGAATCTTTCGAGAGGGTCACGAGTTCAACACTGGACAGTCACCAATGAGATTCCTGTTCCTTGTGTCTAATTGTTAACACAATTTATTACACGCTTTTCGGTCAATGAAAAACATCTTCAGGAAACTTGCATAGACAATCGACAAGATTCCTCACGATTTCCTAGAGATGTAAAGAATTATGGCTATATGTGTAATCTACTAATACGCATTGGAGCGGGGTGGTTCTTAAATCCAACCCTTCTCTTCAAAAAACGGAAAGAAGACCTATGTCCAGCGGTGGAATAGTAACAGGCATTTTTTTTCGAAAACATTGTTGGGAAACCTGTATATCTCAAAGGAATTCTGGAGATATGTGTAACTTGTCAATCCGCATTGGAGCAGCGTGGTAGGTCTTAGATCCAATCCTTCTTTTCAATAAAGGGAGAGCAGAGGCCTATTCCCAGCAATGGGAGATTAAAGGGCCGCTACTTTAATTTTATTTTTACTTTTTTTATTATACATCTCCGAAAAATATAAGGCCTAATTTGTAAATTATTAAAATTTGGATATTGCTCAATCAAAGATTTTGCTTAGTTTTATTAGTTAAACTTTCAGCGAATTCACTTTCCCACGTCGTATAACAATTTGTTTGAGTCTAAATCATTGTTTTTTTTTAAATAGGATTATATAAGTTATCAATGTAAAGGTAAAAAGTGCAATAAAATCAAGAAGTATTCGACTGTAAATTTTTGTACACAAAAATATTTTATAAATCTTTTATACCACTGATTATACAAGTGGCTGTCAACTTGTCACAGAGAAAAAACGCTAAACGCCGATACAACGGCGTTTCATTTAAAAGTAAAAGGTGTAACTTAAATCTCAGGTGATTTAATAAAACCAATGAACCACATCATTGTAAACTTCGAATGTGCGTTTGTATGTATAACAAATTCAAGAGATCAGATGTTAATGTATAGAACCGGCTATACTCACGTCTTATTCTATCGGGTTAGCCCGACTAATTTCGAACCCATCCGGGGCACTTATTCATGAGCTCTTTACACGACGTCATCGCGGCGGGAACTGCGTCCAGCAGCTCGCTGGGCGCGACTCGTGGGTGGCGGGGGTGCGGGGGGACACGGTGGCGGCGGTGACCGCGCCTCTTCCAAGTGTTCTCAATAGAATAAGACGTGAGTATAGCCGGTTCTATACATTAACTATGAATACTACTCACGATAGTTTAGATCAGATGTTTTTGGGCCTTTCTCTACTAACTGGAAACTTGTTTATTGACAATTGTCCACACCCTATTTTTCTAGAAAATTAAAAATATAATATGTTAAGTCGATAGATAGTTAAAATATAAATACATATAAACAAGAAACCATTGTAATTTTCTCTTATTTTTCGAATTATAGGCAATTTTATAAAAAAGTGCAGCAGAGGACTGTTTTGCCACCCAGATGACTGTTTTTTCCACCCAGAGAACAGTTTATGTCAATGTTTATATGAAGAAAAACACAATATTCATTATTAAATGTAATCAAATAAATTATCTTTATTATTGAATACTGTATCACATACAGAATTTAAATACTTATACATATTTATCACGAACAAATTGCGAGTTCAGCTCTCTAAGTAACGAATTAAAATCAAAATTAAGCTTAGGTACTAAGAATCAGTCTTGTTTACTTATCAATGCAGACTTATTTCTCAAAAACAGGTACAGGTATATTAAAATAATAAAATATTCGTTTTCCTTTTAGGGCAATATCTGGGTTTGGCAAATTCTTTAATACTTGCTCAAAGGACACATCAGAAACATCATTTTCATCGACTCTGAATGTGTGTCCTTTGTCATCACAAATTTTTAGGAAGGTTACTGTTAGTTCGCCTTCTTCCGTGTCTATCTTGTTGATTACTGCAGCATAACAATATTCAGTTTTTCTTCATAGAAATTTAACCAAGACGTAATCACCGATGGTGTAATTCTGTTGGTTGATTGAATTCGGTACAGCCAGTGCAGCGTCGTCGTCGGTCTCCAGTGTGGAATCCTGTGTGTTGTCCATGTTTTCACATTCAGAGTCTGTGTAAATATCATCTACGTTAAGTTTTGTCTTGTTTTTGTACTGTCACACTCCTAAATTGAAATGCTGGCACTCGTCTTCACAAGTGCAACTTAAACTTTTCATTACGAGTTTAGTGGCACTTGGAGCTGATTCCAGAGGACTTAATATTTCAGCCTTTACTTGATGAATTTTTAAAGTGCCATTAAAACTTTTTAAATTAACTGTTTCATTTTGAAGATCTTCTGTCAATTCTTGGATAGCTTTATCGTCGATTGTGAACAAGGTAATTGCGGAACATCTTCGTTGAATGGCCTCTACAAATGATTCCAAGCTATCAATATTACCACCTGTCGCGACGACGGCATCAGCGGTTCTCTTGCAGGTCGCTCCAATGCCATCAGGGGCTCCTTTGCCATGGCCACTCTCTGAATAGTTCTACGCAAACTTCTTCACATTTAAAACTTCTTGTTGAAGCCTTGATGCCAGGATGAAAACATCGTTTTGTTTCTATATTGAGTTACGGGTCCATCGCTGATGAAATGGATGCTCTTTATCTTAGGTGGGAGAGTTTTAAAGTTTGAGAGTTGGTCGCAAATGTGCCCATATAGCAGCTGGTGAATGTGTAAGATTTTTGGAAACAGTACAATAAGACTTAATAGAGTTTTTGGTATACCCTACTACAGTATGAAAACTTAGCTGAAGTCTCGACCCTCCAAAAAGAAATGCTTGTATTTCTTGACCATATTTTGAACAATAATTTTTTGAAAAATCAATATGTATAATAG